>BTHU01000011.1:17787341-18532341 GCA_036184795.1 Tokudaia tokunoshimensis
AGAACAAAGCAAGAGTGTGCTTCCTGTGAAAGTGCACTGTGACAAGATGCAAAACCTTTAGACACCTTGTTTTTGAACTTCATTGCAACAATAGGTCTTTTTCATTGTTGTTATTAATATTTTAAGCAGCACTCAGACTAGAATATTTCTCTTGTGTGGTTAGTAGTACATGAAGACTGAATAAACATGAGCCCACCAACTTCTCCAGATGCAATAAAATCAAAACTCATGCAAAGTTTTGAGGTAACTCCTTAATAAGCAGGTGATAGAATTTCTTGGTATAAAATGTAACTTAATTTGTGTTTTGCAGTAAATATTGACAGTGAATACAAATTCAGCATGCTAATTGTTTTCCGTTCTGGGTGTTTAGACTCACTTAAACTCAAGGTGCAAATAAATGTAAATTAGATAAATTATTCTTCCAAGCTAATTGCCCAGCTTCTCTATGCAATCATATAAAGCATCAAATGTTTTCTGCATCAGAGTATTTACATTGTAATATGTAAATATTCTTTCAGTCATCTGTGATAGTATTTATTTACTCATTTGTTTCTTCATTTATACATTTAGCTCTAAAAAGTGTTTTGGTCTAACACTAGCAATACTTCTCATAAAGAAAGGGTTGAGAAATTTTAGTCTTACATTATTTACTAAAAGTATTAAGATTCAAATAGCAGCTAACATAGTAAAAATAAAATAATACAGTTTTTTTTTTCTTTTCTGAGTTCTACATAAATGTTAATACTTTCTTCTAATTCGAAATAGAATTCAAGGCCTTCATTCTGGTTTGAAAGACTTCTCTTTCCACTTAACATGCTTTAAATTTCTTTGCTGTATTTTATATTTTCATTTTACAAGGACAGTACACATTGGTAGGACTTCATCAGTAGATGCCTTCAGTTGATGTGAAAACAGAGGACTATCAACAGATTAAAAATAAAATCAGTGTTTCTGTTTTTGTCCTGGAAAATGTTTGAATCTATAGAAAAATGCAAGTGTCTTGATGTCACAAATAACAAAAAATAGTGAAACCCTGTTAAGAATTTTCAGAGGCAAAGATGCCCCCTCATCAACTGGTAAATGGAACTATTCTCTAGGAAATATTGTTTTGTTGTTTTTCTAAGATATCAACCTCTAGAAGGGATCTTGTTTAGTGGATTTTTGTCATATGTTTCTACCACCATGCCTATACAAGGATGATTGTCCTTGTATAGCTTTATATAGGTTTTACGAAAATTACACTGCTTTATTTATTTAGATTGATTCAAAACCACATGCTTTATCAGGGTTTATTCTACCTACAAAAGCATGCATTTTATAATTTACAACAGGTAAAGCAAAGGGAGGATAAACTGTTACATGCTATTGTCTTTGCAGTGGCAAGTAAAGCAATTGTTTATTTCTGTAATTTTATTTCTTAGAACATCTGACTGGTTTGTGAGCCTAAGTGAGCTCTATTTATGTAACTTCATAACTACATAGACTTTATTATATTGAGTTGGTTCATTTATCTGGGTTTACAGAATCAAGTCATTCACTGACTAAAAGATATATTCTTCCATAGTATCAGTGATTGCAAAGGACGACTTGATTTTATGTGGGTATTTTATGTCAGACTGTCAATATTACTGAAAGAACCTCAGAGGTTCTATATTAGAATAAAGGCAGATGTTATACAGTCTTTGAACTGACCTGGAATGCTTTCTACAATCTATTTCATCAATACTTCTGTAGTGTTTTTGACCCAAGTATGTGGTATCTATGCCTCTTTTATTTTGTCTTTGTTCCTTCTATAATACATAGACTCGCATGCCATTTCATGAATGCTAATAGGATGATTTCCTCTGATATGTATCTTTCTAATTATCATGATACATTCCAAGATATGATGCTATAATACAATAAAATATGCTATCTTTTCACTCAGGGGTTAAGAAGAAAACTTTTTTTCCAAGTGCCAAAGCTCTTCTTTTTGGATGATTTTAATGGTGATTCACGTTAGTGAAAAGTGTAGCATCTCCATTAATGGTATGTACGAAAGTGTCATGTACGAAAGTTGAGTTTGCAAGACAGGGAAGAGCAAATAAAAATATTTCCAAACAAAAGGCTTATTTCAGGTCTGGAGAAATGGCTCAGTGGTTAAGAGAACTGACTACTCTTCCAGAGGTCCTGAGTTCAAATCCCAGCAATCACATGGTGGCTCACAACCATCTGTGATGAGATCGGATGCTCTCTTCTGATGTGTCTGAACACAGCTGCAGTGTACTTATATATAATAATAAATAAATCTTTTAAAAAAAGGCCTATTTCAGCCATACCTAGTCCCTTAATCTGCTCTAGTTTAATGGTGGCGTTTCAGGAATGACCATCTCTCTTTCCACCAACTGAGTATTGGCATTGATTATATAGCTTAATATTTTTTGCGATTAATTTTTGCACAAATGATTTCATTTGTGTTTGGGTCTATGTTCTTGTGTTCACATTCCCACAGAGCCTAGTGACACTGGATGTACCTGGAGCTTGAGACACAACCAGTTGTGTGATGTTGGATGTTGGTGTTAAGAACCAAACTGGTTTCTTTCCGTGAGGAATAAGAGGTCTTAACATGTGATCCATTTCCTCAGGTCCTAGTAGCCTACTTATTTAATGTCTTTTTTTCATGGAATAGAATTGCACAAGTACATAATAATAAATAGGAAATTCACAAGTCAATGAAGACTTGGAAAGAAATAAGACAAGAGAGAGGACTTACTTGACTCAACATGGGATACCCACTAACTCTAAATAAATAACTGAATTGATTTCGGAAACCAACTATAGACTGTTTCAGTTGAATACTGTTGCATCTGATCATTGGGTGATGTATTTGAACAAGGTAAAAGAAATGAAGAACTGAGGTTTGTTTCAATTAAGTTTAGTCATTCAAAGAATATTAAATATAAATAAGTTTAAATGTAAATTAAATTATAAATTATTAAATAATGTTAAAGAGATTCTCTAGAACTATGAATAAATAATTCATGCTTTAGTATGTATTTTATTAAAGATTTTGTTACATTTTCAAATCGGAAAGTGGAAGGAAATATATGCCTGCTAATGTACTTTGACTAGGAAAACACTGAGACAGTTTTCTGTAAATGTGATGGGAGAAATGTTATTTGTTCTTGATGTTTTATGTGTTGAATAAATGCACAGTGCTTTATTCTATTATAGCACTAGTGTCATTTGCATATACCTCCCAATTATTTAGAGTGATAAAGTAATGGGTGTCTTATATATAGCATGTAATTCACAAGTTATAAGATTATAAATTTGAACCTAAAAAAAATACAAAAAAGAATGAACATAATACCTTCTATTTTCTTTATATGTATCCCTTCTTTCATATAATTAAACTTGTAAGAATGATGAATTTAATACTTAAAATCATATATATTAAAATTAATTTAATCTCTAAGATACAAAATAAGGGTCTTAATATTTAAAAGGAATCAAAATCATATCCAAGAAAAATAATGTATGAATTAAAATATGGTGATTTGAATGAAGATGAATCCGATAGACCCATACATTTGAATGCTTGGTCACTGAGAACTGGCACAATTTGAAGTCAGTAGGATGTGTGGACTTGGTGGAGAACTGTGTCATTGCTGGATGAGTTTAGAGATTTAAAAGTCCAATCCAGGAGTAGTGTCTCTCTTTCTACCATCTTCCTTCATATACCGATGCAAAATCCTTAACTACCATGTCTGCCTGCGTGCCACAAAGTTCCCTGCTATAAGATTAATGCACTTCACCTCAAAAATTGCAGTAAGCCTGAATTAAGTGCCTTCTTTGTATAAGTTTCATGACATGCCATGACCATGGTGTATCTTCACAGCAAAGAAAATAACAGCAAGACATATAATGTCTAAATAATTCATAAAATTTGTTATAAATTTTCCTTTACTTATATCTTTCTTTACTGGCCAGTCAAAAGTAGTAGTTTATTATTTTGAATAAAATTATCGACTTTAATTACTTCTTTTAGTTATATGAATTTCAATCTTTATAGTGCCAGTACTATAATGACCATAGTATATTGTTGAAAAGTAAATATTAAGAAAATTACATTTTAAAATATTCAAAGATAATTCAAGAAGTGTCACAGTTGCTTTGATATTGCTGTTATAAAACACCAAGACCCAAGTAACTGGTTAAAGATAGAGTTTATTTAGTACTTATAGCTTTAGAGGGTTAAACCTTGACCATTATTTATGGGAGTGTAGTATGAGCCAGGCATGCATGGTGCTAAAGCAATAGCAGAAAGCTCATATCGTAAGACACAACCATGTGACATAGATAACTAACAGGGATTGGAATGAGCTTTTGAAACCTCAAGGTCTGCTGCTAAAGACACATCTGCTTCAAGAAGGGCTTACCTTCAAAGCCTTCCCAAACAGTTGCATTGATTGTGGACCAAGTCCTCAAACATATGAGTCTATAAGTGGAAATTTTCCTTAAATACCACAAAAACTAGTATGCAGAATATAAAAGAATCAAATAGAATGTTACACATGCGGCTTATTAAATTTTCAAATGAAGTATTTATGAAGTATTCTTGCAAATCCATATGAATCAGTACTTGTAAAAAAATTGGAATAATATTTCATAACATACTGACATGATATATGTTGAATAGCTTCCATAAGTATATTATTCTATAATATACTTAATTCTAAAATCTGATACCTAAAATATTTTATGGTAAGGTGATATATTTTCTAATATGTGCAAAATTTTGTGAAACTTTTAGAAAAAAAATCCCTTTAAAGGAAATAATGGAAAGAATACTATGAGTGTTTTATATCAAAGTTAAATATTATTTTCACATATATTTGATAGTGAAGCAATTCTGATTTTATATGCATAGTAATGATTCATGTATATAATACTAGATATAGCATGTTTCATTACTGTTTATGTGTTCAAACTCTTATAGTAATATAAGTAACATTTCTCCCACATTATTGAATGCAACAGTGAATAAAATGAAGCAAATATTCTTCACCCTTATATTTATTAACATACAGTTAATAAATTTCTACTTTAACCAAATAAATGCCGAGAAAAATGTAGCAGGAAAGAAAGTAGTTACATTAATTAGCAAGCTTTGTTTTTGGCTCTTGATGTCTTTCAATTATTAATAATTACATTTCATCAGAATTTAGACATTTAAAACTTTTCTTAGAGACTTTTAAATTTTCTATTGAAAATCGATTATTCTCCTATACAATACATGTGAACTGTACTTCACCTCTCTATACTGCTCTCAAGAAGTTCCAACTATCCTCTTTTCAAAACCCACTCCCTCTTCATTTCCCTTCAGAAAAGATCTGACCTCCTAGACATAATAGTCAAATAGGACAAAACAAGATATAAGGGAAAGTCCTCATATCAAAGCTGGAAGAGCTAACCAAATAGTCCCAAGGACCAGCCTTGACTCTTTCGGGGTTCCTGAGGAAGGGTACAAGGTGACAGTCTAGTGTTCTGCTCAATATGGACTTAGCATTAATAACATATTTTCTGTCATTTACATTAATTCTATGTATATATTAATTTTTGGTTATTAATAGAGTTGATTATATGAATGGTATCAACTAAAACTCTTTTGTGTTTCCACTTTAGCTGTACTATTCTTTTGCTAGTATATCTGTAATGTATATTCTCTTTTCTATATTTCTTCTGGTTATATTCCTCATATGTATTAATTTCCTAGAATGTCTATGATAAAATAACTTAAGATGGTGGTTCGCCACATCAGAAATTTATTGTTTTATATTTTTTGGAGTATAAATAAGCAGTGTCAGTATCAGCGTCTCTAAATCCCAGACAGAAGCATCAGCCCTTCCTTTTTCTGCCTTTGTACCCTTGACAAGTCTTAGCTTGCAGTTCTAATGCATTAGTTGCTCAAATAATGGCCTTTGTCATTAAGAATGTCTTTCTAATCTTTGTTTTTATAGATGCCACTCACATTGTATTACTGCCAGCTCCCCTCCTATTGAATTCATTCTGCCTGTTGGTAATTGCCAAGACAAGATTTACTGAGATACAATGAAGAAAAAATCTTTTGAGGGGTATAATTCTGTATACTTTGAATATAATCATGACACGTTTTATATCTCCTTTAGTTTTTACTAAAATTTGTATAACTATAGTGGTTATTTATACTGAGGAATAACGAAATAGTAAGCCTTTCTATTTATGACTATTATGCTAGTATATTTTCCCCATAGCTTTTATCATTACCTGCATTTTTTTATTATTCTACTCATTGAGATACTATCATATTGTTCACACAAAATTGAGTTCAAAGAGGATGAGTGCTGTCAATTTTATTGATTATTTTCTGTCCTCATCAATTATATCAGTGACTATAAATTATGAGGAGTTCGATAAGTGTTTGTAGACTAACTGAAATAATAAAACCAAATAAAGTGGAAGTTAATCATAGATTTCTTCAAATTTCTCATTACATTTAGCAATTAGATAATAAGGTTATGTGAGGCAGAATTTGAAGGTAGCAATACTAATTTAAAATAATGAAAAGTGACATTACTCAAGAACATGTCATATAATATTTCAATGGATGTAAACTGCCCATCTAGGAGAAAAGCTCATTAAGACAGATGATATTCTAAAGGGATGAAAAACATTCTATCATACATAGTCGCACCTCAGAAATGATTCAATATTTGAAAAAGAACAAGGAGGGGTATATGGTATAGTAGAGGAGAAAAGGGCAGAGAGAAAAAAATGTAACTAATCATAATCATAACAAAAATAAAAGGGCTATTTAAAAAGAAATCAAAACTATGTTTATAAAAACAAATTTGCATTATATTTATTTCAGTAAGCTATTACATAAAAGTAGTATTGAAATTCATCTGTTGACCAATTTCATCAGCCCTAAAATCTGCGTTTTTAAAAACTTAATCTTATACATATCAAATAGGAGAACAATGCATTAAAGCTACAATATAAGGTAACTTTAATGTCACATAACACTCTTCTTACTCATTTTTTAAACTTTCCATATTCCAGATTAAACACGAGTTTAATTTATAGCTACTCATACTTGTATACACTAAAATTTTAGTGAAATGGTATGAAAGTCTGTAACAATGTTCTCTAATAACCAAACACTGATAACAGTACCTACTTCTCTAGATAAGAATAATATGGTGGGAAAATATGTAGGCGGGGCTTTGTCTTCCCTGTTACTTGATGATCCAAATTTAGAATTCAGAAAGTTTGTGTGTGTGTGTGTGTGTGTGTGTGTGTGTGTGTGTGTGTGTGAGAGAGAGAGAGAGAGAGAGAGAGAGAGAGAGAGAGAGAGAGAGAGAGAGAGAGAGAGAGCGAGCACGTGCCCCAATAAAAAGGCTATTTCAAATTTCTCTTCTATCATGTTCAGTGAATATGGAATTAAGTTTACACCTTAGATCCATTTAGAGTTGAGTTTTGTGGGACTATAAGAATGGATACATGTGAGTTCTTCTACATGAAGCCATCCAGTTTCACCAGCATCCTTTGCTGAATATGCTGTCTTTTTTTTCACTACATATTTCTGGCTTCTTTATCAAAAATCACATGTCCACAGGTATGTGAACCTTTGTTTGGGTCTTCAATTAGGTTACATTGATCAATGTCTGCTTTTTGCTTATATTATCCTTTCATTATTATTATTATAGCTCTGAAATTACAATTTGAAATGATGGATGGTGAGATATCCATCAACTCTTTTATTATTTTGGATTGTTTCATCTACCCTGCAGGTACTGTATTTCCATCTGAAGGTGAAAATTATCCTTTCATTTTTTTTGTGAAGACGTGTGTTGAAATTTTCAGGCAGAATATCTTGAATCTGTAGATTTCTTTTGGTAGGCTGGCCATTTTCACTATATTAGTCCTTCTGATCAATGAGCATAATAAGAATTGTTGAAGGAAAATGATCCTTAATGACATTCTGTTATTTTTATAGCTCAGCATCTTACCCGTCCATCATCAGAGATGCTTTCTCTTGAAGTAGATGGGAATACATATGGAGACTCTCACCTGGACAATGCATAGAGGGTGAAACACCTTGGAGTAATCAATCTAAAAGTAGATGTTTCTCAAATCCCTTTCTCATTGTTACTCATAGAACAATGAGAAAGAGGCAGAAAGATTTTAGGAAGCAGTGGACAAAGAATACAAGAAAAATGAAGCTTTCTAGATACAAAAGAACTGAGGCCCATATAAACAGAGACTGTGGCTTCAGGCATAAGGGTTATACAAGCTTAATCAACCTGATGTCCCAATGCTGATAAAGAAAGCTGAGGCAGTCTCCCATTACTGACCCAGAAGCTTTCTCCAACTGATAATTGCTTGCTGTAAAAGTCATTTTTATTCACCAGATATAATAGTCATTTTGAAGACTTACTGATGAATAAGCTCATTGTTTCTAGTTCTTTCTGAACTTTGTCTGACTGGTTCATCTCAGGTGTTCTGGCTCAAACTCCTCTCTAAGTTGACTGATTCAAACTGGCTTCATTCAGCTTCTCACAGAATTGTTCTGCTTAGAAAGACTACTTCTGAATTCCACAAGCTGAACTATACTGACAGCAAACTGTATGTAACTGAACTGCACTGCACTGCCTAAACTCAAGACAGTTACACTCATTGAAGCACCTTCCAACAGAGGTCATTATTTGGGATTAAAGATATATACTAAAGGCAGGTCTGTATTCCAGCCAGAGGGATTAAAGGTGTTTTTAATAAGTGAGTGTCTATATTCTAGCCAAATAACACACATCTAGAAGGTCTTTGGATGCGATACCTTGCCAGAGCAGCCATGTTGCTAGATTAAAATTTCTCTACAGCTTATAAAGTAGATTATTTCCTCTAAAGGTATCTTTCTGGATATACAAACTACACTTAAAAGTTCATGCCCTATGTGTAGCAGTAAATGGCCAACACAAATGGAACTCAATGGGGTTTTGTGGTTATTTTGTGTGTCACCTTCTTAATCTGGGAATTTTTATTTTGTACTTATAGATCTTTTGCTTGTGTATTTGGTTTCCAGTTTTATATTTGTTAGTTTTCTGTGTGGGCAAATATGTGTGTCTCACCATCCATATGTGTATCTTGTGCTTTTTCTTAGGCCTTAATTTGTGTTTATTTTTCCCATTGTTGTTGGGCTTTATTTTGTTATTTTTTTTACTATTATTTCTGTAGATAGCTGTTTACATTCTAATGACAAAGAGAACATGATAGGGAAAATGGGGATTATATGAGACAGTTTGAGGACAGGGAACTGTATTCAAAGTATGTTGTAGAAAATTAATTTTAATAAAAAGGAATAATAATAAAAGATATGCTAATAAACTTTGTTTACTTTGTCCAAGAGATATAGGAGATGTTGTTTCTTAAATAAATCTTAAAGACTTTGATTTGGAGGTCTAATAATGCATTAACATTTATTTCTTTTCATACTTCAATAGTTCTGAAATTTTATATCTGAACTTTACTACCTTTCATATTTGATTGTTACATTATATATAAGATATGTTTTCCTCAGATAATTGCATTTACATCTGAATAGATATCTAGGGAGGCTAATGATTTTCCTTTGTCCCCCATTAGTATGCATAGCAATATCTATCACTATGAACATCAACAAATAATGGTGAAGCATCCAATTTCATATCAACTTGATCTCTGTGCTATAGGAATATAGTTCCTACAACAATCAACAGTGTCATACTGCTGCCCTTGTGGAAGGTAACCAATAGCCAAGCAAGAGCATGCAGAGCTAATTCCACAGATAGAATCTGTGGAATGCTTTTGTCCAACGATTCAAAAACATTTAACCCAATCCTGGTACTAGATGCTTTACTTGGTGACATATACTGCTGGGGCATTGTCTCTCTCATTGTGTGCTAACTCCATTTAGGCTAATTTTATATAGGCATAAAATTTAGAATTCTTGTGTAAATGTATGTGGTGCTTTTATTTGCTCAGATGAAGAGGTGAGATGAGAGCCATCCATAAGCACTGTGTATACATGGCTGAACTTTAATATGATAGCTTGGCTCATCTGACAAGGGATTATATCTAAAGATATACAGACACACTTTTACTACACACTTTAATCCCAAACCATGACATCTAATTGAGGGGGAGAACACAGAGCATTTGTATCTACCTAAACTTAGGCCTAGTTCTGGAAGTTTCTATCCTCTATACAACTTAATCTTCTACAAGCCCAGACTTTGATGACTTCATCTTCCAGCCTCCATCTGTTAACCTAGACCTAGAATGTTTCAGCCTCTGAGACTTGTTGCTGAAAAATCTCATCTCTTTCTAGCTCATTCTGAACTCTCCTGGCTGGTTCACCTCAGCTGTTTGGGCTCAGACGCCTCTCCAAGCTGACTTACTTACATTGGCTTCTCTTGGCTTCTGACTATATGGCTCTGCGTGGAAAGAATAACTCTGAACACAACTGAACTGCACTGAACTCTCTCCTCTTTCTCACTGATCTTCTGTACCCTCTCTTTGCTATGCTGTGCTCATGTGAGTTGATGATTCTGACTTATTCTCTCTCTGACTCATTCTGTCCAATCTTTCTTTGATCTGTCCCTTTTTCTGCCCCTCAACTAGATGTCATTGTTTGGTATTAAAAGTGTGTACTAAAGGTGTGTCTGCAAGTGAACCCTTGCCAGACCAGCCATGCTGCTGGATTAAAAATCCTCTATACACTTGAATATTCATAGGTATTCAAACACCTCTTTAAAAATTCTTTCATTAATTATTTCCCAATATTTCTTAATTTCCCTGTTATAATTTTTTCTTTATCAATTTATAGTATTATATTCTGTAGTACCTTCTTCAGAAAATTCCCTCCTCCCTTGTGGTACCTTACCAGATGCACAATCTTGCTGAGCATTCCAAATAAGTCACACATATCTGAAACATAAAGGTAGCATCCACATACAGGAAAAAGTTCAAAATTTGTCCTTTCAGTTCTATGTTATCTTACTCAGGGTAATTATTTCTAAATCGCTACTAAAATTCAAAAGACTAGAATTTTCATCTTCACTAAAATGGTGAGAACAAATGAAAAGAACAATAGAAAAAAAGAGGTAGGAAGAAGAATAGGGAGGAGAATGAAAAGATATGACTAGGCCCTGTTTACACTGTGACAATCTGATGCTAAGTATCATTGGTAAAGCTCAGAGACTCTTATAGAGGGTTTGGGGAAAGATTGAGGGACCCAAAGGCTGTAGAAAGTCTACAGGAAGATCGACAATCAACTAACCTGGACCCTTGGGGGTTTCCTGAATCTGTAACCCCAACCAAAGAGCATATACAGGCACAAACTAGGGCCCCCACACATATATAGCAGATCTGCAAATCAGTCTTCATGTGGATTGCACACTGAAGCGGAGGGGGGGGGTTTCTAAAACTGTTGCCTGTCTGTGGCATTTGTTCTTCATAATGGGTTGCCTTGTCTGGACTCAGTGGAGAGACCTGCTGGGTCAGATTGGGAGGATACACATGGGGAGGCCTCTACCCTCCCAGAAAAGAAAGGAGAAATGAGGGGAGGAATTGATAAGGGGGACCAGGAGGTTGTGGTGCATCCATCAGGATGTTAAATAAATAAATTGATTAATTAGTGCAAAAATTATCATTGATAAGACTGAAAATTACTATTATCTATCCTGCCAGGATTTTGCACACAGGTTCATAAACACACGCACATAACAGTAACTCAAAATTTGGAACCACAAATATTGCTTTTAAATGTATAGCAGTATTGCTTTATAAATTCAAACTCTAAGAAAATAATTATGCCCCACAGGTATAAATCAACATCCTACAAAGTGATATAGTGCTCTGACAATTTCCTCCAGTAATTCATGTGAAATTTAGCAGAAAATAAGATTCTCTTTTGATCTATTACATTTGGGTTTAATAATTTAAAAGCAAATAAAAGTTCTGAAAAGTATAGTGATTATTCCTTTTATCCAGAATGAAACAAATGGATCAAGCAGAAAATCGCAGGAGATACTTAAATGCAGTAAATGCTCCTATGTTTTCACACTTGTGTTTAATTTGAAAGATAGGTAAAATTAAATTAGTTATCAAGTCCAATTACTGAAAAGTCATTAAGGAACACTATTTAGGGTTTTGGCTTTATAAAATTGAATTAAGTGCTGTTAAGCTACTTAATATTTGCCATCTGCTAAATCATTTATAGTGGCATATTAATCATTGTCTGTGCTAATAGTCTGTCTCAAAGACTCTTACTTGTAACAGAATAGATGTTCCCTGGATAACGGGAAATTTTTAATTAAAGCTTAGCATTCATCTATGATCTAGAACGCTTGAGCATCATCGCACATGTCCTAGTTTACTATCTAATGCTGTAGTAAAGATCATGACCAAAACCAATTCAGAGAAAACAGGTTATTGCATGATTTTTTTTAGCTACATCACTGAAACAAGCCGAGGCATGATGATCTGTCTGGAATACATATACACCGTTGCTACACACCTTTAATCCCTAACACTGAGGATGAGGTTATTGAATTCCTGAAGAATAACACTCTAGCCTCAAAAAGTATCCGAAGTCAAACAGTGTTTACTCTGCAGAAACTAATAGCATGCCGGGGTACTCCATATCAAAATGGAGCCCCTTTGAGGGGCTTACAGACCCCATTTTATGCAGATCTAGGTGAATTCCAGGGATGGATAGATTGAGGGGCAGACAAAATGGTAAGTCAGAGAAAGATTTGACAGAATGAATCAGAGATAGGATATGCCTAGCTCGTATGAGAACAGCACAGGAAAGAGGGGCTGCTGAAGAGCTTTGAGAAAGGAAAAAGGATGTATGTGTGGTGAGTGGTAGGTGGTGTGTGTGTAGAGTAGTTTTACTGGGACAGTTCTACAGACAGTGGTTATGCTCTAGAGTCTACCCAAGCCTTCTACTCAAACATGAGTTCAGCTCTCACCTTATCACTTCATCTGAGGAAATAAAAACATTTACATCTGGCACAGGACATGATTGGAGAAGGAGAGTGAATATAAAATTGATTATAAAATAAAGAAGCTAGTCAGGTGGAAATAATGCAGCCATGCATGCAATTTAATGTAGAACATCGCCTTCCCTGTTCTACCTATCCTTAGGCCTCGGCTGCACAATTAAATTCAGTGTGCTCGATTGCCCAGAAACTACAAAGTTCCAGCAGCCATGATCCAAAGGTAAAGATGACTTCTAGAGACAGAGACAGAACTTAGTGTCATAAGTGCCATGCCAATGTGGGAGGAATACTCAATTTAAGAGTCATAAAAACATGGCTACATCCACCCAGATTATTTTTATAGAGATAATAATTTAATTGCAAAATTTCTCTCCTCTCTTTCCTTCATCCAAACCATCACATACAGCTCTTCTCACTCTCATTCAAATTCATAGCCTTCTCATTTACTAATTTGTCTGGGCATACTTGATGACCTGTTTGGCCTGCTCAGTAGAGGGAATGGTGGTGTCATCTGGCATCATAGTCTTTAGGACCCAAGACCCAGCCCCCAAGTTATTTTCTTGGCATAGTCTGTCATCTTTTTGGGTGTGTCAAAGAAGAGGATCCAGGTAGTCTCAGAAAAAAGGATTTTCTCATGAGCTTTCTCAATGCATCTTGGGATTTCTTCCCTCATAGTATCAAGCAGGATGTCAACAAAGAAGGGATAGCTTTCAGTAGGGATGTCTCCCTTGGCCAAGAACACCTTGTTGTAGCTACCCTTCATGAGGCATTGCTCGAGGAACACAGGGTGTTTAATGTAGACATTGGTCTAGATGTCCTTGGCAGTCAGTAGTTCTAATTCGTTATGGAACTCAGACAATCAGTTCTGAGAGAAAAGTTGAGGCCCAGGACCTGGTGCATGTAGGCTGATTCGGAAGTTCTACCTTGCAATCAAAGTAGTAGATTTGAGCTGGCCCAAGAAGTGGTAGAAGGAGGCAATGTCTTTGTATAGGATGATCCACTGGGCCCTGATCTCCAGAATATGAAGAGTCAAAATGAGCTGCCCTTTGGTCAGTTTGCTCCATGTGGTTGGCAGGAAGTTGAGCTTCAGCAGAGCAAACTTGAGAATGCCCAGGTCTTCTCCACATTTTCTAAGATTCAGACACTTCTGATTCCAGTTGCCCTCTGTTGGTAGTACATGCCTGGCCGCTGCTTACAGGATCTAGCCTGAGGTGGCCTCAGTTCCACTCACGATACTCAGGTCACCTTAGCTGCCGTGGTCACCATCTTTCGTGATGCAGCAAACCAGCAACCTGATTCACAGCAGCAACGCTGAACAATGTTTTCCCCTGATATTACAGGGGCAGGCATCAATGCAGAACCTTCTAAACATCAATAGTGGTGTGACAATTGGGTAGCAGTGAGTTTTCACATTCCTTATGTCAGCCATAGACACTTGTTCTCACGTGCTCTCCTCCCATATTTGTTCAGATAGAAGCCAAGGACAAAGATTCAAGACTTTGTCATAGAACTTACTAATTTGTCTTTGAGAAAATCTAACACACTAATAAATGCTCCTTTCAGCACTTTTGTCTGATTATCTCTACACTGTGATGTGCAGTTACCCATAATATTTGGAGAGGTCCACTTACATGCATGTAAAATGTATGGGTCCTTGTACTGGCAACAGCTGTCAGAACAGGGAAAGACAAACTGGGAGAAAGCTCATATCGTAGAGATCTAACTTTCATTTTCAGTACAATACTTGTATACAACTTTTCAGTCAGTAAGAGTGCAGTAATCTAATCAAGAGCCAACGGGGGATTACACAAACTGTCCTGCTGAATCTAATTTGCTTGCCTAATACTCTGTAGGCAGGGGTCAACTGCAGGGGTGGGGGGAGTCTCTGAAGAAAAGGAAGTGGCTATCGCTCTGGGCTCTGGTCCCTTGTTCGGTCTCACCTGTTGCCAGGAGCCATCACGTTAGATAGGCTGCCTGTTCAGGATTCCTAGAGCAGAAGCAGGAGACCACACCACAGCATCTCACTCTCCACCCCACTTCTTCCCCAACTAGGTTCACTCTCACATCCCCACACTAATTGTTATTTCATACATATATGTATATGTACATACACGTATATATTCCTAAATATAACCCACTCTGTCCACTTATTGCTACACATATGAATATTTTAAGGTCTGGTTGCTTTGCACTATAAAACCACCTGTCCCCCAGGGGAAGTATATTTGTACATGTAGTTATGAGTGTTATAGATTTGTCTGTAAACAGTTGATGCCTTAGCTTCATACATTGTAATAATTATTTCAACCAGTCCCTCATTTTTCTGCATTCACCTCTTTCCCTTTCCCTAAAGATTTTAAATGAAAATTTCGGAGACCAGTTGATATACAGCAGAGTCATATTTAGTGAAACAGCACCTGATATATGATATGTGAATCTATGCAGCTAATCTAGGTTTCAATGGGGGGGAATACAGGAAATTGTAAATGATAGAAGTGAAAATGTCTTACCAAAGGATAGCAGTCAGTAAGCATATAGGATCCATGCAATGTAACGGAAAAGACAGAGGTTTGGGCTGCCACAGCCTTTGAGGACTCGGTTCCAACCTGTCTCTACACATACCAGATACTGCCAATTAGTCTATTACATGAGTTAATATATTCTCTCATGATATTTGGCTTAATTTTCTCTAGCTCTTCATACTTTAAAAGAAAACAAGAAAGTTCTGGCAGCTGAACTAATTTTGGACATTTCAAGAAAGAAAAAAGGAAGTATATTTATGACAGTTCTGTAGGATAACAGGGATAGTGATGGAGTTCAAGCAGACCTTCAATAACCTTAGAGAAATGTTTGCCTTCCTTTTCTTGGGTAGTCTTAGAAATCACTGGGAGGGATTGAATATACATAGTTGCACTCACTTAAAACAAATGAAAGATTATGCTTAAGTTTTTAATGACTTTCATTTATAATACTTGACACACTAAGACAATTAGTTTATTTCAGAGAGGATATTTCAAAATATGTTTAATGTTATCTAGACTTCTAATCCTCTTAAATTATTTTGTCCTGAAGTAATTACAGGAATTTTTTTTCTATTTAGTTTACAAAAGACAATTAAGGAAAGTACATAATATGATTTTAAACAATCACATTTTAAGCTTAGGAATTAATGGAAGAATTTTTAATGTAAGTAGTATAGTCAGTTATCATTAAATTTTAATAGTCTCCATAAATTGGATATTATACAATATTTACTCATTAACTTCTATAGATGTTTATTTACCATGTAGAAACATAAATATAAATATATCTAAAAACATCATGCAGTTTCCTTGACCCTTCTGGCTACTACATTCCACCCCCCACCCCACCCCCCGCTTCTTCAAAAGTATTACTGGGCTCTGCTTGGTGTTTGCCTGTGGGTCTCTGCATCTGTTTCTATCAGTTGCTGAATGAAGTCTCTCTAATGATAATCAGGCCAGGCACCAATCTATGAGTATAGCAGAATATCATTAGGAATCATTTCATTGACATTTTTTTCCAGTTGAGTTTGGTTCTATCCTAGGTCTCTGGGCTATTTAGCCTCTGTGTCCTGACTTTACAGACAGTGTCAGGGGTGGATTCCCTCTTGGCCTTGGGTCTCAAGCTGGACCTCAAGTCTTTAGTTGGCTACTACCACCATTTCTGGGCTAATTTACCTAAGCACATATTGTTGGCAGTACAGGTTCATAGAATCAACTAACCTAAACTCATAATGGCTTACAGAGACTGAACTGACAATTAGGGAGCCTGCATGGGACAGACCTAGGTCCTCTGCACACAAGTTATAGTTGTACACCTTGGTCTTTTTGTGAGACTCAGAACAGTGGGGGAAGGAGCTGTGTCTGACTTTTTTGCCTGCCTTTTCCTCCTACTATGTTGTCTTATCCAATATTAAAAGGGAATGTGCTTAGTATTACTGCATATTCCATGCTTGGTTGATAGCCGTGGGATGCCTAGCCTTTTCTGGAAAGTAATAGAGGAAATGGATATGGGCAGAGGGGAGATGGGGGAGAGAGAGGGAGAAGAAGAAGGCGGGGAAACTTTGCTGGAGATATAAAAAATAATACAAAAAGAAGAGAGAGGACAATTCAGTACATGGTTCTTACATTAAATAGGTACAAATGTAATATATTTCATAGAAATAAACCATTAATCTAAAAAACGTCACTATGTCTCATGTAGTATCCTAAAAATATGTCTACCTTTTATTACTTTATAATAACTTAAAATAATGAACATTATAAATCTGTTTTACAGCTTTTTAAGATTTTATTTATTTATTTTATGAGTACACTGTCACTGTCTTCTGACACTCCAGAAGAGGACATTGGATCCCATTACAGATGGCTGTAGGCAACTATGTGGTTGCTGGGAATTGAACTCAGAACCTCTGGAAGAGCAGTCAGTACACCTGAATCATGTATCTAGCACCTACAACTTATTTCTTAATAGATAATAATGTCATTACATATGGTTCCTTTTCTTTTAGAGCAGTTATGATGCATAACAAAAATTGCTGAAGCAATTCTAAATTATAATCCTGGAACATTGCAAACCAATGAAGCACTCAAAAATAATTTTATTTGAGGTTTGATTCTGGGAATATTCAATTTGAGTAATGTTTCCCCATAAATCTTAAATGATGGACTCTTAGTTTTTGAATCATAAAGTATATTTGTATGTATGTTATGATTAACCTTAGCTAGTAACTTGATTGGATCTGTACACAATAAAAAGACATATCTCTGTGATTCTATGAGTATTTCCTAGAAGAATTCACTAAAAAGGTAGAGCCTCCCTAGAATGGGTAGCACCAACAACAGTTCCCAAAGAGATCTACAGGAAAATGCAGCTACTCTGTTGTAAGCGCCATTGTCATCCTTCCTTGCCATGAGGACACAGCTTCTTTGGCTTTCTCCCTTGGGATGGAGCCTAGCAACTTACTGAGTGTCCTTCATGTTCTCATTGCCAGATTGGGAGCAATGTGTCATCTTCCCTGGTTAATTGAGCAGTTACTGGTTCCTTAGCTTCCCAGGCAAGAACCTGGAAACTATTATGCTAATTATATAGAACCATGCAAGCAAATATAGCAAACTTACTAGCAAACTTATTATTCTCTCTCTCTCTCTCTCTCTCTCTCTCTCTCTCTCTCTCTCTCTCTCTCTCTCTCTCTCTCTCTGTCTCTCTGTCTATCTCTGTCTCTCTCTCTGTCTCTCTCTCTCTCTCTCTCTGTCTCTCTCTCTGTCTCTCTCTCTCTGTCTCTGTCTCTGTCTCTGTCTCTCTCTCTCTCTCTCTCTCTCTCTCTCTCTCTCTCAATCTCTGTGTGTATTTGTATGTATATAATGAAGGTCTAAGTTAAAAATCTTAGCTAATATGATCATCAATCCTTTTAATTCATTTATATGTTGGCAATCATTTCACAAGAGTAATTTGTTGCATGTCTCGATTTTCACAAATATTAGCTCAAACTGTACATATTTCTCTCTGTTTCTGTCTGTCTCTTTCTTTCTCTCTCTCTAAGTCTCTCTGTTTACTTATAGACATATGCCTGAAAAACCTTAAATTTTTGAAAACATAATATTCCTGTTACAGCTGGGCATTGTGGCACAAGCCTTCAATTGCAGTACTTGAGAGGCAGAGTCCGAAAGATCCCTATGAGTTTGTGGTCAGCCAGGTCTACTTAGTAAATTCCAGAATTGTCAGAGCTACATAGTGAGACCCTGTCTTGAAAACAAACACATAAAAAAAGAACATAATTATTCCTATTTCTGTCATGTGTCACTGTCACCTCCAAATTGTATGTTGGTGTCTGTTGACTTTTCAATTTTTTTCCTATTTGGTGATTGTTATTTTCATGTTCAATAATGAATTGAGAAAGAAAGCAATGAAACAAAGATTTTATAAATTGTTACTGAATGAATTGTTGTAGCAAAAATTAATCAGTATTTTTATCCAGCTTTAATCATTCAATTCATAGATAAAAGACACAAAAACTTTATATTAAAATCAAGCCTTAGCCGGGCGGTGGTGGCGCACGCCTTTAATCCCAGCACTTGGGAGGCAGAGGCAGGAGGATTTCTGAGTTCAAGGCCAGCCTGGTCTACAAAGTGAGTTCCAGGACAGCCAGGGCTACACAGAGAAACCCTGTCTCGAAAAAACAAAAAAAAAAAATGTTAAATCAAGCCTTAATCAACACGAGAGGTGGGCAAATATCAACCCTTATGACTATTTTATCTATTTTCTTATAAATAACCCCAAGGTATAACTTTCCATGTTTGAGTGGACCACTCTTACTCTAGCTGGCCAGCACTCATGGCCAGTTCTCATGATCCCTTACCTCGTGGCATTTTCCTCTCTCCTCACTACTCATGTTCTCTCCTAAGATACCAAGCCCTGGGAACCAAATTTCCACCTACCTCTTCTGTCCAGCTATAGGCTGTAGGTGCTTTTTTTTCAGCCAGTAGTTTTAAATTGAGGAGCAAGGTTACATAACATCACTTGGTTTACATGAGGATTACCTGTCCCTGAGGCTACCAGAGGCATTAGAATACATATCACAGACCAAACTTCAACACTGAATTAAATATTAATACATGAATTTCTACTTGGAAAGTATGATTCCCAAATATAGTATGACTATAAAATACAGAAAAAGAGAAGCAAGAAATATGAAGGAAACTTCATGAATGCTCTGTAGTCAGAGGAAATGTGTTAAATGAATGGTAGAGAAGTACTTGTTGGTTACAAATGTAAGGATAGGTTTATCTTTGTCCAAACACTATTTATTTAAAATAAAAGGGAAATGTAATCCAGAGTAGAAAAGTAGAAATAATTTCAAGTTAGGAAGAAGAAACATATTAGTAAATATTAGTATGTAATTAGAAAAGTGCTTATAGCTCTGTACAACTTATTTATCTTGCATAAACTATTTTCCTTTTCTGAGCATTAAAATGAAAGAAAAATTAAAAACTAGCTTTATGGAATATATATATATAGAAGGAATACATACAAAACTGGACTAAATAATACTATTGTGAAAAATATCATTTTAAAGTGTTTTATACAAATCTAGAGGTAAAGTATTCTGTTTAGGTCAACATCTCAATCAGTTATCACGATATGACAGGCAGATGCTAACAATTTTGGCCAACACAATAATCAAAGTAAATATAAAATTAGTTCACATCATTAATGAGAAATTTAATTTTCCTGTAATCACCAATCCGGCAGCATCATCCTACTAGATTCTACAATGACAACCAGATGAATAATTCATTGAGATACTCAAGAACTACAATTTAAAGATACAAAATTAGTTTGTGTGCTCACTCTCTAAACTGTAACGAAGAGGGAGAGTAGCCGCTGACTGTATTTGTAGGATTTGAAAGAGTGGCCACAGGTGGCAAACCAGATGATTACACTTAAAGAAAGCTGTTTGACACTTTGAAAAGGGAAAATGCATCTACAATTAGAAACGCTGTAGGTGAACATCTCTATGCCAGACTAGCAGTGGGGGTTGCTAGCATAAAGATAATTGCTGCAGTTGGTATAGACCAGCATGAAGGATTGTGAAATTCAAAGCAGCAAATGGAAATTTGGGAAGGATGCCAATTTTGCTGGGGCCATCCTCTCTGTATTACCTAGGCATAATAAACATCAAACTTGAAGAAAAGCATCCGTATATTAGTTTTGAAGGAAGAGTTACTTACCAAAATAGTAATTTATTTTAAAATAAATAGACAATAGAGAAGCAATTGAATCCCTTTGCTTATTTTAAGAATGTGAAAGAATAACCTAGCAAAGCCAGTCACACGTTGTAGTCCAGAAAACTTGGGATCTGCAGGCTGGAATTAAAAAGCAACTATAATGATACCTCGATTCATATTACTTGGTTTATATCTAACATTACTTTCATTGATGATCTTACCTCAAATATGATTGGAATATTTTAAGCATGTCCATGTCTAACACCATTCAGGGGATATTTCCATACTGGTCAAAAGAATAGTTTTATATACTTAGTGAGAGTCTGGTAAGAGGGGAACACTCACTATGAGTCCTGGTCACACCTCTTAAGATAGCACAAAAGTTTGTGATCATTTTTGCTGAATTCTATGCTGATTTTTACAAAGTGTCTTGCATTCAGATCATTGTTCACAGTTCCATCCAGCAGGTTTTTCTTCCTTTTCGGATTTAATTTCTTTTTTTATCTCTCTTCACAGATATTAAAGGAATGCATGCTTCCCTTCTCTCTCAAACTCTTTCTCTTTTCTCTTGGCAAAAGAGGTTCTTCCAGCAGGTCCCCCACATTTCATCCCAACTTAACAATTCTAATGTTCATTCCTTTTAGGCAAAGCCTTTTAGTTGTCCTTTGACACCATCAGTCTCTTGTCCGAAAATGAGCCTTTTATTTTTGCTTTACATCTTGTGACTTACCAGGGGAGGTTAGTTGACTTTCTCATCCTCATTAATATTATTTATCTTTCTAATCTCCACTAGTCATAAAATGTAGGTTAGAGAACAGGGCTGAATATTGGAATGATGAAGATGTAAGCCATCAAGGATGATATTTAGAAAAGGAATGGTTTTGCTGAAGTTAAAACTGGCACGAATCAAAACACTATGAGTTGACATCATTCACGAAAAACAATTCAATGTGCAATAAGTGTCTAAGTTGAACAGAAGTAAAATTTGAACTATAAAAGATTATGAATGTTTTAACAGAGATGTAAAAATCTTTGAAGGGAGAATCATCATCTGCATCCAGCAGAGTCTGATTTCTCTAAACTGGAGGACATGCAAATCTTTCCTCATATCATCAACAGAGCAAAACACTCAGGATGATTGACAAGAGATCAGAATCATTTCCTGGAAGCTTTCATTTAAGGAGGCGGTTCCCCTAGACCTGGGAGATGATGTTCTTGCTGATAGATTTGCATCTCAATGTGGGAAAAATGATGCACAGGTGCACACTTTCTAAAATAACTGCTCTATGATAGCTTTCACATATATGTCTATCAAAACATTTTCATTGATATAATGAGTAACCTCCTGGGCAACCTTGACCCTCCTTAAGTGGGTCACATTAATGATCCCTCCAGTCATAGAGAGACCAGCTTAGGGATATGGTCTTGTGGTATCAAGAATTATTACTGTGGCTATAGTTTTTAAATGAACAGGTAGAACTCTAAAATCTACTCTTTGATTTTCATTTTACTTCTCACATACTACATTCTTACTACAGCTCCCCTCCCTCCCCTTCTCCCAGTCACTCCCCACCTCCTCTGCTACCCAGATCTACTGTACCTCCACTTCCCTTCAGAAAAGAACAGACCTTTCAGTGCTGTCTACCAAACATGGCATAACAAGAGTCAATAAAACTAAGCATATACCCTCATATAGAGGTCAGACAAGACAGCCTAGTAGGAGGAAATGGGTTTCACAAGAAAGAAAAAGAATCAGAGACACCTCTACTCCCGCTGTTAGAAGACCAACAGAAACCCTGCCAAGCTAAACAATCCTGCCAAGTACACTTGGGTCCACCACAGAAACGTGTAGGTTTCCTGACTTCTGCTTCTGTCTCTATGAGCCCTCAGACATCTGGCTTACTTGATTCTGTGAGCTAAGTTCTCCTGGTGTCCTCAGCCCCTCTGACTCCTAATAATTCTTCCTTCTGTTGGAAAACTTTGAGCTCTGCCTAATATTTGGATATAGGTCTCTGTATATGCTTCTAGAGTGAGTCTTTCTGATGATGACTGGGATAGGCACTGATTCTATGAGTATAGCAGAATATCATTAGGAATCATTACTTTGTCCTTTTAAAATTATTTATTTATTTATTTATTTATTTATTTATTTATTTATTTATTGTCAGTCTTGTTTGATTCTATGCTAAGTCTCTGAGACATGCAGACCACTCACTGGTTGGCCACTTCTACAGCCTTTGAGCTACATTTGCCACAGTAAGTCCACAGAAAGTTGTAAGTTTTGTGGTTTTGTAGCTGGGTTGGTAGCCTAGTACAACCACTGTGACCCTTGACTGGTTACACCAGATAGGCAGGTCAGGCTCCATATTCCCCATTAGGAGTAGTCCTTGCCACCATCACCCTCAAAGGTTGCAGGAAATTTCCATTTCATTAGTTTTCCAAATCTCCTCAAAAAAGCCCACCTGTTCCAGTTATCTCTCCCTGTATTTTCTTTGTCCACTCCTCCATCCCACACCTTTCTGAACTTCCAGCGTCCAGTTCACCTACACAATCTATTCTCTTTCCCTTTCCCACTGAACTTGATAAAGGCGAATGTAGGGAATATCAGATGGTGTAGGAGACAATTTTCTATACAACTCACTGGTAGTGTATGTACTAAGATCGACTATTAATAAGTGAGACCTTATAACACTGATAAACTTCTATAAGGCAACACTGTCTATGGGCTTATCTCCAAAATATTTAAAGAACTCTGAAAACCAAAACAAGAACAAACTAAACGATCCAATTAAAATACGGGGTACAAATCTAAGCATAAAATTCCCATTAAATGAGTCAAAGTCTAAGAAGTATTCAAATAAATGTTCAACATCCTTAGCCATCAGGGAAATGCAAATCAAAACTATTTTGAGATCCCATCTTATACCAGTCAGAATGGCTATCATCAATAACACAAGTGACAGCTCATGCTAGTGAAGATGTCGAGTAAGGGAATAGTCCATAGCTGGTGGGAGTGTACCTACCATGGAGATTAATATGGTGGTTCCTCATTGAATTAAGAATCAAAATAAATTCCTCTTAAAGACTAGTTTTTTGACTTGAAAATATGATCATATTCATTATACCCCTATCTCGAAGGTCTGTCATGAAATACCCAACGGAGAATACTTAAAAGTTGGCAGATTAACTGTGGGTCATGGTTTCAGGTAGACTGTGAGGCATCATGGCAGGAAAGTCATGGGAAGCATGGATGTGCATGCTGAAGGGTGAGTGGTGAGGCAACCACAGTTTCATGCTGCAGACGGGAAACAGAGAAAACCCAACCAGAGCAAAGGGGAGGTATAAACTGAATGGACTCCTAAAACCTCCACAACTTTCAAAATATTATCATAAGCTGGGGACTGAAAGTGAAAGCTATTTCTGAAGAAGGATGTCCAAATTGAAATCATGGGAAGGACCTTGAGGGAATCATTTCAATCTTGTTCACTTTCACTTTCATTGAAAATGGAGTTGGATCAAATCCCAAACTCAGTCCTTAAGATGCAATCAATTGAAGTCAGGAGTACATTTCTGATTGATGGGCTAGATAAAGACATTTTCAGACACCACACTTCATTCCGAAAATCCATTGCCATTGAAAGCCAAGGATATTTGATAGCAT
The DNA here is from genome assembly GCA_036184795.1 of Tokudaia tokunoshimensis. Lineage (NCBI taxonomy): Eukaryota > Metazoa > Chordata > Mammalia > Rodentia > Muridae > Tokudaia > Tokudaia tokunoshimensis. Next base: position 17,811,815 of record BTHU01000011.1, read on the forward strand.
CATCAGAAAAGATTAACATTTGTGGGAAACTTTTTTATAAGGTTTTCTAGTGTGAACGATTGAAAGGAAAAATGAAATAATTAAAAATATTTCAAAATATTGTCTCATATGCTTTTGAAAATATGTAGGATGAGACAATAGCTTTTAAAGTGATGTAGTAACTATTTATTGAAGTAATGACCAAAGTAGTATACAGAAAAATTAGAAAATGTTTAGCGTTTACAATATTATTTAAGTAACTGAAATACAATGAAATATTTGCAAAATTATAATCAGACTCAGATCTTAGTAATAAAATGATAAAATTTAACACACACACAGAGAAAAAAATAAACAAAAATCTAGGATCCTTGTTCCTTTCAGGAAGTAACAGAATGAAAACAGAGAACAAAAGCAGACAATATGCAACAGTTGATGCAAAATAAAGAGAGCAAAAGTAATTGTGAGTTTTAAGAAACACAAAGCTGGCGAAAGTCTAGGTAATAAAAAAGGTAATTACTATACCCATAAAATAGAGACTCATTTTTCAATAATTCTCTACAGATAGTTGAATAATAAAAATGGCTATATATCTGCTTAGGGTTAAAAAATAATGCATAGACTGCATTCTTCTATACACTGTTCACTCTATAAGGGTTTTTGAAAGCAAAGTGACTTAGTCAATATGCCTGAAAGCGTGTATTTAATCTGGGTGGTGAATAGAGAGAAACTACTTCTGCAAATTATCGTTTGATTTCAAAAATTCAGGTCACCTGTGGACGCCTGGTCAAGAACCCACTCAAATAACTGAACAAAGTAGAGTGTAGAAAACAAATAGAAAACAAAAGGAAGATGGATGTGATTGCATACTCAGCAGGGCTTGAGTGATGCAGGGCTGGGTAAGAGCACTGAACGCTCTTCCATAAAACTCAGATTCAACTCTCAGCACCCACATAATAATTAATGACTATCTGTTAACTCCTCCAGGAGTAGGGTTTCCAATGCCTACTTCTGGCTCCCCTGATACCAGTCTCACACAACATGAACACACATGTATGGAGGCAAAACACACATATAAATGAATCAATCAAATCAAATTAATCAATCAATCCTACTTTTAAAACCTTAGAATGCTAATATCAGAACTAAAATAAAGACGATGTATCTAATCTTTCATAAGTCTTAAGTTCCTTTATAACAGGAGCAGTGTGCTCGGTAGTAGGTACTCAGTGTTGGGTTCTGAGAATCACCACCCAAACCATTAAAACACCAATCTCAGTCAAATAGAGATGGCTTATTAAATGTCACACCCCAAGACTGATCGATCAGTGCCACGTTCCAGGCTGAACTGTGATCTTGAGTTAAGATTCTACAAGGTTTTTAAGCTAAAATCCACAAACACCTGTGCCAGGTTATTTTCCTAATCAGGATTTAGGAATGTGGGTTTCCTTAGGAACCTGTCGTTTTTGTATACTTATCCTTTCCCCATTGGCTGGAGTATTCACCTGTGGCAGGAGATTTGCACTTCCAAAAATTCGTACCTTATTTTGTCAACCAGGATGGGACTTGTCTAACATTCATGTCTTAACTTGCCAAAGAGGATATCAGCAACTCCACATACATGTCTCTTTCTGCCAAGTAGGATGTCAGTTCCCAAGGAGGTCTTGGAAACTTAAGACTCTAAGTAAGTTTAAGCCTTACTCAAAATGAAGTCGTATTCTGAACAGTTTCTTATAAGCAGTGTGGGTATCTTTTATATTGGTTTCCATCCCAGGGGCATCTTATAAAAGCAAATGCCATAAGAACTTATACACAGATATAGTACATGCTGTTGGGTGGTTGGTTAAGATCCAAGCTTATTGTAAGTAACTATCTGAAACAGTTCTACTGACTTCTATTGTGATTGGTTCCCAAGGGCACAGAACTCAACAGAATATGTAATCAACGTGGGCATGAGAAAGTATCCTGGAATCAGCAGAGCAACCCAGGAGAAAATTTCTCTATATAATATTAGTAACAGAACAAAATGACAGACCAGTCAGGTAACAGTTACCTAGGCCTTAATATTTTGCTTAGACCTTAACATTCTGCATTACAATGTCGTCATTTCATAAGGTTTAACTATGGGTACCATGGGTATCTGTAGTCTTAGATTTTTAAAAACCTACTTTTAATAAGGATTCGGAAATGCTTTGACTTTCCCCCTTCTAGCCCACTGTCCAAATGTAGGAGAGAAAAGATGGTAAATAGGACAAAGGGATGTGAATCGGTTTAGAAGTAGTTTCTCCGGACAATTCTGATCTCTGTTTCAACAGTCCAGTTCAGTAATGTCAGGATAGCAGACATGAATCAGCTGCATTGGAATGATTCTGCAGAAACAGCTAAGATCCTGCCCATTCTGATTATGTCAGCAGGAACAACCAGGACCAGCTGGGATGCTAGGAAAAATTCACTGCCTGCCTCTCTCAACAAAGAAAGATCAACGAAGATGAAGACTGGAGACAAAACACTACAAAGTTAGCTATGCGAGCATGTCATCACTGTCAGTTGAGTCCTACTTATACTTTCTCCAAACATCACGTGACCTCCCAGAGTTCTTGCCTCAGCAAAATATCACACCAGGCAGCCTCACTATGTAAGTCTGATACATGTGTACACTCCCACTTCAGGTCTCACCTCAAAATCTTATTTTTCATTGTTGTAAGAAATTACACATATTCTCTTTTAGCTATTTTGAAACACACACCCGCTATTAACACCATCCTCCCTGAAAAACACACATCTTGTCTTGGTAAGTTTCACTTTCCAAATCATTCTTCTTCACCTGACCTCTAGTTACATTCCAACCTATATCAGTGAGATCATCTGTGGTTTGGCTCCACAGGGGAGTGAGGCTCTGTAACACTTGTCTCTTTATTGTGCCCACTGTCTGTTCATACTATGCAAACAATTTCGTATTTTATAATTAAAATGCAGCATATGTGTATGTGTGTGCACGTATATGATGCGTTATCTACTCATTTTTTAAGAGATACTTTATTTTATTTCCCCATCTATTAACAATGATAAATGTGATAATGCTGCTGATATCTCAGTAAAATAGATTTAATTTTGTTCCCCATATCTATTAGAGTAATTGAACTTGGGAATTTAAACTGTTTATTGATTTCCAAATTGCAAAATTCTCGTCAATGTGTAAGAGTTTCTTTTTCCAATGTGCAACACATTCTTACCTTTTAGAGATTAACCATTATTCTAATTAAGGTTTTGTATTGTTTTCCATCTCTGTGATTATTGAAGAAATTCTAGAAATATGTTCAGACATCTATCTGTTCAGCTCTTATATTATATCAAATAGAGACATTGTTTATTTTAAAGTTGTGAGATTTTACTTTTTACTGTTGAGTTTTATGCGTTTATCACACACCTGTGGCCATTGTCAATCAATATTCTGATATTAATATAGATAGATTTCTTTGCTTTCATTTTGAATGAAAGACTTAAAAAAAGCCTAGAAAATATTTAGTCAAAAATAAAGAAACTTGGAGTTTTAAACTTTAAATAATGGTAATGTGTCAACATTGGTTTACTGATTTGAAATGAAATAATGTGGTACATAGGATTTGTTACTAAATTATTGCACTTTTTTATGTAAAACATAGAAAATAAAGATAAATCTCTGCACATAAAAATAAAATCTAAATAAGAATCTAAATTTTATAAGGGTTTAAAATTGTACCATGGTATTAAAATACACAGAGAGAGAGAGAGAGAGAGAGAGAGAGAGAGAGAGAGAGAGAGAGAGAGAGAGAGAGAGAGAGAGAGAGAAAGATAGAGAGAGACAGAGAGAGAGAGAGAGAGATAATATAGAAAAGCATTTATAGAATTGAGACTATTGACCATATTTTAAAGTGATTGTGGTGCAAACATGAATAGCTAAATTTGATCTGATCCCCTAAATTCACAGGATGGTGTATACATATAACCCCAGTACTGGGGAGGTAGATCCTTGGGTCAATGATCAGTTAGACTAGAATTAAATAGGGATCCACATTCAATGAGTGTCTCTTTCCTAGAAAATAGTGCTTCTTAGGAAGGTGACCCAAGTTTCACCTCCAACCTCTGCCCTCACATGCATACTCGTGTATGCCAATACACACACATTTGAACACACATACAAATTCACACACACACACACACACACACGCACGTATACACACACATCCCCACTCTCTATTTCTCTCTGTCTCATTTCTTCTCTTTCTCTGTCTTGAACTACACATTATTGTATATAAATGAATGAGCATTTGAGAGTATCACTCTTAACTGAAAGTTAAACACTCATTTTAAAAAAGAAAGTTTGATTTGTGATATTTCTAACTCTTTCTATAAAGTCTACATGCTTATACTTTCTATGAAACCATCAGAAAAGAAATTAGTGTCAAGGTAATGCTATTTAAATTTTTTATAGATGTACGTTTGAAAAGGAAGTCAGTATGTTTAATTTTTAGAAAATTACAGAAACAATTAATTTCAATAGAAATTTAGGGCATGATATTTTTAGTATCTTAGAAAAGATTTTAATATTTTATATTTACATTTTTTATTTTCTCTTTTTCTTCCCTCATTTTTGGAGGTGCTGAGGATCACATTGAAGATAGTGTATATGCTAAATATGACAGTTTTGTCCCTAATATCATAATGAATAAGGAACAGTTAAATGAGGTAAAAACATGTTAAAATGTGTCCATTTAACCTTCAAAAATGAGGGCCCTTTATGTTTCAACTGTTCTTTGTGTCACTTTACATCTGAAATAATTGTAGGAGGAAAAGTCCCAGGTGACTTCGTCATCTACAGGTTATCTTAATTTCAAGGTCTCCATGCTACCTCCTTCACAATTGTCTATGAAAACTGGCAAACTTGGTAGTTAGATCACACTGCACTACTCCTGACAAAGGGTACCAAGACATTGTCCATTTAAAATATGCAAATACTAGGGAGAGATAAGAAACAAACAAATGATAACTTTTGATAAAAGATGACATTCAAAATTAATTGTGTTGGCATTTTATAAGATATTCAAATGATCTATCATGTTTCCTTGTCTTGTTAAACCCTGTTTGAGGTTATCTACAATTTTAACTTAGGATATAGATGAACCACTTATGTTATATTTATTTTATTTTTTATTATTATTTTTAGGACAAAGAGAGATAGTGGTGACAATGACAAATGACACAGATGACAGGGTAAGACATTAAGGTAGTGTGCAGTATGCAAAACAATGAGATTAGGGGAGAAGGAAGCACATCTTGCAGAGTTGCACAGCCAAACAATGCTGGTTTTGTTCCGGGAGGGTATTCTTCAGCATGATTCAACGCTTTATTATAAGAAGGAGGCAACATCTCACTCACTGACTTCCACATGTATGTTCATACAAAGTATTAACTAGTTATTATCTAATGAAGTTCTGTCCATGCATTAGAATTAGTTATTATACAGTATAGACTTTATAATATTAATAATTATGATGAATATTCACATAGAAACTTTTGTTTCTGACTCAGCATCTAGAACACATTGTTAAGACATGCCTTATTTATTCCCTCTGTATGAAACAGGAAACTGACACAAAATGAAGTTGCAACAACTTATTCAATGATGTTCCACTGTAAGATGGATGGATCATTATTCTTATCCAAGCAAGGAGTCTTATTTAAGACCACAAGACCTTATTTCTTCTAACATGACAACAATGTAAGGATTCCCTCTTTCTGCCATAGCTATTCTCATTTTATTCCTGGATACTGTCAAATCTTTGCTATTTCTAAGACTTCAAAGTTATCCAAGAGCTAGCCTGTAGCTAGCAAAGAAAATACACTCATATTCTGATAGACTTAATTTATAATTCTACCATCTTCAATATAATCTCAAGACCAAAACCAAGTGGTATATAGATAATCTAGATGAGTCAAAGTTCAGGTTCCCAATTACAAGACTGACTCTTGTCTGATCATTTCAGTCCAAGACAGTCTGGTCCTTTCTGATCAAGGCAGTGTGACCTAGTCTGGACTTGTTTTAAACCTTGCTAAATAAGAATGGACCGTTTTTCATTTAAGAGCCTAACTTTATTATGCTCATGGCTGTTTGTGTGTCATTCCCTTATCCTTTAGAATATCCAGTTTATATGCTCTCATTCTTTATTAAAAGTGCACTTGCATTGTTTGTGCTCAAGTTTTCTGAAAAAAGTTGAAATTTGCAGCAATCATACAGAGTTAAAATGAAATGGATGTATAAAGCATTGGCTGTGTTCTCATTTATAGGGCAGGTTACGTTGTGAAGCTGTCCTTCTCAAAACCAGGTTCCTCATCTCACTGTGCTCAAAACTGCATATTAATTATGCTTAAAAATCTGTGAAATTTATTATTTTTTTATGCGAAGCAGACTGGCAAACTGAATGATGAGAGCCCTTCTTTTCATTTTTAGATACAAACTGTTGACAAAACTGTACGCTAGCTCTAACCCTCAACATCATTGGGAGTATCTGAAATACCCACAATTTTCTACTGCCTTTGCTAAAATTTTGACAAATTTCTTACTCAAGCTAAGTCACTTGGCAAGATTAGCAGAATAGGAAGTGTTTGTAATACTTTCTTTCATTCCTTTTACATTCAAATGTACTGTATTATTATGACATTTTTCTCCTGGACTCTAGGCATATGTCTTTTAGTATACTTAGATTTTTAAGTTAAACATACTTTCCATACAAATATTTTGATCATCTTGTTTTCCTTCCCTGAGCTTCTCTGAGATCCTTCATACCTCACTGTGCATGGTATTTTGTACTATTGCTCTCTCGCACACCAAAACATAAACAGAAAATGGAAATAAAATCAAACAAATAGGAGGCAATTAGACGATAAATAAATACAAACATACAAAAAAATAGCTCTTCTCCCTGCAAAATATGGAGTACTTTTATGTTAGTACATGGCCACATCATCTTGACCATCTCTAACATCCTTTACTGCCAGAGTGCTGCCATTCTAGGTCAGCCCACCCTATGAGCCTACCAGTTTTTCACTAATATGAAGTTCACTTTTACTCCTATGTTACATAAATCATATTGAATTGAATAGTTCTAGTTTAGTATAATTATTTTAACATTACTCCTAGCCACTTAGTCACTGATATATAATATACTTTTTAAGACATGTACATGGATAGGGATTTAACTATCGGCAGAACAAATATATTCAGATTAGAAAAAAACATGTCTTGATGTGTTCTTGAATTCGTTTGGCAAGAATTTTATTGGGTATTTTTGCATCGATATTCATAAGAGAGATTGGCCTGAGAGTCTCTTTCTTTGTCGGATCTTTGTGTGATTTTGGTATTAGCGTAATTGTGGCTTCATAGAACGAGTTGGGTAGTGTTCCTTCTGTTTCTATTTTGTGGAATAGTTTGAAGAGTATTGGTTTTAGGTCTTCTTTGAAGGTCTGATAGAATTCTGCACTAAAACCTTCTGGACCTGTGCTTTTTTTGGTTGGAAGACTTCCAATGACTACTTCTATTTCTTCAGGGGTTATAGGACGGTTTAGATGGTCTATTTGATCCTGATTTAATTTTGGTATTTTGTATCTGTCTAGGAAATTGTCCATTTCCTCAAGATTTTCTAGTTGTGTTGAATACAGGTTTTTGTAGTAGGATCTGATGATTTTTTGAATTTCCTCAGTTTCTGTTGTTTTCTCTCCCTTTTCGTTTCTGATTTGGATACTGTCTCTGTGCCCTCTGGCTAGTCTGGCTAAGGGCTTATCTATCTTGTTGATTTTCTCAAAGAACTAACTCCTAGTTTTGTTGATTCTTTGTATGGTTTTGTTTCTAGTGGATTGATTTCAGCCCTGAGTTTGATGATTTCCTGCCTTCTACTCCTGTTCGGTATATTTGCTTCTTTCTGTTCCAGGGCTTTCAGGTGTGCCATTAAGCTGTTAGTGTATGCTCTCTCCCATTTCTTTTTGGAGGTTAGTCATTAGGGAAATGCAAATCAAACAACCCTGAGATTCCATCTCACACCAGTCAGAATGGCTAAGATCAAAAACACAGGAGACAGCAGTTGTTGGCGAGGATGTGGAGAAAGAGGAACACTCCTCCACTGCTGGTGCAATTGCAAGCTGGTACAACCACTCTGGAAAGCAGTCTGGCAGTTCCTCAGAAGACTGGGCATGACACTCCCAGAGGATCCTGCTATACCACTCCTGGGCATGTACCCAGAGGCTTCCCCTGTATGCAATAAGGACACATGCTCCACTATGATCCTAGCAGCCTTATTTATAATAACCAGAAGCTGGAAAGAACCCAGATGTCCCTCAGTGGAGGAATGGATTGAGAAGATGTGGTATATTTACACAATGGAATACTACTCTGCAATTAAAAACAATGAATTCACGAAATCTCTAGGCAAATGGTCAGAACTGAAAAATATCATCCTAGGTGAGGTAACCCAATCACAAAAGAACACATATGGTATGCAGTTACTGATAAGGGGATATTAACCCAGACAATACCCTAGACACAATTCGCATATCAATAGATTTCCAAGAAGTGAAAGGGAGACCCCTGGTCCTGGAAAGACTGGATGTAGGGGAATGCCAGGACAGAGAAGCAAAAGGGTGTTGAATGGGGAAAAGAGGGAGGGAAGGGGGCTTATGGGACTTTTGGGGAGGGAGTAAATGAGAAAGGGGAAATCATTTGGAATGTAAATAAAAAAACTTAGAAAATTAAAAAAAAAGTCTGTCCTGCATATATAAAATACCTTTTTACTATTTCTAAAAAGTCTATTTTAACAATAATTTTCTGGTTTTTACATTCAATTGGATGTTAGGTAATGACGATTTAAAATTTGTTGATGTATACAGGTTGTTAATTAATACTGTGCTCTCCTTGAGCCTTGTTGGATTTGATATTCTGATACAGAGGGTTGCCTGTATTTCAATAATTACTTTCTGTTTCCATGTAGAGATTCTTCTCAACTTATTACTCCCTATTTTCTTGTTGAATTTTCTTTTCAAACAAAAATTTATGTAAAATTTCAGAATGTGAAATATTCAAAAATGTATTTTAAAAACTATTTTAAATATTATTTACTGTATCTGATGTTTTCTATATTCAACAACATTCATCAAGATCTAAAGGGACACACAAAAAAGTATAAAAATCCCTTCAGTATCTTTATTTCAATGTGCAGGAGCCACTGTAAATATGAAATGTTGAAAGGTGAGAGTGAACATCTTTTATGAAACTTTCCTGATAATTACAGTTACTTATAACCACATCTTATTAGCAAGAATATACAAAAGTCCAGCATCACGTATAGATAATGAAATAGTATTTACCTACCAGTTATAATAAATCCCAACAAATTGAGAGTGTTCACAACTATAAAGAAGTCAAACTTTCTTGATCATATCTACCACATTCTACATACTCAGAATCAGTAATTATTATAACTTTTTTCATTAAAGTGTTATAAAATTAGGAATTGGGTTTGGTGGTATTTGGATTAAAAAATTTTACAGCTGGCTTCTTTCATGAGCTCTGTCTTCATTATCGTTCTCTAGCCTACCCTTGAGGGTACATGTTCTCACACACTCATATGTAATACAAAGAATTATAACACATATACATACATTCACATGCGCAACACACACATAAAAATACTAAAATAAGATTATAAAATGAATAAAAACAAGGCATGAATTTTTGGTGCTTTTATTGGAGTAAATAACTAGACTCTCTCTATATGTGGGGATATTCTGCAAGCAAATGCAGTAGAATGCAATTTTCCACATCTCTATTAACAACCTAGAAGTAGGCAAAGAAACTAAAAACTTATGCTACTTGCTGGTAGACCAAACCCTAAATATAAGAGTTGATGAAATATTTAATTATTTGTCTTCTATATAAAACTTGATTGTAGGATTGAAGTCTTCTGCAAAGATTAAGCAAAGATAGAGTAACAGAACATTTGCTCAAAATAGTTGTGTCAAAAATAACCAAATAGCAGTAATTGTTTAAAAATATGGCATCTTGGGGGCTGGAGAGATGGCTCAGTGGTTAAGAGCACCGGCTGCTCTTCCAAAGGTCCTGAGTTCAAATCCCAGCAACCACATGGTGGCTCACAACCATCTGTAATGAGATCTGACGCCCTCTTCTGGTGTGTCTGAAGACAGCTACAGTGTACTTACATATAATAAATAAATAAATCTTTAAAAAAAATATGGCATCTTAACTCAAATGTGTGGGTTCTTTAGCAATATAGATTCATCATTAAGTTCTAGAAGATATCTAAGATCAATGACAATAGCCTATAATGATTGTGAGGGTGGGGTATGGGACCCCACTGATCAAAACATCAAAAAACAGAATTCCATACCTTGTAATAGAGTTTTCTATTTGATATCCTGTGTCATCTTCTCCCGTTATATGCCTTGTTTCCCATTATAGGCTCTGCCAGTGCCTGACCGGACCAATAGAGATGCAGATGCTCGCAGTCAAATATTGGACTGAGAACAGGGACCCCAATGGAGGAGTTAGGGGAAGGACTGAAAGAACTGAAGGGGATTGCAACGCCATAGCAAGAAAAACAATATCAATTAACTGGACCACTTGCACCCCAGAGCTCCCAGGGACTAAACCACAAGCCAATGAGTACACACAGAGGGGTCCATGTTCCATCTGTGTATGTTGCAGAGGAATGCCTCATCTGGTAATGGGAAGGAAGGTCCTTGGTACACTGGATGCTTGATGCCCCAGCATAGGGGAATGCTAAGGCAGTGAGGGAGGAGTGGGTGATTTGGTGGGGGAGCACTCTCATAGAGGCAGGATGGAGGGGGTATGGGATAGGGGTGTTTGCAGAGGGGAAACCAGGAAGGAGAACAACATTTGAAATGTAAATAATTCAAATAACCAATAAAACATGTATATAGTCATTATAATTAAATATGTAAATAAATATTTTGTAAGTATTACAATGGTTTGGCTACATGTGGCAACACTCCCTCTGCCCTCCTATCCTCCCACCTCCATTTTCTTTAACTCTTCTGTTGTGTTATGCTCCTCCCATCTGTCACATTGTATGTATTCCAGCTCTCTTAAAACTCACAGCAGGGCTTCTTTCCAGTTTCCTGACTTCTATGGTTACTATACTTTAAATGCATACTCATCTTCAAATATCACATTCATAAAAAACTGAAAGCATGTAATCTGTCTTTCTAGCTATAAATGACCTCACTCAGAGAGACTACTTCCATGTCCATCCTCTGACCTATTAACTTCCTTAGTTCATATTTTTTGGCAGCTGAATAATACTCCAGTGTGCATAAGTACTGCTTTTTTATCATCAGTTAATCAGTTGGTGGACTATTGACCATTCCCAATTTTCTAATATTCTGAATAAATTAGCAATGAACATGAATAGGAAGTATCTTTGTAGCAGGATATAAATTTATTGTGGAATATGCCCAGTTGTGTTACAAATAAATACTATGAAAGAGCTAGCTACCTTTTTTTAGGATACCCAGAACAGCTTTCATTGTGTTTCCAGGGGGTAAAAAGTAATCAGCAGGTTTATGTAGTTGTTGTGAACTCTGCAATATATATCCACAGATACAGGTATAAAAGGGCCAGAATGATATGGGAGCAACCAATTGTCTAACATGATTAAAACATTTGTTCCATGAAGCTGGAGAGATGTATCAGTGGTTAAGATCACCGACTGTTGTTCCAGAAGTCTCAAGTTGAATTCCCAGCACAAACAGGTGATGACTCACGACTGTCCATAACTCTAGTTCCAGAGAATTTGACATCATCACACAGACCACACAGGCATACATACAGGCAAAATAAATAACCATAAACAAATTATATATATATGTTTATATATATATGTTTATATATATGTATATATATACATATATATATATAAACACACACACACACACACACACATATATATATATATATATACTTGCTCTGTAAGGTGGAACCCATCCCTCAAACTGGCAACTAGGCTAAAATTATGTGACTGGCCATTTCACAGTCTGTAAGAGAAGAATCTTATGCCATTTTTCTGCTAAGTGGACATTGTATAGATATATCAATTAGTGTATCTCTCAACCATTATCTTTTAATAGAACACAGTTATTATAGAGACCCACAATTAATCAACATGAAGGCAGTAAGAGATTGTGAAGTACTCCACTCAAAGTGGGACATCTGTATTATAGTACACCAAAGAATCAGTGATCATTGCAAAAAGGCACTAGGAAGATTATAAGAACCAGCAGTATTAAATGTCTGCAGACGAACATTAGTTGCTACACACAACATAGTATTAGTACACAGAAAATTACAGTGGCTGTGATCACATGCACAAGACCTCCATGAGATCAAGCCAGTCAAAATCTCATTATATACTAAAGAATCGTTTATGAGGTTCCATCTATAGCTGAAGCATTACTGTTAATTTATGGTTTCTGAGCAAAGAAGATGGTTCTGTACACATACATAGAAAGACAGCCCTAAGTGGACTCAGTGGGTTAATAAAAGGAACTACAGGCAGGCAACTCAGAAAAGCCAAGAGCAGGAAAAATAGTCTTCTTCACGAAACAGCACTCCAATTGCTTATCTAATATCAAATTCTCATCCCTTAAAACTTACATACAAGTACATTATTCAGTCTGAACTGGTTGGGTTTATGTATTCAAGAATATATATGTAACATAACATATGTATATGTGTGTAACAACAATGAATGAAAAGGGAGGGCATGAATTTCAAGTGTGCAAAGAGTGATATATGGGAGGATTTGAAGGGCGGAAAGGGAGGGGGAGCCACGTAATTATATTATTACCTTAAGTAATAAAAGAAATTATTTTTTAAAAATAACACATGGTGGAGCTGGAGAGATGGCTCAGCGGTTAAGAGCACTGACCACTCTCCAGAGGTCCTGAGTTCAATTCCCAGCAACCACATAGTGGCTCACAACCATCTGTAATAGGATCTGATGCCTTCTTCTGGTGTGTCTGAAGACAGCTAGAGTGTACTCATATACATAAAAAATATTTTTTTTATTTTTTAAAATATAAAACAATGAAGTTGGAAGGAAAAGTCAACCGGTAATAGAATAGGGATGAAATGGGAGGGAGGAGGACTGGAGGTGGATTTAATTCAAATGTATTTCAGTAAAATGTTTATTTTATCTTATTTTATTTTATGATGGATTATACTTTAAAGGAATAGTACACTCTACCACGTACTGTCTTTGAGAAATAATGTACTTTGTCTCACTTCTCTTCATTTTCATTTAAGCTTAAAAACTTACACTGAAAATAAACAATGTTGATAACTGCTTTATGTAGGCTAAACATTTTCTTTGTCTGAATCATGGTCAATTGTAAGTAAAGCTCTTTTGTTATAATAATGAATAGGAAGGAATTTGTATTGTCAAAGTCGATAGTCCTTTTAGCTAGTCATCTTCTTTGTTTGTTGTCGCAATTACAGCTTTTGGGGTTATAATCTGCAGACTAAAAATTGCTGAAATTGAATTTGACAGATCCAACTAATTGGCTCCCAAGGAGCCATTATGTTATACCTGGTGAACTGTCCATGAAAGACACAGCTACTTGTCCAAACTATACACAGGACTAATTATAAAACAGCAGGAGACAGCTCATGGTAATAGGCCAGGCACTGTTATTAGTACATAATAATTCCATGCCCAAGTCATCAATTATGGCGTTCTTGCTACCTTGAAGAAAATGCAACTGCGCAGGAATAATTACTGGGGTACTACTCTATGAGTAGAATTGGTGCTATTTTTGTTGCCATAAATGCCCCTTCTTTTCACAAACATTCCCTGAAGACTAAAATCCCTGTCTAGCCACCAAACAAACCAAAAGCAACAATAAAAAATGAAACAAAGATAAATCAATATGAATTGCTTTATCCCCTGCGGAAAGAAAAATAAATTTGCTTGATATTGTGCATTGGAATTTGTTAATTAACTAAAATATTTTTTTTTAGACCCAAGTCTTGATTTTTATTACTTAAAAACTAAAATATTTTTAATACTGTTTATTGGAATATATCTTTAAATAGGTACTTACTATGCAAATATGCATATATCAAAAATGTTGTTCCTGTAACTTTTAAGGATTCTGGTCATAACACAGTTTGTTTTATATTATTTGACATTGGAAAACAATATAAAAATGAGGTTAATTTATTCTAGACTGAACCAAAGTAGCATCCCCAATTATTTAACTGTCTTCTTGGGACAATTTTTTTTATAATCAAAATCAGAGTACTACCAAGGACTTGTTTGATCTTTGCTTGGGTAATTAATGCAAACACATTCTTGCCTTTACATAAAAAAAAAAAAAACAAGCCTTGCAGTTAGACATCATTTTAATTAAAAGTCTTACTTTCTTTGGCTTGTTTTCACTTTAAAACAATTTCTAACTCCTTTTAGTTAATTTTGATTAAAAATGCAGAGCACAGGGTTTTTTTTTTTGTCACTAATATGGAGCACGGTTCTTTATGTCTTACACATGATATTGATGTCAGAAACTATTTTTATGTTATTTGAAATTGTTAGGAAATACAGACTATGACAAAGTAAAATTCGACATTAATCTCACAGATTGTGTTGATAACAGAATAGACTAGGTGTGACAAAAAGTAAGATCGGAGCAGGGATAATGATCTTCTGTAAACATTAGAGAGGTTAAAATGAATTCAAAGTAAAATAATAAGTAGTAAATTAATTTTGTTTATTTATTTACTTACTTTTTGGTTTTTTAATGGTGGGTCGTATATGTTAGCCTGTTTATCAATATGAATCTTAATTCACAATTTTATGCTTCTTTAGATAAACAAAGCATATTAACTTATAACATGGTTATATGAATTTATGCATAATCTCTGTATGTTACACATATTAATATTGCATTTTTGTTTTGATTTTGAAATCTTAATATTATAATTTAATGACATTTCTATACTCTATTTTGAACATAGGCTATCTAGTTAGCCAATTCTATCCATGTGTCTATTTGCATTGTTTATGTATCTATCAATCATCATGATCTGCTTCTGTTATTTTGATCAACTTTGTATGAGAACTAAATGTATTATCAAATTTCTTTCGTAGAGAAATAACATAAAAGTCTATTTTACTTTATAAAATAAATGTACTCTTTTTACTTCTATTTTGGAATTCTTGTTGGTTTTATTAATTTTTAATAAAGTATTTATGTACTTAATATTCTTTATTCATGCTGTAGGTATAGTTTTACTCATTTTTTGAAAAATATAAGTTTGTGTAACTGATTTAGATATTTATGTAAACATGGGTTAGTATCTACTTCTCATTATATATTAAACACCAAATTCTATTTTAATGCAGAAAAATGTGAAACAGTAGAAATATCATTTCTGAAAATAAATGAAAACATATATTATCCTTGTTCAAGTTTCTGGAAAGCTATTCTATTAGTTAAAAGTTGAAATTCTATTGAATTTGATTTACATTAGTAAAGTTTGCACACAGAGATATCTAGAGATTGGAGCAAAACAACTACTTCTCTACATAATCCAGACTGTTGGTTTTGGACAGTTAGAGCAAGTTCTTGGCACACTGGAATAGGAAGCACCTCAGGAGAAATGCATAGCCATTCCTTATAAGACCAAACAAACAAGCATCAAACAATCAAAAAACCTGTCCATATTGAAAGGAAGCTCCCTAAAACACGGGATGTTCTAAAAGTACCCTTCGGTGTTATCCTTAACTTAGATTATTCTCAGTTGTTTATTTGCACTGAGTAGATATTTGTTCATTTCTCCCTAGGAATATTGTCACACAACAATGCAGGAAGTAGCATGCCAGATCAGAAATTTACCTTGGTTAAATGAAGAAATAGAAATCAAGGATTCAGAAAATCTGGCAAGAACATTACACACCGTGGAGTGACTTGGAAATGAAGAAACTTCTGCAGAAGTACTTGAAAGTAGTCCTCCTCTGAGGGAAGAAGAATCAAGGAGGAGCAGGTGTATTTCCCAGCCTCTCTATCAGAGTGACATGATGAAGAGGTGGGGAAGTTTCTCCTATCAGCTCGATTTTCAGAATGTATCTGTGCAGATAGCAAGGAGTAAACCCTGGTGTACTACTTATGAGGAGGCACCACATAGGAATATGAGGTAGAGACAACAGTGATCTCTGAGATCTTTTGTGTGATTGTGTTCATGTTTTGCACACCCTGAATATTCACTTCCATGGAAGATCCATGGGTGTCTAAGATGCATCCCTAAAACACGATATCTCCGTGGTCAGTTCTCCATCAGCCTTGGGACTTGATCCCAGCAGATCCTAGAATCCAACAATAATGCACAATTGCTTATGAATTTGCAGATTCCAAATGATGACAAGTAGAATCTATTATTTTTTCAGTATAAACCAACCTTGCAGTTTTGTTACTAGTGACTTCTTTCTCCATGTTAATGGGAGTAAATGTTAAAAAAAAGTTTCACTTACTTGATTTTTTTAATCTTACAACATTGACAAAGACCTGTGTTAACAATCAAATATAAGATTAGATTACTTTATGGCTACTTAAAATATATATAATGTTATGTATGAAGTTAAGGCATTTGAGTTGACAATGCTTTCCTTAGAATTAGTGAATACCTAAGAAAAACTCCATTTCCAGATGTTGAAACTCTCCCCCTAACTTGTTGTTTGGAAATACAAGAGACCCCCAGCACAAGGTAGGCTATTGCCATTGTCCACAGTTGTCCCCCAAGCAGTGAAGATAAGTCTTTATTGTGCAAGATACACACTTCAACACAGCACTTTAAAAAACATTCTGGAACTGACTTGAAAGCCTCTTCCATGAGGACGAGTCCCCAGTACCAGAAAAACCTTTTAAGCACCAGAGGAGGTATTTAGTAATGCTTATGAATAACAACAATGGCCAAATCATCAAGATACTATACAAATAGTAACAATGGAATTATATCCTGGTCATAACTGTCAACTAACTGGACTTAAAGGAATCCATGTGGTATTGTAAGACTAGCCAACTCTTTATGGCCATTGATACACCTTAGAAAAGAAACAATAATTGAAATCTTAATAAACCAGCATAATTTCTAGATTAATTCTAAGTACTTTTCATTATACCACAAGTAAATATATCTTTCACAAAATAGATTTTCAGCAGATAGAGATCAATGTACAAAACCACAACTGATCAAAAGCAGAGAACAATTGACCATGTCGTGACCAGCACTAAATGAGAAAGAAAGTGGCATCAGGAGATCACAATAGTGTGACTGCTTAAGCAAGACCTGATGCTGACAAGAGTGATTGAGATGGGATACGGATAAGAGTTCTTACATGACTTCTCAGCAAGAACTACAGACTACTGATTACTGTTGAAAAAGCAGTCTTCTCCAGTGACCAGACCGTGATAAATCAGTCAATTACAAAAGGTCAGCCCTAAACTCAAGTGAGCAACAAACATTTTTCTCAAAAGGTTGCATGTATAATATCTGATTAATACACATACATATATATGAATATATATAATACACATATGTACATTTACATGTAATAATTAAAGGATAAGAATGTATGAGGTTTGGAAGTGGAGTGGTAGGAACACAAGGGAAACTGCAAGAAAGAGAGGGAAAGGAGATGTCTAATGTAAAGAAAATACTCATTTATAAAATTCTAGAAAACTTTTAAAGTATATTTTAATATATTAAACATGCATTTTAAAATAGTAAACATATAGATCCATCTCTGCATCTCTAAATTAAATAAACCTCTTCTACTGATATTGGCTTTATACCAAATTCACTTTATCAACAACTTTCCTTTCCATACTGATTCTTCAAATTAAAAGTAATTGTTAATATTTATATTTCTCAGAAAGACAACAGCCAGTTGGTACCATAATATATTTGTATATTTTGCCTTTTTGTGTTTTTCACATATGAATGTTTACAACTGTGTTCATGTAAGAATAAGTGACCTATTCAAATAAATGGATATAAATGAAGCTATGTATAATAAATATATGTGTGTAAGCATTTTATCATAGGTTAAAAAAAGCAATGATAAAGTATTAACTACCTCACAGGACTGATTCAATTACTATGAGTCTGTAATGCCTATATTAAACTATCAAAAATATTAAGAATACTATAATGGTGGTCCTCAAAAATGAAATCTTGAGTTATAAATTGTAGTGATATATACCCAGTTATTATTGTTTGGTTAATCATTATTATACTGGTTATCAATAAAACAATACTTTATTAATAGTGTTACTTATTTCCAATTTATATTATACATATTATGCTAATATATAATATTGGTCATTTAGTATATGAAGTGAGAAGCAAATGATGACCAACACAACCTTTATAAT
This sequence comes from Tokudaia tokunoshimensis, assembly GCA_036184795.1. Taxonomy (NCBI): domain Eukaryota; kingdom Metazoa; phylum Chordata; class Mammalia; order Rodentia; family Muridae; genus Tokudaia; species Tokudaia tokunoshimensis. Next base: position 17,830,289 of record BTHU01000011.1, read on the forward strand.
AGTCTTTACAGTCTACTACCGTGATACTAGTGTGATTACTAAAAGATATTCCATGCAACTGTTCCCTCAAGACATCTAAATCAATACAGTTAAAATATAGTTCAAGGAGGAGGGGCAGTGAAGAGAGGGACAAGGGAGGGAATTCGAGCAAGACAGCTCAAATTAAGGGCCATTTGATCTGTAGTATGAAAACCTAAGGCAGATGAGACAGGAAGTCTTTGAATTTCCTGGCCCAAATAATTGAATTTCAGTTTCAGTCTTAGGCTGATTTCACCAATAAAACACTCATCTTTTGGGAGCCTCTTTCTATAAAACCTTGTCTCAAAGAATGTTCAGGGCTTTTCTCCACCAGAACCCTCCTCTGGGTCTGCTATGAGTTAAGTTGGAGCTAGTTTGAATAAGGACCCTGATGTGACTGTATCAGATCTGTTCCTGACTGAAGTTTGCAAAAGCTTTCTTGGTACTACACTGGGAGGAGTGGTCCGAATTTATTGTGTGAGAGAAGAATCTGTTTTTAGTAAGAAAGAGAGAAGAAAGAAGAGAGAGAGAGAGAGAGAGAGAGAGAGAGAGAGAGAGAGAGAGAGAGAGAGAAAAGGAGGGAGAAGACAGAAGGGAAGGGAAGGAAAGGGAAGGAAAGGAAAGGAAAGGAAAGGAAAGGACCTAGTAATAAAAAAGGCATAGGACTAGATAAGATGGTGAAATGTTCTATCTCCCTAAAATTATGGAATGGCTTTCAGAGAGATAAAGGGAGGAGGATCTGAAAGAGTTGGGGAAGAAGAAACCATAATCAAGATATAGGGTATAAAAAATATCATTTTTCTGTCTTCATTCATTTGCTTTTGTTGTTTGATTTAGGAGAGAAGATGTTTATACAGTCCTCTGTATAAGGGAAATTAGCGCAGAACTCTAGGCAGAGATCTTGGACAAGAAGTGAATCAGAGAGCACAGAAGGACATGTTTTCAGTTATTTTTCTTTCCCAAGCCATCCCACTAAGATATGCAGCAACCCACAGTAAGCTGGGTTCTCCCACAACCATGAGCAGCCCAAAACATCCTCACAATCATGCCCTCAGGCCTATTTGATGGAGGTAATTCACAATTCACATTTTCTCTTCCAGGCTAGGTCTAGGTTTGTGTCAAATTAACCAGCACACAAGCTCATAGCTTTATTGACTAAGAATAAAAAGACAGAAATTCAGAAATGGGGTTAGGGAGACAGCTCCATTTGTGAAGTGCTTTCCATGCAAATGAGAGCTGGTAACTGTAGTGAATGAAAAAAATATACATATTCAATAAAACAAAGATCACAGGAAAGTGTTACACTGCTCATGTTCTATCTTTAGATAAATTTTGAGGTTTACATACTTTAAACTGTATTTATTTATTTATTCACTGGATATAGAAAAAGCAGTTAATAAGATGTTAAACATCTTCTTGATTGTTATTTTGAAACAATCAAGAAATAAATAGCAATAATAAAGATAAAATGAAAGAAACTTCAGTTAAAATGTAGTAAAACTGAGTGAGTGCCCTATTATGAGAAAACAATATACATATCTGTCCAGAAAAAAATCATGATGCTTCAAATACTTCACATCTCACATGCAAATGCTAAGTGAAAAGAATCAGGTGAGAGATGAAAATTGCAAATTTGTTTCCCTAAAGCCTTCATGAACTTATAGAAACAATGAGTCCTTATGATAGAATATGTAAAATAGGAGTTTTGATTTGTCACCATTTGAAAATTATTTTTACAAGCATAATTTGATGCATTCTAAGAATTGTATAGATTGTGCTGGGGCATTAGATGTGTTCCACTTCCTCTCTGCAAGGCAATTGAGGGAGATTATGATTACTTTTGGGGAAGTGATTAAGTAAAGCAGAATGAGTCAAAAGTACTGAAAATTGAACAGAGCTGAAATGACAAACTATTTCAGAACAGATGTGAAAAGATGCAACTGACAGGTGACAGGAAATAATAGGAAATAGAAAACCAAAATAGTCCTCCCTGGGCCCTTTCCTATAGGCTACTTTTGATAAACACAAGTTCCCAAATCAGTATTGCTTTGAATGGAGCCTTTTTATTATTTATCATGAATTTAATTTTATTGTAAGCATTCTTACAGACAGGAATTCCAAAATAAAGACAACAACAAATGCCAATGATTGTGATCTTTGAGTCATTGTTGGATATTACTCACTATACTACAAATTACCCAAATGCTTATATATGCATATATAAGTTAAAAAAATTGAGGAAAAGATCATGAATTTGGGAGGGAGATGAGATAACATGGTAAGTGTTGTTGGGAAATAGAGGGGCAGAAAGTATGTATATCTAATGCTCATGTGTAGATTTTTAAAATAAATAATAAAAATAAGCAAGTAAAAAACTTATCGTAATAAAGTTTTAGTGTTTGTATACAAAGAGAAATATGACCAAATTAAGAAATTAAACTCAAATAGTGAGTCTTTAGTAAAAGCAGATATTTAACATTTTATCATCACTGAAAGCAGTGATGAGTATATGCTCTTTTAGTTACAATAATGGACATTCTGAAATTCAGTGTTATTTTTCTAGCTATAAGAGTTACTTTTCAAACCTTACCTACAGGTAAGACTTTATGCTGCAGATGAAATGAGGATGGATAATCACCTGACCTTGAGATACAGAAGTTATTCTAGGGTAATTATGCAGATCTAATATAACCATGAGGTTCTCGAGAATAGACCGGGTGACAGAACCAGGAAGGTGGCCATTGCAACTTTCTGATCCACTTCACCTGTCCATTGGGATAAAAGAAACAACAGCAAAAGTATCTTCTCCAAGCTTCAGAAAAAAAAAAACCAACTTCACCTGCAAGGAGTATGATTTTCATCCCCTGAGAAGTATTGTAACCCAGACATCAATTACTAGAAAGAACAAATCTGTGCTCCTGCAAGCTGCTGCATTGGTTATATTATTTTCAAGTGAAAGATGTTAGATATTAGCAGTAAACTATTAAACAAAAAAAGATTCTTATGTTTGGTATGGCTATTCCTGAGAGGTTCTACCAACACCTGACCAATACAGATGCAGATACTCATAGCCATCGGACTGAGCCTGTGGACCCTAAAGGAAGAGCTAAGGGAAGGACTGAAGGAGCTGCAAAGGATTGCAACCCTATAGGAAGAATGATATCAACTAACTGGAACACCCAGCCAGAACTCCCCAGAACTAAAACTAAACCACCAACAAAAGAGTACACATGGGGGCATCCATGATCCACGGCTCCAGATACATATGTAGCACAGGATGGCCTTATCTGACATCAATGAGAGGAAGGCCCTTGGTCCTCTGGAGGCTTGATGCTGCAGCAGCACAGGGGAAGGCTACAGTTGTGAGGAGAAAATGGGTGAGTGGGTGGAGGAGCACCCTCATAGAAGCAAAGGGGAAGGGAGATAGGAAGGATGGAATGGGAGGTTGTAGAGGGCTAACCAGGAAGGGGAATATCATCAGATGCAGATATTTACACCCAATCAATGGACAGAAGCTGGTGACCCCTGTGGTTGAATTAGGGAAAGCTGGAAGAAGCCCAGGAGGAGATCGACCCTATAGGTGGACCAGCAGTCTCAACTAACCTGCACCCCTGAGATTGCTCTGACACTGAGACACCAACCAGGCAGCATATACCAGCTACTATGAGATCCGCAACACATATACATCAGAGGACTGCTGGGTCTTGACTCAGTGAGAAAAGATGCACCTAAGAGACTTGAGGCCCCAGGGAAAGGGGAAGTGTGGTGGAATGGGGGTTGGAGGTAGGAACAGCCTCTTGGAGATGGGGCTGGGGGAGGAATTATAGGATGTGGAACAGTCTGAGGGTGGACCCAGAGGGGAATAAAGACTGGGCAGTAAGAAAAAAAATTAAAGAATAAAAATAAATAAATAAAAATAAAAAACAGAAAAATCTTAACAGATAAAATTATTAATAATAAAAAAGAATTTAAATTTTAGAATTTAGAAAACCAATATTGAAATTAATAAAGAACCAGAGTTATATTAATATCTATGAAGAAAGAAACACTTGGAAAGAATTATAGTGAATAATCTGCCTTCTGTGCAGGAATAAAATTTCACAGAGATAACATGAGCACTGATGAGTGTGTAGCCAGAAGTAAAGTATTCTCAGAAGTCTGTCAAAGTCCTCCCAGACATAAAGTTGACCTAATAAATTGACAAGTGTAAAAAAAAAACTTGATGCTAAAGTAATAGAATTACAGTATTTAACTAAGAAGTAACTTACAGATGTGAATAGTTTTGAGCATTGGGTTTTAGGACAATAGCTTAAAGTACAGATTTTAGGTCATGAACAATTCAGACTTAAGAAGTATAATGAAAACCACCAGATGTTTTAGAAATCCAAATAACATTCTCAAGTGTGTCTTACATTGATCACTACTTCATTCACTGTTATTCATTTCTAATCATATATTAACTGTCAATACTTAGAGTGCAGCTTCAAACAGGCATGCATGTTGCATATATCATGGCATGCATCAAGCACACATCAAATCAAGTTAATGCATTTCTTAAAAAAAATTCTTTGTTGTGAACAAATGGTATTAGTCACTGTACTTGTTTTATTTCACTAAGCAATCTTATTTTTTTTACATGTTTTGTAATAAAAATTCGCTAAAATATATGACCTGTAGGCACCACGGCATAGTGCAGGTCATCTGGGTCTATTTCTCTCTGCTACTTGTGCCCTTTGACAAATGACTCTCATTTCCATACCTTCAGGCTCCAGCATTTGTCATTCTTTTCCTTACTTTCATGCATTCAAATCTTTCCAGGTACAGAAATGAGAACATACGGTAATGTTCTCTGTGAATACCTTCTTTCCCTCCCTATAATTCTCTGTTGTTTTATCCAGGTTGAGGTACGTGATAGAATCTCTTGAGTTTAATTTAAATCTGATTAGCAGTTAATTGCACAAACCACAGTTTGAAAAATCTATTCATCTACTGTTAGTCAGCTTGAGTGTTTCAACATCTTGGATGTGATAATACAATCATGTATGTAGAAATCCAGATATGTCTTTTAACAGGTTAATGTAATTTCCCCTGAGCACAAAAAAAAGTGGGATTATTTTACTTAATAATATTTTCTTGATCTCATATTCTTGTGTTTGGAACTGAATGTTATTGGTGTGAGTGCGGTTGGGGAGCCCAAAATCACAGTGTGTACTTGGAAGCTAGAGAAAACTTTTGGGAAAGGGTCCTGGCCCCACCGTGAGCTGTCAGTGTTGAATTAAGGTCACTAGACTTCCTTGATGAGGTCTTTTTCTCAATAAGGCTGACCTGCAGCTGTACTGTTATTATTTAATGAAAAGTTATGCTTTCTTTCTAAATTGGTTGTTAACTCTCAAAGCCACTATTACTATTATCACTGTTCAATATAAACATGAAATAATAATGCCCAATGAAAGATTGTGAATGATACAAAGAATCTGAGATATTTACGATTTAGAATTAATGTTACTAAACTGCAAAGATCATCTCAAACAATCTGTTTCTCACTGAAATCTCAAGATAAATTCCGATCTGTTTCCTCACAATATTAGGAAATTCCTATAATTCATATAGGATAATAAAATGCCTAGCACAGTCGAACTAATATTGGCCGAACAACAAAGCTGGATGTATCACACTGGTGTGTTTCAAAATACATCACGAAGATATGGCAATGCTACAGTAAAAGATGCATCAGTTAAGAGAAAAAGAAAATCTGGGAATAAACTCACATCTCAAATGTCCGCTTATTTTTCACAAAGGTTGCAATTGAAAACATTAAGAAAATATAGTTTCTGGAATAAACAGACACAATAGAAAAGGAGAAACAATTGAAGAATAAAATCAAAATCCTATTGAATCTTTTACAAGGATCATCTAGAAATGGATTCGAAACAAACACAGTTCACCAAATGTAAATCTGAAAGTACGTAAAAAGGAGGGACCCCTACTGTGCTCTGTAGTTTTAAGATGATATCCAGTAAGAAAATCGGGTACTGACAGAAATGCAGGTTAAGTGGCTTGTGTCAACTTGTATGAAGTCTACAAAGCCAAGAAAACAAGGTCATCCATACACAAGGAGAAAACATTTGCAAACATGTATAAATTTGAAGACTAATATCGGAATTGTAGAGGAACCTGCTATTGTAAAATAACAGTAAATCGAACAATAGTGTTTAAAATATCACATGGATCTGCATAGATAATAATCAGAAGCAAACATGTGAATAGACTGCAACTATATGGACAATATTAGACATGACTAATTTTACAGAAATGCAAGTAGAAATCACACTGAAGTATTACCTCACACATTTTAGGTTGATTCTTACCACTAAAGCTGAACTATGATATAGACACGGGTAAGGTTATAGCTATCATATTCATATTTCTTACATGATGTATTATGTAAGATAATACTCAGAAGAACACATAATGAAGATCAAATAGGAAAATGAGATGTAGCAAAAGGAAATATCGGTAGCATGGACTGAACGATGAAAAATGTTATACCTGACTCCTATGTTTAATTAAATTAACTGGATAGATGCCAGTGTAATTTACAAGGATGGGAGAGATTTTCTGAGGAAACGTTTGGGGAAAAAACTATGTAATTCTATTTAAGTAAGTAAATTTCCAAAGGATGGATGAAAATATTGATCAATGTCACATTTTCAATTCATTAGTGTGTGTGTGAATATATATATATATATAGAGAGAGAGAGAGAGAGAGAAAGAGAAAGAGAAAGAGAGAACATCTGCAATATATGAAATACAAAAACAAAAACATCACTGATTATTTATAACCCTTGGAAATGAACAACAAAGAGATCCAGTATTGTATTTATGTTTGCAGTATTTTAGCTATGAAATATTTTAGCTAATATGTAGTATTAATATTAAGTTCTTTTTCAGTGTCTTTGTCAAACCATAGTTAATGAAACATGTAATGTTATTATCTAAAATGGATGGTATTTATAAGGAAATAAATAAAAACTCTAGGTAATAAAACTAAAGTATACATAACAAAGTAATGTAACCAAACTTACAGGGTCCATCCCAGCTCTTTTGACAATAAGTCCAGACAGAAATCCTTTGAGAGCTGTCATCTATGCTATGTTAACTGTTTCCATTTGTTGGAGACATGAAACCAAAACCTGTAATCCAAGAAAATGCATCTTCTAGTAACTGACAGAAGAAAGATAGCATTAATCTCATTTCCGAATTATAGAATTATTTCTTTTAAGACAGTGATTCATAGTTGGAAACAATATTCTCAACGTAATAAAATAAAGACTTAAGTCCATTACTGTGTGTAAGCTGCAATTTATACTCTGATTTAAAATTGTGTGTTTTTACAGCTTCATCTGAGCTTTCGGTTAAAACTTATCCTCCTATTATCTTTTACATGGATTTTATAGTTATTAACCAATTACAAAACCTTGTAAGTTCTTAATCAAGCTTGACAGTTTTATTGTTTTCTCTAACTACTTGATCACTATTCATGTTCATAAACCCTTTAATTATGTGTTAACTTCATTCAGAAAAAATATTTCACACATGTGATGTTAGATTACCTCATTACTGGAAAACCTTATAATATTTACAATATAAAGACCCTAAGGTTGAGAAAGAGAAACCATTAGTGATCATGTGCACAGTCTCTTACTCCTCCTTTCTACATCATTTCCATCACATCTAATGTTAAGTTGGGTTTAGCTTTGTACTGAATGCATATAGGCTTTGGTGTCTGTTCAGTTTTTGTTTTGTTTTGTTTGTTTTTCCCATTTTAAACACCTGACTATCTCTGTGGTGGTCCTGCATTCGTTTTCATATTATAAATTTATTTTATTTTATAATCCTAAGAAAAACTTATTCATATCCTTTTATTGTCATATAGTTTTCCTTCTTGTGACTATGCTTCCTTTTACCTATATTTAAATTTTGACGATTACAAATAATATTGTTATGTACAAGTAATGACATGTCAAGGACAACATCCAAATTCCAGTGCTCTCTTCTCAACACTATGAGAAGGCATGTGAATAAAAGTATGTTCTATTATTATTTTGATAATAAAGTTAGTAATGGCAGATGCAGAATAATCTTTCATATAGTCTTAGCTTCTTCTTTGGCCTTTAAGAATTTTACACGTGATGATTTCTGGATCAGAGCCTCTGTTACTCAACAAGGAATGTCCTATAATTTAAATCAGTGGAAGGCAAAGGATAAGCAAGAAGTCTGTTTGTTCTGCTCACTTATTTTTATGTATTAGCTATCATATTAGTCGCTTCAATAATATATCATTTTACCATTAAATCAATTCAGGGGTGTAGCTAAAAGTGAGGATGAATGGTATACTGACAAGAAACACTTGATAACCTGTTTACCTCATACATTGTCATAAGTCATCAGTCATATGCAGATTTGGATAGATATTACATGCGTTTTACATTTTTACATAAGCTTCTATGTTTCTATTCATTGTTCCTTTGTGGTTACCCTGAACTAGAACCTGGATTGTGGTTGCAGGATAATAGCCATGGAAAAAATGGTTTAGTGTCAAGACAGCCAAGAGCATCCCATGAAGGATGGAGAAGTCTTACAGGAAGAAACATGACAATGATGTTTCTCTTTGTTGAAGGCATGAGCTCTGTTAAAACTTTTCAGTCTTTTATTCTTTTTAAAAATAAATCAACTGCCAGAATGAAAGTTAAAGGCACAGATGTCTAATCTAGGACGCATTCCAGTTTCTATTACAGTAACTATGCATCCTACAACCATTTATATATGAATTTTAAAGTGGTCAGCATTAATGTAAAACTGTGCTTGATTTAAATATACAGAGGCATGGAGAGACATGGAAACATTGTATCTGCTAACATTAAAATGTGATGCAAAAAAAATCTTTAAAGAAGATTTTTTGTTTGAATTAAAAATTAGATTCATTGAATGCAATGGAATAGATATGTTCTTTTATTAGTTAATATAAACATTAACTTTATTGATTTAATATAATCACATGTTTCTGGGTTTCTATACATCATTTAGTTAATAATTCCTGTAACAAATAAAATGGCATTATAGCAAAACATCACTTTAAATAATTATTATGAATAATTTGAATTGTCCTAGCAAATACTATTTCATCCTTTTCATATTTATTTTGCTACATTTAGAATATAAAATTATTAAATTGATAAATATAATTCCATAATATTTGTTGAATATTATATTTTTATCATCAAAAATCCACTAGGATTTCAAATATCTTATATATTAAAACTCAAATAATGCTGAGATATATTATTGCTAATGATTATGAGATTTTATATTTTTAGCATGGTATTTTTTGTGTACTGCATCTCTCTATATTCAGATTTAAAACATACACTGCATAGAATTTTGACTTAAACTTAGTAGTGGAGCTTCATTTCAGATTCATTCTATGGGGTATTTACATCTCATTTAATAAGCCTATTTCTTGAAAATGATATATATGAATAAAATTATCCTGATCATAACCTCATCTCCCTCTTCTCCTCCCTATCACATTTCCCTCTCAGCTTCACGTCCTCCATTTGACTTATTTATCTACCTATTCATTTAGACCCAAAAAGTCTAAGGAGAGTGACTGACATCTGCCTGAGTGTGAGATCATTCACTAGAAGAAGGCAACCTACCACTGGCCACAAACACCATGAAAAGTGACTGTAGGTCCCTTAGAAGTCACTGTTTCCAAAATCTACTCAAGGGATGATACTTCAGTAACTGATGAATTTTTTGTTACAATGTTTTTATTATTGTTTTTACTACTTAAAATAACTTTATAAGACTTATTTACATATTTGATGTATAGAAATGGCTTTTGTGAATAAATGCCTGGACACCAGAAGAGGGTATTAGATCATGATCTGCCATGTGGATGTTGAGAATTATAGTCAGGATCTCTGGAAGAGCAGCCAAGTGCTCTTATACACTGAGTAATCTCTCCATCCTATTAGAACCAAAATTTAAATTTATTTTGAACATTTTTTTATTCTCCTCCAAGTCTTCAAGATCCTGGCCACTTTCCTATTTACATAACTTTAAATAATTTCTATACGTAACCCAAAACAAAAAAACTCAACACAATACAAATACCTCCAAACCAGGAAGACAAAATAAAATAACTAGCCAGAGCAAACTAACAGATACCACCAACAAAAACCCCAACAAATTTGAACCAAAACCAAATAAACGCACACACACACACACACACACACACACACACACACACACACATACCAAGTCTCTGTAAATTCATGTGAACTTTGCTGATTTTAAATTTTGGGTCCTGTTTTCTTGGTGTACTCCATCTCTTCTGGCTCTATCACTCTTTCCTCATCTTCCATTGGGTACCTTTGGCTCTGAGGGGAGGGATTTGATGAAAACATCATTTAAGCCTGAATATTCCATGGTCTCTTCTCTGCATAATGTCTGGATATTGGTCTCAGTATGAGTAAATCAGAATATAACTAGAAGTCATCTTATAACTTCTTTCTTTCTTTCTTCCTTTCTTCCTTCCTTCCTTCCTTCCTTCCTTCCTTCCTTCCTTCCTTTCTTTCTTTCTTTCTTTCTTTCTTTCTTTCTTTCTTTCTTTCTTTCTATTTCTTCCTTCCCTCCTTCCTTTCCTTCTTTCTTTAGGCTAGTGGTATTTGATTTTACCCAAGGTTCTTGGGCTATCTAGTCTCTGGTTCTTGGTCACCCAAACAGTATTAGGTAATCAAGTATGGGTTACATATTGTGGGGTGGTCCTTAAATCAAATTAATTCTTGGTTGTTGAGTCTGACTAACTTTGTGCTACCATTATACTAGCATAACCTGCATGTATGATACCACTGTAGATAAAGGTAATATGGTTGATCTGGTATTTATATTTCTTTTTTTAGTAGCATTGAATGTTCCATTCTGTACAAAATACTCTAAAAGATAGGGATGAAGTCTCTATGGCAATATCAGCTTCAAACATCAATATTAAATACATTGTGTAAGAATTGTATTCAGCTTGCAATCACTTTGTAGAGAGCAATTGATAGACTTAACAACAGGCTGAGTAGTTTGGGGAGGGGAGTTCATGGGTCCCTTTTTGCCAATAACTTAATTATTTGCTGGGATATTACCCAGACCCTGTAAGAGAAGTTTCTTTTCATGGCAAGAGATGGCCAGTTTGTACCTATTTCCTCCATTATTTGACAATTTTATTTAGGTTACTTTTGTGTCTGCATGTAATTGAGGAAGCTTCTATTATTATAGATTTCCATATTACCTCTCAAATGTCCCTTAATTTTAGCTGTCTCTCCTCATATTCATTCCCACTAACTTCTTTTCCCTCATGTCAGCCCCTCTGTCCATTAATATGTATTTTATTTCCCTTTCCTAAGGAGATTTATGTTTCCCCTGTTCCTTTACTCTAAACCCACTATATGTTTCTACTGCTTAGAGTTTGGTCATTATTGACTGAACAGCTAATATCAATATATAGGTGAAATCACATCATATTTATACTTCTGGATATGTTATTCCTAACTCAGGGCATTTTTTCTAGTTACATCTATTTGCCTGAAAATTTTATGATGTCATCTTTTTAAACAGCAGAGAAATACTCCACTATGTATTCAGATTATGATTTCTTTATCCATTTTTCTCTGAGGCACATCTAGATTGTTTCCAGTATTATGAGTCCAGCAGTAAGGAACATGGTTCTTAAGAGTCCTGGGGTAGAATGTAGCATACTTTAGGTATATGCCCAAGAGTGGTATAGCTGGATTTTGAGGTAAATAGATTCTGATTCCAATCTTTCTGAGGAATTGCCACAATGATTTCCGTGACAGCTCATTCAGGTATGAATATAGAATAAGAAGTATTCTCATGTTGGAATATTTTAACTGACTTTAATTTGTGCATAAATCCACAATTTATTTTATTCAATGTGAACAACAGTATGTCATGATCAGACAACAGTATGTTACAGCATTCTTCCTTATTTTTAAAATCTTTCTGCTTGGTCTTCTACATTGTTCCCTGAGCCTTCAGAGTTAATAACCAACTTCTATAGTAGCAGAATTGTTCATTAATGTGAGATAACCCTCTTATCATTCTAAACAAATAATTAGGCTGCAAATGTGGAGTTTCATTAAACTTCATCTACTTTTAAAACTCAAGCTACTCGATGTAGGACTTTTTCTTGCATGACTTGAATAAATGTCAAAAACTCTCCAGAAATAATACTTAGCATCAACAAAAGAAATAATTCTACTCAAGGACAGTTGGTGAACCAGTAAGTTTAAGATGGTGGCTTATAGATGCATTGGTAAGAGGTTCCTTTTTTTTTTAATTTTATTTTATTTTCTAAGTTTTTTTTTTATTTGCATAAGAGCATATGTGAAGTGAAGGCAGCTTTATCACTGAAAAACGAAACTCCAGCTTTGAAGCTGAGTCATGAAAGTTGTGTTTCTGCAACTACATGCAGGAACCGCCAGTGAAGAATCTCCTCTATCTCATCAATGTCTTAGGAATTATATTACCTCAGTGAGGGTCCTTCTCAGTCTCATAACATTATGACCTCTCTTAGTTTGGTCTTTTGGTGGATTTCTAAGGGAAAGAGAAAGAGAGAGTAGAATCGCCATGAAGGAGAAACAGAAGGATAAGACTTAAAAGTCCACTTACATGTAAGAATCAGGGTGAGTGGCCACAGGGGCCACTCACCTCACTTCATTAGAGTAGCACAGATAAAATATAGATTGAGTGAATATTCAAGAAGACCAGAGGGGAATGTATGCCAGCCACAGGAAGGTTTAAGAGGTGCTCAGTCATTTAGCTAGTTAGACATTAAAAATTAAACTTCTTTCATTTGTAAATCCAGAGAGCTCTGGAGGGTGGTTAGAGGGTCTGTCACCCTCTAAAGGGAGCTCTAAAAGTTTTAACTACTCACTGCTTCAGTTTAATACATAGGGAATTCACAACAGGTTTACACTTACACTAATTTCTTTTTTTCTCATGGTCACAGTAAGTGCTCAATTCTACACTTTCTATATATTGATTTTCAGGGCTTAAACAAGTAACATAAGAACAAAATTATTAAGATATTGATTCCAGTATTTTAAAGTTAAGAATCTAGAGAGGAGCATGTGTATGTATGTAGGTAGGTATGCACATTATCATATTCATTCTCTGAATATGAGCAGTTACAATGTTTATCTCTTCCTCATAAAGGGTTTGAAAGGAGAGTCTTTACCTTGGACATCAAGAGCTGATGCCCTCTTCTGGAGTGTCTGAAGGCATCTACAGTGTACTTACATATAATAAATAAATAAATAAATAAATAAATAAATAAATAAATAAATCTTAAGAAAAGAACATGATGAGTGAAACAAAAAATCCATGAGATGCACAAGGAGGAAGAGTGTTGAAGGTAAAGAGGCTGATGAGTAGGAAGCACATTCTGCCCTTTTACTCACACACATTCAGATAGACACACAATATACACACACAAACACAGACACACACACTCATATGGACATGGACACATTCACAACACACATTTATATGGAAATTCTCTCTCCTCCCTCCCCTTACACACACATACATACACACACACACACACACACACACACATACACACCAGTGTGGCAGCAGGGGATGATCCCTCTCAAAGGAACGTTGCTCAGTTTCACTTTCACCAATTTGGCCATAAAGCAAGCATTGAAGGTAGAGAGAATGAAAGGTGAAATGTTCAGCTTATATGTGCTTAACATGTTCATGAAAGGTGAACGTGATGGGGGACTGGAGAGATGGATGGCTCAGCAGTTAAGAGTACTGACTGCTATCCCAAAGGTCCTGAGTTCAAATCCCAGCAACCACATGGTGGCTCACAACCATCCACAAGGAGAGCTGATGCCCTCTTCTGGAGTGTCTGAAGGCATCTACAGTGTACTTACATATAATAAATAAATAAATAAATAAATAAATAAATAAATAAATCTTAAAAAAAGAACATGATGAGTGAAACAAAAAATCCATGAGATGCACAAGGAGGAAGAGTGTTGAAGGTAAAGAGGCTGATGAGTAGGAAGCACATTCTGCCCTTTTACAGGGCTGCAACATAAAAGAAGCATAACCATTTTCTCTTTTGTCTAAGAGAATGCAGTGCTGGGATCTTATAAAAAGAGATAAGATGGTTGCCTGAACAAACAGAATATAGTACTGTATGCTGAAATAAATGACATTTTGACATTGATGCAATGCTAATACTAAAAATAGTGACAGCGAAGGGACCAGAAAGGAAGATAGACAAGTTCAGTGGATGCAAAATTCAAGGGACAATAGATCTATGCAAAGGGCTTGATGACTTCTTTGTGGACTTTTATTTCTCAACAATGTTATCCACATGAAGTTAAAATTAAGTAAGACATAACACACACTCACACAAACTCAAACACACTTTCATACACATACACACTCATACAGACACATACAAACACACTCACACTCACATGGATACACTCACACATACATTCAGATGGACACACAATACACACAAAAACACACATACTTACACACATTCACACGTATACTCACATGGACACACTCACACACATTCAGATAGACACACAATACACACACACAAACACAGACACACACACTCATATGGACATGGACACATTCACAACACACATTTATATGGAAATTCTCTCTCCTCCCTCCCCTTACACACACACACACACACACACACACACACACATACACACCAGTGTGGCAGCAGGGGATGACTTCATAAGACTTCATTTTGAATTGTACTTTGTATATTAAATTTTATTCTATAACCAATAACATTGAAGTATATTTTGTAATTAGAAAATTACAATTAAGTGTCTCCCATAAACATAAATTATTATGACCTTCCAAATTACATTATGCACTTGAAGCTTCACCAGAAAGTTTCAGTGACTTATAATGCATTCTTAAATATCAACAGAAAGATTTTCATATACAAATCTTCTTTGAAACTAAATGCAGGGCAAAATACATTTTACAAGGGTTTTCTTTCAGATAGAGAGGCAAGCAAATAACTTATGATTCTAGGAGTGCAACATTTCAGGTTTACAAGGGAAACTTATTGCCTAGATTGTACTAAATTAGTATGTGCAGTAAGTAAGATACTTAACTCTTGGTATTCCTGTCCATATATCTGAGGTTGTCAGATACTATAGACTGGTTACTATTTAGTGCATTAAGACTATAAATTGGTTATATGAGTTTGAAATATAAAAATTAGATAAGAAATTTAAGAAAAGTTCACACATACATGGAACATGTATTGGTATTCTGTTTTATTCTTCTGAAAATGGAAGAGGAGAATAGTTAAATTCTTGTGCTTTTATTACCTACCAAACTGATCATTTGTTTTTCAGTCACTATAAGTTTAAGATCAGTAAAGCTTCATCCCTTCCAAGCCCGACTATATTAACATAGCCATTTTATTTATACTTTGTTCACTAAGAAATGAAAAGATTTATTTTTGTCATTGTGTAGAATTACTTATTTTATTCTAATAAATCTCTACACTAATGGAGTTAGTTGATCAATACAAACAAAAAATATGTAAATATCTACATATTGTTTCATTTTGTTTGCTATGTATCACAATTACATAAGGAAAAAGATATTTTCCCAAAGGTTCTTTCAGAGTCTTACAGAATGTTGGCTCATGGCTCTGCTGAAGAGTTCTGATTGCTCCTTTTGCAAGTGGAAGAGTCCAAGTACCTTCAAGGTATGATTCATAATTGAATGAAGAGATTCGATTAATTTAGATGAAAACCCAATCTAATTGAAATAACACACTTCTTTCAGTTTTATATACTACTTTAGAAAGTAATAACATTTTTACAAATATCATAGATAATTACTTAAGATAATCCTAGTTCCTTATTTTTCAGAAGGCCACTTTCCTGTTCATATGCATCTCTATTCTGACATTACTTTTTGTTACCTGCATAGTATCATGTTATAAAATGAACTGTTACAGCAGCATAGTTATTTTGAAATAGTAATTTGATAACTAGGCCAGGAATGTTTTCTTTATATGGCCTTAATTCTCTTTTAAACATCTTCTTCATTTAAAACTATTTCATTTGAAAGAAGCCAACAAATTATCAAAAAAAAATTAAAAAAAAATCCATGGTTAAAGGTTTCTAAAACTCAGCAATTAACCAGTGTTTAGCTCAACATTCACCAGAGAAGCTTCTTAATGCAGTAGATAGAAATGAACACAGATATACACAAACATGTAATATGCAGAGTATAAAAATCCTTTGCAGAACTCAGCCACTCAAGCTCCAGTCTCAATGTGGAAGGAAAGGCTGATATACTTTAATAGCCAGAGCTGATGGAAGACTCCAAGGAAACAAGCAATCTTACACACATATGAACTCACAAACTGTGGCAGCTTGCAGGAGACCCACAAAGGTTCTAGAT
Source organism: Tokudaia tokunoshimensis (assembly GCA_036184795.1). NCBI lineage: Eukaryota > Metazoa > Chordata > Mammalia > Rodentia > Muridae > Tokudaia > Tokudaia tokunoshimensis. The sequence goes on from BTHU01000011.1 coordinate 17,846,858, forward strand.
AGATGGAGTCCCTGAACTGAGGGGTGGAAGTAGACAGAAGGTTCCATCTCTACACAGGAAACTGTTTGCAATTTGTACCCATGGGCAAAGGGAAAGTCAGTTTTCTCCAATGGAGAAACAAAACAGAACTAGCCCCACACCCAAGAGTAGTTTGTCAACACAAAACAAAACAAAATCCATGTTCTTTGAAGTATGTTGACTTTGTGTCTTCTTTTGCCTTTTTGTTTTATTGTTAATTTGACCTTTTTTTTTTCTCTTCCTGATACTTTTGGGGGAGGAGGGAAAGAACAGAAAGTTGGGTGAGTAAGGAGGTGGGTAGGAAGGATCTTGGAGGATTTGGCAAAAGTGTAAAATATGATCAAAATATATTGAATGAAAACATATAAATTAAAAAGCAGAGAAAAGGTCACGACTCATTTTTAAGGTTTTTTGAAGTAAATTTATTATTTTATTTTACATATTTATTGATTCACGTGTTTGTCTGTGTGTGGTATGTTCGTTGTGTGTGTGTATACACATATGATGTGTGTAATGTGTGTGTATGTGTGTGCATGTGTGTGTGCATGTGTGGTGTGTGTGTTTGTGTGTGTGTGTGAGATGTGTGTTTGTACATGTGTGTGTGTGCATGTGTAGTGTCGTGTGTGTGTGTGTGTGTGTGTGTGTGTGTGTGTGTGTGGTGTTTTGTCTTGGTTAACTGTCTTTCTCCAGTATCCCCAGCTTATTTTTCCTTTTATGCCTAGCATTGGCGCTAACATTACTTAACTCTCACTTTCTCTGACCTTCTCTCCCTCTCTTTCTTTCCTCCTTCTTTTTTCCTTCCTTCCATGAATAATGTAAAACCATGAATAATGTAAAACGTTAACATAATTAGAGATGCTCTACTTTGAGGTTAAATATGTGTTTCAACTAATATAAGTAACTTAACATACTTTGTAAGATTTATGTTTTCTAATTTTCTTGATACATTATTTGTCTTACTAGGAACATCGTTAAATACAAGAAGCTGTTGAAAGCATTGTGTACAAATATGGATTATTATCTCTGAAGCATATAACAAAATATATTATATACATCTCATAAATATCTATGTATATATAGGTGAGGACCTGTTATTGTATACATTTGACATATTTTACATTACAGAAAACATTTGTTCAGATAATATCTCTAATTTGATATAAGCACTTAACAATATAAGATTTTATAGCATTTCTTTTTTATATATAATTAAAATAAGTCTTTAATTTCATTGCAAGAGCTATATGTGAGTAGAATATTTAAGAAATTCACCAATTAGATCATGACCTGTAAATATCCAAATATGATATTTATTAAAACTGAAATTTCTTTTTTTTTTGAAATTTCTTTTGTATAGCTTATTTTGGCTAGAGACCAGTGATTCTGTTTTGCCTTTTCATCCATAAAATATAGTAAGTGATTAATAAAAGGAAAATATGACATTGCTTTTTATTTATCTTTATGGGTGTCTTCTTTTAAACCTTTGAAATTTTCAACTCTATTGATTCATTATGTGAATAGGTTTTTTTTTTTCCCAACACGTTACTTAGATTTCTATTACACAGAACATATCTTTAACTATCTCTTAAGATACTCTCATTCTTAAAATTTTATATTTAGCTGATGAGACAAAAGTTAACAAAGTTAAAAGAGAGACTTTTCTATCTGTTTTTATAAAACAAAGGAACAAAAACAAATCATACACTACAGTATAACCTGTATGCTACACTACAGTTTGCTACAATCCACAGCCCCTGTAGCATATGCCTAGTGCCCTATTATAACTGAATATATATCTTTCTATGTTGGCATTACCTAACTAAGGATGATATTTTCTAGTTCCATCCATTTGCCTGAAAATTTCATGATGTCTTTGTTTTTAATAGCTGAGTAGTCTTATTGTGTACATGTGTGACATTTTCTTTATTCATTCTTCAGTTGAGGAACATCTAGTTTGTTTCCATTCTCTGGGTATTATAAATAAAACTGCTTTGAACATAGTTGAGCAAGTGACCTTGTGGTATAAGGGAGGTATATATGTCCAGGATTGGTATAGCTCAGTCTTGGGGTAGAGTTATTCCCAACTGTGTGAGAAACCCCAAATTTATTTCCAAAGTTGTCCTATAAGTTTGCACTTCCACCTCTATGGAAGAGTGTTCCCCTTGCACCACACCCTTACCCATATGTTCTGTCAATTGAGTATTTGGTCTTAGCCATTCCTGCAGTTATCTGAGATGGAAGCTCAGAGTCATTTTGATTAACATTTCCCTGATGAGTACGGTCATCAAACCTTTCTTTATGAGCTTCTTGGCCATTAGAGATTCCTCTGTGGACAATAATTGATTAGCTCTCTATCACATTTTTAATTGAGTATTTGGTTTGTTGGTGTCCAATTTCTTGAGTTCTTTATGTATTTTATATATTTGTTCTTTGTGAGATGTAGGCTTGACAAAGGTCTTTTGCCATTCTGAAGGCTGTAGTTTTGTCCTTTTGATGGTGCCCTTATTTTGCAAAAGCTTTTAAGTTTCATGAGGTTCTATTTATTAGTCTCTGAGCTTGTTGAAGTAATCAATTAAAATTACATTTTTTTTTGAAAAACAGAGAAGCTATATCTTATTTTCCCACTTCAATTGGGACTAAAACTGGAATATTATAAAACACATTAACAAGGAACCAATGCATCAGGAACTTGCATCTGAAAAAATATAAAGAGCATTTCAATTGAGCATTAGTTAGCATGGGCATTAAATATAGAAGGACCTCCAAATTAGATAAATGGATTTCATGGGCGATACAAAGAAGAAAATGAGACATATAAGAGGTTGTAGAAATCATTAAGAAGTGAGAGTATATTAATCAGTCTTCATTGACTGTGAGTGTATGAATCACTTTCCATTGCACTTAGACTTACCTATCCTTGATGTGCAAACAACATAATTAACAGTTTAAGAAGGAAAATAACAAGGCTTCTTAATCAATAATAAACCAATACTTTATGAAAGAGCAGTTACACACTTAAAGATGGATTGTTTGGAAGTATGAGAAAGACAAAATCAGACAATGAGGACTGAAAATGGTTGGAGAAGGAACAGGTGGGCAAGCATGCTGAGAATCCAACATGCCTGTGGCAAACACAACAAGGGTTCCCCATGGAAAGTGACCGTGCCAATTTGACACAAATGTAGACTCTGTTAAATTTTGTGTTGTTAGTTCTACATCCTGAATATATGTGTGATTGGATGTGCCCTCCCTCCCCCAACCTTGAATAGGCTAAATAGACCTTAAGTACTTGCCACAGTTGGATCTTAACAAACCAGTTGGAGTAGATGGCCCACTGAGCTTACTTTGCAACATAATCCAACTGAAACAAAGGATGGGGTCTGTGAGCTCTCCCTATATAAATAGAGTGCTGAATATTAAATGGAGCCTTGATCAGAAACTTTAGGCTTCATCCTTCTCTTGCACCCTGTTCCTTTTTTATTTCCAGTCCCCTTTTCAGGAAACCCTGTTTATCCTCAGCCACTGGACAGCGATGGGTTAAATGAAGCAGAATATTTTTATATGTGTGGACACATGTCGATGTGTGCATTTGCATAGCCATGCACGCTGATCAGAGGTCATTATCATCTTATTTTCTTTTCTAACTTACTTTTTCATACTTCATTGTAAAAATTTTATTTTTCCATTGTGTTGTCTTGTTCATGCAGTCATTTCTTGGAGAGACTGTGCCACCACAGTCTTCCTGATATTTTGGATCCTAAAATCATTCTGCCTTCTCCTAGAAGTGTTCCCTAAACAAGAGATGCAGTCTCTGTTATGTGGATAATAAGCAACTAAGTGCTTTTAGAAAAATAAAAATTAGCCTTTCTCAGGGATGAGGACTCTATCGGTTGTCTCATAGCATGTGGTCATCCTTGATACTAGATACACAAACAATAAAAATGGACTGAGCTGTTTGTAATTATATACTTGTGCATATACAAACGCTCAAATTGATAGCTATTAGTATTATTATTGTCTGAAGTCAAGAGTGTGGTTTAAAGCAAGGGTACATGGGAGAGACAGGAGGAAGGAAAGGGATGGAGGAAAACTGATAAAATTCTATTTTATTTAATAATATCCTTACATATGATCAGGGAGGTCTAGGTTCAGTCTGTCTATATTCTTTGAATAGTGGTTCAAACTCTGAGAGCCACAAGGCTCCAAGTTAGTTGATTCTGCTGGTCTTGCTGTGGAGTTCTTATCCCTTTCAGGGCCCACAATCCTTCCTCCTAATCTTCCATAAGAGTCTCCAAGCTCCATCCAGTGGTTGTGGGTACCTATATCAGTCTGAGTGAACTGCTCGGTAGAACTTCTCTGAGGACAATATGCTCCTGTCTGCAAGCGTAACAGAGTATCACTAATAGTGTTAGGTGACAAAGCCAGCTCAGTCAGTCAACAGGGTTTCCAGTGCAGGTGCGAGGATTAAAGAAAAAAGACTATTAGACAATGCTGCAGCATGACCCCAGTCAATTCTGAGACTGAGGCAGGTTTAATTTTTTTCCAATCCGCTTTTATACCATTTTAATTACATGCAAGTATTAAGGGCAATAGTAGTACAATGAGGAACAAACAGGACAGTAAACACAAAATAGTCAAGGCAATAAGTAAAGTCCCATGATTCCTCTATAGTGACAGTTGTTTCCAGGGGTGTGTCAGAATGACCAATGCCTGAGCCCACTTCCTGTTCAAGCCCAAAACCTTGCCTGAAGCCTACTTCATTTGTTCCACCCTAAGACTAAAATTCCTGCTTTAACCTACTTCCCTATTATACCTAACATTAGATTCTTGCCTGAACTTAACTTTCCTATCATGGCCTATGGTCAAACTCCTGCCTGAAGCCCATTTCCTTGCCCTTGGCCAATGTCAAGCACCTTGGCCAATGTCAGACTCCTGCCAGGTAGCATGGCACCCCAATAAGACTCTCTACAGTTAAGGACTGCTGCTTGCCTGTTCATGTGTAGCAGGTATGAGGCTTAACCCTTATGTGTGTTTTGAACAACTGGAATGGAGTCTACCCCAAAAGCTGTTGCGTGTACATGGGATACGTTCTCCTAGCTGCGCTGCCTGTCTGACCTCAGTGGGAGAGGAAGCACCTAGCCTTACAGAAATCTGAAGTTCCAGGGTGGGGAGGGATTACCCAGGGTGCCCTCCAATGGCTCTGAAATGAAGGAAAGGGGGCATAGGGAAGGATTATGGAAGAGGGTGACTGAAGGGGGGCAGTGAGAAGGATGTAAAGTGAATAAGTAAAACAAAAAAAAAAGGAACTCGGAAGCCAAAAAAAGAAAAAGGAAAGAAAAAAAAGAAAAACAACAACAACCTATCTTTACAAATATTATTTAGATATATTAGCAAATATTTCAGATGATCCTATAGTGACTTTCATTTTATGAAATCACATAGTATGATCCAGATATATGAATGATTTTATGATTATATTGAAGAAAAAAGAATGCCTTCTGAATCAAAATAATGCAACGAATCCAAAGTCTTTGAAGAAATTCAAGACCAGACAAGTAGTGATTAGATTAGAAGTAAGTGAAAGATCTGGATTGAACAGATATACCTTTGAGATCACTTTGTATTAGGAATGCATTTGTGTATATATTTATGATATTCATTTCAGTATAAAAATGCAAGATAATGTTATTTCAAGTTGTTTTATGTTTCTAGAAAAGAGCAGGAGATAAACAGAACATAGTAAAAATGAAGCATGGAATACACCCATGAAATCTGTAAGAAAAATTATCAATGATTAATAACTCACATACTGTACATTATATATGTTGTCATTAACAATAGTCTTAACATTTGGATATACAAGTGAGAAATTAGACAGTGAGAATCAATGTCTCTTAATCATTTTCAGAAATATTTGCTTCCTGTTGCCTGCAAATATATACTTGCCGTTTTAACATTTTTTCTTTTTTTTTTTTTTTTTTTTAGTAAATGATCCAGCAAACGTCATCACCATCGAGTGTACACCTGAACTGTAAATTAGCTTCATTTTTCTTGGACTCATTCTGCTCTCCTATGAAGTACAGGCTGAAACAAGTTCTGATAACCTAAAAATAAAAGTAAATCCAAGTTAATAGGGCAAATACATTTTTCTGTTCTCTCAGCCTCCTGTGTGTGAAAGACTACTATGAATCTGTTATCTAAAAGCAGTGCAGTTATAGAGCCCAGAAATCATCCCGGGGATGAAATATCCTGCCGTTATTTCAGGAAACATAACAGAGGCAGAGAAGGTCCCAGAGGCACTTTCTGAAAAGGCTGCTTTCTGAGGCCCTGGCCTTTACCACAGATTCTACTTTCTGTACATAAAGATACAAATAACTGGAACCCCTTTCATAACTTTTTCCAGAGAGGAAATGAGAAGTTATGAGGAAATAGAACTGGTACTATCAACATCATGATAGCACAGTCCAAACCATGCTTCTCTACACCTACCCTAGGGCACCAGGAGAAACGGAGCTACACAGATTACCCAGTTTTGACAGTGGGATAACATCCTGTCTTGAAATTAGGGTGAACAGGTATTGTTCTATAGGAACAGATACTTCTTTGGAAAAATTCTTCCAGTTACAAGGAAACACCTTCCTGGGAGGTTTTATTCAAAATTAATGCTGTATGCTTAAAAAAGTGAAAAATTCTACAAGCATTTCACTATTGAGAGAAATAGCAGTAATAACCAAAATGAATAACACCACGTGAAGGCAAGGTATGCCAAGTCTTCCAACTCAAGCTTGTGTTTTTTCCTGCATGGCATCTACTAAAATATTGTCCTACCAATGTCAAACACTTAGCGAAAGATCTGATCTTTACACATTAAAGATTCCCAGAGACACAGGGGATCCCTGCTGTGATGCAATCCATAGATTTAATAATGCTGAAGCTTCTTGGATTCCATTGGAGAATTTTGTGAATTGTTTCCCTCATTTTGCTGTTGCTTCTTAATCACCTGCATGGATGACAAATGGCAGGAAGACTGGGGATCACAATGACATATTGGTTTTGTGGGTTGACCTGAATTAACATAAACTCAGCTTCAGAATAATCCACTAAAGTCCAACTATCTTCTACATTGATAGTGAAACAATTAATTCTCATTCAACAGGAGGCCTCTTGTTGCCACACATAGCCCAGGCAACCTCTTGTTGCCACACATAGCCCAGGCAACCTCGGCCACATTGTCAGAGTAACTTGGGTGGGTCCCATATCAAAGTATTCCTCCCTTGGAAAATTCTCTTTCATCCTGGGAGGTTCAATTGGGACCCCTATACCTCCCAAACTGCCATTTCTATTATAACTTTCATGAATTGACACTGAGGCTATAGAGCCAGTCAAAGACTCACAAACACATAATTTAGCTTTTTATCAAAAATTTCACTAGAAAATACAAGTCAACATAAATCTTACCACATTTGCCTACCTGCATTAGACACACACATACACACACACACATACACACACACACACACACACACACACACACACACACACACACACACACACACACACACAACATACACACACCAAATCAGGGTGATGATTCACAGCCTGTAGGCCTGGAACACTTGAGCTCCTTGTGAGCAGCTCAGCTGTGTGAGATATGAGAATCGTTTCTTTGCATCTTGGCTGGTGAGAGCCTCCTTTGGTAGCCATTGTTTACTACTTTTATGAAGCTGGTGCTTGGTGCTGGAAGCACCTGGTCAGTTAGGAGTAGGCACCTTCACCACACCGCCCATGGCAAAGCCGCCATTTCAGTGATGCAGTTTCTTTTTGATGACCCATCGCCCAGGCTCCTAAAGGCAAACCCTCACTTATGCATTTAAACACATCAACGAAACAGCTGTTATCCATTACCAAATATGTTTGGAAGATGTGCATCTACTTCATTACTGATTTTAGACTAAAGTTAGAAATGAATTACCACTTTATAAGGCATTGTTAAAGAATCTGAGAATTGACACAGTCCTTGAAAAGGATTTAAAAATAATATGATCATAAAGTATATGTTATTCAAAATTGAATATTAACAAAGTAAACATAATCAGTAGATGGCTCAGCAACAAGAAAAGGCATGCTGCTCTACTAGAGGACTCAGACTTGGTTCCCAGAATAGACATCAGTCAGCTCACAATAGCCTATAACTAAGCCATACTTGTTTTCAATACTGTTTACTGACTGTCACAGATCTCAGTATGCACATAGTGCCCATTTACACAAATGATATGTGTATTGATACATCTTTTAAAAGTCCAAAGGACATACCACAACTACCATTCATCCTTAAAGTAGCACAGGTTTTGAGATTCGACAACTAGATGAGTCTAACTGTGTAGATTCTCCTTTGCATCTTTGCATCATCTTTCTTCAGTAAATACAGAAATCATACTAACAAAGAGAAAGAAAATCATACTTATAAGGGAATACTGTCCTTATACCAAGAAGCCCTAGTAGTCTTTGTTAGACTATAAAGCCAACAAATATAAATGCTAACCTTTCTCTCTCCTCCATTACTACACTGGGAAGTTTCCAGGTAAGGATGTCATGAAAACACAAAACTTCTTTGCTTTCTCAACACAGGCAAAAGCAAAAGGAAGCTGCTTCTCTTCACCTGACCTGCTCCTACAGACAGAATTGTGGCTGGACAGTGGGCACATAAACATGTCCAGAGTGTGAAAGTTCAAATACACACAGATGTACACACATAGTGGGCTATTTTTCATGATTTTTCAGTCATGACTGTGGTATCAGTGTTCTTATGTACCAACATAAGCAAGCTTTATCAGTGACAAACTCAGACACAGCAGGAAGGATGCATTGTTTACAACTTTGCACACACACACAAACACATATACACACAGATACACTCACACACCCACACACTCACATATGCATATACAAATGCATGCAGACATGCATACGTATATGCATGCATGCATGTATGTGATCATTAACATTCTTCATCATGTAAGGAGATTTTTTTTCCTGTGTGTTTGTTCCAGCTGAATTTTTTCTATTTACCTCTAATGCTACTGTGTTTCTATGTCACTCTGTGTGTTACTCTCCTTACACAGAGTAAATATTTTCTCAAATTTCTCAAAATTTTTTCAAATTTTATTTGTATTTTTATAAGGCATATTGTAATTGTGCAGATTTGTGGGCTAAATGTCTGTCATAATTCAATATTTGTTTTCAATGTGTAATAAGACCAAGGTAATTAGCACATCTGTCCTTCTAACATTTAGCACTTTTTGTGATCAGAATATTCAAATTCTCCGGAAGTGACTGTTTTCTAAATATTCCATTTTGATTAACATTAACCTTAGCTATCTTACTGTAATAGAAATGCTTTTGTTATTGCTTCTATCCAACTGATCCCCTGATTGGTTTAAATATTTTAGTCTCAGTAACCTTTAACATCTTTCCAACAACTTCTGTCCCTTTTCTCAGTAAGCAATTTATTTATATACTAATTCGTGCTGATATTAAAGTATTGGCGTGATCTCTAAATAGTTATCAGAGCTTAGTCTGTTTGAAATTATGAATCTGCATCATTATATTACACTATTTTAAGAAAGCATGTTCTAAATTTAATACATTATTTAAAGGAGCTTCCTTCTACCCTTTCTGTATTTTTTAATTTCCTTTGGGCCAATTGAGTATCTGGGGTGTCTTACAAATGACACCTGCTGATTCTATTTAGTGATCTATATCTATGTCTATATCTACATCATGTAGCTATATCTTTATCTATATTTATATTTACATCTATGTCTTTATCTATTTATCTTGTGTGTGTGTGTGTGTGTGTGTGTGTGTGTGTGTGTGTGTGTGTGGTGTTGTGTGTTTTCATGGCTGTTAAACTCAGGGATGACTAACTCATCCTTTCTTAGCACTTTAAATTGTCAGTAGCTCGTTTCCTCAGATCAGAGGACTTTGATATTCTCCCCTTCTAATTCTACTTTATTGAGCCAGTATAATTTCTAACTGCATTTTATATACTGATTTCTGATTTTTATCTCCACAGATATGTGTAGTTCTCATACCTCACCAAGGAAGCTTCTTGTTCATTTATTTTATTTTTTTTCAGCAATAAAAGACCATTTCAGAAAGCCATAACTGACAAAAGGCGTAAAACAAGGGGCCATGGGTACGTAATTGACAGATTCCCAACACAGTCCCTATACTCAACGCAGTGAGATTTAAGAGCAAGAGGACTAATAAACCTGCTGGAAGATTTTGTCTCTGAGAAATGAAAGGGAATCTACACCTAGGAGACCTCAACTATATGACTCCTTAGACACTGGCTTTTATTTCTAATGATTCTGTACTCAAACTCCAGTCTGTGACATGTATAAAATCTTCCTGGTCATGGTCTCAGTTATAGACTAAGATCTGGATGCTCTATGCAGTAGGTTTATCCACACATTTACATATTTGAGGAGGCTTACAGCTAGAACTCATTCATTTTAGTGCATGGTAATAAATTCGCCAAATGAGGAAATGTTACAGATACAATGTCCTCAGTATCAAACAAGAGTTATCACTATCGTATAAGTGCTTCCCAAAACTTTCATTTTAGCACATTTGCCACATTCATCCAAGAAACACAAATAACACAGTCCATAATTAATGGAAGGAGGACATGTAAAGCGATGAGGTCACAATGTTATGATTCAATGGGAGGATTACCCACCTGTGTAGCACAGAGGCTGAAGTTCTGTGGTCATTATTAAGTCACACTTTAGTGTTCATAAACACTGCATTAGCTTATAGCAAAACTAAATTATGACACTAACAATAAAAAAAACACTGACTAATTCCAAATTTGGGGGTTTTTATTTCTCTACTAAGCGTTTACAGTTTTGTTGTTTTTGAGAATTACATACATGCGTACTGTATCTATATCATTTCTACCCATCCCTCTCCTCCAACAACACCTCCTATGTCAACATCACTATGTCTAAAATTCATAACCTCTTATCTTATAACTACTTTGTTTACTTCAACTACCTGGGTAAAATTATGGTTTGCTTTCCTCCATTATCAACTTGAATAGCACAACCTGAATCACTGAGTGCTAGTCCTTAGACAAAATGTTCCAGTTAATTTACAGCCTCATTGATTTAAGTGCTTTGTTTTAAAGGTGTGGTGTCTTCAGCAATATGGCTATATCTTTAAATTTCAAGAGGGAACGTAAGGCGATGAGCTGTAACCTATATGGTTTAACGAGTCTATTGGACTCGTTTGGTCAACAACAATGTGAAGGAAAGTTCACACATACACACACACACACAGAGAAAGAGAGAGAGAGAGAGAGAGAGAGAGAGAGAGAGAGAGAGAGAGAGAGAGAGAGAGAGAGAGTAGTTTTCATATCACTATTGTTACTTTATTTTTCCCTTTTATTAAAATAGAATATTTTTCATATAATATATCATGATTATAATTTTCCCTCATTTTACTCCCACAAGTGTCTCTTTACCTCTCCTCCCATTCTAATCCATTCCTTTTCTGTCCCTTATTGGAAAAGAACAGTCTTCTAAAAGATTAAAAATCAAACAAACCAGGGAAGATGAAGCCAAAGCAACTGATTTGTCTTATCGTATATGTGTATGTGCATTATCTGTATGATGTATATAACCTATATGTGTATTTCATTTTCACTGAGCTTTAGAATCAGTTTTCCTATAACCTTCTCACACACCCTTAGTTCGACTTACCTCTCATTACAACCCATCCCTACACAGTACAATTAGAGTTTTTCTTTCCTGCATTTCGCTTTCCTTCCATTATTGCTCCAGGGCCCTCCTCACTCCCTCTGAAGAGTACCATCCTTAATCTCCTGCCATGTGGTCCTCATGGTGCTTCCTGCACTTCTGAGATTACCCCATATTATTTACCCAGATCTAAATATTCATAGATAGAATTCACTAATGAGGCAGAACTTGCAAAGATTTTCTTAACTGAGTCTAGATTACCTCACTAGGTATATTTACTAGTTCCATTGATTTATCTTAAATTTTAGAATTTTTTTTTACAGCTGAACAAAATAAATCATGTTCATGAACATTCCTTATCCATGTATCAGCTTATGGATATTTAGGTAGTTACAATTTCTGAGCTATTGGAAACAAAACAGTAATGAACATGAAGAAGCAGGCACATCTGTAGTAAAATATTCAGTCCTTTGTGTTTATGCCAATGATGATATAGCTGACTTATTTGGTATATATATTTTTAGCACTTTGTGAGTTGCCAAACTTCCTTCCTTAGTGCCTGCACCAGTGTGCAAAAGAATCAACAGGGACTGAGGGGCAGTCTTGCTCACATAGTCACTAGAATTTGTTGAAAGTTTTTTTTTTTGTTTTGTTTTGTTTTTTAGATTTTCATTTCTCTGGTGTCTGAGTATAACCAACATCATTTTGAACTATGTTTTAACAAATTATTTTCTTTTTTTTGAGAACTCTGTATTCAGATCCATATACTATTCTTTTAATTGGACTGTTTCCTTTATTATTCAGTTTTCTTTCTCTTTTTTTCTGTTTGATTCTATGCATATCCTAGATATTAATTCTGTCTTAGACTTATGTCTAGAAACCAATTTTTTTCTCATCCAGGGAACTTTTACACTCAGTTGGCTGTTTATTTTGCTAGACAGGAAATTTTTAGTTTTACAAGGTTTTATTGGTTAATTGTCATCCATATTTTTTGAATGAATAGACCTACTGAGAAAGTAAATTCTTACAGCAATATCTTTTAGTGGACTATTTATTTTTCTTCTATAGGTTTCAGTGTCTCAAGTTTTATACTGAGGTCTTTGTAACTTGAAGTCAATATTTATTACGTGGAAGACATGGATATACTTCATTATTCTAAATGCAGCCATTCAGTCTTCTCAATACCACTTGTTGAACCACTTGCTGAAGATGCTATATTGTCTCCTTGTCTTGTTTTTTATTTTTGCAAAAATATCAATATGTAATTATGTATACTCATTTGTTCTGTTCTAATGTTCTTTTTTGGTTTGTTTGTTTGTTTGTTTATTTATTTATTTATTTTTATTTATTTTGGATAACTTTGGCTCTCTTGGGTCTTTCTCTTTTGTGTTCCCAAATAAATTTCAGCGTTTATTTTTCTGCTTCTGTAAAAAGTGTTATGAAAAATTTTAAGGGATTCTATTCATTTTGTACCTTGTTTATAGTAGGATGTTCATTTTTAAAATATTAATTCTGCTAGTCCATCCACATGGGAGACTATTCCATACTCTGTGTTTTAAGTCTCTTTATTCAGAGATTTAAAATTTTAATTGTGGAGATCTTCTACCTCATTGGGTAGGTTTTCTTACAGTTATATTTCTGAAGGTATTAAAGTTGGAAGGCTAGTACTTTTTTGTAGATCAATTTTACATTTTATCACTTTTCTGAGAGTGTTGGTCATTTCTAGAATTATCTGGTGGAATTTGAGGGAGCTATTATGTATAATAGCATATCATCGGCAAATAAACATTGTTTGAAAATTTCCTATTTGTTACTGGACATAAACCAGCACTTTCACCAGGGAAAACTGGAAACTGAGCAATACTACACTAGTTTATCAACTCATATTGCCTTTAAAATGTTTTTGTAATTGTTAATATATCCTTTGTTTATATCTTAATTTAATATTTTGATGATGTTAAAACTAAAATGATACCAATGGAAATTAGAGTTTTACTGAGAAAATGAGAAGTTTTTCCTTACCCTGTTAAAGTGATTTTGCAAAATGAAGATACAAATCCCACAGTACACTTTATGATTTTCTTGACTCTAATTAAATTGTGATGAAATATTTCAGCATAAGAAAGTACATCATAGATTAGGAGGAACAAAGTTTCTATTATCCTGCTTCTGTTCAGATTTCTCTTCTAAAATATGACAACATTAATATGACCAGATAAATTAGTTCTAAATCCTCCATTGTGGACCCTGCGATCAGTTCAGTGGTTGGCTGTGAGCATCCACCTCAGAATTTTTCATGCTCTGGCAGAGCCCCTGAGGAGAAGGCTATATCAGGCTCCTGTCAGCAAGCACTTCTTGGCATCTGCAGTAGAGTATGAGTTTGATGTCTGTATATGGGACGGATCCCCAGGAGGGGCAGTCTTTAGATGGCCTCTCCTTCAGTCTCTGCTCCACACTTGGTCTCCATATTGCCTCCCATGAGTATTTTGTTCCCCCTTTGAAGAACGACTGAAGCATCCACACTTTGGTCTTCCTTCTTCATGAGCTTCATGTGGTCTATGAATTGTATCTTGGATATTCTGAGCTTTGGGGCTAATAACTATTTATCAGTGAGTACATATCATGTGTGCTCTTTTATAACTTGGTTATCTCACTCAGGATGATATTTTCTAGTTCCATCCATTTGCCTAAGAATTTCATGAAGTCATTGTTTTAATAGCTAAGTAGTGCTCTATTGTGTAAATGTACCATATTTTCTGTATCCTTTCCTCTGTTGTGGAACATCTGGGTTCTTTTCAGCTTCTGGCTATTATAAATAAGGCTGCTATGAACATAACGGAACATGTATCCTTATTACATGTTGGAGCACCTTTTGGTATATGCCCAGGAGTGCTATAGCTGGGTCCTCAGGTAGTATTATGTCCAATTTTCTGAGGAGCCACCAGACTGATTTCCAGAGTGGTTGTACCAGCTTGCAATCTCACCAACAATGGAGGAGTGTTCTTTCTTGTCATCCTTACCAGTTTCTGCTGTCACATGAGTATTTGATCTTAGCCATTCAGACTGGTGTGAGGTGGAATCTCAGGGTTGTTTTGATTTGCATTTCCCTGATGACTAAGGATATTGAACATTTCTTTAGATGCTTCTTGACCATTCAATATCCCTTAGTTGCTAATTCTTTGTTTAGCCAAATAACCCTTTTTAATATGGTTATTTGGTTCTCAGGATTATATCTTCTTGAGTTCCTTGTATATATTGGATTTAATACATTCCTCTATGCAGGATTTGTAAACATCTTTTCCCAATCTGTTGGTTGCTGTTTTGTTCTATTGACAATGTCCTTTGCCTTACAGAAGCTTTGCAATTTTATGAAGTACCATTTGTCTATTGTTGATCTTAGAGGAAAAGCCATTGGTTTTCTGTTCAGGGAATTATCTCCTGTGCCCATGTTTTTGAGGCTCTTCCCCATTAAATAAGTATAGATTCTCTATAGCTTTATTTTTTTCCTATTATTCTTTTGAGATAGATACTTTCTGTGGCTGGCTTGTCTAGAATGTACTATGTAGATGAAGTTGGCCATGAACTTGAAAAGCTCATTGTGCTTGGATAAAAACCTCTTGGATTACAGAGTATACCATACTATCCAACATTTCCTGTAACTGTACTTTTGAATAAAATATTTTAGAAATCTTATTTAGAAAGTAGATATTAATAAAATACAAAGATATTTCACAGTGAGGTCTTTTCATGGTAGTTATTTTTTAAATGTTACTAAATTAAATAGTAGTTCACTGTGATAGGAAATTATAAAGGATACAATAGCAAACTGTAAATTTGGTGAAATATTAATGTATCGGGTCTTTATTAAATTTGAGACCTTAGTGCAGAAAAGACTTTCCAGAACCCATGTTTATTTTTTTGCTGTTTTTCTTTCCTCCTTTCTTCTTTCTTTCTTTCTTTTTTGTTGCTTTTTGTTTTTTTTTGTTTGTTTATTTGTATTTTTTGCTTATATTGATTCATTTTGCTTTTGGTTTTTTATTGCTTTCTTTCCACAGTCCTCATATACAAAGATCTACAATATAAATTACCTATGAAAAAATTATTCCACAGAGTTTCAATTATTGATCTCTGGTAACAAGTAAATGAAGTAGTAGAAGAAAGTATCTGTAAGAATGGGTCAAAAGATGTCCAGAGAAAATGGGAGTAAAGATCAGGATTTCATTCAACAGCAGGGTGCTGGAGCATAGGCATTGTGTTTTGAAGGTCAGTGAAAACCAGATCTCAGATTAAAATGTGCCCAGCAAGTCTTTCCTGAGCCACCTTACATTCCAGGAAGGATACATTTGCTCTTTATGAGAATGGAGGGCATGGTACCTGCTCTCTCTCTCTCTCTCTCTCTCTCTCTCTCTCTCTCTCTCTCTCTCTCTCTCTCTCTCATTTTTGCGCATGCTCCCTCGCTCTCTTGCTCTCCCTCCCCCCTTACTTTTATTATAATGACTGGCATTTTGTCTGAGGTACTAAACTATTTAACAAAAATCTAAATATGCCATGAGATTATCTAATTCTTAAGAATAAAATCTAGCAATATATTTCTTAGCCACTCCAACGTAGATGATTCTGGTTTCTTTAGAAACTGAGTTGTGAAAATAGTGGAGCATGTTTCCTTATTACATGCTGGGGAATCCTCTGGGTATATGCCCAGGAGTGGTATAACGGGGTCCTCTGGTACTATCATGCCCTGTTTTCTGAGAAACCACCAGACTGATTTCCAGAGTGGTTGTACCAATTTGCAATTCCACCAGGAATGGAGGAGTGTTTTTCTCTCTCCACATCCTTGCCAACACCTGCTGTCTCCTGAGTTTTTGACCTTAGTCATTCTGACTGGTGTTAGGTGAAATCTCAGGGTTGTTTTGATTTACATTTCCCTAATGACTAAGGATATTGAACATTTCTTTAGGTGCTTCTCAACCATATGACATTCCTCAGGTGAAAATTCTTTGTTTAGCTCTGTACCCCCATTTTTTAATAGGGTTATTTGGCTCTCTGGTGTCTAACTTCTTAAGTTCTTTGTATATATTGGATATTAGTCTTCTGTCAGATGTAAGGTTGGTAAAGATCTTTTCCCAGTTTGTGGGTTGCCGCTTTGTCCTTTTGACAGTGTCCTTTGCCTTACAGAAACTTTGTAATTTTATGAGGTCCCATTTCTCAATTCTTGATCTTAGAGCATAAGCTATTGGTGATCTATTGAGGAAATTCTCCCCTGTGTTTAAGGCTCTTCCCCAGTTTCTTTTCTATTAGTTCCAGTGTGTCTGGTTTTATGTGGAGGTCCTTGATCCACTTGGAATTGAGCTTAATACAAGGAGATAAGAATGAATCAATTTGCATTCTTCTGCATGCTGACCTCCAGTTGAACCAGCACCATTTGTTGAAAAGGCTATCTTTTTTCCACTGGATGGTTTTAGCTTCTTTGTCAAAGATCAAGTGGTCATAGGTGTGTGGGTTCATATCTGGGTCTTCAATTCTATTCCATTGATCTACCTGCTTGTCACTGCACCAATATCATGCAGTTTTTACACTATTGCTCTGTAGTACTGCTTGAGGTTCAGAATACTGATTCCTCCAGAAGTGTTTTTACTGTTGAGGATAGTGTTAGCTATCTTGGGTTTTTTGTTATTCCAGATGAATTTGAGAATTGCTCTTTCTAACTATATGAAGAATTGGGTTGGGATTTTGATGGGGATTGCATTGAATCTGTATATTGCTTTTGCCAAGATTGCCGTTTTTACTCTATTAATCCTGCCAATCCATGAACATGAAAGATTTTTCCATCTTCTGAGGTCTTCTTCGAATTCTTTCTTCAGAGACTTGAAGTTCTTGTTATACAGATGTTTCACTTGTTTGGTTAGAGTCACACCAAAATACTTTATATTGTTTGTGGCTATAGTGAAGGGTGTCATTTCCCTAATTTCTTTCTCAGTCTGTTGATCCTTTAAGTATAGGAAGGCTACTGATTTGCTTGAGTTAATTTTATATCCGGCCTCTTTGCTGAAGTTGTTTATCTGCTGTAGGAATTCGCAGGTGTTCTTTGGGTCACTTAAGTATACTATCATATCATCTGTAAATAGTGATAGTTTGACTTCTTCCTTTCCAATTTGTATCCCTTTGACCTCCTTATGTTGTCTATTTGTTCTAGTTAGAACTTCTAGTCATATATTGAAAATATATGGAGAGAGAGGGCAGTCTTAGCAACACTATTTATAACAGACAGAAGCTGGAAAGAATCCAGATGTCCCTCAATGGAGGAATGGATACAGAAAATGTGTTCTACTTACACTATGGAATATTACTCAGCTATTAAAAACAATGAATTCATGAAATTCTTAGGCAAAAGGGTGGAACTGGAAAATATCCTACTAATTGAGGAAACCCAATCACAAAAGAACAAACATGGTATGCACTCATTGATAAGTGGATATTAACCCAGAAGCTCATAATACCCAAGACACAATTCACATATAAAATGATGTCCAAGAAGGAAGGAGAGGCCACTTGTCCTGGAAAGGCTCGATGCAGCCATGTATTGGAATACCAGGCCAGGGAAGTGGGAGGGGTTTAATTGGGGAACAGGGGGAAGGAAGAGGGCTTATGGGATTTTTAGGGAGGGAGCAACCAGGAAAGGGGAAATCATTTGAAATGTAAATAAAGAATATATCTAATAAAAAAAAAAGAAGAAAAAAGAAAAGAAACTGAATTGTGTAACATGTTCTTCTGGAAACTGTTCTGTCAGAGGATGTTTTCTGATGCAGACAAACATGAGAAGGCATATGATGTTTTGATGGAGCTAATGCTCCAGAGGGTGTGTGATGTTTGAGAAAAAGGATAAAAGGAACAGCACAAACAGTGAAAGGTTGCTTTTACATTGTGACAGTGCATGGCTCCTCTGGGCTCTGCTGGCTCTAGTGGACTCCCTTGGGCTCTGCTGGGCTGGCTTTGGTGTTCTTCACAAGCCTTTGCTGGGCTTCATTTCATAAAGAGAAAAGCACCAAAAGATTTCTCGTGGTATTCCGGCCAATCTTGGCCACCTCCAATTATTCTTGCCCATTGGGTTGAGCGTTGCTTTTCTGCTGGATTGTGCCACAACTACTTATTCCTGTTTGGTGTTTGCTATTGACCCAGACTGCTGGTATCCTGAAAATGAAGAGTGAAGTCACCCCCAAAGAATTACTAGTAAACAGTTCCACAACCTCCCATTTCTATTAACTTTCTTTCTCCCCTATCTCTGGTCAGTGGGCTAGAAGGGAGGTTGAAGTATTTAAGAACCTTAAATACAGTATGTTTAAAGATAAAACAAAATCTCAGCCATGACTACTCAGTCATGGTCCAGGAATTTAGTTTAGTCTGTTCTACACACTGACATCACCGCTAGATTAAAATCCTGGTGGACTAGGGATGAGCTAAGAATTGAAATGCAAAATTAGGGGGAATGCAAATAACAAAGACATAAAAATGATGTTATTTCTGTAAAAAAAACAAAAGAACATTCAATGTGTTTCTGATGACACATTCTATCATCATTGTGAAATTTTATACAACTGCCCAAGTACCTCAAAGGCTATGTGAGGATCAAAGCTGTAAACGAAAGTTATATTATCCCCAACTAAACATGCTGTGTATTCTGGGCATCTATACTTTCCTATATAAAAGTTCTGATGTCATTGGGAGGTGGGGGTTAGTCATCATTTTTGTTCTTATAAGGAAAGCCAATTCCTTCTTCATCTCGTTATGTTCCTTACAATTAGAAATTGTGATAAAGGGAAGGCAGGTATGCATTCAAAGGCATCATGTGTATTAGTAGCCATGTTTACCAGTCCTAGAAAGAAGACATTTAGCATGGCATTCCATGGGTCATCAGTTACCAAAGCATGTTTGTATAGCATTGAGGATCAAATGTAGAGCCTCTAATGTAGAGAAACACTGTAGAAGAAAGCTATGTCCTTGCCTTTTTGAGAGAGAGGAGAGAGAGAGAGAGAGAGAGAGAGAGAGAGAGAGAGAGAGAGAGAGAGAGAGAGAGAGATCTGTATTTCAACACAGATTTTCTTTAAGTTATCTATGCTAGTTTGGTCTCACTATGATAATCAAGCAGACCATGAACTTTTGAGCCTACTGCCTCAGAATTAAGAATAGCTAGGATTATAAGCTTTCATCACAAGGCCCAGTTACACTATCTAGGTCACATATCTGAGAATTCTGGCTCAATGGTCTTACAAATGAATCTTAGAGGTTTTACCTTGGATAATGTTTATTATGAGGGGAGAAGGAACACATACACCAGAAGAGGAGATGGAATAAAGGAGCAGCAAGAAAGGGTGGTTGGAATAAATATAAGGAAACTGAAATGACATTGCTTGTGTGAACATGTTATATGAAACTAATAATTTCATACACTAAAAATAAATCTATAGCTATGAGAATTAAGATATTATATAGCATTAAGGGAAGAAAATATTATTATTATCAGGGTTAAGAACCTTTAGATATAATTCAGGGTAGGAGATATTATCTTGAGTATGATTCTTTGGGAATGTGAAACTATCACTGGGCAAAATTAAACATTTTATTCTTATTGCAGTTTTCAGGAAGAATATATTTATTCATGACTATTAGAAACACTTGCCTTACCTACAGTCCTTTGTTTCTAATCTTCCCTAGGGAATCTCACATGTTTTTAAGGTGATTCCGCTTATAAAACTAAGTATGTAGTGTGACTTAAATTACTGCTCTAGGAAGGCACTAGGGAGTGATGTTTCCTTTTAAAGAGAAAGTTGTTAGATAAGAAAAAATCTTGGATATACTGTGATCTATGTCTAAATCCATCCTAGTTTCCCAACTAGTTCAAGCAGGCAAATAACTGTTGGAATACTTGGCTTTATCATCCAAGTGTTGATAATATCCATGCAACTCAACAGGGACATTCATAAAGATAATCTTTTATATTAATTCTCTAAAGTGATTGGATTTGTTTGTTATTTCAATTCTATGATCGAAAATTAGAAATGATACTGTTCTTGATTTAAAAATCATAAAGCTTTTGTTCAGTTCCCTATTGAGTCAGGTATAATCATTACAATGTTTCAAAAGTGTGGTTAAGTTTAAATAGAGTATATTAGCTTGTGAAGTGTGAAAATTAATCACGATGATGCATGATCAGTATGTGAGCTGCACATTGGTACTCATTTTGTGCTTGCAACTCATTTTGTTTTTGTTTATTTTTTTACAATTAGAAATTTATTTCATGAAAGAAATGGTTTTTTTTGATTATTAAAATTTTTATGTGTCAAACAAGTTTTATCCAACTCAAAAAGGAGGCAGCTAAGGGATATTTTGAACTATTCACACAATAAGTGCAAGAGTACACTTCATGTCCTTATTTTTTAATGGCCTGTACTATGTAAAAAATATCTTGAAAATTTTAATGAGAGCAGAAAAAAATCTCTCAAATACACACGTAAATACTGCAATATTACTTTGTTATATGCAAATATATTTGAATTTAATAAAAAACAGATATTTAATGGTTGTTTACTCTGATATTTAGGTCTATCTAAATAAGAAAACAGATACACAGCACTGTAGAGGAATGTTAATCTAGCAACATGGCTGTTCTGGCAAGGTATCATATCCAAAGACCTTCTAGGTCTATATGATTTGACCAGAACGCAGATACAGCACGAATTACTGGGTGGTATACATACAAACTTTTATACCTTTAATCCTTAACAATGAAGGTAACATAAGTTTGCAAAAGTAAGCAGCTCTGTTTGATAGTGACATCTAATTGATGGGCAGGCAAATGCGAGAAAGACTTAACAGGAATAGTGAGAGATAGGATATGCCCAATTTACAGTTAGCATTGTGTGTGTGTGTGTGTGTGTGTGTGTGTGTGTGTGTGTGTGTGTGTGTTGTATGGCAGTTTGGTGGAACAGATTTATAGAGACAAGTTGCAGAAAGAAAAAGATAGAAACAGGTGAAGACAGGATGAGCCAAGATGCGAATGAACCAGAGGATTAGAGCAAATTGTCAAAGTTAGCACGAGGCCATGTAGAGCAATTCAGTCAGAAGCTGAGAGAATCTTGATTCAATCAGTCATCTTAGAAAATTAGATGGTATGGAAGCTAAGCGCTTCCAGAGCTAGGCCTGGAGATGGTTAGAACATAGGAAACAACAACAACAACAACAAAAAAAAAAACAAACAAACAAACAAAAATTCTCAGAGCTTAAACCAAGCCATGGATTCAAAAGGCTTGGGTATATCTCTTATCTCAACCTTTCATCTGAGGAAATAAAAGTGACATTTGCAGTTTGTGTTGTTTTATCTTAAGACTCCATTGTGAAACACATTCTTATTATTTTTAGGGCACCTTAAATCTGCCTCTTCATCAATATGCTTATACAAGTCTTCCATTAAAATTCTCTGTATCTTCCAATGTGTTTTCTTTTTCTGGTATATTTGTAATTTTGAAACTTTCACAACATGTATACGTGTAAGCTATTTTGTAATTCTCATGGCCTTTTTAGATATTTTCTAAATAAAACCAGTTCTTCAACATGCCATACTCTTGCTAAAGTTAGAAAATCACTAGCATGCAAGAGAAAGGCACAGAAAAAGCAAAGAAAACATTCTTGTTAGAAAATAAATGGATTTCAAATACTACAAATGTAATGGAAATTTGAATTCAACAACTTTTTAGTGAGACAGCATCATTTATAAGATGAAAATATTTGAAGATTCACAATCTCTGGTAATACTTAGGATCAGCTTAAAGTAATTGGCATACAAAAGAAAACAGAAGAACATCCTCAAAGAAATCTTGGAAATCATGGAATGTATATTATATTGAAAGACGTAGCTTGATCCCAAAATACAGAAATATTGAAATATGAAACTCTCAGTGGCATTCCATCATGTTTAGGAAATCCAGTAATCATTAATTCTCATAAATCATATCCATGGACAGCTTTCTGATTTTCTTTTTGTATCTTGAAAATGATTTTTATGAAAAGGAATATTTTTATTTCAGATGTACTTTTACTCCATGACAGTTTTATTCTATAATAATTAAAACATAAATCTATTATGACAGGTCAACTTACCTGAAAATTATGCACCAGAATGTGTTACATCACTTTTCTTTGAATGCATTTTGCTGATTAATATCTGCCTGATATAAACCTCAACAGTTGTTACAGACACAATTCTCACTGATTTTCCCCAATTTTCCATCTATGGTAGTATCCCTGTAAGCAACTAATAAAACCAACTTGTATTTAATGCTTTCCATGACTTAGCTCTCAAACAACTTTAACAGTATGTTTCTTGTGAAAGAAAATGTTGGAAAAGAAAATCATCACACTTCAAATGCAGCCATGAGTCTCTGAATGACAAGAACACATCTTGAGCAATTCATCTGGAAATTTCTCTTTGTATGGTCAAAATAAAGTGCACTTAAAGACACAGATAATGTAGGTAAGTACCCCACTTGCAGCATTCAAAAAACAGGTAGGCAGAAAAGTTTTCTGCTAGAATTCAGGATTAGGAAAAAGAATATATTCTAAACTAATAACAAAATAGTTATATATTTATATATAACTATTATAATTATAACTATTATAATATATTATTATATATTATAGTAGTTATATATAATATATATGAACTATTTTATTATGAATGTGTATATATATATCTATATATATCTATATATATCTAGATATCTATATATCTAGATATATATAGATATATATATGCTATATATATCTATCTATCTATCTATATATATAGATATAGATAGATAGATATATGCTTAGAACTATATATATATCTATATATGCTATATATATGCTATATATGCTATATATATATATCTATATATATCTAGATATATAGATATAGATAGATATATATATGCTTAGAACTATAGTTTCACATTTTTCAGGCCTGACCAGACTCCAGTTTTTGAAAGAACTTTTACAAAACCAAATTTATGCATGCCAATTTTCATCATATTAATTATGCATAAAAAGCAATGATTTTACAGATCCATAACATGCAAATTGAGAGGTATTCTTTTTTAATGAAAATATAGCAAATAGATCCTTCTTGTGTGTGCCCCTTTATGTTATGAGTAAATTTAACAACAAATGATCATGTTTTATATTTCAAATATATGAAGATGGAAACAAGAGGACATGTTAATAGATAGTTAAAAAGCAATATCTGAATTAGTAATTAATAGAATTGGCTTCTCTAGCACAGTAGAAATGTTATGCATAATTTCAAAGCATCTTTTCTCCCAGTTCAGTATTACCTTAAATCTTTCTTCTAAAAATAAAACTATTAATATTAATAACAGTAATTGAGAAATCCACCAGTATACTAAATAACAAATTACAACCACAGCATAATTTTTTGCTGGTTTGGTTTATGTTAATGATTGTTGTTGTTGTTGTTTTTGTGTTTACTTTTTGTAGTTTTTTGTTTGCTTGTGTGTTTGAGATAGGGTCTTTCTACAAAGACAAGGCTACCTAGTACCTCCCTATATTGACCAGGATGAACTCTAACACAGAGAGATCTACCTGCCTCTTGAATGATGGTATTAAAGGTGCCAACCACTATGGCTGACTATTGGTGGTTCTCTCTCTCTCTCTCTCTCTCTCTCTCTCTCTCTCTCTCTCTCTCTCTCTCTCTCTCTCTCTCTCTCTTTCTCTCTCTCTCTCTCTCTCCTTCCCTCTCTCCCATGTCCCTCCCTCTCTCTCTTCCTTTCCCTTTCTCTGCATATACACACACACGCATGTGTGTGTGTGCTGTGTCTGTGTATTTATTAACTTGACCTTTAATTATAATGAATCAATTATAAATTGCATTAGTTACTATACAAAAGCTTATATAAAATACCTTAGTATTTAGTTTGACTTCCAATTTGTGATGTTATAGTTCATAGTTCATCATTGAGAACAGGCCTGATGACAGCAGTGTACTCTGTCCTATCAAACTTCATCCATACTCAGGAAATAAAATAATGTTTCGCTTCTACTTTACTCTACCAAAGAATAAAGAATATCATGCTAAATTGAAGGGTTAGATTTGCTTCCAATATTTACTCTGTCTGCTATAGAAATAACATTATTTCATATTTTTAGCTTTTTGTGAGATATCCCAAAATAACATTATATTTCAGTTTCCTTAGAAATTTTCACCGAATATCTGAACTATATATCAAGTGCTAAATGAGCTGTGTAAAAAAATAAGAGAGGGATTTCAAGTGAAGCACAATTGTATAGGAACATAGTCTTATCAGTGAGAAGTTGTATGTGTGTGTGTGTGTGTGTGTGTGTGTGTGCACGCATGTATGTGGTGTGTTGAATGTCAATATTTTGGTTTCAATATTATTTTATATTTAAAAGTCAACACATAATAATATATTATAATGTATTATAATATATTATAATGTTGATAATACAGAATTATATTAAGTGATGATTTTTTTAGCCTCAGTCTTAGTTAAGGTTTCCATTGCTGAGAAGAGAACATGACCAAGGCAACTCTTATAAGAGACAACATTTAATTGAGGCTGGCTTGCAGGTTCAATGGTTCAGTCCATGAACTCATGGCAGGCAACATGACAGCATCCAGGCAGATACAGTATTGGAGAAAATCCTAGATTTCTACCCTTTTATTATTAATAATTATTAATTAATTGTATTAATATAATTTGGAGTAATTCCATCCCAAATGCTTTACCCCTTCCTGGCCTTACCTAGAAAAGTTCATACCCCCGATCTGCATTCCTTTCACCTCTGAGTGTCCCCCCATATCCTTCCACCCTTGAGCATTAAGTCTCTTCAGGAACAGCCTCTCCCACTGAGGCCAGACAAGGCAGCCCTCTGCTACATATGTGCCAGGGGCCTTGGACCAGCCTGTGTATGCTCTGTGGTTAATGATTCAGTTTCTAAGAGCTCTCAGGGGTCCATGTTAGTTGACACTGTTGGTCTTTCTATGGGGTTGCCATCCCCAGACTGAAGATATCTACATCTAAATTCGAAGGCAAGACTGGCTTCCAGGAAGCTAAGAGAGGGTCTCAAAGCCCATGAACAGTGATAGACTTTCTCCAACAAGGCCAAACATACTCCAAAACATGCTTCTTGATAGTGGCATGCCCTGGGCTGAGCATATTCAAACCACCACAGCCTCTTAGAAAGAGGAGAGTGACAAGACAAAATGAAAACAGGTTCTTGTTTCCAACACTAGGAGACAGAGGCAGGTGTATCTCTTAGATCTCAGGTCCAGGTGTACACACAAAAACCTTGTCTCAAAAAAAAAATTATTTATTATAATTAGAGATTCAGAAACCTACTTTGCCACATTTTATACTTCAAATAAAG
This sequence comes from Tokudaia tokunoshimensis, assembly GCA_036184795.1. Taxonomy (NCBI): domain Eukaryota; kingdom Metazoa; phylum Chordata; class Mammalia; order Rodentia; family Muridae; genus Tokudaia; species Tokudaia tokunoshimensis. The sequence continues at coordinate 17,873,080 of BTHU01000011.1, forward strand.
TCATCAAGTTTTGGTGTAAGAAATTTAAAATGCCCTCTCCTAGCTATTTTAAAATATATTATACATTTTAAATTAGAATCAAACTGAAATATGATGGAATAAGAGTGACAACACATTACATCCAGTACATCCAATAAATTCTTCAAATTGTTATTTGTTGATTAAAAAGAAAATAAATTAAAAACTCGTTCTCTGTCAAATTTGAATTGCTAAATATTCAGCAGCGCAGGCTTGCCTTGAATATGTTAAATCTCACTAGAACTCAAAGGAAGAAAAAGAACACAAAGACACTTCTATGCTGTTTCAATAAATATAGTACTTTCATTTCTGTACGCTGAATTTAGATATCTCTCTACATAGATTATATCTATCTCTCTCTATCTGTCTGTCTCTCTGCCTGTCTGCCTGCCTATCTATCTATCTATCTATCTATCTATCTATCTATCTATCTATCTATCTAGTGTCATGCAGCTCTGGCTACCACATGACAACTGACACGGTACACAGAGCCAGTATCCTACATCATGTTTAAAACAAGCAGTCTGTTTGTTCATTGAAAAAATTAAGTTTAATGTTTTGGGGGTCTCAGTAAAAGATTGGTCTTTATTATATACTAAAATTATATGCTAACTAGCATAGCATATACTGTATAAACAGGAGACTTAGTGGTCATCATTAATTAGTCTTAGGTTATATTCTCTACTCTAGATCTCTTCCATTTGCTAATTGGAAGTAAATTGTACTGTTTGTCATAATTGCTAATTGCCTAATTATGATTAATTTCTTTACTTCTATGTTCATTAACTGGGCTTAAAATTTGAAAGCAATTTAAACTATATCTTGCCCTTAAGACCCTCCCCTACCATAATTATGAGTACAAAATGATGATGTATTTGGAAGTGATATTTCAGGGTAATGGAATGGACTTTTATTAGGAGATATTTTATTAACACTGCTATGCTCCTGATATCAAAAAATTGTACATTTTAATTTCAATAGTTTTTGCATTTATCTCTAATGTGCAATGAAAATATTTTATTTATGGAAATACCTTTCATAAAGAAAGTCCAGAGCTTTGTAGTAATTATTTTAATCTAAATGGGGAATATTAATAACCTATAGTACCAGAAAACAACCATTTTGCAAAGCGAGCCATGAAAAACTAGGAAGTCAAAGTAATTTATTCTCTACAAAAATTTTCATATCACAATTTATATAAACCTTCTAGTTAATATCTCTGTTGGTTGAGTTTACAATCTCAGATTTTCATGTTTTTTAGATTCGACAATTCTTGTCTTATAAAATTACAGATTTAGTTTACTTCTGAAAATGTCCTGCCATGCCTCTTTATATTTTAAACTTATCTCATAATTTTTTTTTCTATTTTCTTAGTTTTACATTTCTCTTACTGTCAAGAATTAATACAAAATCATATTTTTCCATAACAGGGTTCACTTCCTATGGAACTGTAAAATTGTAGAGAAAACATCAGGATTTGTCTTATTTCGTAGATCTGCAAGATCACTGGACACTTTTCTTTATTTTGAGCTTTTATTTATTTGTATTTATTTTATCAATCATAGTATTTTTCTGAAATATTCATATTGATTTATATCTATACTCTGTTATATCTAGACTATTTCTTCGTTGAAATGTTTAATCTCCAGTGTCTTTTTAGCTTTTGCCACATCTCTTACATTTTCTGAATTTAGCTCTATATGTTCAGTTAATATTACTAAGAATATATAATGAACCTTTGTTTTTCTTGCATAAATTAATGGCAGTATAAAATGTCAGTGGATTTTAGCTACATAATTTAAAAAATAGGGATGTATACATTCACATTTATTTTGTCACATAAGGTATTAGTTAACAAGGGATGGAGAGATGGCTCTGATGTCATTTTGTCAAGAGTGTATACTGATGCTAAAGAGGATGTGAAATAGATCCCTAGTTGTGTATACTAGTTGTGTATCTACTTTGTGAATTTTACAACCACCTATGAGGTGTTTGGAATAGGAAAGTCCCTTATAGGCTTATATATTTGAATGCTTGTTCATTAGGGAATGGCACTATATGGGAAGTATTAGGAGGTGTGGCCTTGTTAGAATAGGTGTGACATTGTAGAGGAATAGTAGCATTGCAGCTGTGCTTTGGGGTTTTAAAAGCTTTCACTGTGACCAGTGCCTTTATATCTTTCTGTTATCTGCAGATTCAGTATAGGACTCTAAGCTCCTTCTCCAATACCATGTCAGAGTGCATCCCACCACAGTCCTGCCATGCTAATAATGGACTAAATCTCTAAAATCGTAAGTCAGCTCCAATGAAATGCTTTCTTTTTGAGTATTTTAGCATGTCAAGTCCAGCATGGCCTTGGTAGTGACAAAATAGCAGTTGGCCTGGGCCTACACAAGTATAGATGGCTGCTGTGAGCTTATTTGTATATTAATGTATATATTTTCACACTCTTGAAGACTATCCCCTTTGTTAATGTTAATGACTCCAAGGTAATCAGAGACAGTCTGAATCTGGGAGGCAAAGGTGTGACTAATGTCTTAGCAAAATGGTAAACCCAGGGACCCTTCAGGATAGCCCGTAATGTTGCGGAAAAGAACTCTAAAAACATGAGTTTGCAAATATATAATTTCTCAACTATGCAAAATTATACAAATGCAATATGAGCTACATAAGGAGATTCACAGATCTAAAGGATCAGAAGCAGCTATACCATGAGCTGGCTTGTCAGAAAGATAAACAGGGGAGATACAAAGGCGGGGAGATACAAATGCAGGCAGATATCAGAGTTCAATGTCAGCCAGAGACAGAGTGAATTTATGTCCAGGCATAGTCAGAATGCTAAGTCCAGGGTGGGGTCCCACCCAGCTAGTTTATCATCTGTGCGTAACAGAAGCAGGCAGCTCTCTGAATTCTTTTGCAATGTTATAAAAAAAAAGATTCTTGCCATTTCTGAAGAATCACGGGGCTGGGATCATACAGCTTCAAACATTTTTTATAACAGGGTTTCTGATTTTGGTTGGAAAATCCATGGAGAGCGAACACAGCTCATTTACAAATTTTCCTATCTCTTTTAGATTTTTTTTTTCTAACAGGATTTCTGATCTTGCAATTCCAAGAATTTCTTAAAGATCTGACACAGTTCTTTTGGGATATTTTCTGGCTTTCTGACTTTGATTCGAAAACCCAAGAATTACTTTTAAAATTTTTCTAACAAGAATTTGACTTGGTCAGAAGATCCAAGAATTTTTTATAGCATTTTTTTCTGACTTTGCTCAGAAAACAAAGGAGTAATCAAGAGAGCTTTTAGAGCTTTTACTAGCAGAAAGAGCTTTCTCAAACAGAAAGCTACCTGTCTCAACTGTAGAGTTTTAAGAGAAAAAAAAATGTTCAGGACAAAGCCTAATACTCATACACACACACACACACACACACACACACACACACACAGAGAGAGAGAGAGAGAGAGAGAGAGAGAGAGAGAGAGAAATATGAAAAGCTATCTCAGCAAAGCATAGACTGCCAGCTTGGGACTGAGATTTGACTTCTACTTGTTTGTTTTTACCATTCATAGATACCCCTTCTCTTAGAATCTGGACCTAGTCAAGGCTTGTCCTTGGCAATGACATTGTCATGGTGTTTTGTTCACAGCAATGTAACAGTGACTAAGACAGCAGTTGGTATCAGGGGATGGGGTATTACTATAAGAAGCCTGACCATTCTGCTTGCTGGCAAAATGTTTAGGATTTTGGATTAAGAAATCAGTTCAATGCTTTAAGTGGGTCTTAATGTACTGTCCTAATAGGAATGAATAAGACAGTGGTGTTGAGTGCAATTTAGATTATGAAGACCTATCTCAAGTGTTTTCAAAGGAGAAGAATATTAGTGAATGATGGGAGACTATTCTTATTATATTTTGGGTAAGAATGTGTGGGATTTCTCCCTTTCTCAAAATAAGATGAGATAAGTTAAGATAAGATAAGATAAATTTAAAATCTGCCTGAGACTAAATTGAAGAGTTTCCAATTAATGCCATTGGCTGAGGAGATTCCATTCCAAGACATTCTATTATTGACTCTGTCATGTGATTATTAATGTCAAACTTATGCAGACCTATAATAAGAAGGAGTAAACTGGGCCAGGAACAATACAAATGTAATGTTCCTTGTTGAAGAGAAAAGAAACTCTGAAAATTGTAATGGAGCTCACAGAGACAGAAAGTTTAAAGAAAATCTTGATGCTAGATGGAATAAATGGAGGACGATCTCAGGACAAGATAACACACAATTAAGGTACCAACATGTTCAAAGGACTTAAAGAAAAGTGTAAGCAGTGAGGAAAACCATAGCAGAAAGCTGATGCTGATGTAATTGAACAAGGGACCCTGTTCCAGCCTTGATAAGCAGCAGCCTTTGACATCTTTAGCTATGTGGTTCCTACTCTAGGGTCAAGGATACAAGAAAGGAATTATGGAACCTCCCTCCACATCTAAGGAAATCTACTGAGGCGGAGCATGTGTTAGAGATGTCTCTGCATGGAGGCCTAAAGAGGCCATTGTGCGCAACTGTGAAAGTGAAGCCTCAATTTAGTTGGTGGGCCTAAGATGTTGAAAACACCAGGAGCTGTGAACATGAAAGGGTTAACTCAGAAACTTTGAAAAGGTCATAGAACACTGGCCCCTCCCAGAAGGGCAAGTGTTTCCCCTCTCAGCAGGGAGAAGCTAAATTACATTACTCAGACCACAGGTAGGTCTTGCAGCTAGGAAAGGCACAGAGTCCATTGACCACCTACCTCATCCCCTATCAACCAATTAGTTTAAAGGTAACACTGTTCTGTCAATCACATTGTGCCTAATGGCGGCTGCCTGAGAACTGTATAAAAGACCTGTGGAGCCCAGAGTGCCGGTCAATCTGTCTCCAGGTGCAGAATGGTCCCAGCATGCTAGATAATAAATAAAAATCCTCTTGCTTTTTGCATCGATTTTGTTTGCACGTGGTTCACTCAGGGGCCCTCTCCAGTAAGTCAAGACTCCCTAGAGTCTTACAAACATAGAGTGGGACAAGCCCAAGACAGAGAGAAAAGTATGTTGCAGTCAACAAGTGGAAAGAGTTGGAGATATCAAGAACAATTTGACATCAGATATAGAGATACAGAATTTGAAGTTTGTCCATGCTGATTTTCAGTCTTGCTTTGGTCCAGTAGTTCCTCTCTATGAACCATTTCCTCCCATTTGGAAAGGTAATGTATATTCTGTTCTGTTCCATTTCATGTTGGAAGTATGTGACGTCTTTTCATTTTGATTATAGAGGGGTTTGCAGTTAAGAGATTGCCTTGAGTCTCAGTAGAGATTTTGAATTTTGTACCTTTAAACAGTGTGGAGACTGTTAGAGACTATGGCAACTTTGAAATTGATCTGAAAGCATTTCTTGCATTATGATATGGAAATAAGATAAGGGGATATTAACCCAGAATCTCAGAATACCCTAGACACAATTCGCATATCAATAGATTTCCAAGAAGATGGAAGGAGAGATCCCTGGTCCTGGAAAGACTGGATGTAGGGGAATGCCAGGACAGAGAAGTGAGAGGGGGTTGAATGGGGAACAGAGGGAGGGAAGGGGGCTTATGGGACTTTCGGGGAGGGAGGAAACGGGAAAGGGGAAATCATTTGGAATGTAAATAAAAATCTTAGAAAATTAAAAAAAAAATAAGTCTTTGGGAGCTGGGGACTAGAAGGGTAGATTAAAACACTTGCTGACAAGAGCCTGGTACAACAGTTCCCAGAGAGGCTCTAACGGAGCCTGACTAATACAGATTCAGATACTTGTAGTCAACCATCTGACTAAGCATGGTGATTCCAAGGGAATAATTAGAGGAAGAAATGAAGAGCTGAAGTGGATTGCAACTCCACAGGAAGAACAATATCAACCAACCAGACCCCACCCCCGAGCTCTGAGAGATTAAACCACCAACCAAAGTGTACACATGGAAGGACCCCATGGCTCCACCCACAGATGTAGCAGATGATTGCCTTATCTAGCAACAATGGGAGGGAAAGCCCTTGGTTCTGTGGAAGCTAGATGTTCAGTATAAATGGATGGTAGGGTGGTGAGGTGAAAGTGGGTAGGTGGATGGGGGAGCACCCTCATATTGTCAGGGGGAGGGAGGATAGAATGAGGGGAGTAAACAAATAAAAGAACCAATAAAAATAAACGGAATGGAACCCATAGGCTCAAATATTTTGAATACTTGATCAGTATGGAGTGGTGCTATTTGAGAGGGATTAGGAGATGTGGCTTTGTTAGTATAGGTGTCCCTTTGTGGGAGAAAATTATCACTGGCTGTGGGCTTTGGGAATTCACAATTACAAGCAAGTCCCAGTGTCTGTCTCTTCCTGCTGCCTACAGATCCACTTGTAGAATTCTCAGCTCTTCTAACTCCATGTCAGCCCCTGTGCTGCTAAACTCCACACCACATGGATAACGAAGTGAACCTCTGGAGACAGGCCCAATTAAACACATTCCTTCATAAGAGTTGCAAAAGTCAAGGTGTATCTTCTCAACAATAGAAAACTGAATAAAAAACTTTTAACTTCAGCTCCAAGGGATATGTTCCCTCCAGCCTTCTGTGGTCAACTGCACTCATGTATACACACACACACAAACACACACACACACACACAAACACACACACATTAAAGAGAAATAGGCCTTTTAAAAAAATCCATCTTAATTTTATTAAACCATTTTCAGGGACAGTAAAGGTATCTTTCTGCATAACTATTCACAAAGAAACTTTGTTGAAAGTCTTCATTTATAAACATAAAATCAAAAAGGTCAGCTTTCTAAATGTTAAATAATTATTTCTAGAGAACATTTAAAGCTATTTCCAAGTCTTATATTTTTAGCTTGCTGTGTAGGTATTGTTCATTCAATTGTTTGTTTTTATATAAATAGAATTGTTAATGCATGTGATAAATATAACAGAAATTCAATTTTCTGAACAAAATAGGTTTATTTTATCTTTTCTAACAAACAAGAATGTTTATGAACTTTGTATGTACTTAGCTAACAATGATGCATCTTTATCTTTAAAAAAATACAGCTTTTAATATAACTAGTAAAATTATCTCCTCTTATTTTATTCTGATTTATATTTTGACTGTATCTTAATGTTATTCAAGAGAAGCAAAACAACGACTTCAGGTTGAGATTGTTTACATTGCATCATGTATGTAAGTAAGCCGCTGGGGTTTATCATTGTAAAATGTCATCAGGTAAGAGGTGTAGAGGCTGATTCCTCAACCTTCCCCAGATCTTTAAAATAAATATATATGTGTCTATCAATATATACTCAGTGAGTCCTGATGGAATTGATGTGTTAGGCCCTATAAAGGATGGCAAGAAGTTTATTACTGTTATTGCTTCTGTGATGAATCCTAATGGGACCTTTCCTCACTGCTTAAAATAAAATGTGTTAGACTGTGTTCTATTTTCTTGCTGGTATATCTACCTCATCAATTTATTCTCCTTAGAGGCAGAGTTATTAAGTCTTGTATTTCTAGCAACTTACTTAGAGTCTGGCTTAGAGCAAGTGCTGAATAAAATGTGTTGTGTGACAGAGTACCTATTAAATGACAATTAGATTTTTCATGCTAAAATCTTCAGGTTTAGTTGGACACATTTACCATCTGCTTCAAGCAATCTAAGGCAGCGTAGACAGTGCTCAATGACTAGCATAGAACATTGAGTCGAGTGCATAGATTGGTTCTATTACCTTTGGATATATAATTTGTAAATGATGTGAAATTACATAATTGCATGAAACTGAAAATTTAAGTCTTCCTACTAAGGAAATCAAGCATTAGATCTATTAAAAGGTTAAAATGGTTCACTAGAAAGAAGAACAAAGGTAGATGTGTTCACACTTTAGAACTAAGTACTGTATTATTATCAATCCCACACTCACTTTTTTCCTTGCTAATAACCACAGTGGCTAAATATACCACACTTTTTAGGTTCAACATCTGAGGCTTAAAGAAACTTATTCATTTTACAAATTCAATTAAATTACATCTAATGTAACATTCAATTCTTTGTAATATGCATAGCTATGAGAATGTTTTTGTTGCTGGGCAGTGGTAGCACATGCCTTTAATCCCAGCACTTAGGAGGCAGAGGTAGGTGGATTTCTGAGTTCGAGGTCACTCTGGTCTACAGAGTGAGTTCCAGGACAGCCAGGGCTATACAAAGAAACCTTGTGTCAAAAAAAAAAAAACCAAAAAAATAAAAGAGAAAGAAAGAAAGAGAGAGAGAGAGGGAGAGGGAGAGGGAGAGGGAGAGGGAGAGGGAGAGGGAGAGGGAGAGAGAGAGAGAGAGAGAGAGAGAGAGAGAGAGAGAGAGAGAGAGAGAGAGAGAGAAATGTTTTTGTAAGAGTTTGGGATACTACAAGTATTGTTGTATACAATTTTTATATTCTATTTAGATGATCACAATCTTGATGTAAATTGTAAACTAGGATTATCTTAACCCATATATATATATATATGAATGCACCAACATGTAATCTCAGTGTAGGAATTTTCATAAATGCCATGTTCAGAAGGGTAAGATCTATATGAGGAGTAGGGGAAGAGGAACAATAATCAGAATATATTGTATGAAAAAATGTTGTTTGTAGTCTAAGAAAAAAAAGATATTTTAACTTTCAGCACTTTAGCATTAATTCCAGCATTCAAAATGTTTTGAATGCTAAGAACTAATAATCTCTCTTTGAACTATCTGGAATCATCTTTCCCTTGAGCTACTTACTAATGCTATCAATCATCTTAAGATGTTAAAGCATATTTTTAAAAGATTGATGGCTCTATTAGGTTAATTTTCTATGCATACTCAAAAAACAGGGCATTCTTAAAATTGAACAGACCAGTCTTTTACATTGTAATCAGATTTATCATCCTTTCTACTGTTAGGCTGTTCAATTGCTTAGATCTTTGCTTTATGTATTAAGCAAGAATATATATTCTTTCGGAAATGCAGTCTGTTCACTAATTGTTTGTAGGTAGTCTTTCTGAAAGCTACCAGCACTAGAAATGAAGGTGGACCTCAGTGACAGAGATCTTCTCTGACATGTCTCAAAAGCCAGAATCTGAATTAAATACCCAGTACTTGCCAAAAAGTAAAAAATAAATAAATAAATAAATAAATAAATAAATAAATAAATAAATAAATAAAATTCTCCAGGTTGTCAATAAATTTTAAACCAATTTAACAATTATTAAATTCTTGTAGCTGTTTCTCTAGGGATGGGGCCAAGTAAAATTTCTCCCAACATTGTTTCAATGACAACTGTTCTTGTTTAGTCCACTATATTAAATGGACTTAGTGGTACAGCTTCTGAAATGTCATAGTAGAAGGTATAATCTCACAGCAGAGTTCTTTGTCCTTTGTGTCATATGACTTTCCCTTTCCCACTTCTTCAATGTTTCCTGAACTTTAGGTGAAGAAATTCTATACTGTAGATATATAAATTTGGGTTGGGCATAATATCCCTAGTTGTTTTGTATATTTGGGTTAGATGTGGTTTACACTAATGATCTCCTGCTACTGCCGAAAATGGAGTTTCTTTAATGAGGTGTGAGTATAAGACTAAATGTTTAAATGCTTATTGGCACTACATTGCTTTAAAAAAAGGAGGAAGATGGTAGGGAAGATATAGAAGGAAGAGGAGTATGAAGAAGAAGAAGAGGAAGAAGAAGAAGAAGAAGAAGAAGAAGAAGAAGAAGAAGAAGAAGAAGAAGAAGAAGAAGAAGAAGAAGAAGAAGAAGAAGAAGAAGAAGAGGCAGTATTAGGTTCTCTCAGGTCTGTGGCCTCTGCATCCCTAAGTAGCAAGGTAGGTGTATAGCATGATTTTACTCCAACTCAGGGTGGCTTAAATCCAGTGTGACAGCTGTTGCAAATCCCCAAGATAAAAGTACAACTATTTCATCATTGTAAACTAGCCCAGTCCTTGTGGTTTATAGGCCTTACAACTAAGTAGAGGGGAGAATTTCTCTCTCTTTTGTCAGCTCGCACAGCACATTCTGATACTGTATAATCTGATCCCAGAAATGACAATTCATGGTCAGTTTCATGTAAATTACTCCAAGTCTTATGTAACTCATAACCAATCTTCAACAATAAGACCTTACCTTTAAGTTATTTGAGGGAACTGACAATAACATCATTAGCCTATATTATTTTGAGACTTTCTTGGACTACTCTGACTCATATCTCCAGAGGATGTTTCTTTCTCATGCATGGTACTATAGTTTTTGTTAGGTAGTCTATTGACCTAGATAGGGGCATTATCAGCCTAAGTGGCACATCTTTAAATTATGCATGTATGTATATATTCACAAGTCTTACATGTAGTTTTAGGTAAATGTAAAATAATTCCCCATGTCTTTTTCAAGAGCTATGAGCAATTAACAATTCCTGATAAATGGATAATTAGTCTACCCAGGGATGAGGTCCCTGATTGGTTATTCAATATCAAGTGGTCAGCCCTAGAAACACATCAGGCAACAATGATGGGAGTACTTATATTGTAGTTATGCATTTATTAATTTATATGTAAATATTTACAATAGTGGTTAAAGAACAGAAAACTGAATTCTAGAGATAATGTGGGACAAAGGAGAAACAGATGGGAGAAGAGAGAAAAGGAAAGTCATGTAGCTATATGTTTTGTTATTAAGAGGATAAAGTACTTCCTCTTAAAGAAAAAATTGAATATATATACTATAGAACATAACATTGTTTTTAAATTTACAATCCACCACAGAAAGTAGTGTTCTAAATTACTAAATATTGTATTTTATCATGGGAAATTATGATAGTATGCCTCACATAATGTAGAAATTCAAAGTCAATACTTAAAAAGTTATTTCTAGAAAAAGAAAGAAAAGTTTCTATGCAATGCTGACATATTTTTTTGTAAACCTTACAAACACTGTGTTTTTATAATTTTTGGTAGAGGGGAGTTCTTTTGAGACCCAGTTTCACTCTATAGCTCTGGCTGTCCTAGAACTCATTCTATAGACCAGACTGGCCTCAAACTCAAGAGACCTCTGTTTCTCTTCCTCCTGAGTGCTACAATTAAAAGTGTGCACCACCACCACCAGGCAATATATTGAAATTTTGGTTTTTAAACAAAGACTTTTTTAACTTCATCAAAACATGATTTATTTTTTGTAGACATTTTCTCATGTAGACATTACTATATTTGCAAATTTGCATTTCTATAGTCTGTGAGATAGAACTGCAACAACACTGGGAAGGATACACTTTGTCCCATGGTTATAATGTTTCAGTAAATGGCCTGCTTCCTCTAATATTATGGCCCTGTCTTAAGATAGAACATCACGGTAGTAAGAGCTTGCCATGAAGTAGATCATCTTATAGTGGACAGGAAGCAGAGAGGGAAGAGTTGTATCATGGGACAAGAGATCTTTTTTCCAAAATATATCCTCAGTAACTTACTACCTAGAACTGCATCCTGCCTCCTCCTTTCCACCACCTCCAGTGTTTCTAACACATCTTGTAACAAATAATAGATGAGGTTATTGATTACTTAAAGCCATCAAGACACAGACTCTCATGGGATCATGCTATCTCAATCTGAAGCCCAATACATGAGTTTCTAAAGGAAATTTCATCTTAAAACTATTAAAGCTATTGCTATTATTACATTGTAGTGATGGAGAATATACTTTGCATCTTAACATAGATTAATAACATTCTGAAAAATGTATATCCTTGAGAATAAAATGGGAAAAATGTGTGAAGTATTTTAGAGCCTTATAACCGAAGTGTTGCAAGTAATATTTACTTCCTCCAAAATAGAAATAACTTCTAAATGAGCAGTCAACAAAGGAGGCTCCACTTGATTAAGTTACTGTAATCCAAATCATTTCTAAAGCTCATCAGTTTTTCACACTTGCCAAACTGGTAATTGAAAATAGATGGAGCAGGAATCAACCCACACAAATCTCACGTTTTTTTTGGTTTTTTTCAAGTGTCACTGATTAATGAGATTTATTCAGAGATTCAATATTGCTCTTGAAAACTCAGAGCAAATATGAAAATTAGATCCATTGTTAAACATGTGTATGATAAATACAAAATCAAATTCCTCAGATGCAGCTTTGGATCATTTTCAGCATTCATCTGATGTAAATTAACTTGAAATTTGATCATAATTCATGTTTTCATAGTACCCTGTATTGCTGCTGCCCTGAATCAGAGATTGTAATTATGCTTGAACCATGCAGTCATCATTAGTGTGATTGCATTTGCTGGAACTCCAGGGCATCTCTACAGTTCCATTTATCTCTACATACAGCAGAAAGGAAATGTATCATCTTGATCCTTTGAACAGTATTGAGTTATGGCTCAGAGGGCTTATATTTGCTGTAGAGGTATATGATTTTTGTGGAAGGTGATTATTATCTAATGCAATTTTAATTTCAGGGATAATTTTATTCAACTCAAATATGTAATAGAAAAATAGATGCTTGCAAACTTCAATATTGTCCCAATCTCTCATTATTTCTGTAAGAGATTAAATTCATATTTTTAAATCATAAATTTGCAAAATATTTTAAAGACACTTTGAAATACAAACATGCTACATAGTAAAAGTTATGAATAATTGAGAGATTATATATTGATAATAGAAATACCAACAATATTTTAAACATTTATCAGCAATTGTGCTTTTCTTTCTTTTTTATCATAATATATAAAACCAAAAATATAAAAATATATCTTATGCACAATATTATATGACTCCAGATTAGTTCCAACTAATTCTTGTTCACCTTAAAGAACTTAAAATTTACTACATTGTTATATAAACCTTGATCACTGAATCTATGTCTGATTACCAAGTTAGCAGGTATTCACTATGCAAAAAAATTTCTAAATAGGCCTCTAGTGATCATTTAATATAATTTTTTATCATCCAGTTCTAATAAGACATGGTCAATTCCTCTATAAATTTCATTGCTTGGAACTAACTACATGATTATTTACAGTCAAATGACTTCAGTTTTTAGACAAATTATTATTTCAATGTTTCTGCTCCCTTTTTCCATGAATTGCTTTCTTGCCCAATACCAGCACTAGTAATTGAACCCTTTTGAAACTGAATGAGACTATATTCCTTATTTCAATTTAAGATCTTGATGTTTGGCTTTAAAGCAAATGATATTTTCCAAGAGAGAGAGTGTCATTTTTCTCCAGATTTTTAAAATTGTTCTTAGTATGCAAAATAATAGCCACATAGGAAGTACTCTTTTATCTTCAAACGACTTTTAATTTATTTCCCAACAGTGTATTATAGTATTCAATTATTTGCATATTTTACTAATGAAAAGCACTAGTTAGCTCACAGTGTTATTGATTGACTATTCAAATCAGGAGAGTATACAAGTGTTCCTGAGAACTATAATCAGATTTCCTAGTTAGAAATCATCTAAAAATCATTGGTTCAAATCTGAAAAAAACAAATGCTCCATTCAAACATTTAGCAACACTGAAAACATTTAGTAACACTGAACATTTAGTAACATTTCAAATATTCTTAGAGTACAATGGAAATTTGTAACTTTGTAGTTTGAGAACATTAGGATTTTAAAGTATGAAGGCACAGCAGGAAATGTGTTACAGGATTAAAAGTTGATATTTGTTTCAAATCCTTCTAATTCTTCCCAGTGCCACCAGTTATCTCAGCTTTAAAGTGAGGACCAGGAAAAGGTTTTACACCCTGTGAATCTGGTCGGGTGATAAACCTGGGTCCTTCGTATCACTTTGCTTTTAGACAAAGCTTAAATCATTTTATTCTTTGTTTTTTAAACAAAAACATGTAGCTCCTTATATCTAATTTATGTATACACTTTCAGGAAATAATTGAGAAGTGTTTGTCATGAATATTAAATAAATTCACAGAACTATGTATGAACTGTGGTTCACAGCAACTCCCATGTTCCTACAGTGACCCAGGGATGGGCCTGATGAAGGTATGCTGGGAAAGGAAAAGACAAGACATGAAGCTTCAGCAGTAAGGAAGATGTGCTTCTTTATTGTACAGAGTTGAACCTGGGATGGGAGCAGGGGTTATTGGATAGAGGGAACTAAAGGTTCAAGGCTTATGATATCCCTGTGTATCAAAGAGGCAGGTTAAAGTAATAAAAACACTGGATTATATAATACTAATGAGAAACACGGAGATCGGAACCAGGACCATGATTCAGTCCTGTAGTCCACAGTTCTTGGGAGGCTGAAACAGAAAGAAGTTAAACGGTTGCCCTGAATGCAAAAGGATTTCCAGGTCGGTCTGCGGTAATGGGTAAGACCTTATCTTAGAATTATAGGATTGCTTGCCTAGCAGAAACGAGGTCTTGGAACTTGGAGTTCAGAAATAAAGGACCTTACAGCATCAGTGACCATGGTAATATAGCATCCTCTGTGAAGTGTATTCAGTAATACATGGACGAATATATATTGACAAGGATGAGGTATGTTGGCATTGGATCCTGTAATACATGACAAATTTCAGCCAAAGCCCTGATAAAAGAGTATGCCAGCATCCTAAATCACCATTTCCTGAGCTTACACTAATGTTCTTGTCAGAGAAACTTTTGTGACACACCAAAACAATGTTTTACTTAGAATTTTGATTAAATATATTATGACACTTGAATCAGTAATAAATGCTGTTTAGGAAATTGAATATTGATTTATTTCTCTGTGGAGGGCTGTTTTGTATTATCTAAGTCCATCCATTAAAATTTCTTCCCAGTACTTCTACAGAAAGTCATTTTAATAAATTTACTTCAAATGTCAGTATTGTCCAAATATTGAGAAAAAATATCCATATTAGGTAGACATTCTCTTTATGCATTTTTATCTATGAAAATATTATTTAAAGATAAATCATTTGGATTTGTTTTATTTTTTCCTTTTTAACTTCTTCTTCTTCTTCTTCTTATTATTATTATTATTATTATTATTATTATTATTATTATTATTATTATTTAATTTAACGTCCAGTCATTATACCCCTCCTGGTCTACCCTCAACCCACTGACTGTTCCTCATACCATTCTTCCTCTCCAGTCTCCAAGAGGATGTCCTCACCCCACACCCATCCCCACCAGACCTCTCCACTCTCTGGGTCAAGTCTCTTGAGGGTTAGGTACATCTTCTCTCACTGAGGCCAGACCAGGCAGTCCTATAACTGTTTAGCATTTGTGGGGTTGGAAGGCTATACGACCAGGGGAGCAACTGTAATGTCTAGACATGTCCAAGCCCTGGGAATCTCATCTGAAAACCACCAGGACTCTGCTCTGAACCTGCTTTGTCCTGATGCATGTAAGCCTTATGACTGCCAAGTCTGCCACCCTTGAGGTGGTTATGTAGCCTAATGGCCAGACTTCCTCTGTCCTTATAAGGACATGTTCAGTCATCACCTGGAATTCCTCTTCATGCAAATGAAGCATTCAGCACATGGCCTCCCCCAATGATATATACTCACCCCCAAAACCCCTACTCACAACACAAGTTTATATAACCTTTTTTCATCACCAATAAAGCAAGCTATTTCACTAAAAATACATCTCTGAAGAAGACTGTTTCTTTTGCACTCACGCCTAACCCACCTGCCAAGTTGTTCTTCATTCCTTTAGCCTAGTCCAGTATGCAAAGGTACCTGGATACCAAGAGGGGAAAGGCAAATGGAGGAAGAAAGAATTGTGGGGAATGGTAACCTAAATCTGATTTCAACATCGCACAGTTTACAGATTTAGTTCTGATTTGATCAACTTTTTTTCCCCCTGAGCAGGATCAAGAAAATGGGAGAATCATTACCAACTTCTAAGTAAGACGAAATGATCTTATCAACATTTCTAATGTCAAAACAAGACAAAAAAAATTTTTGAGACATGATAACACTTACAATACTGGTTAGTTTTGGTTGATTTAGTATAAGAGCAATATATACATTTTTCTGAGGCAGTAGTCACCACATTTAGACAGAAGTTCTTACTAGAAGAGAAGATTTGATTGATGCCCATCAAATATCCGAGGGTCTGAGGCTTTGGTGGACAACTAAATGTTTATAAGAATAACTCCTACCTCCTGCTCTATTTGCTGTCTTGGAGGCTTACTGACTCAATTGCCTAACCTAGTCCTAATCCTGGAAAATTTAATATCCTCTGTACAATCTTATCTAGGCCTGGAATGTTTCAGCCTGTCAGATATACTTCTGAGTAAGCTCACCCTTCTTATTTATTTCTGAACTTTTGCTACATGATTCAAGTCATGTCTTCTGGGCCAAACACCTGTCCACATTAACTGATTCAAACTGACGTCTTTCTCTTTGCCTCCCCTGAATTGTTCTGCTTGTCATCATACTAGCATTAGCTATACTTTCTACTCTCTCCTCTCTCTCTCTCTCTCTCTCTCTCTCTCTCTCTCTCTCTCTCTCTCTCTCTCTCTCTCTCTCTCTCCCCTTACCCCCACTGTCCATTAAGTAGCTTTCCCTTCATCTCTCTTCTTGTGAGAGTTGGGAATATCCTATTCTATCAAATCTTACTCTGATTCATCACTTTGTCTGCCACTCAATTAGACATCACTTTCAAACATGGCTACTTTCATCGACAATCTAAATTTACTTTCATTGTTTTGGTTTAAACGTTGTGTACTGAAGATGTGTCTGTAATCCAGCCAGAGGGTTTAAAGGTGTGTTCTGAGGGCTCAGCCATACCACAACTATATACAAGTAGTTTCAGTAAATAACACAATCTCTGTGTTCACAGTGTGATCAAATATCCTGCCACAAATGTTAGCAGAAAAGATTATTTAGAGAATGCAATGCCTGTAGTTAGGAATTACTTTTCTCATAATATTATGGATCAATATTTAGGTGAACATTTATAAATGTAATTGTCATTTGCTATTACTGTAAATATTAGAGTTTTTAACAGGTAATGCTCTATTTGTTTATGTAAGAACTAAATCAATTTTTCCATGTTTCCTTTCTTTTCCCTTTTACTATAGTTTGTTTAATATCATATTCTGTTTACAATTTTTTCTCCCTCTTCTCCAGTTCTTCCCCAGCTTACTTCCTATCTAGATCCATTCCGTTTTCATTTCTCATTGGAAATTAAGCAGACTTCTAAGGAAGAATAATAAAACATAACAGAATAAAATAAGACAAAACAAAAATAGCACAGTGGTATTGAACAAAACAAAGACGCAGAAAACAGAACAAGAAATTGCATATGAATCAGGGACATACTAGTTTGCACACTTGGGAATCCCATAAAAGCTCTAAACTGTGAGCCACAGTAAATGAAGAGAGGATGAGGGATAGCCCTGTATAGGCCATGTACGCGCTGCCTCAATCTCTATGAGATTTTCACATGTTGATTTAAGAGGCCCTTGTTTACCTGGTGTCCTCCATCCCCTCTGGCTCTTACACGCTTTCTGCCTCCTCTTCTGTGAGATTTATCTAAGCACTGAGAGCAGGGATTTGAAAGACACATAACCATTTAGGGCTGAACATTCCAAAGTCTCTTTCTCTCTCCCTATAGTCTGTTTCTGGATCTCTGTTTTATTTCCCATCTGCTGTAGGTGGTTATGGAGGTTGAACAAGGCAGGAATCGATGCATACCACAAAGTACCATTTGGAATAATTATATATATATATATATTTCTTATATGTTTATGTATATTATATGTATATATATTATATATATAAATATTATATGTAATTATATATATGTATGAATGTATGTATGTATCCCTCCACAAACCCCCCATCCCATCCTCCTTCCCATTTGTCTCTATGAGAGTGCTCCTCTACTCACTTACCTACTCCTGCCTCACTGCTCTAACTTCTATCTCTGTGGCATTGAGCCTCCACAGGACCAAAAGCCTCCCCTTCCATTGGTACCAGATAAGGCCATCCTCTGCTACATATGTAGCTAGAGCCTTGGATCCTTCCGTGTATATTCTTTGGTTGATGGTTTAGTTCCTGGGAGCCCTGGGTGGTCTGGTTAATTGATGTTGTTCTTCCTATGGGATTTTGCAATCCACTTCAGCTCTTTAAGTCTTTCTGAATATCTTGAGATAGATCAGTTTCCATCTTCCTAAGGACAATAATTCCCATAGTAGCTGAACAAGTTTGCACTCCCACCAGAAATGGAAGAGTATTCTCCTTAGTCTGCATCCTCACCAGCATGAGTTGTCACTCACTTTATCTCAGCCACTCTGATAAGTGTAAGATGAGATCACAAAGTAATTTTGCTTTGCTTTTCACTAATGCCTAAAGATGTTTATCAGTTCTTGAAGTGCTTCTCGGCCATTTGAGTTTTCTCTTTTGACAATTCTCTCTTTAGATCTCTACACATATTTTAATCGGGTGGTATGGTTTCATAATATATGCTTTTTTAACTTCTTTGTAAATTTTAGTGTATTTTAGATAATAGTCTTCTAGCAGATATGTAGTCTGTAACACTGTGTTGTAAGCTGTCACTTTCCCAAATGACTGCATTCTTTGACATGCAGCTTTTCAGTTTTATGAGGTCCCATTTATTAATTGAGGATCTGAGTATACATGCAGGCAGTTGTTTTCAGAAAGCTTTATCCTATGCTAAGAAATTCAGGGCTGATCCCCACTTTCTCTTCTATCAGGTTCAGTATATCTGGTTTCATTTTGAGGTATTTTATCCATATGGGGTTGAGTTTTCTCCTTGGAGATCAGTATGGATCTGTTTGCATTCTTTTGTAAGCTCCATCCAGGTTGACCAGACCTATGTATTAAAGATGTCTTCTTTTCCAATGGATACTTTTGGCTTCCTTGTTAAGGAAAAGAAAGAAAGAGAGAGAGAGAGAGAGAGAGAGAGAGAGAGAGAGAGAGAGAGAGAGAGAGAGAGAGACAAAGACATGTTCATTAATTGTGTGGATTTATGTCTTTATATTCAATTCAAGTCCATTTATCAGATTGCTTTTTTTTTTTGCCAATATGTGGTATTTTTATTACTATAACAATGTAGCACAATCTAAAGTTAGCGGTTCTTTTATTATTCTGAATAGTCTTATAGATCCTGGGTATATCTGTGTTTCCATTTGAAACTGTAAATTGTCCTCTCAAGATCTGTGAATAAATGTGTTGGAATTTTAATGGGGGTTACACTGAATCTGTAGAATGTTTTCAGTTGTACAGCCAGTTTTACTATTAATCCATGAGCAAGAGAGATCTTTAAATCTTCTGATATCTTCTTTAGTTTTTTCTTCATTGTTTCAACAATTTTTATCATACAAGTCTTTCATTTGCTTGGTTAGAGTAGATCAGCATTACCACAAGATATTTTCTATTATTTAAAGCTAGTGTGAAAGCTTTAATTTCCTTGATTTCTTTCTCAGTCTATTGTCCATTTGTATGTAGGAGAGCTATTGATATTTGTGAGTTAATTTTCTAATCAGGTACATTGATGCAAGTGTTTATCAGATTTAGAAGGTTTCTGGTGGGATTTTCAGGATCATTTCTGTATACTATCATATAATGTGCAAATTAATATGTCTTGATGACTTTTACCTATCTTTTTTTCCTAGCTAAAACTTCTAGTACTAAACTGACTAACTATAGAGAGAGTAGCAACTTTTCTTGTTCCTGGTTTTAGCAGAATTGCTTTCAGTTGCTCTCCATTTAAATTGATGTTTTCTATAGGATTGCTGCAAATGCCTTTAGTATGTGAAGGCATGTTCCTTGTAATTTTGTTATTGAGGACTCTTATCATGAAGTGGGATTGGGCAGGTGGTCTTTTTGATATATTCTCAATTTCATTTTCCATGTACTTTATTGAATGTTTTTTGCATCTATGTTAATGAGGAAAATTGGTTTGCAATTCACTCTTTTGGGAGCTTTATATGGCTTCATAAAATTAATAGGGCAATGCTCCTTCCATTTCTATTTTATGTAATAATTTGAGAAATATTGGTATTAACTCTTTGAAAGTCAGATAAAATTCTGTGCTAATGCCATATGGCCTTGAGATTTTTGATCGACAGAGATTTAATTAATAGTTATTTCACAAAGGGTCTGTTTAGGTTGTTTATTTAATCTTAATTTAATACTAATAAATATTAGGCATAAAAAATTATCCATTTATTTTAGATTTTCCAGTTTAATGGAGTAAAGCTTGTTAAAGTATGTCCTTAAAATTCACTGGATTTTCTAGGTAGCTGTTGTTACAATAACCCTTCTCAATTTATATTGTGTTGAGTTTGACTTTTTTCTCTCCCTTGTAGTTAATTTTGAATAGGGTTTTTTACTACTTAATTGGTATTTTCAAAGAAGTAAGTCTTCTTTGATGGATTATCTGCTTGTTACTTTTGTTTCTGTTATTTATTTCAACCCAGATTTTTGATCATTTGTTGCAGTACTTTTTTATGTAGATATTTCTCACTTTTGTTCTAGAGCTTTCATGTGTTTTATGCTCCAAGTATGAGCGCTCTCTAGGTGTTTGTTTGTTATTGTTGTCATTGTTTTATATAGGTACAAAGGGCTATGAACTTACCTTTATTTTGTCCCATTGAGTATATTATGTACTTATTTTGATTCAATTCTCTCTAGATACTTTCTTTATTTACATTTCAAATGTTATCCGCTTTCCTGGTTTCCACTCTGAAAATATTACAATTTCTTTCTTAGTGTCAGTGTTTACATTTGGTAGTCTTATTCAATAATAAGTTGTCAAGTTTCTATGTATTTTAATCTCTGATGTTTCTATTGTTGACAATATACTTATTTAATCTCTGGATGTGGGGTGTTTTCAATTTTCTGGTGATATTTTGTTGTGTCCATGGTTGTAGTCAATCTTGGAGAAAGTTACATAAGGCACTGAGTAGAAATTATATAATCTTTTGTGTTTGGTTAGAATGTACTGCAAATATCTATTAGGTCCATTAGGTATATAACTTCAGTTAGTTTCTGCATTTCTCTGATTAGTTTTTGTCTGGCTAATAGCAATATTGGAATTTTGAAGTCTCCCACTATTAGTGTGTGAGAATCAATATGTGAGTCAAACTGTATTTGTGTTTCTTTCATGAACTTGTTTGTCCTTGTGTTTGGTGCATAGATTGTATGAATTGTAATGCTTCCCTATCTATTAGGTTTGAAGTCTATTTTGTTAGATATTGAAATTGCTACTCTGGTTTCATTCTTAGATATATTTACTTGGAATATCTTTTCCATCCTTAAAGCTTGAGGTGAAATCTGTCAGTGATATTAAGATGTGCTTCATGGACGCAACACAATGGCAGATTCCATGTGCATATATTTTCTCTTAATCTCTGTCTTTTCATTTTGGAATTAAGACCATTCATGTTGAAAAATATCAGTTACCGGTGCTTGTTAGTTCTTGTTATTTTGATTTCTCTCTCTCTCTCTCTCTCTCTCTCTCTCTCTCTCTCTCTCTCTCTCTGTGTGTGTGTGTGTGTGTTGCCTTTTCAGATTTGCTGGTCTGGGATTATTTCTTCATTGAGTTTTCTTGGTGTGGTTAATCTCTTTAGGTTGCAATTTTCTTTCTAACAACTTCTGTAGGTAGAATCTGAAATTACATATTACTTAAATTTTAGTTTTTATCATGAAATGTCTTATTTTCTCCATGTATTGTTATTGAAAGTCTTTTGGGTGCAGCATACTGTGCTTATATGTGTTGTTTCTCATATTCAGTGTAATAGTTCAGGAAATCTGGCTTGTAGAGAAGCCATTAAGAAGTCAGCTGTCCGTCTAAGATGCCTGCCTTTGTATGTTACTGTTATTTTTGCCTTGCTGTTTTTAATAGTCTTGAATCTGGTATCTTCAATGGCTGAGATTCTATCTTTCATCTTTTGCATTCTGTTGGTCATGCTTTCCTCCTAGGTTCCTCATCCAGTTCTTATTTTCTTTGTTTTCCCATTTCCTCAAAATTGGATTATATTTATTGATTATATTTCCATTTTGAAGTCTTGTGCTCTTTTATTAATTTTCTTACAGTTTATTTTCTGTAAGAGTCATTCATTTCTTCTTTAAGGACAATATTCATAATAGCTATATAAGGTCTTTTTCTTGTGTTCTGCTGTGTTGCAATTCTCAGGGTCTACTGTGCTAGGACTGCAGAGCTCTAGTATACAAATAGTGTCCTTCCCATTATTGATTTTGTTTTTATGCTTGGGTCTAGGTATCTGAGTTTGAGAAAATTGTAATTCCTGGAATTAATATCTGGTTTTGTCTTTGTTGGGTATATAGTTTCTTCTGCTGCAATCGTTGATACTTAGTAGAGTGTGGTAGCTGTGTGTTGCCTGATAAGAAATTCTTCTGAGATCCTAATATGTGCAATCATTGTATGTCCCATATAAAATATGTTTCTAGATATTGGAAGCTGACACATAGGGATAGAAATGGACTAGTAGTAGGGGAACTGAAGTGGTGCCCAGGAGAGATAGAAGCAAAGAATTCCACTAGGAACTTCATAGTCCTATAGGATTGATTCATAATGTCAGGAGGAAAACACACCATATCATCTACTACAGAGGAGCAGAAGAGGATGTGAAAATCTGTGGTTAGCTTAGCCTACCTGCTTCTCTGGCATACTATGTTCTAAAACTATCACATATATTTACTTAAAATTTAAAATCCCTAGGTTGTTGAAATTGACAGTCTTCCTTTTTAAAATATAATTTTAACACAACTAACTAAATACATGCCGAATGTTAAATAATCAATTTCTATGATACATACTTAATATTTTACTCATTGATATTATATATAATTTTACCACCTCTTTTCTCACTGCTGGACTGATTGAAATACTTCTAATTACAATTTTATGGTCACATGTGCATAACCTAATAATAAGAAAGACATAATAGCTAGTATAACTATATACATATTGATTACATCTAATGTTTTATTTAATCCTATGATCATGATAGTAATTATCCACTTTAAATAAAACCTAAGGAACTGACAGATTTTTTAATGTAATGGCTTGAAATAAGTTGAATCATATCTCTCAGATGATTTTCTGGAGACCCTCCCTACTCTCAATAAACTTAAAGTAATTTAGAAATATGTTGCTGAAAATAAATTCAATGTAACACACATTTTGTATAAGGAGAATCTGAACATGGAAATTTAATCACAATAAAAATATGGCATCTACAGATAAACACCTAGACTGGGATTGTCCTCTCCAACTCATAGGGTGATGACCAGGACAAAAAAGGCTCAAGGACATTACCCAGAGTTCAAAAGAAAATATTTTCCCTTAATATCATTTATTTCAGAATTTGAGCTCTCCAAGATGTGAAAGAATAACATTTATTATCCTACAGTTTATAGGACTTTGATATAGGATTCCTAGAGATTTAGTAGACTGTTCAATGCTACAGAACCAGTAAATGTCAAGAACAGAGAATGCATTAGAAATTTAACTTGCCAGCTAATCAGCTACTGTAGCATAGATTTATGATGCTGTTAAAAGACATTTCACTGCTGAGTCAGTAACAAAAGATTTTATTACCTTGTCAGAACAAGTCATATGAAAATCAGCATATTTTCCCAGTTTCTTTTCCAATAAATCCAATGGGAGTAACATATCTGTGTCAAGATGAGCACCTGTACACACAGTGTCTTTAAGAGAAACTCTGAACTTAGGAAATGTGAATATTGTGGGAGGTTAATACATCTGGCTTTTATGCTAGAATAAAATATTTAATATTCCAATATATGTAACAATATCTTTTATTTTGATGGAAGATACAATGTCTATTGTTGTGGGAAATATTAAAAAATGACCCACCAATTCTTCTGTCCCTGCCAGGCCATCTCTCCGGTGGGGGTCTTGAATACAAACAAAGTCCCACACACCCCATGAACAGCCATATCAATGCCTAATTACGCGGTAGAATCAAGACTCTTAAAGCTTAATTAACCAATCAGATTTATATATCAATAAATTCACAATTTACAAGATGCTAGTACAGTAATTTCAGAACAAATTGATAATGATAAAGGCTTTATCCCAATATTTCTAACCTTGTTGTGAAATCATAGCTACTTGTGGTTGGAAATTGCCATTTGGGTCCACATCTAAGACATGGTTCTTCCTACCCTCTGGCAGGTTCCCAGTCTCTGCCCCTCTTAGCTGTGCCCCCTTTTTCCTATCCAATCACAGACCTCTTTTGCATTAATGTAATTGGACAGGGAAATTCCTGAAACAGTCTATACATTTGTACTCTTTAACGTTTGAACACAATAGAAGACAATGTTAAAGTTGAACCTTTGCAGAAATGTAAGTTATCTAAAAGAAATTGTTGCAGTAGGCATAGAAGCTACGGTAGTAGCAAACAATATATTTATCAGAAATATGCAATTATCATGTTTCCAAAATAATAATATTTATATATAAATAGGGAAATATAAAAGTGATGAATCTCCTTCCCGTTTTCTTTTCTTATATATATAAAAAGATATATATGATTTGCCCAGCCTGATTTCTTATAACTTTATCCACATACATGTAATAATGATATTCACATATATGATATATGTATTTTTAAATATTTATATAAAAATATTGTAAATATTTATGTACTAACGCACATATGTGCATAAGCCATTTTGTACATAAAAACAAATATAAAAATACATTTATGAAAAAGCTAAAAGAATGGTTATATAAATTTCTTTGTGAGCTTCTATTGAGGATCAGTCATTTATTGGGTACAATATAGGTTATAAAGATGGCTAGTAGCAAGAATACATACACAATAAAACACTTGGAAATGGCTTAAAACAGTATACAATATGTAAGTATATGTTCACAAAAAATGCTAGTCCAAAGCCTATTGAAAAACTTCATGCAAACAATAGACCTAATTCTCTCATATTTGTGCAGTTTGCAGCACCCTTTTCATCAGATTTTGAAAGGTCATGTGATCCCCATTTGCTCCAGCATTTAGTGGTGTCAATTTTACTTCTTTTTAAACTGTAAATTTAACATTTTTCTAGACAAAATATGTTTTCTTTTTGAATACTAGTTGTAATCCCTCTTTGATCATATGATTTCTGGTATAACAATCATCTTTCAGTACTCAGTACTTGCTAGATATCAGTGATGATTTATAGTCATTGTCAAACCAACAAAATGTAAAATCAGGAAATCTCTTGGGAAATCTGCTGATACCAGTGGCATAACTTTGTGTAACCGTAAGTGACAATATCCCACATATCCACAGTGCATGGCACCAGACTTCAGCTGGGTGCTAAACAGTGCTCCTGTAACCGAAGACAGGAATTGGACAGCATTCGTGTAGTTATCTTTCACTGTTTCCCAGTAGTGACTTCAATGCAAGCAGCTACTTCAAATACTTATTGCCCCAATATCCAATATGGTGGACTGAACATTGAACGTGAAATAAAACAAACCACTCTGTACTAAAGGTGCTTTGTTAAATCATGAAACAGGAAAATGATTTCCAGCAATGTCAATAAACAGAAATGAGGATCATGACGATGTAGCAAACAGAAAAGTAGAATTTTACTTGATTGCTAAAAATATTGTAACTACACTCATGGAAAAATAGGTAGAACTACAATTATCTATCAAGTGAGGTGTGGACTTGACAGATGGCTCAGGATTTAAAAGTGATTGCGACTTTGACAAAAGACCATGATTTGCTCCCCAGCACCCATATCTATTGGGTGTCTCACAGTGTACTGAACTTTCAAGCTAGCTCATGCCTTCTCTGACCTGCAGAAATCCATATGAACATCAGACATGTGACTTCATGTAGGAACACACACATTGGCATCAATTAATAAAATCATTTCAAAACACTGAAACCATAGTAAGATGGCCCACTCTCAGAAAGATTATATTTTCGGGGCTGGAGAGATGACTCAGTGGTTAAGAGCACTGACTGTTCTTCCAGAGATTCTGAGTTCAATTCCCAGCAACCACATAGTGGCTCACAACCATCTGTATTGGGATCTGATGCCCTCTTCTGTTGCGTCTAAAGAAAGCTACTTTGTGTTCTTATATATGTAAATAAATAATTCTTAAAAAATAGGAAATTAATGAATATATTTTCTCTGTTATATGTGAACCTTAACTTTTACTGTTTGTATATATAAAACATGATGCTTAGATATAATGAAAAATTAATATTTGTACCTTATAATATTGTTATAACCTTCAAACATTACTAATACTTCCAAAGGTTGAATAAGATAATTTAACAAAAGAAAAATAAAGTATGCTGCTTAGAATTCAATAAGAATTCAGTAAAAATATAACTTGAGTGATTACTTTTGATAGTAATTAATGATATTGGTTCATTTAAACTGAAATTAATTACTAATATTTATCAATTTCATATTTAACCTTGTTTTGTGAAAAACATAAATATTTGGGTACATACTTAAAAACTCTTAAGGGACATAAATAATATTTTAACAATGAAGAAAATTATAACCTATTCAAACACGTATTTGTTTCATTCTATAGTTTCTTATTTGACAATGGTTTTGAAAATAAATTTAACATTTAATTTGTCTCTTCCTGATTGTACAAAAATAAATGTAGGGTAAAGTGTAATTTTTAAAATGTATTTTATGTGTAATCTTGACTGTCCTAAAATTTAATAATTTAATTTACTTCTTAAAAGCATCACATTTCTTTATCAAAATAATGTAGAATATAAAAATTCCAATTCAAAAGTAATATTTTAGGGGAATATGATGTTCTCTTACATAAACATTGTACTTCAAAATTGAAATAATATAGAGATTACTTTACAGTAGAATAACAGCAGTAATAACTTACTGATTGTCTACCGTTTACATTGATATCTAGGTTATTTTGGTGAAAAAAAACATTTAATTATAGACTTCTTCCAGAAAAAGTAAATGTATACTATATTTTTAAAATATCTTTCTTTCTTCCTTTCTTTCTCTTTCTTTCTTTTTTTTATTTTCTAAGTTTTATTATTTACATTCAAAATCATTTCCCCTTTCCCGTTTCCTCCCTCCCCGAAAGTCCCATAAGCCCCCTTCCCTCCCTCTTTTCCCCATTCAACCCCTTCTTGCTTCTCTGTCCTGGCATTCCTCTACATCCAGTCTTTCCAGGACCAGGGGTCTCTTTCTTTCTTTCTTTCTTTCTTTCTTTCTTTCTTTCTTTCTTTCTTTCTTTCTTTCTTTCTTTCTTTCTTTCTTTCTTTCTTTCTTTCTTTCTCTTTTTCTTTCTTTTTTTCATTTTTCTTTTTTTTCTGTTTTTTTATTAGATATTTACATTTCAAATGATTTCCCCTTTCCTGGTTCCCCCTCCCCTGAAAGTCCCATAGCCATCTCCCCTCCCCCTGTTCCCCAATCAACCCCCTCCTATCCCTGTCCTGGTATTCCTCTACACTGCTGCATCTAGCCTTTCCAGGCCCAGGGGCCTCTCCTCCCTTTTGTTGTCCAACAAGGCCATCCCACTGCTGCCTATGTATCTGGAGCCAATTGTAACACCATGTGTACTATCTGGTTGATGTTTTTGTCCCTGGGAGCTCTGGGAGTACTGGGTGGTTTTGTTCCTCCTATGGAGCTGCAAACCCCTTCAGCTCCTTGGGTCCTTTCTCTAGCTCCCTCACTGGGGACCCTGTGCTTAGTTCCATGGCTGACTGAGAGTGTCCCCCTCTGTATTCGTCATGCACTAGCAAATCCTCCCAGGTAACAGCTATATCCAGCTCTGGTCAGCAAGTACTTGTGGGCATCAATAATAGTGCCTGGGTTTTGTAACTGTATATGGAATGGATCACTAGGTGGGGTAGTCTCTGGATGGTCTTTCCCTCAGCCTCTGCTCCATACTTTGTATCTCCTCCTGTGGGTATTTTGTTCCCCCTTCTAAGAAGGACCAGAGTATCCATACTTTGTTCTTCCTTCTTCTTAATCTTCATTTGGTCTGTGAATTGTGTCTTGGGTATTCCAAGCTTCTGATCTCATATCCACTTATCAGTGAGTGCATACCATGTGTGTTCTTCTGTGATAGGGTTACCTCACCTAGGATGATATTTTCCAGTTTCACCCATTTGCCTAAGAATTTCATGAATTCATTGTTTTCAATAGCTGAGTAGTATTTCAAATGTTTTCCCCTTTCCAGGTATCCCATCCAGAAACCCCCTATCCCATCTTCCCTCCCCCTGCCTCTATGAGGGTGCTTCCCACCCACCTACTGACTCCTATCTTTCCTCCTTGGCATTTCCCTACACTGGAACATTGAATATCCTCAGGCTCAATGGCCTCTCTTTCCACTGATATTCAGCAGATCATCCTCTGCCATATATGCGGCCAGAGCTATGGGTCGCTCCTTGTGTATTCTTTGGTTGGTGGTCCAGTTCCTGGGAAGTTCCAGGGGGTTTGGCTTATTGACACTGTTGCTCCCTCCATGGAGCTGCAATCCCCTTCAGCTCTTTCAGTCATCTCTAACTCCTGCACTGGGGATGCTGTGCTCAGTCCCATGGTTAGCTGCAAGCATCCACCCCAGGATTTGTCAGGCTCTGGCAGAGCCTCTCAGGAGACAGCCGTAGCAGGCTTCCATCAGCAAGCACTTCCTGGCATCCAAAATAACATCCATGTTTGGTGGCTCTCTATGGATGGATGCCCAGGTAGGGCAGTCTCTTGATGGCCTTTCATTCAGTCTCTGCTCCACACTTTGTCTCCGTATTTCCTCCTGTGAGTACTTTGTTTGCCCTTCTAAGAAGCACTGAAGAATCCACATTTTGGTCTTCCTTTTTCTTAGGCTTCATATGCTCTGTGAATTGAATCTTGATTATTTCAAACTTTTGGGCTAATATCTACTTATCAGTGAAGCCATACCATGTGTGTTCTTTTGTGACTGAGTTACCTCACTCAGGATGTTATTCTCAAGTTCCATCCATTTGCCTGAGAATTTCATGAAATCATTGTTTTTAATAGCTGAGTATTATTCTATTGTTTTTTTTTAACAGTTTCTCCTGAACATATTCGATAGAGACAAAGTGATAGAAGTTGTGACTTACATGGCCTGACCAAATACCCTCAGACTTGTCCTTAAGTTATCTAATGGAGTCAAACTTCCATTTTCATATGAACTAATGTACCTAAGTTTCCATCCTCAGAGTGGTCAAATGTGCCTATGTTTTTGTGTCCACAGAGTTCAAGCTTCCAGATTCTTCTATCTTAACCAATCATTATGATGTAAATTTATTAAGTAAAAAGCAGGTCTGGGTAAATTAATATGAAAAATGTACTCCCAAAAAGCAATAATCATGCTGTTCTCATTCACACATACTAGTGCAAAAGTGCACTTCATACATGCGTGCGTGCACTGGTACTCAAACACACACACACACACACACACACACACACACACACACACACAAACACACACACACCATTTGTCTATGGTATTCAGCTTACTTTCCCTCATCCAGAGATCTTTGCTAATAATGAACTCAGACCATTCTTTCTTTTTTTTTATTTTCTAAGTTTTTTTTATTTACATTCAAAGTCATTTCCCCTTTCCCGTTTCCTCCCTCCCCGAAAGTCCCATCAGACCATTCTCTCTATGTCAATATTCCTTTAAATTTGTATTTAATTATTGCTTTTCTTTTACTTTATAAATAATGATTTTATGTATTTGTGGTATAAATTATAATGCTTTTGCATGTGTGTACTTTATACAATTATCAAATCAAATTTATGGACCAATTTATATGTTTCAATAATCCTTTGAATTCTCTTCTTATATATAATTTATATACCTTAATGAGGTATATAATACTTTCTCTTAATGAGAAAGTATTTTTTGTGAATATTAAGCTTTCTTCTATGGTGTTATAATCGGGATTAAACATTTCTACAAAAGGTTGTGCATTGAAGATTTGATCCTCTGGTTTATTTGATCCATTTATCCAGAGGTATCATGTCTCCGAGGGGATTAGATTATAATTTATCTTATCAATAGATTAAATTATTGATAAATTCTTAGTCCATTGTTTTAATAACAAATGTCAGAAAAATTAATATCAGCAACCAAAACCCCTTGTTGTCCATTGTAACTTAACTGACTTTGTCTTTTTACATGCATCATTATAAGATGCCATGTTACCTGTTTCACAAAGCAATCTGACCCAGTCATTGTGGAGTGCAACTTCAGATTGAGTCACAATAAGTAAGTCATCATTCCCTTCTGTGCTTAAATTTTAACACATTTTGCTCTAGCATCCAAAAGCTAAAACAGAAAACTGGTACTAAATTATGCATATAATTTTGTAACTAGACCTGACCACATTGTTCAGAGGTCTGTGCAACTGTTTTGTAGCAGGTGATCAAAAAGGATTAGAGATGTAGAATATAGATACCTGAAAAGGAGGCAAGTGGAATTTTACAGGTATTCCGATGAGGATAACAACGTTAGCAAGCTGATAGGTATGTGAAGAGTGAAGGCTGTGAACATTGGGTCTCACATGGGAACCAGAACATCATGTTCTGGCAAGTATCTCTCCATTTTATCCACATCTTTGTGTACCATTTAAATTACAGTTTATTTAATCTAACAAAGGGGACTTCAAAGTATTGTAATATTCTTAATGTGGCATGGATATTTCTAGAAGATTTTTACTCAGTGTCTATTCAAGATTATAAGCCAACAAAATAAAATAAAAGTGTATTCCAAAATGTATAGCTTTGCTTGGAAAGAAATAAGATTAAAGTCATCTATCACAGAATGTAGTGTTTAAATGATATTAAGTAATTTTCAATGAGATGGTAGAACTGAAACATAGACAGCCAATTAGGAACACTGAAAAATGTTTCATCTGAGTAGTAAGGTCCTGAGCATCTTACTCATACTGGAAGAATGGAGAGCTTAATCACCAGGGTGGATCTGCCACACACTGAGGAACAATACATTTTAAAGAAACCAAGATACTGCTCTTGCTGGCATACCTGGGAGTCATCCGCGAAATTCTACTTACCAAGCTTAAAGGTTTTGGGTCATGAAGATTCTAATAGATTTCCAAAGTAACCTGAGAGGCTATTCTTGTGTGGCTGAGTAGATGATGTCACTGAAAACAGCACCTGACTGTACTACATATGAAGCCAAACTGCGAAACCAAAGCTTTCATCAAGATACCAACACATTAGAAATGATGAGAATAGGGAGAAGATCAATTAGTTAGCAAAGCCAGAGCAACAAAAACAAGGAAAATGAGCATGTGATCTGACGTTGGGTTGATTGTGGCTGCCTATTCCACTGTAAGTACATATCATGGCTCCCTGTGCTCTGAATCTAGGTATGGAATTTACAAAATTTATTGTTTACCTCATAGGCATTTGATTTTGTTTTTGTCACATCCTTTCTTTCTGTGCCACCATTTCTCTTCTTTGGAAAAAAGAATTAGTCAGTGACTTCCATATATTTTTTATATTGCAATATATAACTTGGTTGTATTTATATATTTGGCTTTGTATTTACAGATGTACACAACTAGATATTTGCCCTTAATCTAGAACTTTTCATTTTTGCTCAATAACAAAACTACTAAAAGTTTAGGAACTATTGAAAGTTGTCTAAATAAATTTGTAATTACTTGACAGGCCTAGCATTTGAGAGCCAGAGATAGGATGAGATGGTGTGGATACAGACACTTCCCAATGTCATTTGATGAAGGATTATTTGCCAATGCATTAGTGTTAAGATGTCTTATTTTTCAGAGATGATTGGAGTACAAAGAATATCTTCAATTGAATCATTCGTTAATGGAAATTTAGCATAGTGGGTTATTAGGAGGTGAAGAAATCTATAGAAAGGGGAACATAGATGAATCAATTCTAATTGAGGCAAGACTTAAGACACTGATGTTGCATACAGTAGAGGGCAATGAGGTTTAGATTGTTTCTGGGGGTCAAAAATTGTAAATAGATAATAAGTAGACAGGCAGATGATAGATAGATAGATAGATAGATAGATAGATAGATAGATAGATAGATAGATAGACAGACAGACAGATAGATAGAAAGAATAGATGCATGGATGGATGGATGGATGGATGGATGGATGGATGGATGGATGGATGGATGGATGGATAGATAGATAGATAGATAGATAGATAGATAGATAGATAGATAGATAGATAGATAGATAGATAGATAGATCAATAGCATTGTCAAACTTCTAAGGAGAATTCAAGCCCTATTACCAAAGACAAATCACATGAGAGGAACTTTTTTTTTTATTATTTTTTATTGGATATTTTCTTTATTTACATTTCAAATGTAATCCCCTTTCCAGGTCCCCCCACTCTGGAAAATCCCCATCCCATCCTCCCTACCCCTGCTTCTATGTAGGTTTCCTCCACCCAGCCCACTCCCACCTACCCGCCCTAAATTCCCCTACTCTGGGGCATCTATCAAGCCTTCATAGGACCAAGGACCTCTCTTCCCATTTATGCCTGACAAGGCATTCCTCTGCTACATACGCAGCTGGATTCATGTGTACTCCTTGGTTGATGGCTTAGTCTCTGTGGGGAAGGGGGTCTGGTTGGTTGATATTGTTGTTCTTCCTATGAGGTTGCAAACTTTCATTTCATTTAGTCCTTTAACTCCTCCATTGAGTACTCCATGCTCAGTCCAATGGTTGGCAACGAGAATCCGCCTCTGTATTTGCAAGGCTCTGGCAGGGCCTCTCACAAGACAGTCATTTCAGGCTCCTTTCAGCAAGCATTTCTTTTTTTTTTTCTTTTTTCTTTTCTTTTCTTTTTTTTTTATTTTCTAGATTTTTTTATTTACATTCCGAATGATTCCCCTTTCCCATTTCCTCCCTCCCCGAAAGTCCCATAAGCCCTCTTCCCTCCCCCTGTTCCCCATTCAACCTCCTCTCGCTTCTCTGTCCTAGCATTCCCCTACATCCAGTCTTTCCAGGACCAGGGGTCTCTCCTTCCATCTTCTTGGAAATCTATTGATATGTGAATTGTGTCTTGGATATTCAAAGATTCTGGACTAATATCCCCTTATCAGTGACAGCATACCATGTGTGTTCTTTTGTGATTGGGTTACCTCACTAAGGATGATATTTTCCAGTTCTGACCATTTGCCTAAGAATTTCGTGAATTCATTGTTTTTAATTGCAGTGTAGTATTCCATTGTGTAAATATATCACATCTTCTGAATCCATTCCTTCATTGAGGGACATCTGGGTTCTTTCCAGCTTCTGGCTATTATAAATAAGGCTGCTATGAACATAGTGGAGAATGTGTCCTTATTGCATGCTGGGGAAGCCTCTGTGTATATGCCCAGGAGTGGTATAGCAGGATCTTCTGGGAGTGTCATGCCCAGTTTTCTGAGGAACTGCCAGACTGCTTTCCAGAGTGGTTGTACCAGCTTGCAATCCCACCAGCAGTGGAGGAGTATTCCTCTTTCTCCACATCCTCGCCAACAACTACTGTCTCCCGTGTTTGACATCCTCAATAGTGTTGGGGTTTGGTGACTGTATATGGGATGAATCCCCAGGTGGGACAGTCTCTGGATGACCTTTCCTTCAGTCTCTGCTCTACACTTTTTCTCCACATTTACTCCTGTGAGTATTTTGTTTCCCTTCTCAGAAGAACCAAAGCACCCACACTTTGAACTTCCTTTTTCTTGAGCTTCTAGTGGTCTGTGTATTGTATCTTGGTTATTCTGAGCTTTGGGGCTAACATCCACTTAAAGTGGGAGCCTGTTATCACACTTTAAGGATTGGAATTGTTTCACATTATAAGCCTGTAGTTATACTCATTGATTCCTAACCAGGACACAGGGAAGAAACTTGGAAGTAGAATATTCCCCACAGACAACATATTGAAAGTAATGTCCCTTTTTCAGGGGATAGTCTCTTAGCTCTAGACTCACAGACAATTTCAGTAGGGTGATTGTTGGTATCTGTGGATTCTAACAGCACATCTTGCAGAAATGAATTGCTTTACTCTATGATCTCGCAGTCTCCATCTGCATATCTGGCTATCTGTAAGTCATTCGTCTGTCTCTTTTCCCCTTTCATTTCACATATGGAAAACTGTTTACCCAACCTGTCTTTTCAGGAAACTGTGATATTCTCTCTTAACCTAATGCCATCACACACCTAGTCTAAATGACCAGAGATTAAAGTCATAGTGCAATATATTCAAAAAAGATAAATAACAGAACCAACCATTTTAAACGGTTGCATATGTATGTGTGTGTGTGTGTGTGTGTGTGTGTGTGTGTGTGTATTAGCGTAGCAGTAGCAATAAAAAATTTTTATTGAAATAGAGTCTAGAGGTAAAGTGCCTTTAAATATACATACTGAGGAGATACATCTTTGCCTTAATTAATTACTTTTAAATTTCAAATCATCTGTGACTTTAATAATTTCCATAGAAGTACAAGAAATGGAAAATATTAGTGAGAAAGATGTTACTTCAAAACAACTTGACATTTTCAAAGCTTTCAACACTCTTCGCTTCATTAAAATTCATTATGCCTGTACTTTCTTTAAGTGGATAATGTAGTGTGTACTTCAACAGAAATTTAAGAAAGATGTAGTAGCAAAAATGGTTTATGTAGGTTAGCTTTTATGTATTAAAGCACAAATTTACAATAAATAATAACTTCTGGGAGATGTTCAAATCTAATGTGAAAATCTAATGTGAATTAAGCATTGTTCAGTAAATATATATTTTCAAAATAAAAAAAATATCTAAAGGAAATTATGACCTGAAAGAAAGTAATATTACATTATGTCTTGCCTATTATGTTATTTTGATTCATATTTCTTCTAAGGCATTAATATATTCACAAAGTCTAGGTAAACAATTCATTGAGATGTATTAACAAGTCATAATAATATTTTAGATTTATAGTTTTTAATGTCATCACAAAGTCCTGACTTCCTAGTTTCATAGTAGTTGTTTTGCATCATTAATCTTCAACTTTTTCTAATCATTTGTTATTATCTTATTCAATTGGTATTTAAGATCTCCAATCTATTTTTTAATTCATATACTTCTTGCTATGGAAAGTCATGTAAATTTCAAATAGATTTTATACTAATTCTCAAAAACCGGGAAAGATATTACTCGTGTTGTTGGCTGAAGACCAGAATAAAATTTTAACACTCTATCAATTAAGATAGCATATAATTTGGCTTTGAGATATGGAAAAATAAGTCTGGTACTAATGAAATGTCCTACCCTCGTATCTGTATTTATACTACCAGAGGAAGTCTTGGCTGTACTTTGTAAAGAATAGACACCAACAATAATGCTATACTATTGATCTTGCCTGATATTTAAAAATACGCTAGGCAAAGTGTACACAGGCCATGATTAACTAGTAGCACCATCTTTATTGTTGCAACCAATTATTTTCCAATTATATCTAAATCTGGATCTATAAGAGGGAAATCATACTATAAGTCAGGGATAAATTTGTGACAAGATAGGTGATAGGACCTAATGTGGTATAGTTCCTTATGTTATTTAATGGATCGGTTGTATCTGAAAAATTTCTCCCTAAAAATTTGAGTTCATTTCTGTGATTCTTAGTCATTATTGCCTATATGTCTTGAGTTAATGATACCACAGAAATGTATCTTTGGGTGTATATAAGAAGGCATTTCCTAAAAGGCTTAATGGAAGATTGATCTGTTCTGATTGTAGACAGCAATATAAAAAAGTAGAGTTTCAGATTAAATAAAAATGGAAAAGATAAGTGTAACATCAGTTTTCTGTCATAATTAAAAAAAAAATTAACCGCAGGTGAAATTATAAAGGAGTAGAAAAATGTAGGCATCAGAAAAGGTGCTATTTAGCTATAAATCTAAGTTGAACAATTGCTTCCTGGAAGCTAAGACTCAGAAAGTTAATGAAATTTCCAAGTCTTAGGAAGCTCATAGAATTTACAAAATTCTATAGGTACATCTGAAAGCTACAGGATTTGTTTGCCCTTCACCATGATTATATAAGGTATAATATTTTTAGCAGGTATGGCTGTGCAGTTGTCTGAAATGTGGAATAGTATATCTAGGAATAGTGTTGAGGTTTGGTCTTGCTGTCTATTATTTTCTGTGTGGGCCTCCAAGACCTTCAGTCTGCACATAGACCTATGTGACCCTGCCCCCAAACTATTTCTGATTGATAAATAAAGATTCCAACAGATAGAAGAGACATAGGTGGGGTTTAGGATTCCTGGCTTTGGGGGTAGAAGAAGAACAATGAGGAAGAGAAGGTGACGGAAGAGGAGGAAGACACAATGGTTTAGGTATAAAGAAAGCCTGGTCCTAAGGGCTGGTCAATTGGAGTTTAGAGCAGCCCAGATCAACATAGTAAATAGTAACTCATGGTTATTGATCAGAAAGTAGATTCTAATAGCATAGAGTGTAGATGTTTGCCCAGTTCTTGTGCTGATTAATGCTTATTGTAAATATAAAGGTTGTATGTGTATTTATCAGGGAAATGAATATTCAAGGCTAGAAGACACTATGGATTGGGATAAGAAATTTCTACAATACTGTTCTTATGAGTGGTCAGCAATGCTAGTATGTGATTTTCAGTGACGTTTTTCATGATAGACTGGAGTGGTCTACTTTTTTTTTTTTTTTTTGGTAAGTATAAGGTGCCTTCTTTATGTTAAATAGACATTTTTAATGTTTCCCTAGGAAAAGTCACATGAGGGTAAAATGTATTTCTTCTTCTTTTTGAATAAAAGAATTATCAGAATGTGATGTTGACTAACAAGTTGCTATTACTGTTCATAGGTTTCTCATCAGCATAAGACTTTAATGCCTTTACAACCCCCAGTCTATATATAGCCCTGTGGCAATGAGAAAGCTAGCCAGCAGAATGGAAGCTTTCAGTTCAGTTACAGGTTGATTCCTTTACATTTTTTCAGTCCTACAGCCAAGACATGACATGAACTCAGCAATAGAGACTTATCTCCTAGTGCTGTTGGGCAATCAAGATGAATAACAAAAGTCTGCATTATTTTGGAAGCGCCTGGTA
This sequence comes from Tokudaia tokunoshimensis, assembly GCA_036184795.1. Classification (NCBI taxonomy): domain Eukaryota; kingdom Metazoa; phylum Chordata; class Mammalia; order Rodentia; family Muridae; genus Tokudaia; species Tokudaia tokunoshimensis. Next base: position 17,910,225 of record BTHU01000011.1, read on the forward strand.
TCTCTTTGTCCAAAAACCTCTACAAAGGTATTCCACACCTGCTACTAGGATTTTTGTTTACTGACCATTACTTGTTGGGCAAATATTTTCTAGTTTTGCTAATCTTTTATTTTTAATTGGATTGCCAGATAATAAGTTTCCAAGAAGCATTCTCATATATTTTGGTGAATGGTCTCCTTTCATTTTGTTCTTCCAATGCCTACCTTTGTCCTTGTTTGAAATTTTCAAATCCTAGTATGTTTTCTAGCCATCATTTTACTTATGTTCTGCTTCTCCAATTTTTTAAACCAATCTTTCTGCAATAATATTGTAATGAAATGGGATAAATTTGAGAAGAGAAGACTTATAGTGTATAGGTTTAAGACATTATAATCTCTGGAAGTGAATCATGAAGGCATATTTTCAACACCTTCAGCACAATATAATGTGAGTTCTTAAATAACTACTCAAATTCCTAGTTTTTATTATTTTCCTAAAGAGAAGAGTGTCAAAAATATGCATTTAAAATGACTTATAGAAAAATAGATCAATGTACTTGATATAAAATTATCTTCACATAAAACAGTTTTCTAGTTTGACATAAAAAATGCAGGTATTATATATATATATATATATATATATATATATATATATATATACATATGTGTGTGTTGCTTATTTTTACTTGATATAATTATGAAATGATTTCACTATTTTTTGGTATTAGTTTACTAATATATTAGTAAATTGTTGTATTAATAATACTGTATTAACATAATTACTAAATTCAATATATATATTTATATAAGTATAAATATGCATATATGTGCATGTTAATTTTTTTCCTACAGTTGAACTAAGCCTGATTATTACACTGGCAGCACTTCAGAGAAATAGAGTGATAGTTCTCTACTTCATGTAAAATTATTGAGAAAGTGAAACACTGCTCATAATGGCAAAAGAATTCCTCACAAATATTCTAAGAGAAGAAAATTTTCAATTACAGTTTTAATATTTGTTAATTTTCAGAAATATCAAGGTTGGTGTGGATCACATAATTTAAAAAGATGAAGCAGAATGAAAGAAAAAGTTAATTACTAAATTGAACTTAAATTTCAAATATTTATGTTTGACTCTTTTGACCACGAGTGAACCATTTCCAAGATTAGTTATTAAAACACAATAAACATGGTAACTGTAGGGGAATGTTGCATGATTTCTTACTTTAGTTTCTCTATGTATAAAAGCATTTTTATTGATATTTTTAGTAATCATTTTAAGGAAGCATATGACTGGAAATAAGTAACATGGTAGATGTCTTTGATTCTGAAGTAATGATGAGAATAAATAATCCTGTTTTGGTTGAAAGAAACTTCTGCAAGATTCCACCGGAGTGACTGAAGCTGATGGTATAGACTTATAAGGACCAGCCAGGATGCTAAGGCAAGTAGTTCACAAATTTAAGGCATTCTTGGAAAATAGGTGAGCTGAGGACCTGGCCAGCCAGCTTGCTAAGACATGTTGTTTTTGATTGTTCTTGGAGACAAATGAATGTTCATTCACCCCAGATAGTGTTCTTAAGAGACATCAAAGAAGTGATCTCCCTCGATTCAAGATTCATGTTAAGAGTTCACTGGGGTTATTTCTAGGAACCCAGGTAAAGCATTGTAACTGCGTAACCAGAAAGCTCACTTCAAAGGATGTGCTAGATCCTGAAGGCCTACGTGGTCCTCCCGGAACAAATGGCAGAGACTCAACAGAAACAATCTCTATATTATCTTTGCACTCCCACTACCAGTGGATAAGGGCTGCCCTTACACACACCTTTGCAGGAATCCTTGGTTTTTATTAATCTAGGTCATTCCGATTGATGTAAGATCAAGTCTCAATGTAGTTTTGATTTGCATTTTCCTGATGACTAAGGATGTCGTGCATGCCATTAAGTAGTTGTCAATAGCTGTTTTTCTTTCTTATCTTTTGAGAACTCCCTGGTTAGATCTATTTTCACTTTTAAATTACTTATTTTGTATTGATACCCAGTAGTTTTTAGTTCGTTATATATTTATATATTAGTCACACTTGAGTATCAATGAGATCTGTATCTTGTTACTTATTTTTCAGTTTTTTTTAATTCTTAAAAATTAACTAAATAACAAAACAAAACACTCTTTTGCTCAAACCAGATAGAGTAGAAAATCACCATTATCGTCCTACTGGTACTTTGTTTACTGTGATGTGATAACTAATATTGAAAGTAGTTCCTAGATTTGGAAAATAGTCAAACATAAATATGTAAAATTTAAATTCAATTCTCATAATTTACTGCTTCATTGTTCAAAATTACATATCCTACATCTACCCTGATACTTGTATAAATTAACAAATTTTAAAATGGTAAATTGTCAGTTCCCTTTCTAAAATGTTTGTGGCTAATTTTATGTTTCTATGCTATTAAGAAAGGAATTTGCTTTCTCCATCATTCTCCATGAAAAGTGACTCACCACTCCGTTTCTCTGAAATACTGCCAGTGTGATAATCAGGCTTAGTTCTGCTACAAGTAAAAGACACAAAACAAAATACATGAGCATGAACTGATAGTGTAAAAGAAAGACAGAGACAAAATCACATGCAATGGCAGTAAGGAAAGACAAACATTCATTTTTTTTAAGCAATTCTCTTATGTCCTGTGTCCTGGAAGTGGGCAATTGTCACATTTCATCTTATTATTGGCCTTAATGGTCACACTCTCATTCTTTATATTTTTCTTCTTAACTCTTATCCTAAATATTTCTGATTTATTACTTATGGCACATTTTGAAAACATCCCACATTTTCCTGTAGTTAGAGCTTGCATCTGCTAAGACAAAGATAGATAGATAGATAGATAGATAGATAGATAGATAGATAGATAGATAGATAGATAGGCAGGCAGGCAGGCAGGCAGGCAGGCAGGCAGGCAGGCAGGCAGGCAGGCAGGCAGGCAGGCAGGCAGGCAGGCAGGCAGGCAGGCAGGCAGGCAGGCAGGGAGGCAGACCAATTAAAACCCCCAAATCTAGGAAATCATTTGTCTTTCACCCACTGTAGGAGAGTAGTAGAGTTTGAATAGTGCTTACCCACATGGGTTTCATCATAAATTCACACCCACAGACTAGAAATGCTCAATCGAACAACGCCCTCAAATCCTGCAGCATCTTTCCATTTGTTTCATCTTCTAACAATAGGTTTCAAAAGCAATTTCAGTCTCTGGGAAACTTGGCAATATCACTTTCTTTCTCATTCTCACAGAGAAATTGGCTCCTATTACATAATGTAATAAAAACATGAGTTTGACAAACACTGCCGTTTTATCCCCCAAATGACTAGAAATAGGTCTGTCATGTTCTTTCTCCCTTGCTTTGTATTAGCGACGTATTCCACTTTATACTCTCAAGTCATTTGGTTGCAATTTTATAGACTTTTGTGTTATGGTCTATCTTTCAGCAATATACATTCTCATCCAGAATCTCTCAGAATATATGTATATATATATATATATATATATATATATATATATATATATATAAAACTCTTTGACAACTGCTGCTACATAACCATTCACCATGTGTAAGTATTCATTGTCTATTTGTAATCTATCATAAACAATGCTCTTAGCACAGACTTTACCTCTACATGTCTCAGCCTTATCTTTCTGGACTTAACTTCTTTTACAATACTATATATTGAAAAGATCCCAATTTTTCTTTTATTTTTAATTAAAATATATTTCACAATTTTCCTTATTCTTCTCTGCCCTGCTACTTCTTCCATAAATGTCTTCTATGCTCAATCCTGAAATCATGGCCTTTTTTAACTTAGTCGCTACTTTAAACACAGGAATATAGACACACACAGACACACTAACACAAACATAGACACACGCAGAGAAATAGACTTACATATATAAATACAACTTTCTCAGTCCATGGAGTATTTGTGTGCATATGATTTCAAGAGTGGCACTTGATATTGGGTAAACACTTAAGGAGAGAGTTCCTTTCTAGGACTGTCTCTGACCCTCAGTATCTCTTAGATTCCTATACTTCTTTCTCTACGAGCAGGGCCTAGTGAGGGTTCTCGCCTTCCATGTTAAATGCCTACTCATATGTACTTCAGGTCTTCTTTGGGCATGTTGACATAGCATGTGTGAAGCTTCCTTGTCATTTCTCAGAGTCACAAGCTCACCACAACCCTCTTGGTTCTCTGGCTCTTACAGTTCCTCCACCCACTCCCCAGTGTTGTCTCTGCAGAAACTGTCCTGTGAATATGTCATTTTGGGGCCAGGCAAGCCATTGTCAGTTGTAAATACTTTGATGAAAAATGAGAGATAAACTTATCTATGTATATAAGAACAGATATTTAGAATGAAGTTAGGAATTATACTAGTTTAGTAAAGCACCAGTATCAGTTTCTCCTCTAAGATCCATTACATCTGTTCATTTTTCTGAAGCCGCAGGATGGTCTGCTCTCAGAAAAGCTGTGCAAACAGCTCAGCTTGGGTGTTTAGCTAAACTCATGACGCCCAACAATCTTTATATTGGAAATTTGGATATAGGGTATACAGCATTGTATCAGAGACTGGCCTAGATCACTATGTATCTTTGTATATACTACAACTCCTTCTCTCCTCCCCAGACTTTCATGTACTGAAATCATGTGGTCCCCACCTTGTCATTTCCTTACATTCCTATGGACGAAACTTCACAGCTTGCAATTTCTACACATGTCCCAATAGAAGTCTTCAATTGTCTCTTTAACATTTTTCATTCTACTAAGTATGCAATGTCTCATTTTGCTACTAACATGTAATTGCAAATCATTAAAAGTGTTAAGTGGATTCAAATGGGAATGGAAATGAGACTCTCAGAGGTGTTGGTAGAAAGGAAACTGTCCTCAGAATATTAAAAATTATTTTCAAAAAAGAAAAATAGAGGGAAATGAAAATAGATAACAATATATTGCTGCAAAATAATCAGAAAAGAAAAAGAAATGTTAAGTTTATTTAAACAGAACCATTCATTTTATTTTATAGGTCCACTCAGGTCCTTTGTCTTCAGTTAAGTTCATAAATGAAGGAAAATGAAGGCAAATGTGTTACAGCTGCATCTTAGAGTTCTATCTTTTCTCATGGTTCAAGTTATCTACACGATTTTTATACCATTGGTTATTCATATACATGTATATTTTTTTCTTCTCTAAAAATAAATTTGTCTATAAGAGAAACCAATTAGGAAAACCAAATTCTCAATATTAATTGACTTTTTTATTTTGCTTCATTATTTTGCAAGAACAATAAACCACCTGGCTTTTGCTATCTTTATAAACAATGGGTTTTTGAAAAGCTACTCAAAAGTATAAATTAATTTATTTCTATATTTACTTGCATTCTAGAAGGAACGAACTGAAGAAAAAAAGCCAGGCTGGCTTGTGTTATTCAAAAAGTCCACTTGGCTATATTTATCACTGGATTCATTTTCATTTTATGAGTTGTGTATGTGTCTATGAAATTAGGTGCACATGAAGGAAATCGGGGAGGTCATGATTAGGTGTGGAGAGAAAGAGGAGAGAGGTCCAGAGGACCAGGAGAATAAATGAAAATGAGTAGAATCTCTAGGGCATGCCAGAAGCCTGGGATAGGAGAGGCACCCAGGAGTCTAAGCTTATAATTCTAGCTGGGATTCATAGTAGTGGGGATATGGAACCTGAAGAGGCTACCTCCTCTAGATAATCAGAAGCCCCAGTGGAGTTGTACAGACACCAACCTACCCACAAAACTTTTGATCCCAAATTTGTCTTGTCTACAAGAAATCGAGGGACAAACATGGAGCAGAGATTGAGAAAATAATAAATGACTCAATGGCAAACACTAATCCCTGACACTATTAATGATAATCTGTTATGCTGACAGACACAAGCCTAGCATAACTGTCCTCTGAGAGGCTCCACCAAGCAGGTGACTGAAACACTTAAACTCTTCTTGATCAATACTAATTGTGTGTGTGTGTGTGTAAAATGGTTGTTGTTGGTATGGGTTTTTCAAACATCCTCACTGATAGATTTAAAACATCATGCACAATTCAAAAATGAGATAGCCACAAGAACTTATTATGTAATGTTGAACACACTATCCTGAGGTTTTATCATTTAAACTGAAAGATAGTGGGAATAAAATGAACTTTTATCAGTTCCAAAGTACATATCTAATATTCACTCTTTTCATAATTATTTAACTGTATACTGACTTTTCTTTGTAGAATTATTTTTTACTATACTTTGCTCCTTGTTTAATTCAAGTAATTAGTGGTTATTTCTCAGAGAGCTATAACTGTTGATCTGAAAGTGCTGCAATGAAAATTGCCATTTTCTTAGTTAACTAGAATGAAATGCTACCCAAAAGAAAAGAGGTGAATATAAGTTACAAATGAAGTATATTTTAGCAGAAATTATTTATAAGTAACTTTTTATTAATGTTAAAAATTTCAAGCAATTTTGTAAATGCAAACTATTTATAACTCAGATTGTAAACAAACCTAAGCTAAAATAAAGTAATTAATAGTTCTAGCTAAGAATACACAAGAGTTTCATACTTTTGCTTATTAAAGAATAAAATAGGTTTTGTCTTACCCGTGCACAAGATATCTTGTTTGCTTTCACTATTATGATTCAAAAAGAATGTAAGTTCTCATCAGACCTAAATGTAAGGATTAAAAATAAAATTAAAAGTAAAACAACCACACTTTTAATATTATTATTCTATTCATGTTTTGCTTTATTTGCTTTGTTGTATTTCTTTCTTGATTTTAAAAAACATAATTCTGTAATTTTCTTTCAAGAAAAGCCATGATACTACATTATTTATAATAGTCATATAATTTATCTTCACTCTGAGCTATAAAATATATGAAAATATAGCAATGATGCCTCTGACTGACATGATTTTTAGCTTGATTTATTTCCATAATATTAGATGTTATGATGAAGGAAATATTCAGAAGGGAATACTAGTTAAATAATACATGAATATTATTTTTAAAATGTTGTCATTGCTGTAAAATATTCAGGTTACTACAAATGATAAGCACTATGTTATTATTTCTCTAAACACTGAGTACCACATTTGTTTCAATATTTTGGAGATTTGAAATTTGACTATTTTTACAGTATAATTTACAGGAGAAACACTTTAGAAGTAATTAGAAAAGTATCTTAAAATATCAATTCACAGACCAAATGAAGCTCAAGAAGAAGGAAGACCAAAGTATGGATACTTTGATCCTTCTTAGAAGGGGAAACAAAACAGTCATGGGAGATGATACATAGAAAAAATGTGGAGCAGAGACTGAAAGAAAGGTCATCCAGAGACTGCCCTACTTGGGGATCTACCCCATATACAGTCACCAAACCCAGACACTAATATGGATGCCAACAAGTGCTTGCTGAAAGGAGCCTGATATAGCTGTCTCCTGAGAGGCTCTGCCAGTACCTAACAAATACAGAGGTGGGTGCTCCCAGTCAACCATTGGACTGAGCACAAGGTTCCCACTGAAGGACCTAGAGAAAGGACCCAAGGAGCTGAAGGGGTTTGCAGCCCCATAGGAGGAACAACATTGTGAACCATCCAGTACCCCCAGTGTTCCCAGGGACTAAACTACCAACCAAAGAGTACACATAGAGGGACCCATGGCTCCAGCTGCATATATAGCAGAAGATGGCCTTGTTGGACATCAAAGGAAGGAGAGGCCCTTGGTCCTGAGAAAGCTGGATGCCCCAGTATAAGGGAATGCCAGGACAGGGAAGTGGGAGTGGGAAGGTTGGGGAGCAGGGAGAAGGGAGGGATGGGATAGGGTGTTTTAGGAGGGGAAACCAGAAAGGGGACAACACATCAAGGTAGACTTTAGATAAACAATAGATAATGTTTGTTTATTTTTAGAACCTTTTATAACTGCACAGAAGAGTCATCTGTATGTAGTTAAAATAAATTTATATTATTTAGTGATATTGGTAAATGTTTATGAGAACAATTAAAAATAATATAAAACACATACACTAATGTCAATATATACAGAAAACAAAATATTAACATTTAGATAATTTATAGTTTTAATTATTTTAAATTAAAAAGCTGGGCAAAAACATGCTGTCTTTCACAATTATAACCAATGTGTCCTTCTGTACTTTTATCTATTAAAATATAATTTTAAAATCACAAAATCTGAGAAGTACTAGCAAGTTTTAATAGCATTGTCAGATGTAGCACTGTGATATTGACTCATCATATAAGTGTCAGAATATTACTATTCACAAATTCTTAGGAAAAGGCATATTTAATGTTTTTAACTATTCAGTCTATCCATTAACATATTGATTTTGCAGATATCTGTTTGTTTAATCTAAAATAATAAAGGAAATTTGAAACAAGATACATTCAATATATTGCAATCATATTTCCTATTCCCCAACTTTTCCGAGATTTTTTCCACCTTCCTATTCAAACTTCATATTTATATTCTGTCTCCTATCATTCGTCCTCATAATAATACAAAAATATAAATATAAATTCAATAAGAGCCGGGCAGTGGTGGCGCACGCCTTTAATCCCAGCACTTGGGAGGCAGAGGCAGGCGGATTTCTGAGTTCGAGGCCAGCCTGGTCTACAGAGCGAGTTCCAGGACAGCCCGGCCTATACAGAGAAACCCTGTCTCGAAAAACTAAAAAAAAAAAAAAATAAATTCAATAAGATAAATATACTAAAATAAAAAAAAATCACACACACATACATATACATACACGTTCATACATCACAAAAGTGAAATAAATTACTACTTTAATATAGAATTATATTGCTCACACTTTGTAAGACTCTACAATTTGCCCTCATTTAGTTGCATTCCTTAACTCTTTACCTAGGAAATAGTAAAAAATGCACTTTCCCAGATTTATAGAAGCTCATTTTCTTTATTTTAATTAATTAAGTTATCTATTTACTTTACATCTGGATGGGAGCTTCTCCTCCCTTTTCTCCTCTCAGTCAGTTCTGTTTGTCTCCCTTCCCCCATCAATCCCTCCCCTTTTCTCCTCAGAAAAGGGAGGCATCCTATGGGGATTACCCAGTCTTGGCATATCAAGTTGCAGTAAGAGTAGTCCCATCATCTTGTATTGAGGCTAGACAATGCAGTCCAGTTAGGGCAAAGGGTTCCCAAGGCAAGCAATGGAGTCAGAGATAGGCTCTGCTTGTGCATTAGGAGTCCTATGCGAATGCCCAGCTGCACAACTGTTAAAGATGTAGAAGCATATTTTTTCTAATGCAGCATTACATAAGAATTTTCAAACTTTTCTGCCTAAGCCAACTACACCAAACCATTACTTTAGAATAAAGTACCATATATATATATAAATATATATATATTTATATATATATATAATCAAGTAATATATATATATGCTTGCATGTAAACATCTAATTTTCAGTTATATACTACTTCATTGTAAATCATAAAAACAAACTTTGTTATTTGAATGCTGAAAAGAATGAAGAACACTTACAATAAAATATTGTAATTCTAGAAAAAATTGAAAATCATAAGCACCATTATTTTCCATATTATATTCATAAATACTAGCTTTTTAAATATTTGGACACCATACATAAACCATCTAAAGTATATTTATTTCATTTTTGTGCATATTTTTTAGAAGATTAAGTTTTCTTGCCATAATTACTTCCATATTTGGCAATTATATTGTGATGACATATGATTTGAATAGATTATTATGATCATTCAGGATTTCAAAATAAATCAAAATATTTCAAGTGAGATATTTTAAATTTATTTCGGGTCTGAAAGAACGGACCACCAGTAACCAGTGCTTGCTTTTCATTCAATCGTCTGTGTTCTGCCAGTTCCTGTGTTTAGCAGGTCGCAACATCTGCCTTATTCTGGCCTCCATAGGCTCTCACATTCACAAGGCACACATACTCACACACAGACAAGATATATCTTTAAAGTATTATTTTACACATATAATGTAAGAAATCATAAAGAGTAGAGGAATAATAGTTGGTGACAAATTCTTCCTGTGTTGGCATACATTGTTCACATAGAAAATTATGTGTTATCTTTCTGAATGCTTCTATTTCAAAAACCATAATAAATGTGGAAATGTTTTTTTTCTCAATATGGCTTCAGAGATTAAAGGAATAAAATATTAGTCCTGTATCTTTCTTTCCCACATTAATTTACTGAAGCTATGTAACACCATTTTTCTCACTTTTGTTATTTGATAAATCCATAGTGAAATCAACATTAAATAAAAGTGAGAACATTTCCTTTGAAACATGCATAGAGGATAATTAAGTGTGTCAATTCTCAAAAAAGTCAAGAGTGTTGCTACCAAAGTCATAAATATTCAGGTGTATACTGTCACAAAATAGACACCTCATCTTAATTCTTGAAGGAAAATAATCATAAAAATATTTATATATACATAACTTGTATGTCTAACCCACCCTCATACATTGGAGATATCAATGTCTTTATTTCTTCTGATTGACCAAAATGAACTTACATTATTATTTTTATAACATTTCCATGAGTTTCTATTATAAGATACCCAGGTTTTCTGTTAATAATTATTTCTGGATGTATCTATGACACTGGCTATGTCTATGACACTATTTCAAAAAATAAGTAGATGAATGAATAGTAGTCATATATTATAATCCATGTAACATGAAATGAAGTATATATTACAAACTTATTTGAAATTAATCTTAGCTACAAAGAATAACATAAAAACTTTGAATCAAGTTGGAGACAAGTCCAAAATAAAACAGGGAAGGTACATAAATAGGAAGGAAGACTCACTTATAAGAGATTATCTTGATAGAAATTGTGACACGTCACTAAGAAACACAGTTATCATAGGTCCAAAAATGGGGATAGAGATCTGGGGCAATAAAAACACACATTATTCAAAACTGTGTTAATTTCTGCAAAAGTTCTCCATCACCCAAATCTGTCAGAATTTATAAGGAAGAAAATGTTAAGAGAATGCCTTTATGGATTTACCACCAATTCAAAGATAAAGGTGAAATGATTCAAGAATATATTCAGAGTCACCATCAAAAAGTTAATATATATATAAAACACAAATCCAGTTCATGAAGTATGCACATGCAAGTTTGTTTATTTTATTTTATATTTTCATTTACCAGGATACATGTAATGTCATAGTTTAAGTCACTAAGACTTTGCTAACACCTAAATCAGGATATGAAAGTCAGTAGTTGTGAGGTGAATGGTGAGTGAAGTAATGTATATTATGCTGAATAGTAAAAATTCAGGATGATGAACTCAGAAGGACAATCAAAATGAAGCTACTAGCTGATATACTCTATATCATCAAACTGACACTTTGTGTTGGCAAGCATGATACATAAGCGATATCAACATTCCCTTCTATAAAGAGTAGACACACATATATCAATGCATATATATTTATGCAAACATGAGTAATCTTCATATATAAGATAATGACAGTACTTGCATTGAGAAGTCACATGCTTGCTACAGTAGCACATGCCATACAGTACAAGAAACTTGTTACTGTGAGCAGCTCTCTCATTAAAAGAACTGATGGGCAGGTGGCTGCTGGTTCTCTTCACCTTCAGTGTAAAGCACTGTGTGAGATTATATGACTCTTCCAACTCCCATTTTAAATATACATACAATTGTCTTTGCTTTATCTGCTTATTTATGCTTCTAATTTATATTTAACTTAAATATGCTGAAGGCTTTTTTTCCTTTTATAAGAGGAAAAGCTATTCATTTATTCTGTAATTTTAAAAATTCAAAGCAGACTAATGACTCAATGCAATGAATATTTGCAAGTAAAGCTGTTTGGGCAAAAGGGTAGACTTTGTAACACTGTGACACACTGCAGTTTCCACAGTGAGATGTGTTTGTTTGTTTGTTTGATTGTTTTATTTTTAATTTTTTTCTTTGGGGCAGGGTACAAGGGTGGTGGACAGATACGGAGGGACGGGGAGATGGGTGGGATTGGGTTGCATGATGTAAAATTCACAAAAAGTCAATAAAAACTTACAAAAAAGAAAAAAAAATCAAACCATAATGGTTTTTGTGATCTGAGTATGCGAAACTCCTATTAGAGTTTAACTTTTGTAAACTAGTTAGTGTCAAAAAGTAAAATATCAGTGAAATGACTGAGTTACTGAGAGAGCAAAAGAGTTAAGCAAGGGAATGAGATAATTCTGACAGTTTTCTCAAGCCAAGGATTCACATCAGTCTTAAGCACAATTCTGACTTCAGTTAAATTTCCCCTTACCTGTTCTCACCTAATTTTAAGCACTTATTCTTCATGATGTTTGATTTATTTATTTTTCAAAGAATAATTATTTTGAAGAAAGTTGTTTTAGGACAATAGACAAATATCTCATTGACATCAAGTACTATTCTTTTAAATTTTATTTTGTGGTAGTATGAGGTTTTACCTATACCAGAATGATACGTGGCCCTGCAGTAGAGAAAAAGTTGGAATTTCACAGCCACCTGACTCTACCTTCTAAGTATTGAGGCTGCAGGAATAGGGCACCATAACTGCTGTATATTGTGCTAAGGATACAACAGTATTCTTTCCCTACCAGGAAAGCACTATGTCAACTTAGTGAGATACTCTACATGTTAATTTTTATGTCTTAAAATTTTTCTCTAAAATGTGTGACTCCCAAGAAAGGGAGTACAATTAGAGTGTCATTAAACAGCAGTCACTCAAACAAAAAAAATATTATAAAACTTTTTCAAACCATATGGGCAATCATAAATCCAAAAGGGAATATTAATGAAATTAGAAACCAAGTTGTTCATCTCTTTAAAGATATATAACTAATCATTTGCAGCCATATGCCTGCCTAACATGTTACAATTACCTTCTAGGAAAAATCATTTGAGCTACAAAATTGAACAGTGGACATTTAGAATAAGACAACTGAGACTTTCAAATTGTGTTGTAACATATCTCTAGAGTATAAATGCAAATTAAATATAAAACAAATTGTTGTGCTCACAGGCCATTTTTATTTGCACATGGAATTTTAATGGTTCGTGTCTCATTGCTGACTTTAATGTTTAACTATCCTACATATATCCCTCTTGGGAAATAAGTTATCTGAGCAGTTGGAAGCAATCTTTTTATTCTTCATAGAAAGTTACTAGTGTGATAAGTGGTTCTGAAACATGTCTTTTAAAAGTCAAAGAGGGCTGGGAAAAAGAGTGGAAATTGGTGGGACTTTGTATCTCCGGGAGAAGCCACATACCCCAGAAAGGGGAAGCTTCTGGGAGTCTATGGAGATGACCCTAGCAAACACTCCTAGCAGTTGGGGATATGGAGACTGATGTGGCTAGACAGGACTTCCAGCAGAAAGAAGACAACACCAGTCCACCCATAAAACCTTCAACCCCAAATTTGTTCTCCCTATAAGATGTCCAATGACAGGCCCAACTTGAGACCTATCCAATGGCAGAGAAACAACCCTTGACACTATTACTGATACTCTGACATGCTTGTAGACAGGAGCCTAGCAAAACTATCTTCATAAGATGCAGCGACCCACAGTAAACAAAAGGCAGAGTTTAGGGAATCCTGACAAAGCGTGGGGGAGTCAGAGAGGTTAAGGACATCATAGAAAGACCTACAGTAAGTAAACAAATCTGGCCCATAGGGGCTCCCAGAAACTGAACCACGAACTAAAGAGCATGTATTGGCTGGACCTAGGCCCTCTACATATTTGTAACAGATGTGCAGATTGATATTCATGTGTGTTGCATAACAATTGGAGTGGGGAATGTCCCTGATTCTCTTTTCTTTCATTGGATTCCTTTCCTGTAGCTGGACTGCTTTGTCTGGCCTCGATGAGAGAGGGTGTGCTTAGTCCTGCTGCAACTTGAATTGCCAGGGTGGGTTTGCACACACTGGTGCCTTTCCTTTCTTTGAGGTGAAAGGGTGGATGTATTCGGGAGGGGTGTATGAAGGTGTCACTGGGAGAAGAGGAGGGAGGGGGCTTCAATTGGGATATAAAGTGAATAAATTAATAAAAAAATAACAAAACCAAAGTATGTTTTGATTTATATCATAACCTGATTTGCTCAAATGTTATTTTTTTCATATTTGAGCAGGATAAAATATTTAATAGACCTCATGAAACAAATTAAATTGATTAAATAAATCAAAACTTCAAATCTATTCATAAAGATACATGCTTGTCAAGCAAAAATATACTCACATGCAATTAACTGTATGTTCCTTGAAAATCCTTTTATAAAACTTAGTATTGTATATGTGACAGGGGGCTCATATCAGCTGGTGTATGCTTCCTGGCTGGTGGCTCCATTTCTAAGAGACCTTGTGGGTCCAGGTTAGTCTTGAACTGCTAGTCTTCCTATAGGGTCATCTTCCTCCTCAGCTTCTTCTAACTTTTCCCTAATTCAACCACAGGGGTCAGCAGGTTCTGTCCATTGGTAGGGTGTAACTGACTCTTTCAGCTGCTTGTTGGGCCTCTCAAGAAGATGCACCTAACCCTTAAGAGACTTGAGGCCCCAGGGAGTGGGGAGGTCTGGTGGGGAAGGGATTGGGGTTGGTGGGGACAACCTCTTGGAGAAGGGAGTAGGAGGTATGGGATGAGCAACAGACAGAGGGCAGACTGGGAGGGGAATAATGACTGGACTGTAAAAACAGATTAAATAATAATTTAAATAATAATAATAATAATAATAATAATAATCATCATCATCATCATCTTTATATTGATTCCTTGTGAGTTTCCATCATGCACCCAAATCCCACTCTTCTCCCTGTCCCCTCATATTCACCCTTTGCCTTTGCAACATCTGTACCTCAAACTAAAAGACAAAAATCTCATTGTGAAAGCTGTAGTATGTTGCAGAGTGTCACACAGCATATGTCTCTCTCCACATATCTTCACTTGCAAATTCAAATGTTCATTGCTGTGAGCCCTTGGTCTGGTTTAAGATCTCTGCCTTCTGTGACACACCCTCAGTATTGGATCCTCTTCAGGACTCCTCCATGTCATCCTGTTGTTGCACTGTGTCATGGAGATCCTGTAGCTTTGAAACAACAAGATCGGCCTGTGGGAAGGTGTCCCCTGTTTACAGATAATATAGATTTTGGGGAGGGCCAACACGTAGTCCTGCATCTGGGTCTGCGTGGTAGCTGAGCTACTCCGCCTGCCTGCTGTACCTCATCTGTAGCGCCAGGGCTAGTTCTCCAGCACTACTGCAGCTAGACCATCCAGTGTTGCCATCAGCAGGAGACAGCATCTCTTCTGTTCTTATGCCTTCTGCTGTCCAGCTGACTCTGTACACACATGCCTCCTGAGATAGCTACACTATCCGTTCTGCTCACACCCTCAGGACTGGCTCACCTATGCCTTCTCTATCAGGGCCAACTCCACTGTATTGCCCAGGCAAGGTACAAGGCCCATTCTCCAGAGTGCTACAGAAGGCAAGGGGCAGGGCCAATTCAGGTCTCATGACCTCAGGGTCAGTTCTGAAGTCTGCTGCAGGAGGGAGGAGTAAATGGGGGAGGGGGACATTACCCATGCACCCAGGACAGTTCACAGCCACCAGAGAAGTGGTAGGGCCAACACTCCCACTACCATCCTTAGAGCTGGCTCACCTGCACACTCTCAACAAGTACCAGCTGGACTCTGTTGCTGGGCGACACACAGGCCCTGCTAGTCCCCAGTGCTGCCTGCTGCCATGCAGGTGGAAGATGAGAGCAGCCCTCCTGAGTGCCACGTCCAGTGAGCAGAAGGCCAGTTATATACAGCTCCTGTATCTCTGTGTGGTTCCAGCAGCTGATCCCCCAGGGACTTCCCCATGCTCTCTAGTGGGCAAGGGATATCAGTAGGGATATGAGCCAGAGATATTAACAGGGATCCCTGATATTATATAGTCAAGGACTCAGACATGGCCCTCAATGGCAGCTCCCGCTGGGACATTACCATGCCCACATGCCAGTCACTCAATAGTCTACTTCCTCCACCTTCGGATCTCCAGTTCCGTCTCTCTTTTTAATGCTCAGACTGCTCCACTTTTCTTTCTGTCACATCTGACCACTCCATGCTAACACACTGTGATGATTCCCACAGCAGGTTGAACACATGGCTGGTAGGCACTGTCCTATATCTGGCTACAAGGAGCAGTGGCCTGCGTGGGTCATCAATGAGGGCCAGGTGTGTACGTGGCTGATGTTCCCCAGGTCTCTATCTTCCTTCCCCTGTTCTGTGCTGAATGCATAGGATTTGATTTGATTTGATTTTTATTAGTCCTAGGCATGAGCTTGGCCATCAGGTCAGGCATCAAGCTAAGAAGAACGAAGCGCTGCCATCTGCTCTACCCCTGACTGATATAAGAACACCACCACCCACAAGGTATTTTTGTGCCCATTGATGGGGGAAGGGATCATATTAAATAAAAATTTAATAAGATTTTAACGTACTTGACCAAGTACTAAGAAAATTAATTTTCTAATCTTGAAACAGTATTATTTTATTCAAGATCCTGCCTCCATTTTAAAACTAGAAGTCTAATGTATGCCTTAATTACATGAAGATGGACAACTCCTTTGCTATTCTCAGGGTTTTCTACTAACAAGAAAAAGCCAACCTAGCATAACTTCTTAGATAATCTATGTACCTGCTGAGAGGGAATCTAAACCATTCTTCCATCCTGAATTCTTGTTTTCTAAAGTTCAATGGTCCCTCTCCTAGGAAACACATGAGAATTAGTGATAATGTTCAGCACCTTTGTGATTGATGATGTATTTTAACAAATATAAAAAGGCCAAACAAATCCTTCAGCCCCAACACAAAGAGCATGAGGATAACTAAAACAGTTCCTTCCTGTTATACTGACTGAAACTGAGCAGTCTCAGTTTATTCTGGAAAGATAATGACTAAATCTACTTGTGCTGTCCTGTAATGTTACTTGCATTTTACTTTGAATCCCCTGAAGTATAAGACAACAAACTTAATTTGATAATCATCATTTTAACTTTCTCTTAAAGCCATAATCCAATTATATTTTCCAGGTTCCCATCATGGTCAGGTATGTTTTGCATATCCTTCTGATTCCTGAGGAATCAGTCATGGACAGAAATTCCGATGTCATGTTGAATTTAATGTAAGCATCCAGTAAATGTTAGAAATTCAATTAGACCTTTGAATTGGATTACAGAATATGAAATCTATGTCTCTTTAAGCTTGAAGAACTCTCATGTTTATGAACCAACCATACATATCCTGTCTATTACTAGAACATAACAAAGCAGCATTTCAGAGGCACCAACATGGAGTTAGACTTGCCAATGAGATACACAGTGCACCAACCATTTACATTCTCCTCTTTGGGTCTCAAAATTCCCTTTCATAGATAACAAAAATTGGCTTAGCTTTAACTTCTTGGTTATAGACCTGAAGACTTACTAGGATCTAGGTTGCATGAGACTGGAGAATACGGAAAATTGCTTTCTTTTTTATTTTCTAAGTTTTTTATTTACATTCCAAATGATTTCCCCTTTCCTGTTTCCTCCCTCTCTGAAAAGTCACATAAGCCCCCTTCCCTCCCTCTGTTCCCCATTCAACCCCTTGTCACTTCTCTGTCTGGGTATTCCCATACATCCAGTCTTTCCAGGACCAGGGGTATCTCCTTCCATCTTCTTGGAAATCTATTAATATGTGAATTGTGTCTAGGGTATTCTGAGATTCTGGGTTAATATCCCCTTATCAGTGACTGCATACCATGCGTGTTCTTTTGTGATTGGGTTACATCATTAAAGATGATATTTTCCAGTTCTGACCATTTGCCTGGGAATTTCCTGAATTCATTGTTTTTAATTGGAGAGTAGTATTCCATTGTGCAAATATACCACATCTTCTGAATCCATTCCTCCATTGAGGGACATCTGGGTTCTTTCCAGCTTCTGGCTATTGTCAATAAGGCTGCTATGAACATAGTGGAGCATGTGTCCTTATTGCATGCAGGTAAAGCCTCTGGGTATATGCCCAGGAGTGGTATAGCCGGATCCTCCGGGAGTGTCATGCCCAGTTTTCTGAGGAACCACCAGACTGCTTTCCAGAGTGGTTGTACCAGCTTGCAATCCCACCAGCAGTGGAGGAGTGTTCCTCTTTCTCCACATCCTCCCCAACAACTGCTGTCTCCTGTGTTTTTGATCTTAGCCATTCTGACTGGTGTGAGATGGAGTCTCAGGGTTTTTTTGATTTTCATTTCCCTAATGACTAAGGATGATGAACATCTCTTTAGGTGCTTCTCAGCCATTAAATATTCTTCAGGTGAGAACTCTTTGTTTAGCTCTGTACCCCAATTTTTAATAGGGTTACTTGGCTCTCTGGAGTTTAACTTCTTGAGTTCTTTGTATATATTGGATATTAGCCCTCTGTTGAATGTAGGGTTGGTAAAGACCATTTCTCAGTTAGTTGTTTGCCTTTTTGTCTTTTTGACAATGTCTTTTGCCTTGCACAAACTTTGTAATTTTATGAGGTCCCATTTGTCAATTCTTGATCTTAGAGCATAAGCTATTGGAGTTCTGTTCAGGAAGTTCTCCTCTGTGCCTATATTTTCAAGGTTCTTCCCTAGTTTCCTTTCTATTAGTTTCAGTGTGTCTGGATTTATGTGGAGGTCCTTGATCCACTTGGAATTGAGCTTAGTGCAAGGAGGTAAGAATGGATCAATTTGCATTATTCTGCATGTTGACCTCGGGTTGAACCAGCATCATTTGTTGAAAAGGCTATCTTTTTTCCACTGGATGGTTTTAGCTCCTGTGTCAAAGATCAAGAGACCATAGGAGTGTAGATTCATTTCTGGATCTTCAATTCTGTTCCATTGATCTACATGCCTGTCACTGTGCCAATATCATACAGTTTTTAACACTATTGCTCTGTAGTACAGCTTGAGGTCCGGGATACTGATTCCCCCAGAAGTTCTTTTACTCTTGAGAATAGTTTTAGGTATCCTGTGTTTTCTGTTATTCCAGATGAATTTTTGAATTGCTCTTTCTAACTCTATGAAGAATTGAGTTGGGCTTTTTATGGGGATTGCATTGAATCTGTATATTGCTTTTGGCAAGAAGGTCATTTTTACGACATTAATCCTGCCAATCCATGAGCATGGCAGATTTTTCCATCTTCTGAAGTCTTCTTCAATTTCTTTCTTCAGAGACTTGAAGTTCTTGTCTTACAGATCTTTCACTTGTTTGGTTAGAGTCACACCAAGATACTTAATATTGTTTGTGGCTATCGTGAAGGGTATCATTTCTCTTATTTCTTTCTCAGCCAGCTTATCTTTTGAGTATAGGAAGGCTACTGACATGTTTGAGTTGATTTTATATCCAGCCACCCTGCTGAAGTTGTTTATCAGCTGTAGGAGTTCTCTGGTGGAGTTCTTTGGCTCACTTATGTATACTATCATATCAACTAAAAATAGTGATAGTTTGACTTCTTCCTTTCCAATTTGTAGCCAGTTTACCTCCTATTGTTGTCTAATTGCTCTAGCTAGAACTTCAAGTACTATGTTGAAAAGATATGGAGAGAGAGGGCAGCTTATCTAGTCCCTGATTTTAGTGGGATTTTTCAAGTTTCTCTCCATTTAGATTGATGTTGGCTACCGGTTTGCTGTAAATTGCTTTTACTGTGTTTAGATATGGGCCTTGAGTTCCTGATCTTTCCAAGGCCTTTAACATGAAAGGATGCTGAATTTTTTCAAATGTTTTCTCAGCATCTAATGAAATGTCCATGCGGTATTTTTCTTTGAGATTGTTTATGCAATGGATTACATTGATTGACTTCGTTATATTGAATCATCACTGCATCCCTGGGATGAAGCCTACTTGATCGTGGTGAATGATCGTTTTGATGTATTTCTTGGATTTGGTTGGCAAGAGTTTTGAGTATTTTTGCATCTATGTTCATAAGAGAAATTGACCTGAGAGTCTCTTT
The DNA here is from genome assembly GCA_036184795.1 of Tokudaia tokunoshimensis. Taxonomy (NCBI): domain Eukaryota; kingdom Metazoa; phylum Chordata; class Mammalia; order Rodentia; family Muridae; genus Tokudaia; species Tokudaia tokunoshimensis. Next base: position 17,930,290 of record BTHU01000011.1, read on the forward strand.
CTTTGTTGGATCTTTGTGTGCTTTTAGTATTAGCGTAATTGTGGCTTCATAGAACGAGTTGGGTAGTGTTCCCTCTGTTTCTGTTTTGTGGAATAGTTTGAAGAGTATTGGAGTTAGGTCTTCATTGAAGGTCTGATAGAATTCTGTAATAAAACTGTCTTGACCTGTGCTTTTTTTGGTTGGAAGACTTCCAATGATCACTTCTATCTTTTCAGGGGTTATAGGATGGTTTAGATGGTCTATTTCATCCTGATTTAATTTTGGTATTTGGTATCTGTCTAGGAAATTGTCCATTTCCTCGAGATTTTCTAGTTGTGTTGAATACAGGCTTTTGTAGTAGGATCTGATGATTTTTTGAATTTCCTCAGTTTCTGTTGTTATATCTCCCTTTTCATTTCTGATTTTGTTAGTTTGGGTAATCTCTCTGTGCCCTCTGGCTAGTCTGGCTAAGGGCTTATCTATCTTGTTGATTTTCTCAAAGAACCAACTCCTTGTTTTGTTGATTCTTTGTATGGTTTTATTTGTTTCTACTTGATTGATTTCAGCCCTGAGTTTGATGATTTCCTACCTTCTACTCCTCTTGGGTGTATTTGCTTCTTTTTGTTCCAGGGCTTTCAGGTATGCCATTAAGCTGCTAGTGTATGCTCTCTCCTGTTTCTTTTTGGAGGCACTCAGGGCTATGAAATTTCCTTTTAGCACCACTTTCATTGTGTCCCATAAGTTAGGGTATGTTGTGCCTTCATTTTCATTAAATTTTAAAAAGTTTTTGATGTCTTTCTTTATTTCCTCCTTGATCAAGGTATCATTGAGTAGAACATTTTTCAGCTTCCACGTGTATGTGGGTTTTCTGTTGTTTTTGTTGCTATTGAAGAACACCCTTATTCCGTAGTGATCTGATAGGAGGCATAGGATTAGTTCGATCTTCTTATATCTGTTGATGTCTGTTTTGTGAAAAATTATATGGTTGAATTTGGAGAAAGTACCTTGAGGTGCTGAGAAGAAGGTATATTCTTTTGCTTTGGAATGAAATGATCTATCTATCTATCTATCTATCTATCTATCTATCTATCTATCTATCTATCTATCTATCTATCTATCTATCTATCTGTTAGTTCCATTTGGTTCAAGGCTTCAATTAGATTCACTGTGTCCCTGTTTAGTTTCTGCTTTCCTGAATGATCCATTTCAGAGAGCGGGGTGTTGAAGTCACCCACAATTATTGTGGAAAGTGCGATGTGTGCTTTGAGCTTTAGTAAAGTTTCTTTTATGAATGAGGGTGCCCTTGCATTTGGAGCATAGATGTTCAGAATTGAGAGTTCTCCTTGGTGGATTTTTCCTTTGATCAGTATGTAGTGTCTTTCTTGATGACTTTAGGTTGAAAGTCAATTTTATCTGATATTAGGATGGCTACTCCAGCTCGTTTCCTGGGACCATTTGCCTGTAAAATTGTTTTCCAGCCTTTTACTCTGAGGTAGTGTTTGTCTTTGACCCTGAGGTGTGTTTCCTGCATGCAGCAAAACGCTGGGTCCTGTTTACATATCCAGTCTGTAGTCTATGTCTTTTTATTGGGTAATTGAGAACATTGATATTAAGAGAGATTAAGGAATAGTGATTATTGCCACCTGCTATTCTTGACGTTATCTTTATGTTTGAGTGGTTATCTACCTTTGGGTTTGATGCAAGTAGGTTACTATCTTGTTTTTTCCAGGGTGTAGTTTCTCTCCTTGTATTGGCAGTTTCTACCTATTATCCTTTGTAGGGCTAGGTTTGTGGAAAGATATTGTGTAAATTGGGTTCTATCATGGAATATTTTGGTCTCTCCATCTATGTTTATTGAAGTTTTGCTGGTTATAGTAGTTGGAGTTGGCAATTGTGTTCTCTTAGATTCTGTATGAGATCTGCCCAGGATCTTCTGGCTTTCATAGTCTCTGGTGAGAAGTCTGATGTGATTTGGATAGGTCTTCCTTTAGATGTTACTTAGCCTTTTTCTCTTACTGCTTCTAATATTCTTTCTTTGTTTAGTACATTTGGTATTTTGATTACTATGTGACGAGAGGTATTTCTGTTCTGGTCCAGTCTGTTTGGAGTTCTGTAGGGTTCTTGTACGTTCATTGGCATCTCTCTCTTTAGGTTAGGGAAGTTTTCCTCCATAATTTTGTTGAAGATATTTACTGGCCATTTAAGTTGCAAATCTTCACTCTCATCTATACCTATAATCCTTAGATTTGGTCTTCTCATTGTGTCCTGGATTTCCTGGATGTTTTGGATTACACATTTTTGCATTTTGCATTTTCTTTTACTGTTGAGTCGATGCTTTCTATGCTATCTTCAGCACCTGAGATTCTTTCTTCCATCTCTTGTATTCTATTGTTGATGTTTGCATCTATGACTCCTGATTTCTTCCCAAAGTTTTCCTCTCCAAAGTTGTTTCCCTTTGTGATTTCTTAGTTGTTTCTACTTCCTTTTTTAGATGCTGGTTGGATTTGCTGAGATCCTTCACTTGTTTGTTTGTATTTCCCTGTATTTTTTTTTTTAATTTTATCTTCTAAGTTTTTTTTTATTTACATTCAAAATCATTTCCCCTTTCCCGTTTCCTCCCTCCCCGAAAGTCCCATAAGCCCCCTTCCCTCCCTCTTTTCCCCATTCAACCCCCTTTCGCTTCTCTCTCCTGGTGTTCCCCTACATCCAGTCTTTCCAGGACCAGGGGTCTCTCCTTCCATCTTCTTAGAAATCTATTGATATGCGAATTGCGTCTAGGGTATTCCAAGATTCTGGGTTAATATCCCCTTATCAGTGACTGTATTTCTTTAAGATATTTTTGCATTTCTTCTTTCTGGATTTCTGCCTATTGACCCAAGTTCTCCTGTATTTCTCTAAGTGATTTTTGTGTTTCCTCCTCATGGGCTTCCATCTGTTGATCCGTAGTCTCCTCCATTTCTTTAAGCGATTCTTGTGTTTCCTTTGTAAGGGCATCTACCCGTTGATTTATTTCTTTAAGCGATTTTTGTGTTACCTCCCTATGGGCCTCCATCTGTTGGCCCATATACTCCTGCATTTCTTTAAGCAATTTTTGTGGTTCCTTTGTAAGGGCATCTACCTGTTGATTCATTTCTTTAAGCGATTTTTGTGTTGCCTCCTTATAGGCCTCCATCAGTTGACCCATATTCTCCTGCATTTCTCTAAGCTAATTTTGTGTTTCCTTTGTAAGGGCTTCTACCCGTTGATTCATGTTCTCCTGTATTTCTTTATGAGATTTATTTGTGTCCTTCTTGAAATCCTCTAATAGCATCATGAGAAGTGATTTTAAATCCAGATCTTGTCTCTCACTTGTGATGGGGTATCCAGGACTTGCTGCTATTGAAGAGTTGGGTTTGAATGGTGCCATATTGCCTTGATTTCTGTTAGTAACATTCCTACATTTTCTTTTTCCATCTGGTTACCTCTGGGGTTAGTTGGTCCTGCTGTCATTGGCTCTTGGTTGGACCTCCTGTGAGCCTGCAAGGCTATTTCTGCCCCCCCCCCCACTCCCCTGGATTACCGGGATTCCCCTGGCACCGATTGCTGGGGCCTGCCCTTCTCCTGAATGACTTTGGAGCCGTGGCATGCCTTGCCGCAAGTGATGTTATATTGGGAAATTCCTGTGCATCCGAAGGCTCAGCATAGTAGACCCCTGGAGCAGAGGTCGTCAAGGGGAGGCTGGTGCGCTCACTCCCTGTATGGGTGTGTTCTCTCCCAGTGCAGGTCCCTCTGCAGGGCAGATGTCCCACAGCAGAGCTGGCCAGTAGGTGACCACAGAACTGCCCAGCTCTTGGGAGCAGGGAGCACACAAGCTGGCTGAGACACAAGCGATATTATGCTTGATTGTCCCTGTGCCTGGAGGTCCCAATTGCCCTGTTGCTGGAGTAAAGATCGAAAATTGCTTTTTAATTGCTAACTTCTTAAGACACGCATTCATGCTATATTCTTGCAGTAGCCTTTCCTTTCTTGATATTAGAGACAGCCATTAATGTCATCCTCCTAACTTGAAGGATCCTTCTAACTTTTTTCATCCTTTCCTATATGAAGAACTAAATTTAGATCATTATCGATTGTCAATTTTTTTCTTTTGTAAGTAGTTGTTTGTTGCAATTGAAAGGTGAATGCTTTAAATAAAATTTAAACTCCCACAAAAGAACTTAGGAAATAATCGGTGAATAAATCATCTATATTATATCAAATTTATAATCAATCATCTATAACTATAAGGTGCTTTCAAAACTTATGGAATTTCATTTTAATCTTACAATATGGACATTTTATAAAAACTTAATATCATTTAATTATAATGAAAATACTATAATGGTTTATACATTATTTTATATCTCCATGGATTCCCATTAAAATGAGAAATTATTTTTAAAGTTACAATCTATATCATCTATTGATTATTGTTAGATTTAAGTTGTACACCCATACATTTTACTTATAAACAAGATTCACATAAGTCTATGGGGCTTACCAACATTTTTTTTTTTGAATTTGTTCTATGAACTTGTATGTATAGTATTATTAATTAAGAGACTATTCTTTTATTTGGTTTTTTGGTTTGCTTGCATATTTTTTTTTATTTACTTGTGGTTTTGTTGAGACATTTTATCATTTTCCCCCGGCTAGTCATCAGTTCATTAAATGGCTAAGGCTCATATTGACCTCTTGACCTTCAACCTCACCCACTCCTTGTCTTAAACCAAGTCCACCATTATCGTTTTAAAAAACTGAGTTCGACTTTTGAACTCTTTATAATCCTGCCTTTTTCTCCCAAATATATGACCATGATTTGTGTCTTCATGCCAGTTTTAATGGTGAGTAAAACTGTATTACCTATTTTGTAACACAAGGGCAAAGAAAATGTATTGGTGCTGGATTTCAGCAGATAGTGAACAGGGATTTTTTTTATTATTATTATTGCTTCATTTTGTTTCATTTTTTGTCTCACAATGTTTATCCTGGATTCTTAAAAAGTATATATTATGGTTTCTGATTTTGTTTTGATGGGTTTCTTTTGTGTGTGTGTGTGGGGGGTGTATGTGTCTCATTGTCTATATGTGTTTCTTGTGTTTTCTTTGTTTCTTAATTTTTTTCTTCTGCTTGTTGGTTTGTTTGGTCCTATTCTGATTTCTTTGTTTTCACTTTATCTTATTCTCTTTTATTTTCATTGCATTTTCTTTAGATGGCCTTTTTTTTTATCCTAATGAGAGAGAGAAGGAAAAGATGTAGATTTGGATGGGAAAGGAATGAGGATTCAGGAGAAGTTTGGGGAAGGCACACTATGATCAGTATATACTGCCTGAAAATTAATCTGCTCTTAATAAACAAAAATGTTACGCCTGAAAAAAAGAAGACAAAGGTTAAAGACTTGTGCATATTCGACTTTAAAAATATTATGTTTCTACATAGTGGGTTCATGTTTTAAGTTTTAAAATATTTCTTAGGGAAATTGAATGTGCAAGACTGGAAATCTAAATCATTTTCTAACTGAGCCTCATAATGAATACAACTTTAAAAATTTCTCATTTAAATTTATTTATTTATATTCATGTATATGTAGATGTTTATCTTTTGAGCTTATGGGCATTAAATACACACAGGTGCCACGGGGGTCAGAAAAGTCATCAAGTTCCCCATCGAGGCTTGTGTAGGAAACCTGGGTCTTCTGTATGAGTAGTAAACAGAGTAATCATTTAGCTATCCCTCCAGTGCCTTTTACTGGAATTTTTAAAATGAAGTTTTTAAAAAACTGTCATTAACATCTAATGCAAGCACATGATTTAAGGGTGTTAGTAAGTTAAAAAAAAAGATTGGCATGCTTTATGAAAAGATTCAAATTACTATTAAGAAAATTTAGGAAGAATAAAAATACTCTCTGACTAAACACTTAAACATACTAAGACAAGAAAGGCCAGTTCACCTACAGAAAATCATTCTGAGGCAGAAGCCAGGAGAAGGGTACTTTACTTATCGTGCCTCTGCTCCAGTTTTCTGGCTAGAAGGGAGGAGTTCACGAGAGAAGCTATAACATTAGGTGAAGGTCAGATTGCAAGAGCTCTGCTCTCTGAGCCTAGAGAATGTGCTTAGGTATTTGTAGCAATCTCTGCTTCCTCCCACTCTTGAGATACAGGCGCTGAATTGATAATATCTCCCTGTTACGGGAGTGTGGTGCACTCAACTAGCTACCAATCACTTCCAAAAGAAACTACCTTCTTCAAAAGGTGTAAAATTCAGGCTTCTAGGACTGTATAACATTTTTCTGTTTCTGACCATAGTTGGTACTTATTTTTTTCTTTAATCTTATTTTCAAAACAAACCTGGCCCTATTTTAAGGAAGCCAGAGAGCCTACAGTTAGAATACTAAACTTGCTATATGCATAGTTTCATATTAACCAAACCTAAAATTATTATAATTTTACTAAAAATATTCATCTTTAAATTGAAGTTGTTATGCAGTTATGAAGCACTTGACTACTTTGGACACCGACCATGATTTAAAACTCAGCAACACAAAGGATAAAGGCAAACAAGCAAACAAGCAAATGTTTAGGACTAAATATGAACATATAAGTAAAGCATTATTGTTAATGGGGCAGATAAAGCTGAGAAAAGAGGCACTTGTCTAGAACGCCATAACTAGAGATTATAGGAGCATTTTCTAATACAAGTTCAAGTATAAACAGGCACAAATATTCATAACAACAATAAAAAACAATATTGAAAACTCTTCTCTTACTGTGCATTTTTGTATAGTTTCAAAAGAGACTCGTTGTGACATTTAGCTTTCAGAATTTCCAGTATCTCATGTTGGAAATTTAGCCCAATATATATATGGAACTAAATTTTGATCTTTTAAATGCTTTGTAGAAATTGATTGATAGGGCCTTTCTTGAAATTTAAAATATTGTACAACCTTGTACTATATCAGCCATAACATTTCAATTATTTTGAATATGTACATGTTTGAAAGACACAAGAGAAAACATTGTTTTCTATGATACAAATAATAAGTTCTGAAGCAATTTGTCATTCACAATATGAAAGACAACTTTACAGAATCTAGTTTATGATCAAGTGCATGGGCCTCTCTTTTGTATTTTGTATTTTGTATTTAATACAAATGTTGTCAAGCAATGTATTTCTGTAAACACGACTTACATTGAAAGCCTAACAAAGACTTCACTTATCATTATATACCCCAGATTCTACCAGTCGTCTCTGTGTAAGAAAATGCCCAAGGCATGAAATTTACAGAGAATAGACAAATAAAATGAAGTGAAAAAAAAATACCTTCAGAATCCATGAAAAGTAGATGTATCCCTAGTACTCTGTGTATTATTAAAACCTCCCCACCTGCTCAAAGAGGATTTTTGTAAATTAGATATATTCTTTATTTATATTTCAAATGATTTCCCCTTTCATGGTTCCCCCCCGCCAAAAAAATCCCATCAGCCATCTCCCCTCCCCCTGTTCCCCAATAAACCCTCTCCTGCTTCCCTGTCCTGGTATTCCCCTACCCTGCTGTATTGAGTCTTTCCAGAACTAGGGGCCTTTCCTCCCTTTGATGTCCAACAAGGCCATCCTCTGCTGCCTATGCATCTGGAGCCTAAGGGATCTAAATGGGAAGGATATAGGCTTTGGAAATTATGGTCCAACCCCACTGACACATGTCTCCAATTAGCTGTACTTCCTAATGGTTTTCAAACAGTTCCATCAAATGTGGACCAAAAATTCAAATATATGAGCTTATGGGGTCCATTGTCATTTAAAACTCCTCAAGCAAAGCATTACTGATCTTACATTCATACTTGAGAACTCTGTTTCACCCCCCCCCGTTAAATCCATATTTCTAAGTAAAGTTACTGAGATAATCCCAGGATCCTTTAGTCTATAGATCAATCTTTTGATGCTTTGATACTGTTGTTAATACTCTTCTCCAAAGAAAAGTTAAAATATTAGCTGTCGTGTCATATATTTTTATTTCCTAAAAACAAGATGAATTTTCTACATTCCACTAATAAGCTAAGACAAATGCTTGAAATATTTTACTTCTTTAATTATCTTAGAAATTGTGTGTCCTTCTAGACTCTAATGATGAAATATTATGCATGTGTATGTTTGTGAGATTTCTTAACTGACAAATACATATGGTTGTGTTAATACTGTTAACATTTGAAGCTGTACCAGCTCCTCCTCCAGAACCTGAAAGCCAGGATCCTCCAGTGCCACCCCAAGATGCTTCCTAAGAATATGCCTGATAAATTTGGAAAGCTCTATTTAATGAAGAAATGTATTCCTGTTTCATATGAATATAACTTTAGTCGACCATATCATTATTGATGTCATGATTTTAGCCTTGAGTGTGGTGGTATCCACATAGGGCGGACAGCAAGTCTGGTGATATTGGACAGTTACCAGTTCTTGCTCATGGATTGTGTCACCTCTGACTAACCTGTTGAAGGGTATGATCCCAGGAGACACTATGGAGGATTAAGCATTATAGTGACATGGACTTTCCTGAACAAACCTTTATACTTGAACAGAGACACTGCTTGTGGGAGTCAGTGCTTGCACTCTGCGGTGTGCAGAAGCCAGGCTGGAGGCTAGCTGGTCAGGACAGCAAGGGTCACTGGGAATAGCTCTCTGACAGTGGGTGTTTGATATTATTGCTAGAGTCACAAACTGAAACGTGTGGCAGTTAGCATCAGTAGCCTTAAGGTTGTATGACCTTCCTGTGCGTGGGGATCTTCATGGCTTCCTTTCCTTGTCAGAGGTAGTGTTTGAGCCCTGGAGTGAGTGAGGAGGCTGTGATTTGGGGTGTGTACAAAGCCCCACAACTTCCATCATGGTGTCTTCCCATCCACAGAGGCAAGTCAAGCTGGGTGCAGCGCTCCGTTCCCATATTTGTGTTTTTAGAAAAAAAAACTGCTAAAAAAATAGTAGATGTTTTACAATAAAAAATTCTGTTAATATTGGTGATAAACTTAGTTTTAGATTTAGTATTATTTCTTCGTTTTACTTAGCAATATCTTTTGTGCAGCATATTTTGATCATTTTCATTTTTCTCCTTGGAGTTTCTTGTTTTTTTCTGTCTCTTTCTCTCAGAAAAGAAAGAAAATCAAAACAAACAAATTAAAGGATAGAACAAAAATATCAAAAGAAAGCAAAGTGAAATGAAATCTCTCTCGTGTGTGTGTGTGTGTGTGTGTGTGTGTGTGTGTGTGTGAGAGAGAGAGAGAGAGAGAGAGAGAGAGAGAGAGAGAGAGAGAGAGAGAGAATAAAATAAAACAAAACACACAACCTATGGATTCTATTTTTGGCCAACTTCTGATCAACATGTATCTTAAATGAAGTATGACTGAAATAAGGAGTTGTACCTCATTGGACAAAAGCATGATTGGGGGAGAAATGAGTACACAATGCTTCTTCTCAGTGCTCAATGTTGTTTGTTTTGAACCCGTGCAGATCTTGAGCCTCCTGTCATAGCCTTTCTGAATTCACATGTCTATAACTATGTCTGTGTCTAGACGACACTTTAATCAAGTCATATATTGCTCGGCCACTCCTGCAGGCTTTGGGCCACGCCTGCAGCAGTACACCTGTCAAGGCAATCACTGCTACAGAGTAGGTCAAAGGGTTTGCAGCTGGGTTGGTGTTTTCACCTTTCTCCTTTGGTCGCATGGAGAGAATTTTCCAGAGACATGAATGCTTGTCCATAGGGGTGAAAGTTCTAGGCAGCTTGGATTTATGTTTAATTCCTTTAAAAAGTTAAAGCAAGCAAAACATATGTGTACATGTATATGTTTTTCAGAAATAGCCTCACTTTTCTGAACTTTACCCATAAACAGACCGATAATCTCAATGTATTTTCAGACTTTATATATTAACTTGCTCAAGCCATATCCTTTTATCTAAGAAATGCTATTAATACCTATGCACCTGTTTATCACCCCATCTTTCACTTGACTCCCATTGATATGATAAACCTTGAAGGTTAATTTTTTTCTCAGTGTAAAAGAAATGTAGATTATTAAAATGAATTACACATATGCTCCAAGTAAACAGAAAATAAAAAGATTTGAATTTAAATTTCTTATCTTTGTAAGGTAACAAGATAAAAATCACCTAATATCTTGAATTTTAAATGCAGATAATTAGACAAAATAATTCCTATAGTCTATAGTCAGATCATGTTTTATCCAATCAGTTTTAATTGTACTATTGTTGCATAACAAATTACCACAATTCTTCTCTCCAGTGACAGAGCAGACAGGTACAGCCAAGAGGCAGGAACCAGGAGCAGCAGAACAGCTGGGTCCATCTGGGCTCTACCTGCACCCAGGGGCTGGGCAGCTCCATGGTCCTCTGTGCACCTATCCTGCCAGGGGAGCACCTCTCTGCAGGGAGGGAGTTGACTCCTGGCTTTGGAAGTCAGGCCTCCTTCATCTTCTCTCCAGGGACCTAGCAGGCAGGTACAGTCAGGGGGCAGGGAACACAGGAGTGGCAGAGCAGCGGGAACAGAGCCAGTCCAGGCTCCACCTGCACCCAGGAGCTGGGAAGTGTCACAGCACTCTTTGCCAGGGGAGAGCAGGTCACCCAGGGGTGCTGAGACAGGCTTGCAGGTCCACAGGAGGGACAAGCACCCGCCAGAGAGAGCAGGGCCAACTAACACCAGAGAAAACCAGATAGCAAAAGGCAAATGTAAGAAGGTTACCAACAGAAATCAAGGCAACATGGCACCATCTGAACCCAATTGTCCCACAACAGCAAGTCCTGGATACCCCAACACACCGGAATAGCAAGATTTGGATTTAAAATCACAGCTGATGATGCTGATAGAGGGCTTCAAGAAGGACATAAATAACTTGCTTAAAGAAATACAGGAGAACACAGATAAACAGGTAGAAGTCCATAAAGAACCACAGGAAAGCACATCAAAATAGGTGGAGGAATTGAACAAAACCATCCAGGATCTAAAAATGGAAATAGAAACAATAAAGAAATCACAAAGGGAAACAACTCTGGACATAGAAAAATCTAGGAAAGAAGTCAGTAGTCATGAATATAAGTGTCAACAACAGAATACAAGAGATAGAAGAGAGAAAATCTGATGCAGAAGATACCATAGAAAACATCGAAACAACAGTCAAAGAAAATGAAAAATGCAAAAAGCACCTAACCCAGAATATCCTGTAAATCCAGGACAAAATGAGAAGACCAAACCTAAGGATTATAGGCATAGAAGAGAATGAAGATTTCAACTTAAAGGGCCAGTAAATGTCTTCAACAAAATTATAGAAAAAAATTTCCCTAACCTAAAGAAAGAGATGCCCATGAACATACAAGAAACCTACAGAACTCCAAATAATTTAGAGCAGAAAAGAAATTCCTCCTGTCACATAATAATTAAAACACCAAGTTTACTTAACAAGGAAAGAATATTAAAAGCAGTAAGGGAAAAAGGTCAAGTAACATATAAAGGAAGACCTATCAGAATTATACCAGACTTCTCACCAGAGACTGTGAAAGTCAGAAGATCATGGGCAGATGTCATATAGACCATAAGGGAACACAAATGCCAACCCTGTCTACTATGCCCAGCAAAACTCAATTACCATAGATGGAGAAACCAAGGTATTCCACGACAAAAACAAATTTAATATCTTTCCACAAATGCAGCCCTCCAAAGGATAAAGAATGGAAAACACCAACAAAAGGAGGGAAACTACACATGAGAAAAAGCAAGAAATTAATCATCTTTTAACAAAACAAAAAGAGAGACACACAAACATAACTCCACCTCTAATAACAAAAGTAACAGGAAGAAACAATCACTTCTCCTTAATATCTCTTAATATCAATGGACTCAGTTCTCCAATAAAAAGACATAGACTAACAGACTGGATGCATAAGCAGGACCCAACATTTTGCTGCATACAGGAAACTCACCTCAGGCACAGAGACAGATACTATCTAATAAAAAAACAATACCAAAAAAAATTACCACTAATTGACCAAGATATATCAAATTTAAATTTTAAGTTACATATTACTACACTTCATAAATAAAATCAGATTCAAATGAATTCATTGTTAGTGTTTGAATGTCAAAAAAAGATCCATTTCTGCACTAGCCTTTTCTATATAGAATCATGGGGCTTTTAATACCAGGCTTGCAGGTTGTCCTAGAGGTATAGTTACAGGTTTCTGTTCTTAGCTCTGGTATGAGAAGACTGTCAAATATAAGGACTATTTTAAGAGATACAAAATAAAATTTAGAAGATGACCAAAGGGTAAAACTAACTACTATGTTCAGAAAGAACTGACAATCAAGGTCAAAAATAAGTACAGCAAGCATACGTATGGAATTATAGTTCATGTGACAAACAGAGACATTATCTGTCTTAGTGATTATAGCCACACAGAAGAGGGATGATAGTTTGTGAAGCATATGCACGTAAACTACCAAACTGTGAAAGTTGATATAAGAAATTACGATGTAGCCGATTCTCCTGGTCTGCTATTAGTCCACAGGGTTTACAAGAGACTTTCCATAGATATGATCTATGAAACCCAACTGGATCTGACTGGAGAATGAAGGCAATGTAGAAAGTACAGACAGTCATCTGGACCTTTCTTTGCCATAAAACTCTGATCTTACATGAATTATACCTGGCAATGAAGTTTTGTGGGTCCTAAAAGCAGCTGTAGATAGAGGCTTGTTTATCATTCACAGTACCAATGATTCCCAGGTTATGATGCAGAATGCAAGGAACTCAGTCAAGAAGTAAATTGGGAATACATCATAGTTAAGAACTTTGTAGACTACCTATATTACTTAATGGAATAGCATGAAGATACTTATAAGTAACAGTTCTCCTAGTACATAATGTATGATGTAACAACAGACAGGGAGAGATGTGTAAGAAATCTCAACCTTCTCTCTGAGACAACAAAGTCTATATAATAAATCCAGGGAAAAAGTCAAGAATCAATAGAACACTCCCAAAATGTCCCTTACCCAGAAGACAAGTCAAGTCACTTCAACAAAACCAAGCTTTGTTACAGATCACGAACAAGGTTCTGAGAGCTAAAGCAATTGTTTTTTATAAAAATTTTCCATAATGAAAATAAACATTTAAAATGGGGTTATAAATAGTCCTTTTTGCTTATTGAACAGGTAGGTTTGTTGGTTAATTGTATCATAATAATACAAGTAGAATTGACCCGTCCAGCAGGTCTAGTTATTCAGGGTCCCGAAGAGGCGCTACCTGAGGGTCATGGGGGGGAGAGAAGAACGAGGCCAAGCAAGATTCCATTGTCAAGGCCCCGTTTATTGTCACGCAGGCAGCACGTTTTAAGCAGTAGGGATGAGGAAGTCGGGAGGGGGAACTATGGGGAAGTGACCTATGGGCCAAGCCCTGAATGAGGGAGTTGGGAGGGGGAGCTAGGGGGAAGTGAGCTATGGGCCAAGCCCTGGGTCATGTGCCTGGGACATTCTGCGGTTTTTCCCGGGAAGGTCACAGATTTTTATCTTGGTCTTGATGTTCCATCAGGAAGGTCAGGAATTTCACGCGAGGGGAGAGGCGGCCTGTCTATGTAGCCGGCAGTTGGCCTGTCGGCCCCCAACATGTCCCCCTTCTTTGTATAATTGATGGAGAGTCTGTCTTAGGCTACATGATGTGCACCCACAGCCAGCACCTAGAAGAGAGGGGTAGAGCCTCTGTCTTAGGCTACGTGAGGTGCCTCCATGCCAAGAACCTCCAATAGGAGTTTGCTCCCCGGGCAATGGCCTCACGCTACTCCCGTCATGGATTTACTCTACAGCCCTGGGATCATGCTCTACCGACTGAGTTAGCCAGGCTCTCAGGTGTGCATCTGGCATGTGGCATCATGATATTCCCGTCATGGACGTCTCCATAGATTTTTATACCAAGGGTTTCGGTAGTCTGCGGCCAGGATCGAGAAATCGAGGCCAGCAGAGGGGGTGCCCAAGGGCTCCTCGTAGGCACCCGGGTCATTATCTCTGACCTCTAGACGATGGTAATACACTGAAACCGGCTTGTTGGTGAAAGCGGCATCCACCTGTGACTTGACAAAAAGAGTTAATTTTTGGAAGGCCCATGGCTCAAAGGAAATGAGCAGGAGAAGGCCCACCAAAGGTCCCAAAAGACTAGGTAACAGAGTAGAGAGCCAAGGGGATGTAGAGAACCAGTTTTGAGACCATGATTCTTTTTTCTCTCTTTCTTTCTTGCGGTTTTCTAGACTTTCCCTGACCTTTTTTAGGCTATCTTCAACCAATCCTGTCTTGTCTGCATAAAAGCAGCATTCTTCTTTAAGGGCAGTGCATAACCCACCTTGTTGTAAAAAGAGCAAATCTAAACCTCTTCTGTTTTGTAACACTACCTCAGAGAGGGTTGTAACAGAATCTTTAAGATTCTTTAGTCCTAACTGTAGCTCTTGTAGGCCTCTATTGACCACAGAGCTGAGCTGCGCATACTGCTGACTGGAAGTGACCAAGGAGGCAATTCCTGTTCCGGCCCCTGTGGCTCCCAAACCAAGGAGTATAGCCAGGGTGACTGCTGCTATAAGTTCTCTCTTTTGTCGGGACAAATGAGTTCCCCTTTCCCAAAAATTAAGGAGCTCATCAGAATCACAAATGGTCAATCGAGGGAGGAGCTTGACAAACACACAATATTCTCTATTCTCTAAAAAGGCAGCTGAAACTATAAAAGTGGTCAATCCCGAGGAGCATGCAAGATAGGAATCATTAGAAACAGCAACAGATACTGAAAGGAAGCATTAATTACAATAGTTTGATTGCAAACCTCAATCAGGGCCTTGGGGGGCAGCATATCAGGTCCCAGAAGGCACATGCCTAGGCCAGAAATTTGGCCAAGGGTGGGTCCTTGCTTCTCTGGAGGACTCCGCCGCAGAAGCGAGGTATCATTAGTGGGTAATAATTCTCCAAAGCTTGCAATCCCTTCATAAAAGGGCGGGGAGGGTGAATAACAGACCTAACATTCCTCTAAAATAGCTTCATGTATGGCTTGTATCGAAGCATTAGCTAATGATAGCACAAGCTCAGTAGACGAGGGAGGACCCATAGGTAGAGTAGGCTGAAGCAAAGGATTGGGTGTTCGGGTATCTGGGATAGTGGGTGTTGCAGGGACCTGGTTTCCAGATACTCACATGCTCGGGCAATGGAGCGGTCGCGATGACCTTCCGGGCAGACATAAAATTCCCAGGGAAGGAGCCTTAAGTGTTTTTGCCTGCCTTCAGTGGAGCACCCGGGGGACCAGTTAGAATCCGAAAGCTCGGGCGCACTTTCTTGAGGGACAAAGGTGTCAGGGGTACCCCAATCCGCACTAGCTCCAGAGCGAGCTGGTGAGAAACCACCTCATTGGGGCTACACATCATTGTCCCCATTTGAGAGAGAATGTCTCTCCCCCAAATATTGACAGGGAGGCCCTCAACAATAAAAGTCTGCACAGTGCCTGAATTCCCCTCTGAATCTTTCCATGTCAACAACTTTGAATTTTGTAAGGTATTTTTAGACTGGCCAGTGCCTTGTAAATGAGTCATCGAGGGCTGGAGAGGCCAGGCAGAAGGCCAGGAACTCAAACTAAGAACTGTGGTGTCAGCTCCCATATCTATAACACCATCAAACTTTCGCCCGTCCAACGTAAGGCACAAGGAGGGGCACTCCTTAGAGAGTTGCTGGACACAGTAGACATCAGAGGAACCAGGTTGGCTATCTCCTCTGAGCCCTCCCATATGAGCACCAGAGGAATCAAGCAGGAGAGGGAGCGCCTGGGCTACTCTCTGACCAGGGAGAATGGTGACCGGGCCCTTTTCTGCCTTAAAACTTTTATCTCTCCAGTACAGTCTGCGTCCACAAGCAACGGGTGGACACTGAGACCCTGCATGGTAGCTGAGGCATGCCCTATATTGAGAAAAAATGTGCCAAATGGCGGGGGTCCAAAAATTCCTGTGGAGAGAACCTAAACACCATCTTGGGGGTTCAAAATTGTGTAGGAGGAGGCACACAGGTCCAGTCCTGCGCTCCCTGCTGTTGCCCTAGATAAGCTGGTGCCACAGGAGCTTGGTGCTGTACTTGGGGGTGTGTGGGGCCCCCAGTGCGGGGCCCCTTGGCCATTTCCCTGGACTGCAGGGAGGGCTTGCCCATTAGCATCAGTTCTAGACCGACATTCCTTGGCCCAATGACGGCCTCTCCTATAGCGAGGATAAACTCCCTGCGCGGGTAGGCTTAAGGGCATCATGCATGTTCATCATGCAATTTCCCTCCCTAATCCCTCCCTGATACACTCAGCCTCCTTACCTACATGTAGTATTTCCCTTCTGTGTGGGAAGAAAGAGAGAGAGAGAGAGAGAGAGAGAGAGAGAGAGAGAGAGAGAGAGAGAGAGAGAGAGAGAGCAAAAAGAATTTCAGATTTGAAAAGACCTGCATAGGTTCAAGTCGGACAAGGTCCCAGAAAGTAGAAACAGAGATAAACACAAAATCCGAACCCTAACTAGGTTAGGTTTTTAATTGAAACCCACTGGGAAAGAAAAAAACAAAACACAACAAACAAAACAAACAAAAACGAACCAAACAAAAATGAGTTTTCTCTGATGCACGGTTACTACACTCTATAGTAAGTTCCATCTCCAGGAGTAGGAAGTCAAACTCAAACAGAGCCCATGTTTTATTATGCACTTTTTCTTTTGTTCTGACCATACTTTTCCTTTTCTTTTCCTTTCTTTTTCTTTCCTTTTACTTCCTCCTTTTCTTTCCTTCCTTCTTTCTTCCTCCCTCCCTGCCTCCCTCCCTCCCTATCTCTCTCCTTCCTCCCTTCCACCCTCCCTCCCTTCCTTCCTTCTTTCCTTCCTTCCTTCCTTCCTTCCTTCCTTCCTTCATTTTTCAGTCACTTACAGGAAAGATATTTAATAATTAGAGTTTAATTATTAATTTATTGGTAATACTAGAGGAATGTGTTATTGGACTATCACTAACAATGATCTCGAACATGAAGGACAAATATTTTTAAATGTACAAATAATTTTAAATGTATGTAAATGTATCTAGTTATTATAAGCATATATATATATATATATATATATATATATATATATAGAGAGAGAGAGAGAGAGAGAGAGAGAGAGGAATATATGAGCATGTATAAAAAGCAATCTAAATTACTTTAGATATATGAAAGCTGAGAAAGCCTTGCCACTTTAATGTGCACAGTCAGAATTTCTAGTCTCCTTGCCACAAGAACAATGGCAACCTTAAAGGCAGGTAATTTTACAGAAACACAGGACACTGCGTTCTTCATGGAATTGAACCATTTTTATTTTTCCACATAGGGTTCATAGCATTTAACTGGTTACTAAATATAGAGTAATGAGAGTATTGCTTGAGAAAGCAGTCTTTATAGACCCTTTATCTGGATTCTTTCTTCTGTATTTCTATGTCCTTGTGATCTTATGTGAACTGAAAGACATTCCTCCACGGATGTGACCTCATGCCTGTTTCTGAAGACAGGGACTGTGTGAGTAAAGAACTACAGATCAAGGTCCTAATAACTTACTCCCCTAGACACAAAGACCCCAAGGATTAGATGAGAATCAAACATGGGATACTGTATGCACAGTACTGTTTTCTGCTAACCATTTTCTAACCCTGGTATTAATGACACATAGTTGTTCTAAGTCATTCAAGGACATGTGGTTGTTTTATGATGACATACACTTCCCAGGTCTGAGATAGGTGATAAGATTGGTTAATTCTAACTTCTCATATTCATTTTCTTTTACTAACAAATTATCTCCATAATTTGCAGTAACTGCTAAGAAACTGGATGTTTTCAGCTAACTAGACTTGATCCTAGATTTGTCCCTATCCTTCTGAAGGTTCACTTCTAGTCTCCAAGAGTAATATGAATTTAATTCAGAATGATCTTTTTCAAAGAACAAATTGAGATGCACTGTTACTGTACTTTCAAGAAAACCAACATTCTTTGTTCACTGTTTGTACTTTTTTCTTTGAAAATAAAGCTAATTTCTTTATAATTCATCTTTTTGCAATTGAATTTTTTCCTTTTTATTGGATATTTTATTTATTTACATTTCAAATGTTATCCCCTTTCCAGATGTCCCCCCCCAGAAGCCCCCTATCCCTTCCCCCCTCCTCCTGCTTCTATGAGGGGGTATCCCTATACACCCACCCTCTCCCACCTCCCCACCCTCTCATTCCCCTACACTGGGGCATCAATCCTTCATGGGGCCAAGGGCCTCTTCTCCCATTAATGCTTGACAAGGCCATTCTCGGCTGCATATATAGCTGGTGAGCCATGGATCTCTTCTTGTATACTCCTTGGTTAGTAGTTTAGATTCTGGGAGCTCTGGTTGGTTGATATTGTTGTTCTTCTGGGGGTTGCAAACCCCTTCAGCTCCTTCAGTCCTTTCTCTAACTCTTCCATTGGGGACCCTGTGATCAGTTCAATGGATGACTGTGAGCATCTGCCTCTGTATTTGTCAGGCTCTGCGAGAGCCTCTCAGGAGAGAGCTATATCATACTCCTGCCATTATGCACTTCTTGGCATCCACAATAGTGTCTGCATTTGGTGGCTATATATGGGATGGATCCCCAGGTGGGGCAAAATGTCAAACAACAGATTTGGAAAAGATCTTTATCAATCCTATATCCAATAGAGAGCTAATATCCAATATATACAAAGAACTCAAGAAATTAGACTCCAGACAATCAAATAACCCTATTAAAAATGGGGTACAGAGCTAAAGAAAGTTCTCAACTCTGGAAATGGGAATGGTTGAGAAGCACCTAAAGAAATATTCAACATCCTCTGTCACCAGGGTAATGCAAATGAAAACAACCCTGAGATTCCACCTCTCACCAGAGAGAATGACTAGGTTTAAAAACTCAGGTTACAGCAGATGCTGGCAAGGAGGTGGAGAAAAAGGAACAGTCCTCCATTGTTGGTGGGACTGTAAGCTGGTACAACCACTCTGGAAATCTTTCTTGAGGTTCCTCAGAAAATTGGACATAATATTACCTGAAGACCCAGCTATACCACTCCTGGGCATATACCCAAAATAAACCCCAACATATAACAAGGACACATGTTCCACTACATTTATAGCAACCTTATTTATAATAGCCAGAATCTGGAAAGAACCCAGATGTCCTTCAACAGAGGAATGGATACAGAAAATGTGTTACATTTACACAATGGAGCATACTCAGCTAGTAAAAATGATGAATTCATGAAATTCTTAGGCAAATGGATAGAACTATAAAATATCATCCTGAGTGAGGTAATCCAATCCCAAAAGAACACAGATGGTACACACTCACTGATAAGTAGATATTACTACAAAAGCTCAGAATACCCAAGATATAATTCACAGACTACATGCTGATCAAGAAGAAGGAAGACCAAAGTGTGGGTGCTTCAGTCCTTCTTATAAGGGGTAAGAAAATACTTATGGGAGCAAATATGGAACCTAAATATGGAGCAAAGTCTAAAGAAAAGGTTATATAGAGACTGCAATTGAATATTTTAAAGGCAAATTTTAACAAATAACTAAAACACAATTAAAATTATTGATCAAGTGTAATTTTAGAGACAGCAATATATAATTAGGCAATTCTATATTAATTAGTGTATATTTAAAGTGTTATAATTATCA
Source organism: Tokudaia tokunoshimensis (assembly GCA_036184795.1). Taxonomy (NCBI): domain Eukaryota; kingdom Metazoa; phylum Chordata; class Mammalia; order Rodentia; family Muridae; genus Tokudaia; species Tokudaia tokunoshimensis. The sequence continues at coordinate 17,950,033 of BTHU01000011.1, forward strand.
GTATTCGATCTAATATAACATTATTGAAATTATATGTGATTATGATACAATTGACTATTTTTAATAACTTTGTTATATAATGTCATTGTGTACCACAAACATTTTAGCTCAATGACCTCCTACAGTGTACCCTATAATAGAAAGTTATTAACATTATCATTTCCAATCATAAAAATATCGATAGCTTGTATTATTTCTCTAACATTGAATTATGTTTTTACAAATTATTAAAAGATAAAGTGAGAGTAAACTGACCCTCTTATACTTTAGCAAGTCCAAAGGAACATTTAAAGACTTTTGCAAAGACTAGCAAACCTGGGGGCAATGGAGGCACCAGAAAAATATGGGTCTTGGAAGACAGAGCCATGGGAATCTGGGGTCACCTCAGGAATAAACAATTTTTATTTTTAATAGCTGATTATATAGTATTTAGCTGGCTACTGAAGATAACCCTGAAAGCTAAGCTTTACTAAACAGTCTTCAGGGTACCTTTGTCCCATTCTCTGATTTCCTTTCTCTGCATCTCCCTGAAAGTGTGGTCTTGCTTCTACCAGGATAGGTTCTTCCTTAGACATTATCTCATGAATAGGTCTTTCTGTAGTCCCAGAGCCACACCTTAGTGAGTATTTATCCTTAAAATGGGAACTTAGGACCAACCATCAATGGCAGATAACACTATCCTGTTATATCTTAATGTGGCTCTTAGCATGTCTGTCCTGATGGCAATGACTCCAGCCCCTCCTAAGTTGGGTTTTGTTAGGAAACAGAAACCTAAAGCATTTCTCCAAAGTACATCATGGCTGGCCCATTATCCTGATCTTAGCTATCAGTGCCTCCTCTAATAACATCCCCATAGTAACCACCTGGTTGTTCCAGCCTCACCTGTCATACAACCATATAAAACCCAACAAGCTTTTGCATCTGGATACTGTTTTCTACTTCCCCAGGCAGCCTCATAGCTTCTTCTTCTTTGTTTTTTAATTGCCTTCCATCCACTGATTGGCATTACTGAAACTAAACTTTTCATTGTTCCCCAAATCTACGTGGTCATCATTAATATGATAGTTGAGATAGGGTATTGATTAGACTAGAAGCAGAAGGTCCTTGAGTTGCTTGGTAGCACATAGTTATGGTGTCCCTCAAATCTACCTGGAGTTAGCCATGGCATATTTCTCCTTGTATAGAATGAGCAACTTAAATCATGCTATTATCCCAATGGCCATGATCTTACATAATGTTTTTCAAAATTTATCCATCTTACCATATGACATTGATGAATTTCTTCTAATTCATAATACATATGGATCTAGCCATGCATAACATTGGAAGAATGGGGATTCTGATACATTGCCTGTGGGAATGTAAATTACAAAAGCAATTCATGCTTTAATTTTCTACTATCTAGAAAAACTAAAGTTGAGACACATTTTCAGCACTGTGGTCTTTAGCAAAAGTAACTTAAAAGGACAACTGAAAATACACGGTAGTTCTGTTTGAAGGGCAAGAAACTTAATCTTTAAAATACCTTCAAAAAGGAATTTTTCTTGAACTGGAATCAAAAAAAAGACTACAAGAAATAAACAAAAGAATTGCTCACTAGTAAATGGACAAAAATGAAACATCTGGATTTACATTATTTCTTAGTGTGGTGTTTGAGTGAGAATAGCTTCCATATGCTCACATATTTGAAAGCTAGATCTCTACTTGGTAGAACTGCTTGGAAAGAATTAGGGGGTATGACCTGATTGGAGAAGGTGTGAGCTTTAAGTTTTCAAAGGTTCATGCCATTTCTAGCTAAGCCTCTTTTTACCTGCATAATGCTTGGGGATGAGGTGCAAGGTCTCAGTTACTGCTCTGGCTGATGACATGCCTGCCTGGTGGCTGCCATGCTCCCTACCACTAAGATCACAGAATCCAATCCTATTGAACAACAAACCTCAAATCTAATGCTTTCTTTTATAAATTTCTGTGTTATATCATGGCAATAGAAAAGAGGCTAAGATACCATGGTGTTTGTAAGAAACTAGAGAACCAGCCTTTGACAACATAGCTTTAATGGACATTACAATTTATAATTTAATGGAAAATGTTATTTAAAATAAATGTTATTTTAGGTCCTTTGTGCTTTGAATTATTTGAATTATTTTTATTTCTATTTTAAATTTTGCATATATTTAGTGTCTAAACAACACAAAATTGTATGTGAGAATTTTAAAAGTCAGAAGCCCAAATGGGTTTCTCTGGACTATTGTTAATTTGCCATTAAGTCCATTCATATGGTTATCTCTGAGATCTGTCTGAATGACTTTTGTGAGCTTCTAAGACATGTCTAACTTGTTTGACATCAGAAACTACACCTAGTTCATTTCATCTACTTTTGCCATTTGCTTACCAACTGTTTTATTTTCAATTTCCTTTTCCGACCTGCTCCCATTGGACCCTAACATCTGTTGGCATTCTCAACTTACCAAATTTCTTTTAAAAGAATTTGGTGTACTCCATAATAATGAACCAATTATAGGGTCTTTAATCATATCTGTAATGCCATTTTTGCATATGAAGTAATATGTTTGCATGTTCCAAGAAAGTGATGACTTCTATTAGTAACCATGACTCAGATTATTGTATACTCATTTACTAAAGAAAGGTGCTAATTTGAGGACACATTAAAATAGCTATTTTGTGAGTGGGCTTGATGGTCTAGTGTGCTTGACCAGATTTTCCCTCACCTATGATATATAACTACAATTATGTATGATAATTTATGATTGTTTCAAAAATTTTTGATTTCCTTGAATGATAACTAAATATATACTGTGCATTTTTTGTATAACAAATAGATTTAAAAATTTTCATACATTCTATCATATTATTGATACCAGTTTTAATTATAGATTGAAAAAATATGATTGGATAACAAATCCAATTTATTTTAGGTTTTACATAATATGTGAAAGATTTAGACTTCATTTGAATTTGATGAAATATGATTAATGATATATACTTTGTTCCTTATACTAACTACCACATTAACTCACAGTAATACAATATTTATATTCTTTTGCAGTTTAAATGCACATGCAAACCATGTATTTCAGTCTTTTTTACCTATTGTGTTTTCTCATCTCTTTTTATAGAGAAACTCTACTTCTTTGAAACAATTCCCTACTCTATTTTCTTGTCCTTTTTCTGTGAGTCTCACACACTGCATTTAATTATAGCTGATTGTGTAATCATAGATGGTGAATAAACATAAGTTTATTAAGTTGTAAAGTTGTTCTTCAAAGATTTCATACATATATACAATGCATCTTCATCCTATCAACTTCTCCAAGTCTCTCAGGCACACATGTCTCCCTTCCAAATTAACACCATCTTATTAGAGTTTCCCATATGTTCTTGGGACTAGGGTCATCCACTTGGGTATGGGGAACCAACCAGTAGCAAAAAATTCCGTGTGATTCTACACACACACACACACACACACACACACACACACACACACACCACAAATTACTTTCCTTCTCCTCTTATTAATAAAATGATAATAACACTTCATTGAGAAACAGGACCTGAGAATTCCCTCTGACTTCTGTTGGAAATTTTTATTGGCTTGATTTTGTTTTAGTCACATATAGAGATATAGTACAAAATTTATTTTATTATATGTGCTGTGTGTGTGTGTGTGTGTGTGTGTGTGTGTGTGTTACAGAATTAGAGATCAGCGGACAACTTTATGGAGTCAGTTTGCTCCTTCCACTTTTACATAATTTCTAGAACTCAATCTCAGTTGTCTGGGTTTGGACAGCAACCACTTTTACCAGCCATGACATCTTACAGACCCAAGTATATTATTTTCCTTTATTATTGAAAAAAAGATATTTACATATTTATCATAAAGCTTATTATTGAAGTTAAATTTTCCATTTTAATTAAAAAGAGAGTTGTTATGGAATTTTAGGAGTGTTAATCAGTATACCAAGATGTTTTAAATCTATGAAAAAGATTGTATACTCTGAGAAGTGTGACTTTTCACAAAGAGCAAAGCTTCTCTTCAACTGACACCCATTCTATTCTCACATTAATATTGTTACATTGCAGATGATATGGGTTAATGCTGACAACTCAGGACTGCTGTGTTCTTTTGTATTCTAATTCACTATATTTTCATTTAGTCTTCAGTTTCCTGACATTTGTATCATATGCAATGCTGTCATTATAGATATGATGTAAATTAAGACAGATGGAATTTAGGATTGTCTTAGATAACTATGGCATATAATATATTACTACATCTAGTCCCTAAAGTGCCTCTAGAATGGGAAGCAAGTGGAAAATCTCAAAACATGTATCATTAACCACAAAAGGAATGCAGTTGAAAACATAAAGACAAAACCATAGTAACTACCCAGGTTCATTTAAATTTTGAACTTCTATTTATTTTAAAGTACTTTAAGGGCCTGGTTTCATGATGTTTTATTTCATTCCACTATAATCTTCCTTAGTACTTTTTTAATATGTGATCTATTGCTTCTGGAATGTTTTGTAAACCACGTTATTTTTTTCTGAGACATGCCCACCTTTGCTCTTACAGCCTTTCTTATTCATTGGTATCTTAAACCATACCATCCACTTATTTATCATTTAATTCAGAATACTTCTTTTCTGTTTCATTCCCTTTAGACACAAGATATGGAAATACCTAGAGTTTCTTAAGTCAGAAACTTACATAAACTTATAGTTTGAGGTTACAATTTTTGAAGTTATAAGTACACAACACCAAATAAAAAGCAAGTCACCAAACACAGTAGAATATTTAAAAACTTACAAAAATTATCTTTTATAAAAAATTATACATATGTTCCTTCTGGTATGTACCTGCACCTGTACCTATGAAAGATTTGCATGGCTGCCACCCCACCCCATTGATCCCACAGTCTAACTGTCTCCAGGGAGGTCTGGCCTTAACAAGGAACACAGTTGAGACCCCCACCCCAATACCCATGCTAGCTGGGACCCCCACAGAGCTCAGCTGAAGTAAGATCTATACCACTTTGCTCAAGCATCCCCCTTACAGTATGCACCTCCACCTGAACCTGTGGCAGATCTGTTAGCCTGCCCCCCTCTCGACCTCAAAGCCTACCTGTCTCCCAGGAGGTCTGCACTAACCAGGGACACAAGGACACAGGGACATAGGGGGCCTGCTCTAGCCAGGAACACAGGAAGCCTGCTGTAACCAGAGAAAGAGGGCCAGGAGAAGGAATAGAGTAAAGAACTCTGGAAGGAGGGACTGGGAACTGGGGCAACATTTGGAATGTAAATAAATAAAATAATTTAATAAATAACAAAACAAAAAAATTTCATACAAAATTATACAGATATATTTTACCAGATAAAAGTTTATTAAAATGATATGGCATTGTTTATTAAATTTTTCTTCTATGTTGTAATCTTTTTTACTATTATTTTATGTTTTCTTTTTTGTTTTGTTTTGTTTTTTTTTTTAAAGATTTATTTATTTCTATATGTAAGTACACTGTAGCTGTCTTCAGACACACCAGAAGAGGGCATCAGATCTTATTATGGATGGTTGTGAGCCACCATGTGGTTGCTGGGATTTGAACTCAGGACCTTTGGAAGAGCAGTCAGTGCTCTTAACCGCTGAGCCATCTCTCTTTACTATTACTTTAAAGCTTTATTGTAAAAGAATAGAGTGAGAGAGGGGAGGTAGAAAGATGAGAGCCAGCCATGGCCAGGTGGAAAGAGGGGGAAAAGAATGGGGAAAGGGAAAGATAAGAGAAGAAAATGAGAAGGAGAGCAAGAGAGAAGAAAAGAGAAGAGGACAAGAGCTGTTGTAATCTTTTACATGTAATGTGTATTCATTTGTAGGTTATAAAATCAGTTTAAAAGTTTTTTTTTAATATAATAAATTCATCTTGATTTTGAATCTTGTTTTGGTTCTAATACTCATTCAAAATTAGTTCAGGCATTTTATTATTTAAAGGCAGAGGCTGTTATTTCCTTGTGTTTAACAATTATTTTTCCTACTGACATCGATATGTATTATTCCATGCTAATAATGGTCTCTAGCTTTTTAACTGATGCTGAAAAAGTATTCTGTGTCTAGCTTCATGAGATTAGCTTTCAGAATGGTGCTGAACATTGTAGAATGTTTTTGTGGAGGAAAGCAAACAACAAAAACAAAGAAACAACCGTAACAACAACAGCAAAAAAACAAAAAACAAAAAAAAAAAAAAAAACCCAAAAACATCCAAAATGGCTGAAACAAGGTAAATGAGAACTTCAGCATTTCCTTTTTGGGGCTGATATCGTATCAGTCAAATTATTAAAGATTCCCAAGGTGATGATGTGTATACCTGGGGTATTAAGCATGCTAGTCCTTTGACTTATTCTTATCTTCAAGTCATTTGTTGTTCGAAACCCAGTGTTGTATATATAAAGAGAATAAAGATTCAAATGCTTTAATAATTCATAAAAAGCTGAGTTATTTTTGCATTGCATTACATAAATACACACTTACCTATATTTTAGTAGATTGCTTATTCATGCTTAAAGCTATATTTTAAAAGCAAATGTAAGTAAGCGAATAAATCCTACGAAGTATAGAGATAGATAAAAGATAGGCTGTTAAATAGTACATGGTAGATGATAGATAGATGTGTGGGTAGGGCTTCATGAGATGAAATTTATAGTTAATAGAACACAGCCTATGCATCAAAATGAAATTCTTTCTCAGATTGTTTTTTTTTATTTTCTACCTCCATTATCTCTATTATTGATTTAAAAGAACACTCTCTCTCTCTCTCTCTCTCTCTCTCTCTCTCTCTCTCTCTCTCTCTCTCGCATGCACATGTGCATGCGCATGAGCATGCCCCCCCCCACAAACACCCATTTCCAAATGGAGAAACTAACTACCATTTTAAACCTTGATGTGAGCAGTTGATAGATACTTCATCAACATGTTAAACATTTGGGAGTCAGATATCTAAATGATCCACATGAGATGTTTAGTGAAAGAGGATTGCTTTCCTTCTGGGTCTTCAGGAAGTATGGTTCAGTTCCATTGATCTGCCTCCAGAAACTTAACTACATTTCATGATATTTAATCAATAACACTTTTGAGGTAACCATGAGCATGAGTCCTTATCTACTTATACTGTGAAGGCATTCTCTTATCTCCTTGCATTGAGATTCCAGATAGTGACCTCGATATCTTTATAAAAATATTGTATTTATTTAAATAGGTAATTTTCCACACGAGGTTGAAAATTTATATCCACCATTTCCTGAGTGGAGATCATTATGTTCCCCATAGTGATCTTCAAAAAGATATTCTCGAACAGAAAGGTTCAAGTTTTTCCTGAAAGTCTAGCTAAGAAAATACATTCAATATTCCCAGAAAAATTTAGTTTGACTCATCAAGAATATTATCAATTAAATGTAAACATCTCCAATATTGCATTGCATTGGAATTGCATTCATTTTATTTTTGCTGTATATCTTAAGTGTTAATACTAAGAATGATGATTTCCAACACCTCAGAATAATTTTGGACATTATTTATAATACAATAGTTATGTCTATGACTGATTACTTTCAATTATATAATATTTACATTCTGCTTCATGCATGTTCATTTTCTCTTATTTACATCTGTATCTTATCCCCTCCTCTTTGAATTCTCACTTAATAAACTTTATTTTGAGTCTGGGTTTTATTTTTTTAATAACTATTTTGTTACATTATATTTACTGTCTTAATTAGTAATTATTTTGAGTGATTGGCTAATCTTGTAAGAAGAAAGAATATGAGTTAATATTTGTAAGGCAAATAACATATAGCAAATAGAAGCACATGAAATGTGTTCAATTATATATTAACAAGTGATTGTTATTTAATTAGTGTGAAATATATATTAAGTACTTGCTTTTAAAAGGTTAAATATCTAAATATAAATTTCATAATTCCAGTTTTTCTTATTCCTATGCTTTTAATATTAAGGCCAGTCACAGCAGGGATTTTATATTTGGTACTTTAGTCTCTCCAGGTGATCATAAATGTACAAGTTTTATAGAAAGGCAATAGGCTCTGTATGCCTGGGAGTCACTCTGAAAGATTTTGCCTTGGGGTTTATTATGCTAAAGGTCCTGAACAGTCATTTTCATGTCAACTATTAGATTCTATAGTGCTTTTCAGTAAGTGACTCTGGACTGATTCTCTTTGTTCTCAAAGTATTATCAATTCTAAAGGAATTCATTGTAAGTAGATGACACTCATGTTATTTAAATGTCGGTTGACAGTCATAGAAAATTTCTATTTTTATCACTCCATTTTCATTCATTTGGTATTGGCTGAAGTTTCTTTGAGATTCCTAGAAAATTTTATTTCAGAATTTCATCTTAGTATTTTATACTTTAAGACAAGTAAGAGACACATTTACTAACTGTCTAAATTAAACATAGTAATCAAGGTGTCACTTAAGAATGAACATGATGTACTAAAATCTTCATATTTGGGCTTAAAATTTAGTCATAAATAAAAAGAATTTTGACTACCAATAAGATCATCCTTCCTATTACTCTGTTCTTTCAGCATTGTTTTTTCATCTGCCTGGTTATCTGATAGTGAAGATGTTACTAATGTCAGAAATAAGAAATAATTCTCCAGTGTCTTTTTGAAGATTGATGGTCAAATTTTACTTTACTAAGAAAGATAAGAAATTATTGAAATATAAAATCTGTTTGCTCTATATAAATATTTAATCTCAATTGGAGGTGAAGGTGTTCTATCCTGCCTGTGATCATTCAGTTCCCAGATAAACGAAACAAACCTTTGCATTAATAATAAATCATTAATCAGCACTGGAACTGGACAGACATTTACCCTCTAAGCTATTATATCTGTGTCCCTGTCAATAACCCCACAATATGATTTGTCCTGTTCCACCGGGGCTGCTTTTAACTCCAATTAGCCAGCCCTCATGAACATGTTTTCAAGATTCTTACTCCATGGCATCTTTTCCTCTTTCCATATTTTTCTCTTCTGCCATGGTCCTGCCTCAGAACTCAACTCTGGAAACCGAAATTTTGCCTACCTCCCTTCTGCCCAGTCATAGGCTGTAGACATCTTTACTCAACCAGTAATTTAAAATTAAGAAACCAGGCCACATAGCATCATTTGATGTGTGTGGTGATTTCCTGGTCCCTTTGGGCAACCAGAACTTGATAGCCGATGTTCAGCATTAAAATACATACCAACAGATTAAACCTCAACAGCCATATGAATTGTATCTTGATATTGTAACTCTGAAGAAACTCCTTAGTCGATAGAAATAATTGAGAAAAGTTTGACTATTCTTTTCTACAAAAGAATGTGTGTTGACTGATGTGTCCCTATAAGCATGCCAGTCACATTGTCATGTTAGCTTTCTTGTAAGATAAAGTATCATTAAATGGGACCTCATAAAATTGCAAAGCTTCTATAGCAAAGGAAGCTGTCAATAGGACAAATGGCAACCAACAGATTGAGAATATATCTTTACCCACCCTACATCTGATAGAGGTTAATATCCAATATATACAAAAAACTAAAGATGTGAGACCGCAGACCATAAAATAACTTTATTTTAAAAAATGGGGTACAGAGCTAAACAAAGAATTTTCAACTGAGGAATACTGAATGGTTTAGAAACACCTAAAGAAATGTTCAAGATCCTCGGTCATCAGGGAAATGCAAATCAAAACAACCCTGAGATTATACCTAACACCAGTCAGAATGGCTAAGATCAAAAACTCAGGTAACAGTAGATGCTGGTGAGGATGGCAAGAAAGAGGAAAACTCCATTGCTGGTGGGATTGCAAGATGGTACAACCACTCTGAAAATAAGTTTGACAGTTCCTCAGAAAATTGGACATAATATTACCTGAGGATACAACTATACCACTCCTGGACATATATCCAAAATATGTTTCAACATTTAACAAGGACACATGCTCTACAATGTTCATAGCAGCCTTATTTACAATAGCCAGAAGCTGGAAAGAACCCCTCAACAGAGGAATGGATACAGAAAATGAGGTACATTTACACAGTGGAGTACTACTGAGCTATTAAAAACAATGAACACATGAAATTCTTGGGCAAAGGGATAGAACTAGAAAATATCATCCCAAGTGAGGTAATCCAATCACAACAGAGCACACATGGTATGCACTCACTGATAAGTAGATATTAGCCCAAAAGATTGGAATACCAAAGATACAATTCACAGACCACATGAAGCTCAGAAGGAAGACCAAAGTATGTATGCTTCAGTAATTCTTAGGAGGGGGAACAAAATACTCATGGGAAACAATATGGAGACAAAGACAGAAGAAAAGGCCATTCGTTTTCAGTATGTCTGGTTTTATGTGGATCCTTGATCCACTTGGAATTAAGCTTAGTACAAGGAGATAAGAATGGATCGATTTGCATTCTTCTGCATGATGTCCTCCAGTTGAACCAGCACCATTTGTTGAAAAGGTTATCTTTTTTCCACTGGATGGTTTTAGCTCCTGTGTCAAAGATCAAGTGACCATAGGAGTGTGGATTCATTTCTGGGTCCTCAATTCTGTTCCATTAATCTACATGCCTGTCACTGTACCAATACCATGCAGTTTTTAACACTATTGCTCTATAGGTACGGGATACTGATTTCCCCAGAAGTTCTTTTACTGTTGAGAATAGTTTTAGCTATCCTGGGTTTTCTGTTATTCCAGATGAATTTTTGAATTGTTCTTTCTAACTCTATGAAGAATTGAGTTGGGATTTTGATGGGGATTGCATTGAATCTGTATATTGCTTTTGGCAAGATGATCATTTTTACTATATTAATCCTTCCAATCCATGAGCACGGAAGATTTTTCCATCTTCTGAGATTTTCTTCAATTTCTTTCTTCAGAGACTTGAAGTTCTTGTAATACAGATCTTTCACTGTGTTTGGATTGAGTCACACCAAGATACTTTATATTGTTTGTAGCTATCATGAAGGGTATCATTTCTCTTATTTCTTTCTCAGCCTGTTTATCCTTTGAGTATAGGAAGGCTACTGATTTGCTTGAGTTGATTTTATATCTGGCCACTTTGCTGAAGTTGTTTATCAGCTTATGCTCTAAGATCAAGAATTGACAAATGGGACCTCATAAAATTGCAAAGTTTCCGTAAGGCAAAGCACACTGTCAAAAGGACAAAGCAGCAGCCAACAAATTGGGAAAAGAACTTTACCAACCCTACTTTTGACAGAGGGCTAATATCCAATATATAAAAAGAACTCAAGAAGTTAGACTCCAGAGAGCCAAATAACCCTATTAAAAAATGGGGTACAGAGCTAAACAAAGAGTTCTCACCTGAGGATTATCGAATGGCTGAGAAGCACCTAAAGAAATGTACAACATCTGTAGTCTTTAGGGAAATGCAAATCAAAACAACCCTGAGATTCCACCTCAAACCAGTGAGAATGGCTAAGATGAAAACACAGGAGACTGCAGTTGTTGGCGAGGATGTGGAGAAAGAGGAACACTCCTCCACTGCTGGTGGAATTGCAAGCTTGCACAACCACTCTGGAAAGCTGTCTGGTGGTTCCTCAGAAAACTGGGCATGACACTCCCAGAGGATCCTGCTATACCACTCCTGGTCATATACCCAGAAGCTTCCCCTGCATGCAATAAGGACATATGCTCCACTTTGTTCATTTATGCCTTATTTATACTAGCCAGAAGCTGGAAAGAACCCAGATGTCCCTCAATGAAGGAATGGATTCAGAAGATATGGTATATTTACACAATGGAATACTACTCTGCAATTAAAAACAATGAATTCATGAAATTCCTAGGCAAATGATCAGAACTTGAAAATATCATCCTTAGTGAGGTAACCCAATCACAAAAGAACACACATGGTATGCAGTCACTGATAAGGGGATATTGACCCAGAAACTCGGAATACCCAAGACACAATTCACATATCAATCCTTTCCAAGAAGATGGAAGGAGAGACCCCTGGTCCTGGAACGACTGGATGTAGGGGAATACCAGGACAGAGAAGCAAGAGGGGATTGAATTGGGCAACAGGGGGAGGGAAGAGTGCTTATGAGACTTTTGGGGAGGGAGGAACTGGGAAAGGGGAAATCATTGGGACTGTAAATAAAAAAAATATAGAAAATTAAAAAAAATGCATTTGAAACAAAAAAAAGAGAGAAACAGAAGGATGAGGATGAGAAAAGAGAAACAGCTGTTAAACTTAATTTAACAAATGTAGAAAAGTAATTATCACAGAAGTAACTAAGACGTGAAAAGTATAAAATATTTAGATAAAGAACAAATAAGCATTTTTTAATTTTATTTTTAACATTGGACTTTTAAAATTATTATAAAAACAAATAACATAAAAATAGCAATCAGGGGCTGGAGAGATGGCTCAGTGGTTAAGAGCACTGACTGCTGTTCCGAAGGTCCTGAGTTCAAATTCCAGAAACCAATAGCTACAGTACTCACACACATTAAATAAATAAATAAATAAATCTTTAAAAATATAGCAACCATGTTTATCAAAATTTATGTATTTTCTAGATAATGATTCAGTTTAAAAGGCAAGACTGAAACTAAAATAAAGGTTTCAGGTTCACCTACTATACACATAGTTCAAAATTTAGAAATAAATATCAAAATTCAGAGAAATTGAAAATTACTACCAAAATATGTAAGTGTTTTGAACAGATGCTTCACCAGGGAAGACACAATATTTAAAATATGCATACTAAACATATCATTGGAGGAAAACCAATCAGAACCATAACAGACAGTTGAATATATTTAATTTATTTATTTATTTTTGTTTTTTCGAGACAGGGTTTCTCTGTGTAGCCCTGGCTGTCCTGGAACTCACTTTGTAGACCAGGCTGGCCTCGAACTCAGAAATCCTCCTGCCTCTGCCTCCCAAGTGCTGGGATTAAAGGCGTACGCCACCACCGCCCGGCTAAACGTATTTTATAGTGGTTAGCTTAAATAATTCAATGACTTGTATTACTTCAGAGGATGGCTGGATTGATTATGGACCAATGAAATGACTGGCTGCCATATATACAGCTGCAATATGTATTGCAGGCTCTATGACCACACAGAAAGCAATTTAAAAGAGTTTTATAAAATATAATACACATGCAAACTTAAATTGCAACCCAAATGACGATGTTTTTAAACAAAGATACACTGATAATCTCTCAAACTACTGACAACAAATTTATATAGAATGGTTTATCATAGTTGCCTCAAAAAGTGACTGCTCAGTAGGTAACCAGCCAAATGAACAGTGAGTGACTCATCGCATAGAGCAATAAAAATAAATGAACTAATGTTTTATTCAGCAATGTGGATGGATCTCAACTGAATTATGCTGAGGAAGAACGAAGTCAAAATATTGACTATTGTCTGAAACATGAGCCAATATCTGTTAGTAAAAAAATGCAGATATATATAAATCAAAATACAATGGTTTGCTACAAATAGAATCAAAGTTCTAACACACAGACCAGACAACAGATATTTTGAAAGATGAAGTTACACCGTAGTCTAACTAGTAGAACAAATTACAATAATATATTCATGTGCTCAATTTCAAGATATGAATATGTCCAACGTCTAAATAAATATGGCATAAAAATTAAAGATTAAACACAGTGAAAACATGATAGATGTCTTCAATGTATATATTGCCAATAGTTAAATAACTTTAAAAAAATAGCTAACTATAAAATTGTTAAAATTTTATTCAATGTTGAGCTTCCTGCAGGGAAAAGTTTCTTAGTAAAATGCTTAGGAACTGTATGACTTCTCATACCTTTGCATACATGTTGTTGTATCGGCAGGTTTATCAAAAGAAAAGCAATTATTTTTTGTCATTTCTACCAGTAGACTTTCTCTCTACGTATAATAGACTTTTAATGTTTGCTTCTTAATGAACAATATTTTGATGTTAAATAATTTTTGCTAAAATTAAAAAAGAGATTGTTAAAATATTTTAAACAAAATTGACACCTTTTCTTCACAGTACTTGGAGTCGAGTTGTGATACGTTCTTGTTTTATTATTTATTTATTTATTTGTTTATTTATTTATATAGTTTGCATCCTCATTGGAGCTTCCCTTCCCTTTTCTCCTCCCATACTGACATCATGAAATTTTCAGCAAATGGATAGAACTAGAAAAGATCATCCTGAGTGAGGTAACCCAGACCCAGAAATACACTCATGATATGTACTCACTGATAAGTGGATTATTAGCCATAAAGTGCAGGATGACCATGCTACAATCTACAGATCCAAAGACCAAAGAAAAAGTAAGGTCCAAGGGTATATGCTTGGTTTTCACTGAGAAGGGGAAATAAACAAACATCTGAGGTGACTGGGGGAGGATAAGCGGTGAGAGAGGGAGTAGGGAAGGAAACAGCAGGAATAAAATAAGTTCTTACTCAGGTACTGCCTTTTAATCTCAAAACTTTATAATAAATAAATTATACTTATACCTTACAACAAGATGATTAAGCTATCAAATCATTTTAACATAGAGCTAATCCTAAGGGAGTCATTTATGCATTGTTAAGTATGAAAGTGAGGGAGTTATAGTCACATATTTATTTGTTGCCATGATATAGATTTGCATATTGAAGTAAAGAACACCAGATTGCAGAACAAAAAGCAAACGCATTATGTTGTTCATCTTCTAAATACTAATGAATGTCAACTGGTGTTCTAATGATCCCTCTAAGGGAAAGCCTATTGATCGTGAAAAGACTGAATTCAAGAAAAAATAGTCCCTAAGCAGCCATTCAATGTTAGTCATAAAGCCAATTATAATCAAACAGATGATGGTTTGTTTTTTTCACAGAATAAAAGTAATAATATACTGAAGTTCATAAGAACTTATTCATTTTGAAGAAAGTTCTGTTTGTATGAAGCCACAGAGTCAGAAATCTTTATCAGACTCATATTTCTAACAGAATCAATTTTACAGAGGCACTATCCTCACAAAGGGAATAGTTAAACACTGTGTGACAGATGATAATTTAGAAAAAGCATAAATGACTATTTATTCATTCAACTAATATATCTTGATATCTTTACTATAAGCAGAATTTGTTGATCCAAAGGCTAATATAACAGGCATAAATAGACAATTAAAAGTGATTCTGTTCTCAGTAGAACATATGTACATCATTTGAAATGCCCAGAGCTCAGTACTCAAAACCACTAAAACAAAATAAAACAATCTAATATGTAGGGATATCATGTTAATGCTAGTAAAAAAAAGAACCTCTTGCATATGAAAAAGGAAAAACTACAAGACAAAGGGGGGTTGAGAAGAATGTGCTTAGTACAATCAAACAGTAAAAGAGGAAGCTCTGATCTTGGGAAGATCATAATTTAGTAAGCATTTTCAGATGTGATATGGTTATACGGCTGTTACGCATGATTACATTTGGCTGAAAAATACCAAGGAGGGAATCACAAAAAATAGATTCATTTAAAGGTTAAATATTTGCCTAATAAACACATTTGACAAATAACAGACAAGTAATTGAGCCTTTTTAAAAGCCCCAATGATGAAAATATCTTCCTGGGTACCACAGGCAACAACTGCAAGGGAATTAGCAAACAGGAAAGACACTCTCCCTCGAAGCCCACTGGCCACACAGACCCGGAAATCAGGCGTGAGATCTCTTTCTCCCATTTCCAATTTTCCAGTCCCATCCCCATCCCTTTAGCTGACTATCTGCCAGGTACTGGATTTCCTCAGTTCCTCTATTTCCTAGGCAGTCCATAGATCTCAGAGGCAGAACCAGATTTACTCCATAGTGTGTGTTCTCAGCCATATCTGCCACACTTCATTCCTGGTCTATCCCATCCCAATTTCTTTTAGCCATATACTAATACACAGAAACATATTCTACCCAGAAGTGCCAGTATCCACAACTGTCAGGATTTAGAAGCATTCTGTACCACAAAACCCACAGCCACCACACATTTCTAAGATGCAGAAAGGGCAACAGAATCCAAGGAACAGAATATCCACCCAACAAAAACAAGACATCAACACCTGGAATTACAATAATTTGAAGCCCGAACTGCTATATACAATCATAAAAACACAACTGATACTAGCCAGGACAATATGTGACTACTAGATCCCAGCAATACTTCTAAGTAGGCTCCAATAGAGCTAAGTCACAATGCAAAGACTTCAAAATTTCTGTCAAAATATGTTCAATAAAATGATCATGTTAAAAGTAAAAATAAATCCTTTGATGGAATCTATGAAAACACGAACAGTGCACAGAAATAGAAAAATAGTTAAAAACATAAAGGTGGAAATCAATTTGTAATTCATGATATTTGTTGAGTTTTCATGTGGCTTATGTATCAGGGTAAATGTAAACTTAAAAAGAATTGGGAGCAGGGGGAGAGGGAAGGGATAGGGGATTTTTGGAAGGGGTAGTGTGGAAAGGGGATACCATTTGAAATATAAATAAAGCAAATATCTAAAAAAAAGAAAAAATAAATAATTATATAGCATTCAAAAAAAAAGAATTGGGAAATCATCCTTTTTTTCTATGTTGTGTACTAAACTGAGAAATGCTGGCATTAATTCTTATTGGAGTGTCTGGCAGAATTCTATGCTGAATCCATCTGGTTCTGGGCATTTTCTTGTTAAGAGACTTTTAATTGGCGATCTTACTTCATTAAATGTTGTAGATGTGTTCAAATTTCTATCTGAATTTGGTTTCATTTTAGTAAGTAGTACACATCAAGAAAATTATTTATTTCCTTTAGAATTTCGAAGTTAGTAAAGTACAGGTTTTTTAGTATCTCTTCATATTTCTATGGATTTCCTTAATGTCTAATGTTATGCTCCCTTTTGTGTCTATTTTTTTAATTTAAATTTTTTCTCTTTTCCTATTAGTCAACTTTGACAAAAAAGCCAATTTATTAATTTTGTCAAAGAACCAATTATTTCATTGATAATTTTGTTTGTTTCTATTTTCTTGATATTAAACCCATTTTATTTTTACTTGGAATTTACTCCTTTTGACCATTATTTATTATTTTTGTTATAGAGCTTTCACATGTAACATTAATTTACTATTATTAGATTGTTCATTTGCTTATTATTTAATGTAGGTTTTTAGACATACAACTTTGTATCTTACAACCACCTACAATGTATTCTGTAAAGGTTGGGTATATTGGACTTTCAATTTTATTCAATTCTAGAATATGTTTAAATTTCTTTATTAACTTCTGTCTCAACCCATTTTTATTCAATGTTGATATTATTCAGTTTCCCATAAATTTTTAAGCTTTGTTTTGTTTCTGTTGTGGATATTCATATTTAATATGTGGAATTCAGATAAACTGCAATCTTTTTATTAATATTCATGTATTTGTTGATACTTAGTTTCCAAATATTTGGTCAATTATTGAGAAAGTTCCATGAGGTCCACTAAGGCATGACCAGGCAGGTCTCTGCTACATATGTGCCAGGGCCCGTGTATGTTCCTGTTTGTGTCTCAGTCTCTGTGAGCTCCCTGGCATCTCTGTAAGTTGAGAGTGCTGGTCTTCCTATGTGGTTGCCTTCCCATTCAGCTTCTTCAGTCCATCCCCTAATTCAACCATAGGGTTGACTGTGGGGAAAAAAAGGAAAGCGCGGGGCCTGGCGCCCGCGGATGCGGAGGCCAGGCGGGGCCGGGGGCGCAGGCTTCGCTCTCAGGCCAAGGTAGTGTGCATATGCAGAGGACACAGGCAAGATGCACGGGTGCCTCAGCCTAAAGGGGAGCGGGCAGTCACACCGCCAGCCGGTCCTGCGCATGGGCGCAGAGAAATGTCACGCAGAAGGCGGAGCCATTCTGATGTGGATTTCTCTGCCTGTAACCTGTGCTCACAGACTGTCTGCGTATCTGAATCTCAGATGGCGCTTACCAGCTAGCTCCATGTGGCGAGTTTAATAAGAGGAGGCCCATAGCTTTGATGTTTTATTATTAAGAAAAGAAAAAGAGAAAAGAGATAGAAAGACAAAGGAAGAGGAGAAAATAGATAAGAAAAGCCATGACCACGTGGAAAGGGGAGAAAATGGAGAGACAGAGAGATAGACAAAGAAGAGGGCCTGGGGAGAATAAGCAGGAGAGAGAGAGAGAGAGAGAGAGAGAGAGAGAGAGAGAGAGAGAGAGAGAGAGAGAGAGAGAGAGAGAGAGAGAGAGAGAGAGAGAGAGCACGCTGAGGGATGCTATATATAGTGAGTTGGGTGGTCAGGTAACCAGGAGGCGGGGAAAGTGTGACTGCAGGCAGGTGACTGCCTAGGCAGAGTCAGGCTAGAACCTGGGGCGTTGCCCCAAGTCTCATTAAGGTCCCACAGTTGACCTGACTTCAGGTCAGTGGGTGGGTGAAAGTATCTGCTTCTGTCTCAGTCAGCTGCTGATAGGGCCATGCTATGATCCCATCTGTAAGCGCATCATAGCCTGAGTAGTAGTGGCAAGCTTTGGTGCCCTCCCATGAGAAGGACCCCAAGTTGGGCTGGTCATTGGACTGCCTTTCCTTCAGTCTTCTCTCCATTTTTGTCCTTGCAGTTCTTTGAAACAGGAACCATTCTGGGTCGGAAATTTTGACTATGGGTTAGTAACCCTGTCCCTCTGCTTGAGGCCCTGTTTATTTATTGGAGATGGGCTCTTTGGGTTCCCTCTCCTCAATGTTGGGCATTTTGCCTAAGGTCACCACCCACTGAGTCCTTAGGGTCTCTCACTTCCCAGGTCACTGGCACTTTACAGAGGGTCACTCCACCTCCCATCCTCCCCTAGGCCATGCTGCTTAAGTCCATTCATTCTCTTGGTCCTCTGGGTTTCTCTCCTGACCTCCCTCCCCAGTTGATTCTGTTTGCCTCTTTCCCTCCCCATTTCGTTTCCCACCCAGGTCCCTCCCTTCCTCTGCCTCCTGTGATTATTTCTTTCCTCCTAAATGAAATTGAAACATTTTCACTTGGGTCTTTCTACTTGTTACACTTCTTACAGTCTGTTGGTTATGTCCTAGGTATTCTGTACTTTTTGGCTAATCAGTGAGTACATATCATCTATATGCTCTTGGGTCTATGTAACCTCACTTAGGATGATATTTTCTAGTTCCGTCCATTTGCCTGAAAAATTCATGATGTCTTTGTTTTGCTTTATTTTGTAGCTGAATATTATGCCATTGTGTAAAATGCCACATTTTCTGTATCCATTTTCTGGTTCACAGGCATCTGGGTTGTTTCCAGCTTCTGGCTATTACAAATAAGGCTGCTATGAACATGGTAGGGCATGTATCCTTGTGGTATGGTGGGACATCTTTTGGATTATATACCCAAGAGTGGTATAGCTGAGTCTTCAGGTAGAACTATTTTTAAATTTCTGAGGAACCCCCTAGATTGATTTCCAGACTGTTTGTATCATCTTGCAATCCCACCAGCAATGCAGGAGTGTTCCTCTTTCTCCACATACTTGCCAGCATGCACTGTCATTAGCGGTTTGTATCTTAGCCATTCTGATTGGTAGGCGGGGTTAAAACTCAGGGTAATTTCTCTGACTAGAGGAGAGAGAGAGAGAGAGAGAGAGAAAGAGAGAGAGAGAGAGAGAGAGAGAGAGAGAGAGAGAGAGAGAGAGAGAGAGAGAGACAGAGAGAGAGACAGAGAGAGGTAGAGAGAGAGACAGAGAGAGAGACAGAGAGAAAGAGACAGAGACAGAGACAGAGACAGAGAGACATTTTCCTGAATTTTAGTGGGATTTCTTGTAGTTTTTCTCCATTTAATTTGATGTTGCCTTTTTTTTATTGGATATATTCTTTATTTACATTTCAAATGTTGTCCACTTTCCTTGTCCCCCCCTCCCACTGCCCCCAAAAATCCCTTAACCCATCCCCTGCCCCCTTCTCACCAATCCACCCACTCGGGCTTCCCTGTGCTGGCATTCCCCTATACTAGGGCATCTAGCCTTCTCAGGACCAAGGGCCTCTCCTCCCTTTGAGGTTCAACAAGGTGATCTTCTGCTGCATATGGATCTGAAGTCATGGGTCCACATGGAGATGTGTACTCTTTGCTTGTTGGTTCCGTCCCTGGGAGCTGTGGAGGTACTGGTTGGTTCATATTGTTGTTTCTCCTATGGTGCTGCAAATCCTTCAGCTCCTTAGGTTCTTTCTCTAGGTCCTCCATTGGGGATCCTGTGCTCAGTTCAATTGTTGGATGAGAGTGTATTTGTCATGCGCTGGCAGAGCTTCCCAGGTGACAGCTATATCAGGTGCCTGTCAGAAGGCACTTGTTGGCATCCACAATAGTGTCTGGGTTTTGTAACTGTATATGGGATGGATCACTAGGTGGGACAGTCTCTGGATGGTCTTTCCCTCAGTCTTTGCTCCACACTTTGTCTCTCTATCTCCTACTGTGGATATATTGTTTCCTCTTCTAAGAAGGACCAGAGTATCCATACTTTGTTCTTCCTTCTTCTTCCTTGTTCTTCATTTGGTCTGTGAACTGTATCTTGGGTATTCCAAGCTTCTCATCTAATATCCACTTATCAGTGAATGCATACCATGTGTGTCCTTTTGTGATTGGCTTACCTCACTCAGGATGATATTTTCTAGTTCCATTCATTTGCCAAAAATTTCATGAATTCATTAGTTTAATGCTGTTTGCTATATATTGGCTGTTTTATGTTTAGAATTGTGACGTGAATCCTTGATCTCTCCAAGACTTTTAATATGAAGGGTGTTATATTTTGCCAATGGATTTTTCAGCATCCAATGTGCCATGGGCCAGCCCTTGCAGGGTCTTTTTTCTTGTTGGTTCTTCTTGAGGCAGTGGAGGGGGAAAGAATATTCACAGAGGGTAATACTTTGATATATTTAGGGTTTCTGTATAATAATAAAACATTTACTTATCTAAGTCTCAGTTACCTTGCTACTATAGCTGACCTGTCTTCTGTGATCCTCTGAGGCCAGAAACTGAACCTCAGAGTTTCATCCTAAAACAGCAGGTGATTAAGTAAATGATTAATTGCTAGACACTCCAATGGAGGAGTTATAGAAAGGACTGGAGGTGTTGAATGGGTTTGCAACCCCATAGGAAGAACAACAATATCAATCAACCAGACCCCCCCAGAGCTCCCAGGGACTAAACCACCAACCAAAGAGTACACATGGAGCAACCCATGATCCCAATTTCATATGTAGCAGAGGATGGACTTGTCAAACATCAATGGGAAAAGAGGGCCTTAGTTCTGTGAAGGCTTGATGCTCCAGTGTAGGGGAATGCCAGGGTGGAGAGGGTGGGAGAGGATCCTCATAGAAGCAGGGAGAGGGAGGATGGATAGGGGGTTTCTGAAGGGGAAACTAGGAAAGGAGAAAACAATAGAAATGTAAGTAAATAGAATACCCAATATAAAGAATAAAAAGGCAAAAAATTGCTAGAGCCTTTCCATTTTGTCCGGATGCCTCTTGCTTACTGGGCTATGGGAAAGTCTGCAGCAATAAACTGCTATTGAATCAGGAGAAGAGAATAACATTCATCAAAGGAATTGCTCACTTTTACGTAAGCAAATATGCATAAATTCACATAAGTTCATATACAGAATCATGCATGCTCATTTATACATTTCCATCAAAACCAGTTAGGTCCAGCTTGCATACATTCTCACAATTACACACACACACACACACACACACACACACACACACACACACACACACACACACGCACATCCATACTTATATATGCTTTGTTTCTTTTAATTAGACTAAGCCTGCCTTGTTATTAAGAAAGGACCTGTTCTGTCCCATGGTAAGGAAAAGCCTGCCTACTCCTGCTCTCTGCAGCTTTTTCCCTCTTTCCCTCTGCAATCTGCAAATTGTTCTCAAAATTTTTTATATTACCTTTAGTTTCTATGTTATTCCACTCTGCATTCTCCTTCTAATCTTTCTCTGTCTTCCTGCTCTGATGTCACAATAATGCTCTTACTCTCAATGCCTTTTCTCCCAATGCTGTGCCTATATTTCTAGGTTCTTTTTGAGTTCAGTTCTGTCTAAAGAGTGTTCTGTCTGAAAACTCCTCAGCTCAGTTCTTCTCAGCTGCGTTCCTCTCAGCTCAGTTCTGAGTCTTCTCTTTGTCCTCAGCACTTAAAAAATCCTTCAGAATACATGATCACATATTACAAAATTCATCAAAATTAGCACAAAAAATCAAATCATAAATTGAAATAAAAGTTTATAACAGAATATTTACTTGGATATCCATTAGGAGTAATTCTCTAGCTAAACATCCATCACCTGTAACAGCTCCACAGGTTCACTGGAAGTTAAAGATTATAACTAATTAGTGAAGTTTTGTATAGATAAACCTACTCAGTGTTTTATCTTTTGTCCTAGCACATATAATAAATCATTAGTTCCCTTTTTTGACCTTTGGTTAACTGTTTTACAACCTCTTGAAATGTGTTCTGAGTAGGAGAAAGTCTGGTTATTAAGAGCAATTAACTAGTGACACATGGGAGACTGACTGAGTTCTCATTATAGTTTTGACTATCAGAAAAGGGCCTAATAGCAGGCCCACTATAAAAATGCTTAATAATCACTGATAAAATTTTAGGAATTCTTACAGGATCATCATTAAGACTTAAGATGTAATCTATTTGTCTATATAGCACCATTATAAGATAGTACATCTTTGTAGATCTGAAGAGATCTGCTCAAAAGCATGGGCTAATACCTAGTGATTGTTATATATGATTAATAATAACAGGAAAAGTATATTAATATCAAGAATTTTCCATAAAGGAATTATCTTTATGACTTGTCTATAAGAGCAATCTTTGCAGATTATATTATAATCCAAGGCAGACCATCTCAGAAAGATCACATACTAGTCAGTTATTAGCTTATCCTGACACTAATGAGATGGCAGTGTGGCCTTTTTCCTTGAGTTTAATTATATATTATTATATTATGTTGGTGAATTTTCATATATTAAACCATTCTTTAATCCTAGGATTAAGTCTAATTGATTGTGGTGAATGACGGTTTTGATATGTTCTTTCATTCGGTTTGTGAGAATTTTGTTAAGTTTTTTGCATCAATATTCATAAGCAAGATTAGGCTGAAGTTGTCCTTTTTTTGGGTCTTTGTGTGGTTTAGGCCACAGAGTAACTGTGGCTTCATAGACTGAATTAGGTAGTGTTCCTGCGGCTTCTATTTCATGGAATATCTTGAGGAATATTGGCATTAGCTCTTCTTTGGATGTCTGTTAGAATTCTACACTAAAACCATATTGCCATTGATGCTTTTAGTTAGGAGGTTTTGATGACTATTTCTATTTCCTTAGGGTCATAGACCTGTTTAGATAGTTTACATGATCTTGGTTTAACTTCAGTACATGGTATCTATCTAGAAAACCATCCATTTCATCTATATTTTCCAGTTTTATAGAGTATAGGTTTTTGTAGTATATTCTGTTTTTTTTTTAAATTTCCTCAGTTTCTTTTATTATCTTTCCCCTTTCATTTCTGATTTTGTTAATTTTGATATGGGCTCATGCCCTTTAGTTAGTTGACTAAAGGTTTCTCTCTCGTTGATTTTCTCAAAGAACCAGCTCTCAGTTTTGTTGATTCTTTGTATGGTTCTGTTTCTATCTGCTTGACTTTATCCCTGAGTTTGACTACTTTCTGCCATATACTCCTCATGGGTAGGTTTGCTTCTTTCTATTCTAGAGCTTTCAGGTGTGCTGTTAATTAGCTTTTACCAGATCTCTCTCATTTCTTTATGAAGATACTCAGTGCTATGAAATTTCCTCTTAACACTGCTTTTATTGTGTCCCATAAGTTTGGGGACACAATTAATTCTATATTCATTGAATTCCATAAAGTTATTGATTTGATAATTTCTTCCCTGACCAAGTTATCATTGAGGAGAGAGTTGTTTAGTTTCCATGAGTATGTGGCTTTCTATTGTTTTTGTTATTCTTGAAGCCTAGCCTTAGTCTGTCATGATCTGATAGCATGCATGGGATTATTTCAATCTTCTTGTAGCTGTTAAGGCTTGTTTTATGTCTGATTATGTGGTCAATTTTGGAGAAAGTTCCAAAGGTATTGAGAAAAAGGTATATTCTCTTTTTTTGTGGGGGGGGAGTGAAATATTCTGTAGATGTCTGTTAAATCTAGTTGGTTCATAAGTTCATATAGTTTCGTTGATTTTCTGTTTCCATGACCTCTTTTTTTTTTTTTTTTGGTGAGAGTGGGTAGTTGAAGTCTTCCACTATTATGCTGGTAAGGTTCAATGTGTGTTTTGTACTTTAGTAACATTTCTTTTACAAATGTGGTTACCTTTGCATTTATCTGTCTCTTTATTGGGGATTTGAATCCATTGATATTAAGAGATATTGCAGACAGATAATGGTTAGTTCCTGTTATTTTTGTTGTTTGAGGTGGTATCATGTGTGTATGATTCTCTTCTGATTTTTTTGTAGAATGTTTAATTTCTTGTGTTTTCTTGGGTGTAATTAATCTCCTTTTATTGAGATTTCCTTTCATTTTCTTCTGTAGGGATGGATTAGTAGAAAGATATTAATTTGATTTTGTCATCTATGGTGATTGAGAGTTTTGCTAGCATTTGAGCTGGCATTTATTTTCTCATAGGGTCTGGATGATATCTGTTAAGTTTCTGTTCTCATTTGTGAGAACTGGGTTTTGAAATCTCCTACTATTATTGTGTGAGGTTCAAGGTGTGCTTTGAGCTTCAGTAACATTTCTTTTACAAATGTGGGAGCCCTTGTATTTGAGGCAAAGATGTTCAGACTTGAGAATTCATCTTGGTGATTTTTTCCTTTGATGAGTATATAGTATCCTTCCCTATCTTTTTTGATAACCTTTGGTTGAATGTCTGTTTTGTTGGACATTAGAATGGCTACTCCAGCTTGTTTCTTGGAACCATTTGCTTTGAAAAAATTTCCCAGCCTTTTACTTTGAGGTAATGTCTGTCTTGGTCACTGAGGAATGTTTCTTGTATGCAGAAAAATACTGGATCCTATTTACATATCCAGTATCCAGTTTGTCAGCCTATGTCTTTCTGTTGGGGAATTGAGTCCATTGAATTTGAGAGATATTAGGGACCAATGATTGTTGGTTCCTGTTATTTTTCTTGTTAAAGGTAGAATTATGCTTATGTGTTTTTCGTCTTTTGTGTTTGTTTTGAAAATAATAATTTGTTATTTTTTTCTTGGGTGTAGTTTCCCTCCTTGTGTTGGACTTTTCCTTCTATTGTCCTTTGTAGGGCTGTATTAGTGGAAAGATATTGTTTAATTTGGTTTTGTCTTGGAATTCCTTGTTTTCTCCATCTATGGTAATGTAAGTTTTGCTGAGTATAATAGCCTGGGCTGGCATTTTTGTTCTTTTAGGGTCTGTATAACATCTGCACAAGATCTTCCAACTTTTAGAGTCTCTGTTGAGAAGTCTGGTGTAATTCTTATAGGTCTGCCTTTATATGTTACCTGGCCTTTTCCTGTTATAGATTTTAGTATTCTTTTTTTGTTCTGTGCATTTTTTTGATTATTATGTGATGAGAAGATTTTCTTTTATGGTCCAATCTATTTGGTGTTGGCCATTTATGGCCATCTCTTTCTTTAGATTAGGGAAGTTTTCTTCTATGATTTTGTTGAAGATATTTTCTGACTCTTTGAGCTGGGAATCTTCACTCTCTTTGAATTTTAGTTTTGATCATTATATTATGTCTTGAATTCCCTGGATATATTGGGTTAGGAGTTTTTTACACCTTATATATCTTTGACTCAATGCCAATATTTTCTATGGTATCTTCTATGTCTGACATTTGCTCTTCTATCTCTTATATTCTGTTGCTGATACTTGCATCTGTAGCTCATGATCACTTTCCCAAGTAGCCAACTCCAGGGTTGCTTCCCTTTGTGTTTTCTTTGTTGTTTTTATTTTCATTTTTAGTTTTTGGACTGGTTAGTTCAGTTCTTTCACCTGCTTCTTTGTGTTTTCCTATATTACTTTAAGAGATTTATTTGTTTTCTTTTTAAGGGTTTCTATCTGTTTACATGGGTTTTCCTGTATTTCTTTAAGAGAGCTTTTTGTATCCTTCTTAAAGACCTCTATCTTCTTCATGAAATGGAATTTTAAGTCATTATCTTGCTTTACAGGCATGCTGGGGTATCCAGCACTTGCTGTGGTGGGAGTACTGGGTTCTCATCATGCTGGATTGCATTGGATTCTATTGCCTCTGGCCATCTAGTTATCTCAGGTGTTAACTGGTGTTGGCGTCTGTGACTAGAACCAGCCTCCTTTGAGGCAGATAGAGTCACTGTCCTTGGAAGCAGGCAGTGCTGTTTCGCTGGTTAGGGTGGGCCTTTTTTATCTCTGATTAGAGCAGGATGCCTCTGTCCCTGGTTACAGTGGACTTCTTGGGAGGTAGGCAAGCTGTGCCCCTGATTATTTTGGGCATATTGGGATGCAAACAGGCTATGTGGTGTGGGTGGGTATTAGGCCAGCTGATCTGACCAGGATGGAGAAAAGGACCAATAGGAAGGTGAAGTTTGGCAGGATAGGTAAGCCCAGTGTCAGCTGGACTCTGTGTCTTTCCTTATTGCAGACCTCCTAGTGGGCAGGTATCTGGCTGCTGATCTGTCCACTGAGGAAGCAACTGGAAGAAAGGATGTTGCTAGAGGTGGGATGGAGGGAGTTGAGGAGGGGAAGAGGGTACCATGCTAGCTGGGTCCCATGATTTTGTGAGCTGGCATCAGTATTTGGGCAAGACTCTCACCTATGTCTTTGATTTCTTCTGACTGTTGAGCACACATGCTGTAGGTGTGGACTGGTATCTGGCTGCTGATCTGACCTTAGTAGAAAGCTGGTCAGAATTATGATAGTTGTTCTTATTTTATATTTTTCTATCTTCTATCTCAAGTAATATGAACAAAAAGTAACACCATATTTGAAAAATTGCTAGCATTTATAAGGACTATGCATTAGAGCTAATACTGACAATATAAACAAATTAAAATAGAACTGCTGTTTTGTATATTAGTGAATAGATTTTAGACATGAACAAAAAAGGAAGTATTCATTATATGTTTAGTAAGTATATTTTTAATGAAAGATTGAAGAATAATTGATGTTATGGAACCATAACTTTCATGACTGTTAAAATAGAAGTAATTCCTTCATAATTTAAAGCAAATAATTAAAGGTAATCTCTGTGGAATTCCTAGAGCATTTCTTACATTGAGTCTCTAAAAGTTCTACATTGGTATAAAATAATATAAATTATAATACCCTCTCTTATTTGGCAAATGAGATAAATGACACAGAAAAGTTCATTATTTTTTTCAAGATAGGGTTCATTATTTCCTCTCTGTAACTATGGCTATCCTGGAACTTGTTCTGTATATCAGATTAGCAGCAAAGTCAAAATCTGCCAGCCTCTGCCTCCCAAGTGCTAGAATGCTAGGATGAGTACCACTATATTAGATATCCTTAAATTATAGCTTATCACTGTATATTGCTGTGTTATAAATCACTCTGAGTATTTGTATATATTAACTGTTTAACTCATGTGTTGTTTCAAATATTTTGAAAAATAAAGTGAAAATAACAATTTCAAATATAGTTAGGTGCCAAAGAATTTCTGCAGGTGTATGTGTATGTGAGTGGTGTGTGTGTGTGTGTGTGTGCGTGTGTGTGTGTGTGTGTGTCTGTATGTGTGTGTGTGTGTGCGTGCACACACGCATGTTGCACTCACATAGGTTACTTGATTTCAAGATAGCTCATGTTCATGTTCTGACCTGGGATTAACATTTTATTTGCTTTCATCATTACTCACCTTTAGGGTTTGAAACAAGTTCTCCTGAAATTGAATTTCATTTTAGTTTGAGTTATTTAGTTTGGCCTCCCAATGAGCTTCAGGGATCTGTCTGCCTTTGCTCCTCGCAAAGAAGATAGCAGGTCAAGTTGACAAGGGTAGACTTATACTGGCTAATTTTGAAATACAATCTGAATTAACAGAGAGAAAACTTGTAATTAATAAAGCCATTCTGTATTTGACTATAAAGTCACTTCCAGAAGTGATTGGATGTTAAAGCTTCTAACTTATCCAGGTCCTAAAATTAAAATATTTGTAGGATAAGGAGCTATGAAATTTGGGGGATATCTGAAATTTATTTAAATAAGCTTGCTTTTAAAGGTTGTGTCTTGACCCAAGCTCCTTCTTACTTCTATGTCTTTACTTTCCAATTGCATTGAATTCAATCATGTTCATATACTAGGAAGTTTTGCCTCACTACAGACTCAAAAATAATGGAATGTTCTAGTGAGGTATTGAAACCTCTGAAGGTCTCGAGACCATCCTCTGCCACAGAGCACCATTTCCAAGTGGTGCAAGAAGCCAGCTATCCACACAGTGGTGCAGAGGAGACAGCCAGGACAGTTGAGACCTCCACTGCAGCTCAGAGGATCCTGTCCTGAACCCTCTGGCAGGAGCCTTCTGGTTTCTGTCTCCAGCTTGAGGTCATCCTCAGCCACTGGGTACCATATAGAAGTAGCTAACCACTCAGGACTGCAGAGAGTCCCTGTCAGTACAGTACAGTAGGACCACCCCTGCTGCTCAGAGGAAACAACCTGAAACCCGAAGGACACAAGAGCCTTGGAACAGCCTGGGACAGGAGTGTTCCAATTACTGCCTACATCCAGAGTTGATTGGGGCAACAGAGCTACATACCCAAATACAACTCTAAGAGAGTGGATCTTGCAGAAGTACTTACATACCACTGTACACAGAAATAGTGGGTCTCACAGAACCACAGAGAAGCCACAGTCAGAGACAGCAGCACCAGCTAACACCAGAGACAACCAGATGGCAAAAGGCAAATACAAGAACATCACCAACAGAAACCAAGGCAACATGGCTCCATCAGAACCAACTTCTGCAACAACAGTAAGTCCTGGATACCCCAACACACCAGAAAAGCAAGAACTGGACTTAGAATCACACTTCATGATGCTGTTATAGGATTTCAAGAAGGACATAACTCCATAAAGAAGCACAGTACAACATGAGACAACAGATAGAAGTCCTTTAAAAGGAAACACAAAAATCACTTAAAGAAATATAGGAAAGCATGTAAACAGGCAGAAGTCCTGAAAGAAGAAACACAAAAATCACTTAAAGAAATACAGGAAAACACAAACAAACAAGTGAAGGAACTGAGCAAAATTATTCAGTATCTAAAATTGGAAGTAGAAGCAACTAAGAAATCACAAAGGGAAACAAATTTGGAGATAGAAAACCTTGGAAATAAATCAGGGGACTTAGATGCAAACATTAATAACAGAACACAAGAGATAAAAGAAAGAATCCCAGGTGCTGAAGATACCATAGAAACTATTGACTCAACAGTCAAATAAAATGCAAATTGCAAAAAGCTTGTAAACCAAAATATCCAGGAAATCCAGGACACAATGAGAAGACCAAATCTAAGGATTATAGGTATAGAAGAGAGCAAAGATTTCCAACTTAAAGGACCAGTAAATATCTTCAACAAAATTATAGAAGATAACTTCCCTAACTTCAAATGAGAGAAGCCCATGAACATACAAGAAGCCTATAGAACTCCAAACAGACTGGACTAGAACAGAAATACCTCCTGTCACATAATAATCAAAACATCAAATGTATTAAACAAAGAAAGAATATTAAAAGCAGGAAGAGAAAAAGGTTGAATAACATATAAAGGAAAATCTATCAGAATTATACCAGACTTCTCACCAGAGACCATGAAGGCTAGAAAATCCTGGGCAGACCTCGTACAGACTCTAAGAGAACACAAATGCAAGCCCAGACTACTATACCCATCAAAACTCTCAATCACCATAGATGGAGAAATCAAGATATTCCATGATAAAACCAAATTTACACATTATTTTCCCACAAATCCAGCCCTACAAAGGATAATAGATGGAAAATGCCAATACAAGGCATTCAACCCTCCACTCTCCTCAATGGATTGATCAGGGAAGCACAAACTAAATAGAGACACAATGAAACTAATTGAAATTTTGGAGCAAATAGATTTAACAGATATATATAGAGAGAACATTTCATCCTAAATCAAAAGAATAAACCTTCTTCACAGCACACCATGGTACCTTCTCTAAAATTGACCATTTAATTGGTCACAAAACAGATCCCAACATATATAAGAAGACTGAAATAATCCCATGCCTCCTATTAGATCACTATGGAGTAAGGGTGGTCTTCAATAGCAAGAAAAACAACAGAAAGCCCCCATATACTTGGAAGTTGAACAATGCTCTACTCAATGATACATTGGTCAAGGAAGAAATAAGGAAAGAAATCGAAGACTTTTTAGAATTTAATGAAAATGAAGGCACAACACACCCAAACTTATGGGACACAATGAAAGCAGTGCTAAGAGGAAAACTCATAGCCCTGAGTGCCGCCAAAAAGAAACTGGAGAGAGCATAAACTAGCAGCTTAATGGCGCACCTGATAGCTCTGGAACAGAAAGAAGCTAATACACCCAAGAGGAGTAGTGTGTCCTTCCACCAACACTGCATTCTGAGCAGGAACCTCCAGACCTCAGTGAGCCACACCTCCCCCACCTGGCGGAGCTCTGGGACCAAGGAGAAGTCTTTTGTTCTTCAAAGATTTGCAATGTCATGAGATAAGAGTCAGCCACCTGCATCTCTTGCAGAGTAGCAGAGCCATGGAGTCAACATTCATCTGGAACAGTGGAGCCTAAGTCCCACTGAGCAGACTCTGGGGGAAGGGTCATGTCCCCAAAGCTTATATTGTCATTTTTCCCCAAGTAAAAGACAGACTTTGAACAGCTATGTTGTCTTGATTCATGTGTCTTTTCCCTCATCACTCTGTTTTATCTCCCAAGCTCTCCATCCACAGAACAGACAACCTGATCGCTTATAACCCCCAGGAGGTTACAGTGTAGAAAGCAGGAAATCATAAAACTCAGGGCTGAAATCAACCAAGTAGAAATAAAAAGAACCATAAAATGAATCAACAAAACCAGGAGCTGATTCTTTGAGAAAATCAACAAGATAGATAAACGATTGGCCAGACTGACCAGAGGACACAGAGACAGTACTAAATTAACAAAAATCAGAAATGAAAAGGGAGATATAACAACAGAAACTGAGGAAATTCAAAAAATTATCAGATCCTACTACAAAAGCCTATACTTGACACAACTGGAAAATCTAGAGGAAATGGACAATTTCCTAGACAGATATCAAATACCAAAATTAAATCAGGATCAAATAGACCATCTAAACCTTCCCATAACCCCTAAAGATATAGAAGTGGTCATTGAAAGTCTTCCAACCAAAAAAAAAAGCACAGGACAAGATGGTTTTAGTGCAGAATTCTATCAGACCTTCAAAGAAGACCTAACATCTATACTCTTCAAACTATTCCACAAGATAGAAACAGAAAGAAGACTACCAACTCGTTCTATGAAGCCACAATTTCGCTGATATGAAAACCACACAAAGAGCCGAGAAAGAAAGAGAACTGCAGACCAATTTCCCTTATGAATGTCCATGGTAAAATACTCAATAAAATTCTTGCCAACCAAGTCAAAGAACACATCAAAACCATCATTCACCATGATCAAGTAGGCTTCATCCCAAGGATGCAGGGATGGTTCAATATACAGATATCCATCAATGTAATCTACTGTATAAACAAACTGAAAGAAAAAACACCTCATGGTCATTTCAGTAGATTATGAAAAAGCATTTGACAAAATCCAGCATCTTTCATGCTAAAAGTCTTGGAAATATCAGGAATACAAGGCCTATATCTAAACACAGTAAAAGCAATATACAGCAAACCGGTAGCCAATATCAAACTAAATGGAGAGAAACTTGAAGCAATCCCAATAAAATCAGGGACTAGACGAGGTTGCCTTCTCTCTACATACCTATTCAATATAGTACTTGAAGTTCTAGCTAGAGCAATTAGACAACAAAAGGAGGGCAAAATGATACAAATTGGAAAGGAGGAAGTCAAATTATTTCTCTTTGCAGATGATATGATAGCATAATTAGATGACCCCCAAAAACACCACTAGAGAACTCCTACAGCTGATAAACAACTTCAGTTAAGTGGCCGAATATAAAATTTACTAGAGCAAATCAGTAGCCTTCCTATACTCAAAGGTAAACAGGCTAAAAAATAAAGTGGGGAAACAACTTCCTTCAAAATAGTCACAAACAATATAAAATATCTTGGGGTATCTCTAACCAAACAGGTGAAAGATCTACAAGACAAGAATTTCAAGTCTCTGAAGAAAGAAATCCAAGAAGACCTCAGAAAATGGAAAGATCTCCCATGCTCGTGGATTGGCAGGTTTAATATAGTAAAAATGGCCGTCTTTCCAAAAGCAATATACAAATTCAATGCAATCCATCAAAATCCTGACTCAATTCTTCATAGAGTTAGAAAGAGAAATTCACAAATTCATCTGGAATAACAAAATCCCAGGATAGCAAAAACTATTTTCAACAATAAAAGAACTTCTGGGGGAATCATTATTCCAGATCTCAAGCAATACTACAGAGCAATAGTATAAAAAACTGCATGGTATTGGTACAGTGACAGGCAGGTAGATCAATGGAATAGAATTGAAGCCCCAGAAATGAACCCACATACCTATGGTCACTTGATTTTTGACAAAGGAGCTAAAACCATTCAGTGGAATAGCCTTTTCCACAAATGGTGCTGGCTTATCTGGTAGCTAGCATGCAGAAGAATGCAAATCGATCCATTCTTATCCCCTTGTACTAAGCTCAAGTCTAAGTGGATCAAGGACCTCCACATAAAACCAGATACACTGAAACTAATAGAAAAAAAATTGGGGAAGAGCCTTGAACACATGGGCAGAGGGGAAAATTTCCTGAACAGAACACCAATAGCCTATGCCCTAAGATCAAGAATTGACAAATGGGACCTCATAAAATTACAGGGCAAAGGATACTGTCAATAGGACAAAAGGGCAACCAACAAATTGGGAAAAGATCTTTACCAACCCTACATCTGACAGAGGGATAATATCCAATATATACAAAGAACTTAAGAAGTTAGACTCCAGAGAACTAAAATAATGCTATTAAAAAAGGGGGTACAGTGCTAAACAAAGAATTTCACCTGGAGAATATCGAATGGCTGAGAAAAACCTAAAAAAATGTTCAACATCTTTATTCATCAGGGAAATGAAAATCAAAACAACCCTGAGATTTCACCTTACATCAGTCAATATGGCTAAGATCAAAAACTCAGGAGACAGCAGATGCTAGAAAGGTTGTGGAGAAAAAGGAACACTCCTCCACTGCTGGTGGGATTGCAAACTGGTACAACCACTCTGGAAATCAGTTTGGTAGTTCCTCAGAAAACTGGCCATAATACTACCAGAGGACCCTGCTATACCACTCCTGGGCATATACCCATAGGATTCTCAAGCATGTAATAAGGACACCTCTTCCACTCTGTTCAAAGCAGTCCTATTTATAATAGCCAGAAGCTGAAAAGAACCCAGATGTCCCTCAATGGAGTAATGGATACAGGAAATGTGGTATATATACACAATCAAGTACTATTCAGCCATTAGAAACAATGAATTCATGAAATTCTTAGACAAATGGATGTAACTGGAAAATACCATCCTGAAGGAGGCGACCTAATTTCAAAAGAACACACATTATATGCACCTACTGATAAGTGGATATTAGCCTAGAAGCTTGGAATACCCAAGACACAAGTCACATATCAAATGAGGCCCAAGAAGAAGGAAGAACAAAGCATGCATCCTTGGGTCCTTGTATGAAGGGCAAAAAACTACCAACAGAAGGAGATACAAAGACAAACGTTTGAGAAGAGTCTGAGGGAAAGATGATCCAGAGACTACCCCACCTCCCAGGGATGCATCCTATATACAGTTACAAAACTCAAGACACTATTCTGGATATGTACAAGTGCTGGCTGACTGGAGCTGGATATAGATATGACCTGGAAGGCTCTCCTAGTGCATGACAAATACAGAGAGGGACACTCTCAGCCAGCCATTGAACTGAGCACAGGGTCCCCAATGGGGGAGCTAGAGAAAGGTCCCAAGGAGCTGAGGGGATTTGCAGTGCCACAGGAGGAACAATAATATGGGTCAGCCAGTATTCCCAGAGTTCCCAGGGATAAAACCATCAACCGAAGAGTACACATGGAGTTACCCATGGCTCCAGACACATAGACAGCAGAGGATGATCTTGTTAGACACCAAAGAGAGGAGAGGCCCTTGGTCCTGGAAAGACTTGATGCTGTAGTGAAAAGGAATACCATGATAGGGAATCAGGGGAGTGTTGAATGTTGAAGGGGAGATTACTTATGGGATTTTGGGGGAAGAGGGGAACCAGGAAAAGGGACAACATTTGAAATGTAAATAGAGAATATACCTAATTAAAAAAATTTATATAAATAAAAAAAATAAAAAAGACACCTCTGAAATTCTGAACCAAAACCCTGTTCCTCTTTTAAATTATATTCTTCAAGTTCTATGTAGTAATGAAAAATCCACACAAATTCTATTAATTAGAATATGTTAATTTTAACAGATTATAATGCATAGTACAATTAGCATGGTGTTAAGGGTGGATTTGACCTGACAAACAGGGATATTGAGAACCAAACTTTGGCACACCACAAGATGAGTATTTCCTTTTCTTCATTCCAGAGCCACCTCTTCAGTCCCTTGATGATTTTATGTAGTAAACTGCAGGGACATTTTCAAAGGATGACAAGTCATAGTTATTTTAAGGGATTGTAAAATCTTAATAAAATTATCAAAAGTTTATTCTACTATAGGTTTAATATTATGAGGCTTTAAGCACTAAAATGTATTTGCTTTATGTACAACAATGCATTCTTGCAATCTGTGAATTTGAAATGAATTTTTATGATCTGTGTCTATAACAACATGAAACTAAAAATTATTAGTTATTTCATGGCAGCATTTTAGGATGAGAGAAGAATAGGAGAAGTAATGATACTTAACACAATTCTAGTCATGAAAATAATAGTTAAGATTTTAAGAAGCATAGTTTATGTTGATTATTTAGAAATGCTTGCAATTGTGTACTATTATAAAAATGTAGTACAAAATTTAGTTGTTTAGGCATAGCTTTGAAAATGAACATATCTCAAAACTTAAAATATGTTTGCAAACTTATTTACAGTCATAAGAGGAATTAGAATATTTTCTTGTAACTCTAAAGAGAATTGTTTAATAAGTGGATAATTAAACTAACATATGGCCTGGACTCTCCAGAGAACATTGCTTTTTTTTTTTTTCTATTTCCCTTTTCTTTACAGCATCAGCCAGTTATTGCTTAAGCACTTTCCACTTAAATCTCCACTCTGTCTGTCTCAAATTATTCTGTTCCCTAAAAATTGTCATACACTATTGATCACACATTAGGGAAAATAATATTCACAGATGGTTGAGATAGATCTTTGCAATTTTTTTTCTCAGATATCCAATCTTCGTAGCCTGGAGATATGACTATGTGCATAAATGTACCTGCACCAAGCCAGAGCACACGTGGTACAGGAGAATCGGACTATATCAGCTTGTCCTCTGAAATCCACATGCATGCTGTGACACAGGCGGTCACCACCACACACAAAGACACACCTACAAATTAATTATTTAATTAATTGGCATAAATTTAATGTGAAAATACCCTCCTTTATTTTAAAATTGTGCCATCGAATTCACTCTGTTTAGTTACATTTCTCTCATTAATACCAATGACTCAGTAATAACATAATAACACATCAACCTATAAATTCAATTTTTTTCTCATAAAATATTCAGGCAACTCTTATTAAATATTTTAAGAAATATAAAACACATGGGCTGGTGTTATTCTGAAGAGTAAGAGAAGTTATTCATTTTCAAGTTCAGCCAGAACATATATAAAGAGGAATTAAAACAGTAATAGATGGTCATTTAGAAAGAATATATCTCTACTCTCAAAGCCTGGACTCAATGCTGGTGCTCATTGCAGCTTTCATTGCTTGCCTACTGCCTTCTGAGAGCATTATTTATTTTTCTCTTTCTCTCCATTTCATATCCCTTGTTTGCTTCTTGTATAAGCAGCACATAGTTTTTCTTTGGACTTAGGGAGCAACATATTACCCCCTCAAAGTCATTACCATTGTGATGAATTTTCTTATTTCTGTAATAATATGTCCTCCTACGACACTGACACCTAATGTCTGCAAAGTTCTCATTATTTAGATAGAGTCTGAGTGTTTTAATTCACACACACACACACACACACACACACACACACACATATATACATATATATATATATGTATATGTGTATATATATATATATAAAAGTTAACAGAGGAATGGTAATTGAATCCAGAGGGATTATGTGAACTGATGTCATGTCTCTAAAGAGGAAAGGACTTTTATAAGAATTCGAGATATAGGCAATATAATCGGTTGTTGACATTTGAGCTTCTTTCTGCCTTGGAGGCCTAATAAAATAAGGTCAACTAGTTGTTTGGTATTCATTGCTTTCATTCCATGACAACTAAATGTAACACAATATATACTAAAGCTCTTTCTTAAGGAAAGATAATACAATGTAGCCTAGCAGCTTAGTTTTGTTACCTAAAAGCCACATAAAAATGTATTTTCCATTTAAAACTGAAACAAATTGCGTTAATCCATTGAAGTAACAATAAGTTTTGAAATGATTAGTTTTTTAAATTCAATATTTTAACGTTAATATTTTATTTAGTAACAATGAATACATAGCATTTTATGTCATAATAATTTAAAGTGGTTTATAACAAAAATATTTTCCTAAACACCAAGATTCAAAAGTTACTGTTTTAATACTTTCTATATAAATTTTAATCATATATACAAGTATTTATTTTGATAAAAGCAAATATAAATTTATTAAGAAAAAGAAAAATAAAAAAGTGCTAATTAAAAGTTTGAATGCTTCCAAGGGTGAGGATAATGTACAAACAATAAATAGATATTTGAAAATTAAATGTAGCCTACATAGGCCATTGAATATATTCAATATTCATTAGGTATAATTTAGAGTATGACCCTTAGTCTCTTTCTAACAAAGTAATAGGATGAAATCTTCATTAGGTAGACCACAATATCATGTTATTAGTGTACATTTAATGTATAAAATAGAACATGTTTCTAGAACCTAAGTGTCAGTGCCTGCTGGCAAATGCTCCCAAGAGTGTAGCCAGTGGAATTAACTTCAAGTGTGTGTCCCTCATGGTGACTTGTTTTTCTAAAATCTATGGAAGGAAGAAATGAGCATGCGTATAATATTAAAATATGCTTCCAAGGAATACAGAGACAGAGATAGAAGGATGGAGGGGGGAGGGAAAAGAGGAAAGGGAGGAGAGACAGACAGAGGGATAGGAGATAGAGTGAAGGAGAGAGGGACAGAAGGAGAGAAAGTACGGCACGAATAGACACAGAGAGAGCCAGAATAATATTTTGTTTATTCTAAACTTACCAGTATACAAAAATCAATTTTCTTTTTTAATTTTTTATTAGATATATTATTTATTTACATTTCAAATTTTCCCTTTCCTGGTTCTCCCCTCCCCTGAAAATCCCATAAGCCATCTCCCCTTCCACAATCAACCCTCCCCTGCTTCCCTGTCCTGGTATTCCACTACACTACCACATCAATTCTTTCCAGGATCAAGGGCCTCTCCTCCCTTTGGTGTCTAACAATACCATCCTCTGCTGCCTATGCATCTGGAGCCATGGGTAACTCCATGTGTACTCTTTGGTTGATGGTTTTGTCCCTCAGAGCTCTGGGAGTGCTGGGTGACTCATATAGTTCCTCCTGTGGTGCTGCAAATCCCCTCAGTTACTTGGGTACTTCTCTAGCTCCCCCAATGGGGACTCTGTGCTTAGTTCAATGACTGGCTGAGCGTGTCCCCCTCTGTATTTGTCATGCACTAGGAGAGCCTCCCAGGTGATAACTATATCTGGCTCCTGTCAGGTCAGTCAGCACTTGTGGGCATCCACAATAGTGTCTGGGTTTTGTAACTGTATATAGGATGGATCCCTGGGTTGGGTAGTCTCTGGATCATCTTTCCCTCAGACTCTGCTCAAACTTTTGTCTCTGTGTTCCTTCTGTGGGTAATTTTTTGCCCTTTCTACAAAGGACCCAAGGATCCTTACTTTGTTCCTCCTCCTTCTTGGGCATCATTTGATATGTGAAATGTGTCTTGGGTGTTCCAAGCCTCTTGGCTAATATCCACTTGTCAGTGAGTACATGCCATGTATATTCTTTTGTGATTGGGTTACATCACTCAGGATGATATTTTCCAGTTTTCAAGTGAGATAATTTTGAGTGAGTATGTAAAATAACTTAGTTTTAAAAAACTAGTTTCTTTTCTAATAACTGATACGTTAAGAAAGAAAAGTGATGTAGGATAGTGACTATGATATGATTATACAGGAGAAAATCTATAATATTATTTGGAAAATAGTCATGAAAAGTGAGCCTTGGATTAGGAAGTCTGCAGACACCCACACTGAGTTTATGAGTTAATGCTTGTGTTGCTGTAAGAAAATCTCAGATCCAATGGTTCAAGAGGAACACTGAGGCAGATTGTCTTTGGGGTAACATATTTATTATTGGAGGTTTTAATGTCATGAAAGGGCAGCAAGGTGAGGAATATGAGGAGAGTTTTCATAGCATCAAGGTTAAACAGGTGTTCCCACATTATTGGTTTCAAAAGAAAAATAAGTGAGGTCTCACTGCATTTAGGTGATGAATAGTCCACAATGTACACTCAAAATAAGGCTGTCCTTGATTCCCTAGGGGACAAAGAATGAAGAAAATTTAGCTCTTTTTCTCATGTGTGGGGGTAGAGAAGTGATAAAGAAAATATTTTACAAGAAAGGGAACTTGAAACAATCATAGATGATGACTGTCAAATTAAATTTCAGATTTTTTTTCATGCTGGATTAAGACATTAGAAGATTAGGGTAGGATTTCCTTGTCTAATAGCTGGTAGTAGTCTGGTGTATTTCTCTGGGTCAATGGCTGGTATCTGGATGTATAATTCCAGAACATATTGCCTATATGAGTTAATGCAGCATATTGAACTATAGTCTAAACAAACTGAGTTTGCTGGCATACAAGAGAACATCAGATATATTAAAGATGGCTCAGTACTTAAGTGAACTCATTGAACTTGCAAAAGATTCAGATTCATTTCTTAATACCCTAACTGGGAGGTTCATAGTCACCCAAATCTCTGGCTTCTTGGGATCTAGCACTCTCATTTGGCCTCTGATGACATTTGCAAACAGCTGGTACATATTCTCAGAGGGAATATTTGCACATAAATAGAGTTATTAAACAATTTGAAAGACATAAATGAATCCTTTAATATAATAAAAATCATAGTATAGCTTAGAGAAATAAGGTTGGGAGATTAAGGATTTTGCTATGTAAATGAAGTTAATGTTAAAAGAGTACCAATCAATAGATTGGATCCAGTTAACCTTTTCATTTACTAATAATAGTCATGATCCTTGTCGATACAAAATTTAGTTTGAGTAAGGTAGAAGGCTTGGTAAGTAAATAAATATGTCAAATGTGATTAATGTAAACAAAAACTATAACGTTCACCTGTAATTTTAGTAAAATTGAGATGAACATCATTTTACCATTTACAATTTTATCAAGAAAAATTCCAATAATTTTCTAAATATTAAAGTGTTTCATCATATGAGTGCAATTCTTACCATCTACAATGGAAATAGACTTTTTACATTGATGAAATCTTTAGTAAGTTTTTGGGGGCTTTCTTCTGGGAGTCACATGGTTAACCTCAGGGAAACTGTGAATGGGAACTTATCACTGTGTCCCAGAAGTGTGCCAAGTTCCTGAGAGGGAAAAACTCTGGAGAGGAGAGAAGAGAGGAGAAAGAAAGCATATTGATAAGCTAGGGTGAGTGTGTGGCTTTAGGAAAAGTAGAAATGTGACTTTTCACTTATAGCAACTTTGAACTGATTTTGGAGGAGAGAAAGGGAATGAGAAACACCACTGCAAGTGGTCAGCAACTATGGTCCCCAAATTTATTCTACATTTTGCTTTTTTCTCTCAAACATGATTCACAGGAAGTAGCAAAAGTGTAAGCTTTTAAGTTTCTTATTGGGGAAACAGCTGTAGGAGCCAGTCATCTCTCACTGCTCCTGTCAGGACAGACCAGAGCCCTGTACTACAGGGTCACAAGGTTTAGGGAATTATGTCCAATCCTTTCATTTCTTTCTTTCTTTTTTAAAACATTGCTAGTTTCATGATAAGTTAGAGCCCACAGGGGAAAAAAAGCCAGTGGCAGCTTTATTTTTATAATATTGCCATGCTGGGAATCAAGCCAGGTCCAGAGAAAACAATAGTTTTCTTGTACCATGGTCTTCACACAGAGATACAGATCTTGCCTTGTAAAAAGAAAAAGTAGAAAATTTTAAGAGAAGTTGGGAAGGTCAGAGGAGCTGGTAAAATAAAAAAACAAAACAAAAGAGAGAGAGAGAGAGAGAAAGAGAGAGAGAGAGAGAGAGAGAGAGAGAGAGAGAGAGAGAGAGAGAGAGAGAGAGAGAGAGAGAATAAGAAGGTATCAGCTAGTAAATGTAGGGAGGGATCCCTGAGGAACATGACAAGGAAACTGAGGCTATATTTGAGTCTCTATCTGCATCTGACAGTCGGGAATCATCAGAGAGGACACGAAAGAGTAAGTTTCAGTGGGTCAGAGAGAGGAATAGATGGGCCCTGAGGGAAAATGGAGGGAAAGAAGGAGATGGGGCTCTCTAAAGTTCTCTTTATAGTTCTCCTTGAAATTAGAAGTACCTGGACTGACAGACTAGTCTACAGAAGAGCCAGTTGGCCATGGCAAAGAACTCTTGGAGTTCTTCAACAAGCACTGAAAGTTTTCAAAATCTGTGGTAGATGGGACATGGAGCAAAGAGTAAAAGCCAGCTGAGGACAGCTTAAGGAGCAGAGGAGTCAGGAAGAATAAGAAGGGAAAGGAAAGCCAGAGCTGATAGGATCAGATGCCCCTGAGTGAAAGATTCAAGATTAACAGTCAACAAATAACATATCTAGTGGGCCATAGATCCATGCCCAAGATCAGGAGAACAAGTCTGAATGTGGAAAGTCTGAATTTACTAGATGGGGTATGGCATCATAACCCAGGACAAAGGAACAGAGCTCATTAAGAGGCTAAAGGCATTGTGTCCTCCATAGATACAATGGTCTCAACCTGAAATGTTAGAAACAGAGATCCTGTGGAGGTGAAGGGGGGTGTGTGGGGGGTGGTGAACTTTGAGGTTCTGGTTTGATTGGAGACTCGGTTGTGCCATGTGATGTTTTCTAGAAAATGTCTTATGAAAGCAAGTTTTGCTGAGAAATCAGACACGTGGTGTCTTTTCGGCGAGTTGTCTTGGGAAAGGGCCTGTGTTTTTATTTATTTATTTATTTATTTTGGAGTGGATGTGAGAGAGGACACATGGTGTTTGGAAAGAGTATAAATATAGCTCAACAGACAGTGGATGACACTCTTGCATTGGCTCACCTTCAACTCTTTGCTGCTCTTCCTTGGGCTTCTATGACACTGGCCTTTGCGGAAGACACTCTTCCATTGGCTTGCCTGGCTTCCTTTTCTGATCTTTGCTTGTTTTGACTTCATAGAGAGAAATGTACCTAAGAAGTGTTGGTATTCAGGCTGTTTTTTGCCGCTTCCATGGACTGGTGTGAATTGGTGGAGCCTCACCATTTCTTCTGGATCTTCTTGAACTAGAAGAATCTGGATGCTATTGATTCATGTCTGATGTTTGCCAAGTAGACCAAACTGCCGCTGCTGATTTGGGTTTGGTGTATCGGTAATGGACTGGACTACCTAAAAATGCAATTAGAATTACCTCCGAACGAAATTCCTAGGCAAATGGTCAGATCTTGAAAATATCATCCTTAGTGAGGTAACCCAATCACAAAAGAACACACATGGTATGTAGTCACTGATAAGGGGATATTGACCCAGTATCTCGGAATACCCTAGACACAATCCGCATATCAATAGATTTCTAAGAAGATGGAAGGAGAGACCCCTGGTCCTGGAAAGACTGGATGTAGGGGAACGCCAGGACAGAGTAACGAGAGGGGGTTGAATGGAGAAAAGAGGGAGGGAAGGGGGCTTATGGGACTTTCGGGGAGGAAGGAAACGGGAAAGGGGAAGTGATTTGGAATGTAAATTAAAAAAATAAAATAAAATAAATAATAATAATAATAAAGCTACTAAGACTAAAAAAAAAAGAATTACCCCCGAAAACTGTTTCTAAACAGGTTCTCAACTGCTATCTCCTATTGACTCTTCTTTTCCCATCCCTCTAGTGGGTGATAAGCTAGAAGGGAGGTTGAAGGATTAAAGACACATAGTTAAAGTAGGTTTTGGAAAATCTAAGCCTATAGGAGGCTGAAACAGGTGGAACACCATGACACAACTCACTAAATAACACTAGAAATGGGAGGAAGGAAGAGGGCAGAGTCTTTAATTGGGCAAAATGACCAAAGAAGAAGAGATCAGTACTCTGGCAGGAGATAAAATTCCTTTATGGTTGTGGATTGATTTATAGTTACTATAACCTTAATAGGTTGCATTTAGTCTGAAGACAAAGAAAAGAAAAGAAAAAGAAAGCAGTGTGTATGCATATGTGGGGGCAATTAGTGTTAGCTGAAGTTTTTGCCATGCTATGTATTAGCACCAGGATATTAGAAATTAAAGAGAAGCTTACATGTGGCCACCCTTCAGAAGTATCTTTACCTGAAGAGACTCTAGGGAACAGACTACTCTTAATCAGGCCACTGTATGCATTATTCAGTTGAGGGGCATCTGGGTTGTTTTCAGCTTCTGGTTATTTCAAATAAGGTTGCCATAAACATAGTAGAGCATGCATGTGTTCTTGTGGTGTGGTTGAGTATCTTTTAGGTATATGTCAGGTATGGTAGAGTTGGTTCTTCACATAGAACTATTTCCAGTTTTCTGAGGACAGGAATTGCCAGATTGAGTGCCGGTGTTTGTTGCAGTTTGTTATCCCGACAGCAGTAGAGGAGTGTTCCTCTTTCCCACATGCTTCCCAGTTTGTGCTGTCACGTCAGTTATTGATCTTAGCCATTCTGATTGGCATAAGATGGAATCTCAGAGTTGTTTTGATTTGTATTTCCCTGATGACTAAGGATGTCAAATATTCCTTTAAGTGCCTCTTGGCCCTTAGAAATTCCTCTGCTGAGAATTCTCTGTTTAGCTCTGTACCAAATTAAACAAATAAAAATTTAAAAATAACCACAACAGTGTTTCCCTCCTGTGTATTGCTAAAGTGTAAGTAAACCTGAAAACCCATGTTCAATCCAAATAGAAAAGTAAATTTTTAAAATAAACTGGCTTTTCAATTGTTTATTTGAAGTTCACAGGTGGGATAAAACTGAAATTGTAATATCTCCTGAGTCATAATTTTTTTCTTCTATTTTCTCTGCCCATAATTTAGGCACAAAAACCTTGGATTTTTTTTGTTTGTTTTTTGCCTTTCTCATGTGAGTTATGTACATCTGTATCTTTGAATTTTCCCTGAGTGATGATGTCTTGATAACTTAATATTTAAAGACAGTATTCTTTGAATCTCTAGCTCATACTTCATCAACATTTCATGCTTATTTTCTAGAATGCAAAGTCATTTTTCTATGAATATCTGACTGAATCAAAGTCATTCATATGCATTTGGTTTTCATACTAGACAGAACTTGCTCATTTTCATTTTAATTGAATTTGATACTTCAAAGATCCATAATGAATCCACATAAGTCTAAATCTCTTCTTAAAATGACAATAAAGATCAATAAATACTCAGCAAAAGATAACTTTGTTAGTAAAATATTAAGAAACCTGATTTATCAAAGTTTGCTCCTGAATACTACATTTATTTGAACACATTATGTATGTATAAGGTGATGTCCTCACATTTATTTGATTACTGGTCTTATGATTTAAGTTACTTGCTATTGTATTTTATCAAAATGTTCTTTTAATCTGAATTCACACTTCTGCAGGTCTTGATGTTTAATTGTTTTTCATTGATTTTATTCTCTTCTTACCCTTAAAGTTCCATAATTATCTATAATTCTTAAGACCATAGTTAATTACAAGTGATAGATCATATTTGGCACTATAAAAGAGGAAATTATTGCATATTAATGTATGTTCTGATATAGCCACTCCTTGGTAATTGAGTTTCATCTCTATATCTGGAGAGAAAAGTTAAATCTCCATCATTTATTCTTCCAATTATGAGTACACAATACTTTTATAGTGACCAAAGAACAGCAGAATAACAAAGGGTAAACTCCTTGTTCGTATTCATGAAATTTGGTTTTTATATTATTGGAGGAAAAATGAATTCACACAAGAAAACATACCTATATAACCATGCTACTTAATAGCTCTTAATAGTATTAAAAAAACATGCAGAATACAGGTGAGTAATTGTAACATCATGATCTGGGAAGTTATGAGGCATTTTAAGATGGGACAATGCTTGATTCATTCTAATATTAGTACAAGTTTCATCT
The DNA here is from genome assembly GCA_036184795.1 of Tokudaia tokunoshimensis. Taxonomy (NCBI): domain Eukaryota; kingdom Metazoa; phylum Chordata; class Mammalia; order Rodentia; family Muridae; genus Tokudaia; species Tokudaia tokunoshimensis. The sequence continues at coordinate 17,994,885 of BTHU01000011.1, forward strand.
AAGAATTGTTGTATCACCTGTAAAATGTCTATATAACAATAATGCTGTAATTGTTTGAGATACAGGCACGTCTAACTTTGAGAAGATTTATGATCAGACATGCCTAGGCAAGGGTGCTGGATGTTATATGAGGACCAAGGTTTAGATAAGAAGAGGAAATATGGGCTTATTAATGTATATGATCAGAAGATTTTTATATGGATTTCTGGTGTCTAATGATGACTCATATTGGCAAGATTATTCATATTGGTGGATATGGTTGATGTGCTTATTTACTAAGAATATGCCTATCTTCGATACTGGCTTATGTTGCATTAATTTCTAGATATCAGAAATTTTAGCATTAAATTTCATATTCAAGGCTATATGTATTCATTTTTTCTTTAGACACAGTCTTTCCATATATTGTAGATTGGCTTAGAATTCACTATGCAGACAAGAGTACCTTCACGTTTTTTTGGCTTTATCCTACTTCTGTGCTTTAGTTATAAGTATGCAACAGTATGGTCAGTCCTTCAGTTATGTGGTTGATGGTACCAGGTAGTGGTGGTGGTAGTGGTGGTGGTGGTGGTGGTGGTGGGTGGCAGTGGTGGTACTCACATTGATGGTGGTGGTGGTGGTGGTGGTGGTAGTGACAGTTGTAGTGGCAGTCGTATGCATTTTATCAGCTATCCATAGTAAGAACCCATTTGTTTATTCCTGTACTCATGAATTTTAATTAAGAAGACTCATTAATAAGGTGATTTTTTTAAATGCATGAAAGTGAATGTAAGAAATAGTAATGGAATTTGAAATTAGAGCACATTCTGGAATATATACCTCAAGGAGGCAGAAAACATAACTAGCAAGATAGAAAGAGAACAAGTTTGAGGGTAGGAATAAGTAATGGGTGGAGAAGTTAGGGAAGGGAATTAAATGTACAAAAGTATAGTACGAATTGTACTCAAAGATAACACAATTTTTAAAAAAATATTTTTTTTTACTTTTACATTAAACTAAAATGTAAAGCTATGTTCTTTGCCCATTAGGAAAAAGGAAAAATGAAACAGAAGAATTAGAATCCTAAAAAGCAAACATAATTATAAAAAGTTTTTAAAGTAGACAAAACTCTAACATGTCAATACTTGTGTGTGTATTGGTATGTATTTCAATATACCAATCAGAGAAGGCAATGAGAAGATAAACAAGACAAAATAAAATGCTGTTTGACAATTCCCAAACTTCAGTGGATGTGTAATAGTGTGGAACAATTAAGCAAGTGGTTGGCAGATGGTAAGAGTCAGGTTATTCACAGTTTAGAATGAGATAGAAGTAAGCAAGGGGAAGCAGATAAATGGAACATATGGCAAAGGAATAGAGTTGGAGACATAGAGTAAACTCATATTCTGCTTATGTAGATGTTACTAGCAAAAAATATTAGCAGTTAAACATATACACAGGTTAGCAAATATCCTCAGGGAGGACCTGGAAGCATGACTCTTAAGAATCAAAAACTGTACCTTATATTCTTGTTTTGGTTTCCAATTCTCTCTCTTTTATTAATTTTCAGTAAAATAAATCAGAGTTACTATATCAATGACTGATTCAGAAATTAGACTGCAAATAATCAATTCATGTGAGTCATCTATATATGATTACACATCATTATATATGAATAACCTTGAAGAATAAGAACAGGAGATAGAGCTGGAAAAGGAAGCTCTCAGTAAAAGAGGGGATAGAAGAGGAATGGAGTTAATATGATTAAAGCAGTTTAGATGCAGAGATGGAAATATATCGAAAGTCAATATTTTGTATGATTATTATATACCAGTAAAATGTAAACATTTTAAAGTTGACAAAACTTGTAATATAAAATCAATAATAGTGTTACATTACATATTTGTACCATATATATATTATATATGTGTGCATATATATATATATATATATATATATATATATATATATATATATATATATATATATACATCTTCCAGCTTCCTGAAAATCTATTGCTATGCGAATTGTGTCTAGGGTATTCCTGATTCTGGGTGAATATCCCCTTATCAGTGACTGCATACCATGTGTGTTCTTTGTGATTGGGTTACCTCACTAAGGATGATATTTTCAAGATCTGACCATTTGCCTAGGAATTTCGTGAATTCATTGTTTTTAATTACAGAGTAGTATTCCATTGTGTAAATATACCACATCTTCTGAATCCATTCCTCCTTTGAAGGACATCTGGATTCTTTCCAGCTTCTGGCTATTATAAATAAGGCTGCTATGAACATAGTGGAGCATGTGTCCTTATTGCATGCAGGTAAAGCCTCTGGGTATATGCCCAGGAGTGGTATAGCCGGATCCTCCAGGAGTGTCATGCCCAGTTTTCGGAGGAACAGCCAGACTGCTTTCCAGAGTGGTTGTACCAGCTTTCAATCCCACCAGCAGTGGAGGAGTGTTCCTCTTTCTCCACATCCTTGCCAACAACTGCTGTCTCCTGTGTTTTTGATCTTAGCCATTCTGACTGGTGTGAGATGGAATCTCAGGGTTGTTTTGATTTGCATTTCCCTAATGACTAAGGATGATGAACATCTCTTTAGGTGCTTCTCAGCCATTAGATATTCTTCAGGTGAGAACTCTTTGTTTAGCTCTGTACCCCATTTTTAAAGAGGGTTACTTGCCTCTCTGAAGTTTAACTTCTTGAGTTCTTTGTATATATTGGATATTAGCCCTCTGTCGGATGTAGGGTTGGTAAAGATCATTTCCCAGTTAGTTGGTTGCCGCTTTGTCTTTTTGACAGTGTCTTTTGCCTTGCAAACCTTTGTAATTTAATGAGGTCCCATTTGTCTATTCTTGATCTTAGAGCATAAGCTATTGGAGTTCTATTCAGGAAATTCTCCCCTGTGCCCATATGTTCAAGGTTCTTCCCTAGTTTCCTTTCTATTAGTTTCAGTGTATCTTGTTTTATGTGGAGGTCCATGTTTGACTTGGAATTGAGCTTAGTGCAAGGAGATAAGAATGGGTCATTTTGTATTCTTCTGCCTGTTGACCTCCAGTTGAGCCAGCACCATTGGTTGAAAAGGCTATCTTTTCTCCACTGGATGGTTTTAGCTCCTTTGTCAAAGATCAAGTGACCATAAGAGTATGGATTCATTTCTGGGTCTTCAATTATGTTCAATTGATCTACATGCCTGTCACTGTACAAATACCATGCAGTTTTTAACACTATTGCTCTGTAGTACAACTTGAGGTCCAGGATATTGATTCTCCCAGAAGTTCTTTTACTCTTGAGAATAGTTTTAGCTATTCTGTGTTTTCTGTTATTCCAGATGAATTTTTGAATTGCTCTTTCTAACTCTATGAAGAATTGAGTTGGGATTTTGATGGGGATTGCTTTGAATCTGTATATTGCTTTTGGCAAGATGGTAATTTTTACTATATTAATCCTGCCAATCCATGAGCATGGCAAGAGATTGGTTCTTGCTGATGGAATGGGTATCAAATTGGTCAGTCATTTGTTGACCATTCCCTCAGTCTCTGCTCCAATGTTTTCTCTGCACTTCTTATAGGTTTGACAAATTTTGGGTCATAGGTTTTGGGGGTGGGTTCATGTTCATACCCCTCCCCTGAGAGTCCTGCCTGGCTATATGAGATGGCCATTTCAGACCCTCTATGCCCCACTGCTAGGAATCTCAGAGTCACCCTCATAGACTCCCTGGAGTTTCCCCCACCTCAGGTGTCTGACATGTCCTAGAGACTCCCTCCCCCAACCAGTGCTGATGATTTCCATTCATTCTCTTGGCCTTCTCTTCCCAACTCTCCTCAACTCTCCCATCCTTTCTTCCATCCAGTTCCCTCCATCCGTCCACTACCGATGACTTTTTATTTCTTTTCTGAGTGAAATTCAAACATCCTGCCTTTTACCCTCTTTGCTATTTACTTTCTTGGGTCTATGGATTGTTGTGTTGGTATCCTGTACTTAAAGGATACTTTTCAGTCTGAGTACTTTACTCAGGATGATATTTTCTACTTCCATTCATTTGCTTACAAATTTCATGATGTCCATGATTTTAATAGCTGAGTAGTATTCCATTGTGTAAATAAACCACATTTTCCTTATCCATTCTTTGATTGAGAAACATTTGAGTTATTTCCAGTTTTTTGTAATTATGAATAAAGCTGCACTGAACATGATGAAGCACATGTCTTTGGAACATGTTTTAGGTATAGGACCATGAGCATTATGGCTGAGTCTTGAAGTAGAACTAATTTGAATTTTCAGGTGGCAGAAGTGTAGCTTGGTTTTCATGCTGATTTTCCAACAACTGGAGCAAGGCCTCTCCCTGACTCAGTTGCCTGCCTGTGGATCCTATTCCTCTAACTGGCTGCCTTCTCTGGGTCAGTGAAGTGGATGAACATAGTCCTGCAGTGATTTGATATTCCAGTGCAGATTGGTATCCAGAAGGGACCTCTTCCTCAGAGGAGACGGGGAGTGGGTAATGGGGTGGAGGGTATATTAGGGAGGAAATGGAGGACAGGTGAGGCTGTGATCGGGATGTAAAGTGAATAAATTAATTAATTAACGGAAAACAAGAAGTACATATTAATACATACTCTCACAGTTTGCAGAATTGTGAAAAGAAATTGTTACTTAGTCATATTTGAAGTGGAAATTTCTGGTTACTTTGGAGAGTCAGTTGTGACATGATACTTTTCTGGAAGCTGTCTGATGAGAGGATTTTTTTTTTTTTGCAACATAAATGTGAGAGGATGTTTTGCTTAAGCAGATGTGTGTTTTTCTGGAAGCTGTCTTGTGAAAGGACATGTCATGTTTTGTTGGAGCAGATGCTGAAAAAGGTTTGTAATAGTTAGAATCTAAATATAACCCACAGACGCTGAGACAACATTTTTGCACTTGTTCACCTTGCAGCACTTTGCTGGTCTTTACTGATGATATTTACTTGTTGTGACTTTGTAGAGAGAAATGTGCCTCATTTTCCAGTTGCTACTTGCCACGCCTGCAAATTCATGCCAATTCAGCAAAGCCTCACAGTTTTCTTCTGGATCCAGCCACTGCTACTGATTCATGTTTGGTGTTTTGGACCAGACTTCTGATATTCTGAGAGTGAAGATTGTAACCACCCCCAAAGAATTAATTCTAAACAAGTTTGCAACCTCTATTTCCTATTAAAATTTCTTCTCTCCTATCTTTTTTGTACGTGGGCTAGAAGGGAGGCTGAAGCATTTAATAACTCTAAATAAAATAGGATTTTAAAACTATCTAAGCCTTCACATATACAGAGAATTCATGAGTCTTGGCATCTCTAATCCTATTGGCTCATGGCACTCATTAGTAGTGATTCCAATAGTATCCCGTCTTCTGTGTTGATCTTCATATGGTTTCTATTTGACTCCTTCAAGCAAACACCTTCCTTTTTCTCCCCAGAAATGGCCAATTTCATACATGTGAGAGTTCTTAAATACAGGATATTTTAAAATTAGGAACATCAGTTAATTACTTCTGTGAACATTTACTTTCATGTAAGAATTGTGTTCTCAAATATCATGTATGACCTCATGGCCATAATTTTAACTCATTCTTTTTTAAAGAACTCAGTCATACCTACACACACACACACACAAACACACACACACACACACACACATATATATATATATATACATACATATACACATATATATGAACCTAATAGGTTCTTATAGTAATATATTCTCTACCAAGTTTGAATTGGTAGAAAAAAATGACTAAAATTGGTATTAACATAAGCAACAGAGACATGATATTGTCATCCATAGGCTACAGCATATTTCTATCTTCTGTAAAACACCAATGAGCACAAGCAGCATTTTAAATTTTTTTCTGAGTTATTTAGACACCAAAGAGTGAAATGTGAAAAACAAACATTTATGGTTCCTAAACAGAAGATAAAAATCTGTAAAAATCTCTCGGAAGTTATTCATACATCCATAGGTTTGCAAATGCATTGAACGCATGAAGGCCAAGAACAATACTTATTAAGAAATCATATTTTCAAATAGCATACTCCTTTTATTCTGCTAGGTTTACTGTCTACTTGGGGAAAGCAGTACTGTAAATGTGAATGTGCCAATAAGACATATATACATATATATATATATATACATATATATATATATATATGTATATATATATGTATATATATATGTGTATATATATGTATATATATATATATGTGTGTGTGTGTGTGTATATGTATATATATATATGTGTATATGTATATATATATACATATATATATACATATATATATATATATACATATATATACACATATATATATATATACATATATATATGTGTGTGTGTGTGTGTGTGTGTGTGTGTGTGTGTGTGTGTGTGTCCTGGTCCTGGAAAGACTGGATGTAGGGGAATGCCAGGACAAAGAATTGAGAGGGGGTTGAATGGGGAACAGAGGGAGGGAAGGGGGCTTATGGAACTTTCAGGGAGGAAAAGGGAAGGGGGAAATGATTTGGAATGTAAGAAAATAAATAAAAAAAAAAGAACCAATCTCTGACACTATTAATGATGCTTTGTTACATGAAGACTAGCATAACTTTTCTCTTAGAGACTCTTACCTAACACCTTCAGAGACCCAAAGAGATTAGATAGCACTGTGGGAGTCTTGTGGGAAGTTGGAGAAAGCCTTGAGGCACTCAGAGGGGTTAGGGACTCCACAGAAGACCAATATGTACTTCTTTTTGGGGGGAGTTGTGGCTTTTTGGGGAGCGTTTTCTTCCCTTTTTTTCTCTTTTTTTATAATGGATATTTTCTTTATTTACATTTCAAATGTTATCCCCTTTTTGGGTTTTCATCATGGAAACCCCCTATCCCATCATCCCTCCCTCTGCTTCTATGAAAGTGTTCCCCCACCCACCCACTCCTGCTTCCCCACCCTCAAATTCCCCTACACTGGGGCATCAAGCCTTCACAATACCTGACAGGAACCTGATATGGCTGTCTCCTCAAAGGCTCTGCCAGATCCTGACAAATACAGAGACAGATGCTGGCAGCCAATCTTTGGACTGAGCACAGGGTCCCCAGTGGAGGAGTTAGAGAAAGGACTGAAGGAACTGAACCTCACAGGAAGAACGACAATATCAACCAACCAGACCCTCCCCACAGAGCTCCTAGGGACTAAACCACCAACCAAGGAGTATGCATGGAGTACGCATCCATGGCTCCAGCCTCATATGTAGTAGAGGATGGTCATGTGTACTTCTTAGAATATAAAAATCATTGTATTTTTTCTACAAAAGTCAGGGAAACCCCAATACTCATTCTAAATAAATCTCTAGGAATGAATATATGTATACCTGGGAGTATACAGAAGGACCTTGTGCAGAAAAACTGATACTAGCATAGTTACTCCCTTTTCTTGAAAATATGGAGTAAAATTTCAACACCTTTGTTGGAGCAGTTTCAAACACATTTTTTGAAAGGACTGACATTCTAAATTACATAAACACATGATACATAGGGAAAATAAAATGATGCCAAGTAAGATAAAACACAAATTACATGTTAAATGGAAGGAGAAATTAAGAAAATGAAAATGGAAACATTGAGACAATTTTATTTAAAATAGCAAAGAGATCTCTAAAAAGATAATTAACCACAATAAAATTTAAAGACATATTCATTCTTATTCCTATAAGAAAAGCTATATACAAGAAAATGTATGAACACAAGAAGTTTAATAATGTTTACATTATAAATTTTATTTGTTAAGCAGCAATGAGCTTATAGTAAATGCACACAAAATTTGACAGGAAGAAAATAGCATCATTTCTTGTAATTATGCACATCCTCACTTATTAAAAGAGTAAACCAATTAAGATAATTCCATCTAGCACAGTATTGCAATCCATGAAATGTTTATGAATATTTAAACTGAATTGATATCCTTCTTAGATATATTTTCTCCTTTCTGTAGCAGTGTTGCCTGAGTAGTACCTGTGTGTCTAGTATCTGCAGAAGTCAGAAGACAGGATTAGATGCCATGGAAAGGAAAAGTAACACTATGGTCACTTTAGAGCTGTCTAACTAGAGGCTCACTGGAGAAAGAAAATTCCAGGGCTGTAGTATTTTAGTGAGTGCCTCTCACTATGATATGCTTACTATCTGTAACATTTTTTCTTTAGGTTCAATATCCAGCAAGAAACACAAATTGTACCTTAGTTAAGGGTGGTTGTGAACCATCATAGGTTGCTACAAATCTAATGATAATCCTCTTCTTAAACCAACTTTCTAGTCTCCTGACTAAAATTTATTACACACACACACACACACACACACACACACACACACAAAGAGAGAGAGAGAGAGAGAGAGAGAAACCACATTTAAAAAGATAAAAATATTCACAAGCTACAATATGTGATGTAAACAATTGTGAAATTTTTATTTTTCATTTTGATATAATAATTATAACTTCATTTTACAACAATTAAAAGGTATCTTATTAAACTATGCTCCAGGGATTGAAACACCTATCAGGGATGGGTAGGCAGGTGGGGGATCACCTGCATAAAGGCAGGGAGGTATTAGGAGATTTATGGAGGGGATATTGGGTGGGGGAAAACATTTGAAATTTCAATAAATAAAATAACCAATAAAAATGTAAAAAAGACCAATTAGTTGACTGATACTTTATTTTGATTTTTGTTTATTTAATTAATATTTATTCATTTAATTTTGAGATATGATCTCACTTTGTAGAACTGGTTTGCCTGGAACTCATTATTAATATCACAGTGATCTGTTTGCCTCTGTGTTAGTGCTGGGATTGGAAGCATGTATTTCCATAATTGGCAAAAATGATTATATGCCTTGGATTAAATATTTACATGATATTTATAAATTACAATGTTATTTTCATTTTTCAAAACAACTAATAGGAAATATGAGACTGTGTTTAGGGAAAGTATCACCTGTGATTCTCACATTTATATATCTGAGACCTCACTGACTTTCTTATGTATTCAAAGACCCATCCAAGTACATCATGCTCTCTTATTGACTTTATTTTAAAACATGAACTCATAATGCTAGGTAAAAACAAGTCTGTCTGTTTATCCTCAATTCTGATGCAATATTGTAGATAATGCTCCTACCTTCCTCTACTATAAGAATTATAATGTTTGTCATTGCAATCAAAGTTCACCTGATAAACAGAAAAACAAATCAAGTAATAGGTAACTAAATGCATGGATGAATGGATAGATGCGTGGATAAAAGCAAAGTGGAAAGTTTGGAAGATAGATAGATGATCTATTAGATGTCAGATAAATAGTAAATAATATAAATACAGAGATGATAGATAGGTCAATAGGCAGATGATAAACAGGTAGCTGATAGATATTTGTTAGGTGATAGATATAGATAGATAAATAGATGATAGATAGATTTAGACAAATGATAGATGTTTCTGAATTTTTCCCAAAATTATGCATTTGTGGCTAGAAATCAAACTTAGGGATAGGAGCTTACAGCTAATGAGCAAGCTCACTCTCTATCAGAGTGAAAGTAACTCATTAACTTCTAGAGGATCTTTTTTCACTTCCTTTGCATAGTCATGCTGAATATATTTCGCCTCACATACTATGATGTTATCAATCTTTATTGTCAAGTTGAGCAGATTAAGAAATGCATTTTATGAGATAAACATTGATCAGTAAATAAACTGTTTGCTAACCAATTTCAAGGCCTATGTAAATCTAAATAGAGTCGCATGCATAAGTGTTACCAGTAATGAAAGTTAAGGGCAGAACCATTATTGATGCCTGATGGCTAGCAGTATAGTCAACACAGAGTTTGAGGATTGAAGAGACACTGCAATAAAATGAGGTCTATGGTAACATAAAGGGAACATCCAAAGATCTACCTCTATCACCATATATGCATGCATGGACATGTGCATCAACACACGTGTGGACACAAATAAATATCTCTCATATACACGAGAACAAAAGAAATGCATAGGCGTGTACATGAGTAAAACAAACATCTGGATTTACCTGTCAGGATATTTTCAAAGATGAGAAAATCATGAAGCATCTCATTTACTAAGTTGCTTAAATATGACGACATTATTTATGAAAGGTAGAAGGTAGGATAATTCAATGAGCAAGGTTAGTGGATATATGTTTTTAGAGGTAATATCTTGATCAAGTTGCTGCCTGATTTCCCTTTTCATGCTTGCTGCAAAACAAGAAATAAAACGCTCAAGCTTTTTATGATTTCCCAACATCTCTGAAATATGATTTAAAGCAAATATTTTCTTAAGATGCTTCTCTTGTGATTTTTAATAAAAAAGAAACAAATGTATAATATAGAGATGCTTCTTTTCTACTTTGTATTTATCTTCTTATCCATATTTGCAGACGATATGATAGTATACTTAAGTGACCCAAAGAACTCCACCAGAGAACTCCTACAGCTGATAAACGACTTCAGCAAAGTGGCCGGATATAAAATCAACTCAAGCAAGTCAGAAGCCTTCCTATACTCAAAGGATAAGCAGGCTGAGAAAGAAGTAAGAGAAATAATACCTTTCACAATAGCCACAAACCATATTAAGTATTTTGGCGTGACTCTAACCAAACAAGTGAAAGATCTGTATGACAAGAACTTCAAGTCTCTGAAGAAAGAAATTGAAGAAGACCTCAGAAGATGGAAAAATCTGCCATGCTCATGGATTGGCAGGATTAATATAGTAAAAATGACCATCTTACCAAAAGTAATACACAGATTCAATGCAATCCCCATCAAAATCCCAACTCAATTCTTCATAGAGTTAGAAAGAGCAATTCAAAAATTCATCTGGAATAACAGAAAACCCAGAATAGCTAAAACTATTCTCAAGAGTAAAAGAACCTCTGGGGGAATCAGTATCCCGGACCTCAAGCTATACTACAGAGCAATAGTGTTAAAAACCGCATGGTATTGGTACAGTAACAGACATGTAGATCAATGGAACAGAATTGAAGATCCAGAAATGAATCCACACTCCTATGGTCACTTGATCTTTGACAAAGGAGCTAAAACCATCCAGTGGATAAAAGATAGCCTTTTCAACAAATGGTGCTGGCTCAGCTGGAGGTCAACATGCAGAAGAATGCAAATTGACCCATTCTTATCTCCTTGCACTAAGCTCAATTCTAAGTGGATCAAAGATCTCCACATAAAACCAGACACACTGAAACTAATAGAAGGAAACTAGGGAAGAACCTTGAACATATGGGCACAGGGGAGAATTTCCTGAACAGAACTCCAATAGCTTATGCTCTAAGATCAAGAATAGACAAATGGGACCTCATTAAATTACAAAGTTTTTGCAAGGCAAAAGACACTGTCAAAAAGACAAAGCGGCAACCAACTAACTGGGAAATGATCTTTACCAACCTTACATCCGACAGAGGGCTAATATCCAATATATACAAAGAACTCAAGAAGTTAAACTCCAGAGAGGCAAGTAACCCTATTAAAAAATGGGGTACAGAGCTAAACAAAGAGTTCTCACCTGAAGAATATCTAATGGCTGAGAAGCACCTAAAGAGATGTTCATCATCCTTAGTCATTAGGGAAATGCAAATCAAAACAACCCTGAGATTCCATCTCACACCAGTCAGGATGGCTAAGATCAAAAACACAGGAGACAGCAGTTGTTGGCGAGGATGTGGAGAAAGAGGAACACTCCTCCACTGCTGGTGGAATTGCAAGCTGGTACAAACACTCTGGAAAGCAGTCTGGCTGTTCCTCCGAAAACTGGGCATGACACTCCTGGAGGATCAGGCTATACCACTCCTGGGCGTATACCCAGAGGCTTTCTCTGCATGCAATAAGGACACATGCTCTACTATGTTCATAGTAGCCTTATTTATAATAGCCAGAAGCTGGAAAGAACCCAGATGTCCCTCAACGGAGGAATGGATTCAGAAGATGTGGTATATCTACACAATGGAATACTACTCTGCAATTAAAAACAATGAATTCACGAAATTCCTAGGCAAATGGTCAGAACTTGAAAATATCATCCTTAGTGAGGTAATCCAATCACAAAAGAACACACATGGTATGCAGTCACTGATAAGGGGATATTAACCCAGAATCTAGGAATACCCTAGACACAATTCGCATATCAATAGATCTCTAAGAAGATGGAAGGAGAGACCCCCTGGTCCTGGAAAGACTGGATGTAGGGGAACGCCAGGACAGAGAAACGAGAGGGGGTTGAATGGAGAAAAGAGGTAGGGAAGGGGGCTTATGGGACTTTCGGGGAGGGAGGAAACGGGAAAGGGGAAATGATTTGGAATGTAAATTAAAAAAAAATAAAATAAATAAAAAAAAGAGCCATAAATATAAAAAAATCAGATATAATATAAAATAAAATATTATATATAATCATATATATGCATAATCACCCATACATACATACACAATACAGGCATATTCATATATGCATATATACTTAAATGAATATATGCATATACACATATAGATATATAGCCATCTGCACATAGGCATATAGACATGTAGACATATATTTACACATATACAGATATATACATATACCTATCTATACATCTCTACATATAAACCTATATATATACACATTTACACATATAGACATACATTTACACATATACACATATATGTATATCCATATACGTATATACATAACTGTATATGCGTGTATGTATACACACATTATATTTGTATATATAAGTGCATACAAACCATGTTTGTATGTATAAATGTGGGTCTGTATGTATTGATTGATTTAGGCACACCTAATCTTTATCTGTCAATCTTCAATCTGTCGTATTATGGTAATGACTAGAACTATAGGCCAAAAGCACTGTCATTAGCTTGTTTTCTTCACTGACAACTATATAATACAACTTACTGGTCCTCTAAGAAAAAATTATATTGTCTACTGTTGATATTTTCTTTTTGTGGGGAATACTTTACAGGTTATTCATGATTGTTATTAATTGTTAAGGTATATACCAGTATATACCTTAGAGGATTAACTTATTGTCATTCAATTCTGAATAGAAACAGATGAAAATGAATTAAGTATGATTTGAAATATAAACATAATGTAAATACATGGTAGTATTGTTGATTAATATAAATAGATGAATATTAATGAAAATTTATTAGTTTTCTCAAATCCTTTGAAAGATAATAAAATATTGCATATAGTTTTCATGTCTAGTCAAATATGCTTTCAATTTCTCTTCTGTGCTGTAATTGTTACTTTGTTCTTTAGGTAAAGTATACTTTCTTTAGATTTTTAAAATGCTTTAATTTTTAGGAAAAATATTATGTTTTATGAACTTTTGTTTTGCTCTCCATCTTTCTTTTAAAACTACTGACTCAGAGTTTATTTTCCTTGCACTTTTAGTAATAATGCATTGCCATCCTAGGTAGATAAGGCCAAGAGCACAATAAATATACCTGAATACTGAAAAACTAATTTTTATGGATGATTACATTCTGAAAAAATGTAAAACAGAAAAAGAAAGACTACCTCAAAGGAGGGGGATTAGTTATTATTTTCATAGCTTTTAAAAGAAAATGACAAATTAAAGTGTATTGCAAATGAAGGGGAGTCACAGTTAAGCATGTGTGTAAACAAGCCAGCATTGGCTTTATACTGCAAAGTGTCCCCAAAGTGCTGTTTCCTTGGAAACTACAAATTAAGTTAATTATGGAAACCTGTGCCTTGAAATCCTTCATCCGAAACTCTCTACCAAGGTTATGAATTGAACTGTGCTTTGTAAAAAAGTAATATAAATACCTCTGCAAATAATAGAACTAAATTTTAATTATGTGATTTCAAACAACAAAATTTCGAGAAACCCCCAACTTTAGGAAATAATGTTATAATTGAGAAAGAACATAGTAATGTTCCAAAATGTGGGTCACTGAACATTTCCTTGAAGAAATGTTGCTTTCTGTTTTCCTTTTCCTGATTTCCTCTGTCTGAATTGGTGAACATACATTTCTTTATTGAACAAATATTTACTTTCATTTTTATAAAGTACAATTTTTGGTATTGTACTTTCTTTTGAAAGGTTGAGAATTACATAAATAAAATCAGTAGGTTTTGAAAAAAATCTCCACTTCCATTTCCTTCCTTCTCATTCTTCCTTATACCCCAGTATTTTCTCTCCTGTATTCAGACTACTAAGTGGACTTAGTGTTGTGTGTATGGGAACGCATGTTGGACCATGCACTGTGACTGTTATGAGAGTAGTGCAGAAGTAAAGTGACCCTACTCCTACCAGGTGTCAGTCAACAATCATTCCTCAGCTTGTAAAGGTGCGACTTCATGTGCTCTTTTGCCATTTATGTTCACTTTTGGTTGGCTTGATCTTGTGCAGGTCTTGTGAATGTAGTTGGAACTGCTGTGATGAGTTCATGTCTCCAACGCTATAGTAGGTTCTTCCCTAACATTCCCAACGTCCCACCCACAGGCTTATGTCTAGTTAACAATATCTGTCATAAACTCCTTAATTAGGCCATGAGTGTAATCAGAAAGAGACTGAAGTATAAGAAACCATCCAAGCCACGTTTACAACAGTGAGAATATTTTTGCCAGAGTATACATTATGTACATTATGGTAGTTTGCAGATTTCACAGTTGGGTAAGACTATTGTGGAACTTTTCCCTTAGTACTGTGCGTAGCATCTCATGTACTATCAAAGAGAGTGAGTAGGAAAGAAACTTCGAGGTCTGTAAGAGCTAGATTCTGACATAACCTGGGTGCTCAGTTTACAGTATCTTTAGCAATAATGTCTTACAATCAGTTAATGATATTCTTACTATTTCTCATAATTAAAATAAATTATTTTCATTATAAATGTCATTTGAATGTTTCTTAAATAAAAATAACAGATAAATTAAATGTAGAGAACCAAGTTGAGACATTTAATTGGTGTAAGTAAATAATTTAGAAAATAGACAAGATAAATAATTGATTTATAAATTATTCACTCATTTTATCATTTGGAGTAAAAGTAAAATGTCTCTTGACATTAAAATTCTATATTTAAAACTACTTCACTATTTTTAATCACTGTTGCAATCAACTTAAAAAGTTTTTCTTGCTGTTCTTGTCTGATGAGGATTAACTGATATGTAATAATTTAACATAAATACTGTTGCCCTAGCCTTTGGTTCCTTTGGGATGCTCTTTGTCTATAGGGTGTAAGAAGTTTCTACATTATCTTCTTGACCTCGGTGATCTGAATGTGATATCAATTTTCAAATGGTTGTTGCTCTAAGTTATACAACGGAAACAAACTGAAAAATACAAATAGAAACCATGAAAAAAAACCATAGAAATTAGTGTGGAAAAGACTGACGACATAGACAGCTTGCAGCGGTGCTGGTCTTTCCATCACAGTTTTAACCTAATGCTTCAGAACAGTGGAGTTTCAGAGGAATTCCTTCAAATCCTCAGAAGAGAAACTTTTACTTCTATTAAAGAAAATACACAGAATGACAATACTAATATCTCTTAAAGTCAAGTCACTCAAACTTATGAATTAAAAATTTTGCTTCAATGCTTCCTTTTATGTAATATTATTGGGAAAGAAATTTTTTATCAAGGAATGATTTTATATTATTAAAAAGTAACATAAATGTAAGTTTTTGAGATTAGCTTGTTCCTATTACTGAAGTATTAACAGTTTTAAGAGGTGTGTGTGTGTGTGTGTGTGTGTGTGTGTGTGTGTGTTTGTGTGTGTACGTGGTATGTGTGTTTGTATGTATAGTGTGTGTGTGTGTGTGTGTGTCTGTGTCAAATATGGATATCTGTCCATATGGAATGGTAATTTCATGCAGACCATATATTGACAGTGGGACTTCTTCATTGCTGCCTGTTTTCTTTTTATTCATTGTCTTTCTAATATCTAGGATCTTAACCATTTTTGATAGATTGAATGATCAACAAGTTTCTTCGTCCTCTTACTTGTTGTTCTCCACTCCATTCATACATATATATGAATTTTCCATATACAATTCCGAGTGTGTTTTTATTATATCCTTAAATATTAGTATTGCTCCACAATTTAATTGAATATATACTAAAATTATAGTTAATCATGTCATCACCATTGTGATGATTACATTTTCCTATGTGTATCTTTAAGCATACTCCTATAATTTTCAGCATGCACTCTTTTGTTTCTATAATTTCTTTCTCAGTTTCAGTTTTTCATTTTATCTTTTTTTAAACTTTTCTTACATTCCAGTCTTTATCCCCATCACAGTCTACCCTCTGACTTTTCCTCATCCCGTACCCTCTCCCCAGTCTCTAAGAGGATATCCCCACCCCCCCACCCTAACTTCACAATTTCATTTTTTGAATTTTTTATTAATTGATTATTTTATTTATTTACAATTCATGTGCTGTCCTTGTTTGGGTTCTGTCTAAGCTCCCCCCTCAGAGTTACATGGCAGCAAACAGGTATGCACCTTCCCACTGTTACCAAGCAGGTATGCCTGGCTCATTATAAGAGGGACTGCCATTAGATAGTATTCAGGTGAGAACTCTTTGTTTACCTCTGTACCCCATTTTTAATAGGGTTATTTGGCTGAGAAGCAACTAAAGAAATGTTCAACATCCTTAGTCATTAGGGAAATGCAAATCAAAACAACCCTGAGATTCCACCTTACACCAGTCAGAATGGCTAAGATGAAAAACACAGGAGACAGCAGTTGTTGGCGAGGATGTGGAGAAAGAGGAACACTCCTCCACTGCTGGTGGGATTGCAATCTGGTACAACCACTCTAGAAAGCTGTCTGGCAGTTCTTCAGAAAACTGGGCATGACACTCCCGGAGAATCCTGCTATACCACTCCTGGACATATACCCAGAGGATTTACCTGCATGCAATAAGGACACATGCTCCACTATGTTCATAGCAGTCTTATTTATAATAGCCAGAGCTGGAAAGAAGCCAGATGTCCCTCAACGGAGGAATGGATTCAGAAGATGTGGTATATTTACACAATGGAATACTATTCTGCAATTAAAAACAATGAATTCACGAAATTCTTAGGTAAATGGTCAGAACTGGAAAATATCATCTTTAGTGAGATAGCCCAATCACAAAAGAACACACATGGTATGCAGTCACTGATAAGGGGATATTAACCCAGAATCTCGGAATACCCAAGACACAATTCACATATCAATAGATTTCCAAGAAGATGGAAGGAGAGACCCCTGGTCCTGGAAAGACTGGATGTAGGGGAATGCCAGGACAAAGAAGCGAGAGGGGGTTGAATGGGGAACAGAGGGAGGGAAGGGAGCTTATGGGACTTTTGGGGATGGAGGAAACGGGAAAGGGGAAATCATTTGGAATGTAAATAAAAAGTATAGAAAATAATTAAAAAAAATAAGAGGGACTGCTTGCCCCCTCCTCTCTCTCTTACTTTCTTACACCCGTTTCCTACTTGCTTCTCTCTTGCCCTCCTGGGCTCTTCTCCCTTCCCCCTGTCTCCACATGGTCATGCCCAGACTCGACTTCTTTACTCTCCCCTTCTCTCTGCCTTTCTCTGCCTCTACTACCCTCTTAACCCCCTTCCCATGCCCTGAATAAATTCTATTCTATACTGTACCATTGTGTGGCAGGTCCCTCAGGGGGAAGGGATGCAGGTGACAGCAGATCCTGGCTAGAATATGTAGAAAGAATAATACTCCTCAATTGTTGTTGTTACTTCAAGCTGGTACAATTACTTTGTAAATCAATCTGCCCTTTCTATATAAAATTGGAAATCTATTGATATGTGAATTGTGTCTTGGGTATTCCAAGATTCTGGGTTAATATTCCCTTATGAGTGACTGCATACCATGTGTGTTCTTTTGTGATTGGGTTACCTCACTAAGAATGACATTTTCCAGTTCTGACCATTTCCCCAAGAATTTTGTGAATTCATTGTTTTTAATTGCAGAGTAGTATTCCGTTGTGTAAATATACCACAACTTCTGAATCCATTCCTCCATTGAGGAACATCTGGGTTCTTTTCAGCTTCTGGCTATTATAAATAAGGCTGCTATGAACATGACTGGATGTGGGGGAATACCAGGACAGAGAAGCGAGAGGGGGTTGAATGGGGAACAGGGGGAGGGAAGGGGGTTTATGGGACTTCCGGGGAGGGAGGAAACGGAAAAGGGGAAATCATTTGGAATGTAAATAAATAAATATTGAAAATAAAAAAAATTCAAGTTAAAAAAAAAGAAAATTGGAAACAGTCCTATCTGAAAACATAACTATACCACTACAGGTCAGGTTATCACAAGGTACTCCAACATTTAACAAGGACATGTGCTGCACTCTGTTCATAGACACCTTATTTATAATACGCAGAAGCTGGAAACAACCCAGATGTCTGTCAAGGGAAGAATGGCTACAGAAAATATGGTACATTTGCATGATGGAGTACTACTCAGCTATTAAACACGACTTCATGAATTTTGCAAGCAAATGGATGCAACTAGAAAATATCATCATGAGTGAGGTAACTTAGATCCACAAGGACACAGATAGTATATACTCACTGATAAGTGGATATTAGCCCCAAAGATCAGAATACCCATGGTGTGAGTGCTTCAACCTTTCCTAGAAGGGGGAACAAAATATTTGAAGAGGTAGAGGGTGGGAGGGACCTGAGAAGGAGAGGGGAGAAAGAAAAGAGGGCAGGACAAGGTATGGGAAGACAGAAGCACTCTTTATGCATAGAATATTTCCAAGATCACACAGCATAACTCATTATCCTTACTTTATCTGCATGTTTCAGAACTTTCTGAGTTGGTTTAATTTAAGGACATGGAAAAATTATTAAATGGGATATACTGTGTATGTGTATTCATCCTTATATTAGTTTTACCATGTGTAAGCATAAATACCCTTGGTGTACATATTAATTCATATTTTTCCCATTTATCTACTCATTGCATTATATACCTACTTTTCTGTTTACTCTAAATCCATATTTATATATTGGAATCTAACTCAGCATGATATAATTTATTGCTGCTTTATGTGTTAGCAATATCCTTCACCAACAGTGAAAACCTGACACGCTCACTTTACAATATCTACTTATTTGACAAATGTCAAGGTTAATGGTTTTTTTTTGTCAAGCTCACATGACTTAGAATAATCTAGGAGTCAAGTCTCTGAATGTGTGAGATGATAAGATCCACATTACTATCTGCATCACCATTCTACAGACTGGGGTCCTTGACAAAATAAACAAGAGACAGCAAATTGAGTCTTTGAACCAATCCCTGCTTCCTCTCTGTGGACAGATGCCAGCATCTGTTCTCTTCTACCTGCTGTACCCTAGAATAAACCTGTCCTTTCCAAAAATGTTTCTTGTCAAGGATTTGGACAAGAATCTATAAGAGAAATAACTAAAGTACCAAATCTTATCAAAAAGTATGAAAGTTTCCTGGAATTCCTGAAGTATTAATCCTTTGTGAGAAAAAAAGAAATTTTAGATTATAGCTATTTTATTTGGTATATTGTGGTTCATATTATTATGATGTGAAATAACAAGGTTGAAATAAACATGCATTTAACTTTTCTGATTGCATTACTCCATGTTCTCTATTTTATTATGAATTAAAAGACATTGTTGTAAAAATTCAAACTATCTTAATTGCTTTGTTCTGTCCCTTAGCCATCCATATCCATTTCTGACCACGCAGTTTAGATGCTCATTGATTTTAAAGTTTGTTTCATTTAGTTCTTTATTTTTAATTGCTTCTGCTTAAGAAGAATGTTACTAACATCAATGCATCATCTCAATTTTGCTGATATATGAATGCCAAAAAATCAGTGCATATATGTTGAAAACAACCGAACATACATAATCTGGTCAAATCTTGAAATCAGAGATTTTAAAATCAACAATATATTACTGTTTTGTCTTTAAATTCTTAAACACTAAAAAATGCTTCCCACAAAATTCAATATTGTTATTTTAAACCTAGGATTGTTTATGCAGATACATTCATTTTGACATTATTGTATTGGCAATCATAGTGTTCTTAACTTGAAATATAAAATTTATAAGTCTATTTCATGTAGCAAAACTAAAAATAATACACGTTAACAACTGTAACTGAACTGCTTGTGTTCCTTTAATGCAGTGCTTTACTAAATCAATTTTGATGTTAATCTTTGTACAATCAGTTCCTTTCATTCCCATCTTGAGGGTCAAAATATTCACAATTGCGCATTTTTCTGAATATCTGTGAAATTTTAAATGGACATTACATGTAGACATTATCTGTGGCAGAGTAACAATTACAGTGAACAATTTTTCCATTATTGAAAGTTAAATTACATTAACCGAAGTCTATGAGAATTTAGTCTTTTTATACTACTTAATCTACATAAAAGTAAGTTTTATTTTCCTCATAGCATTGGTATATTCTCTTGTTTCATATTTTTATGTACAGAGGTCCAAAATAACCAAAATTTCATTGGTTAAACACAGGAAACTTTGTCTCAAAAACCAAACCAAACCAAAACACAACAGAAAACATGCAACAAAAGTCATGCAAAGCATCAACAACAAAAAATTTAAGAACCACATAATTAAAAGGCTCATTATTATATGAAGCTCTGTTTTAATGTTTTTTTTTACATTTCCAACGTGTATATTTTAAATGACTAATTTAGAATGTATGTTAATCAAATTGTCACACGCAGACCTATTTACACATGCATGCATGCATGCACGCACACCCACCCATATAATTATATAAGGGAGCTGCATTAGAAACGTTACTGTTAGTGTTAAAGGATTACAAAGAGATCAGAACATTTAGGTATTGCCCACAGTATACTAAAGAATATACCTAAAGGAAGAAGGGGAAGAAATTGTTTTACTATACACCTCGATTTCCTGGAAACAAATGTAACAAAATTGAAACACAATGGTCATTGATTAAAGCATAGCAAACAAGGCACTACCAGTAGAGTATGTTTCTAATGTATATCTCTCTATATCTAAAGTATGATAAAGCATAATTGTAGATTACAAGGACAAATTAAAGTGAAGTTTATTCCGATTGTAGTACTGTGACTTGCCTGGTTTAGGGATTAACCTGAAAAGTGCTACAGGAAATGAAGAAAGGTTAGACAAACAGAAAATCTGGGTGGGCTGTTTACTCTGAGAGTGTCACCAGCAGCACACTGGGAACTTATCACACCTATTATATATAATATTAAAGAAGAAAAGCCAGGTTATCTAATCTCAGTAGGGACATTATTAGGGGAGCGTTTCAAGTTGCAGTTATCTAGAAGAAGGGGCCTGTGGTGAATTAGTTTCTGAATACAATTTCAACATTAGTACTCTGAGCAGTGGAGGGCTTAACCATTCCTCTGAACCTGATGCAAAGGAGGACTTGTTATTGCCGTGAATCTTAGGCACTGGACTTCTTGACATGGTCATGCTTATTGATGTCATAACTAACATTGACTTAAGACCTTATTAGCTCTAGATTACATAGTGCGCTGATTTTAAGATCAGAGGAAAATTAGACTACATGCATTAATGAAAGTAAAATAATATTACAGAACTTCGTATGAAGCAATTGTTAAATGATTTCATAGTTGTTTGAGGTATAAGCTTTTAAGAAGTATTGTTGCATAATGAATTCTTCATTTTTATGATTGGAATATAATAATATTATTATTATCATTGATAATATTAATAATATTAATATATTATATTATAATTATTGTATATTATATAATTATATTATAATATATTGTAATATTATATTGTAATTATTATTATTGTTGTTGTTATTATTTATTTTTCTGGGTGTTAGGTTAGAAGGAAACTCTAATTTCCCAAATCCCAAAAGACTGAAGAAACAAATGGCTATATATGGTGCCTGCTTGGATACTAAAGGGCATGCTGGCCTCCGAGCTCCCTTAGTATTACCTACCTGTTACACATTTCAAAGTCCATGATAACCTCCTTGTCTCGCCCACTTCCTTCTCGACCATAAACTTTCTCAGCTGATGAACTCTCCTCCTCCCAGCAACTTATCTGACATATAACTCTGCTATTTCAGATAACTCACACTCCCTTCTCTGTCTTTCTCCTCCTCTTTCTGATCTCTCACATTCTCTCTCTCACTTTATGTTCTTCTTTTCAATCTATGCATCATGCATCATTTACCCATCTATCTGTCTGTCTGTCTGTCAGTCTGTCTGCCTATCTGTCTATATCTATCAATCATCTATCTATCTATCTATCTATCTATCTATCTATCTATCTATCTATCATCTATCTATCTATCATCTATCTACCTATCTATGTCTATCTATCTATCCAACTATCATGTATCTATCTACCTACCTATCATCTATTTATCTTCTATCTGTCCATGTGTCTCACATCAGCATTTCTGGTTTTTTTTTTTATTTTTTATATTTTTTTATTTACATTTCAAATGATTTCCCCTTTCCCGTTTCCTCCCTCCCCGAAAGTCCCATTAGCCCCCTTCCCTCCCTCTGTTCCCTATTCAACCCCCTCTTGTTTCTCTGTCCTGGTATTCCCCTACATCCAGTCTTTTCAGGACCAGGGATCTCTCCTTCCATCTTCTTGGAAATCTATTGATATGTGAATTGCGTCTTGGGTATTCCGAATTTCTGGGTTAATATCCCCTTATCAGTGACTGCATACCATGTGTGTTCTTTTGTGATTGGGTTATCTCATTAAGGATGATATTTTCCAGTTCTGACAATTTGCCTAAGAATTTCGTGAATTCATTGTTTTTAATTGCAGAGTAGTATTCCATTATGTAAATATACTACATCTTCTGAATCCATTCCTCTGTTGAAGGACATCTGGGTTCTTTCTGCTTTCTTTTGCTTTTGTTTCTGTCATGGTTAGGTCCAGTTTGCTGTACATGTTTAGCCTACTTCTTGCTCTGTGTGCTCTTTGAGATGGTTCTGGGTTCTCTCTCTCTCTCTCTCTCTCTCTCTCTCTCTCTCTCTCTCTCTCTCTCTCTCTCTCTCTCTCTCTCTCTCTCATAGCTACAATAAAAAAGCTCCCTATTAACCATACCATGGAGTGGTCATGTTGTCACTTTATACACTGAGGAGTTGAGGCAGATTATTATTACTCAGCCTAGGATAGCCTTGAACTTATTATGTACCTCAAGGAATCTTTATTTCAAAAACCTGCACTCAGTTTTGTTTTCCAAAAACTGATAACAAGACTGCATTCCTGAAGACAATACCTGCAAAACTTACTGAACACAAAGATGTCGAGCTGGTATCTACAAAGAGCATTCTTCTATACTTTACAGCATCTTTAATACAGGAAGATACTCTCTATGCTATTGAATAAGGCTTATTTGTGAGAATGAGAAGGTGGAAACAATCCAGATGTCCCACAACAGAAGAATGGAAACAGAAAATGTGGTTCATTTACACAATGTAGTACTACTCAGCTATTAAGAATAAGGACTCACTGATAAGCAGATATTAGCCCAGAAGCTTGGAATATCCAAAGAACAATTCACATATCAAAGGATACCAAGAAGAAGAAAGGAGAGGCGCCTGGTCCTGGAAGGGCTCAATGTGGCAGTGTAGGGGAATACCAGGAAGGGGAGGCAAGACTGGGTTGGTTGGGGAGCAGGGGGAGGGAAGAGGGCATATGGGACTTTTGGAGAGGGAGGGAACCAGTAAGAGGGAAATTATTTGAAATGTAAATAAAGAATTACCTAATAAAAAATTAAAAAAAATAAAGAATAAGGACATCATGACTTTTGCAGGCAAATGGATGGAACTAGAAAATATCATCCTGAGCGCAGTAACCCAGACACAAAAGGACACACATGCTATGAATTCACTAAAAAGTGGTTATGAGTCCAAAAGATGGGATTACCCACAGTACAACTCATAGACCATTGAAGCTCAAGAAGAAGGAAAATCAAAGTGCAGATGCTTCAGTCCTGCACTATTTGGGAGATAAAGAATCTGTGACTAGAAGTTAGTGCTAAAGCAAATAATACTAGTCTAAATAAAGCAAAAATGTCATTGTAAAATGACTTTTTTTTTTTTTGGTTTTTCGAGACAGGGTTTCTCTGTAGCCCTGGCTGTCCTGGAACTTGCTTTGTAGACCAGGCTGGTCTCGAACTCGGAAATCCGCCTGCCTCTGCCTCCCAAGTGCTAAGATTAAAGGCGTGCACCACCACCGCCCGGCGTAAAATGACTTCTAATTATATTCTCCTATACTCTTAAATCAGTGCCTTCACAATCATAATCAGAGAAGCTTCCTCTTGCAACAAATGAGAACAAATAATCAGACATACATCCAGAAAATATTCAAAGATTAAGAGATCTCTGAATGCTCAGCCCTAAATTGAAATATCTGCCCCTAGAAGAGAATAGAGAAAGAATGTCGAAGCCAGAGCAATGGAGGACTTCAAGAAACAAAGCCCTCTAAATCAACATGAGCAAAGCTCAGATGAACTCACCTGGAGACTTCGAAAAATATTCTAAAGAAGAAAAGGCAAGTGTAGTACCAGGTGTTCTTTAAGTAATATTTATTTACTGAGAAATTATCAATTACACTTCATTTTTATGTTCAAAGTACAAAATTGTGTCATAATTGAGGAAAGTTAAGGAAATGAAAAACATCAGTTCAATTTTACTATAGGAACACAAAGAACACTGCTATGAGCATTACCATTAATTATAGGAGAATTAAAATATATTTATTAAAAACAAAGGGAACTTTAATTCTTATACCAAAAGATAAATTCAAATTTTAATGCTCTAAATATGTATCTAGTATGCTTGTATTAGTTGATTTATATGAATGGTCCATATGATTATATATTCCTCCAAGACCAAAACTTATAGTTGAATACCCCCAATTGGTTATTTAATCTTAATGATTATTTTGTATGAAATGACTCTTGGTTATATAAAAATATTACATTAGGCATTTTAAATTTGCAAATGTACTAGAACATCAAATTCCAATTCAACTTTTATAAAATCCAAACCTTTTCCTGCCTTTAATGAACTTCATATTTGCTAGAGTTTTTTCTTTTTTTTTAATTTTATTTTATTTTCTAAGTTTTTTTTATTTACATTCCAAAAGATTTCCCCTTTCCCGTTTCCTCCCTCTCCGAAAGCCCCATAAGCCCCCTTCCCTCCCTCTTTTCCCCACTCAACCCCCTCTCGCTTCTCTGTCCTGGCATTCCCCTACATCCAGTCTTTCCAGGACCAGGGGTCTCTCCTTCCATTTTCTTGGAAATCTATTGATATGTGAATTGTGTCTAGGGTATTCCGAGATTCTGGGTTTTCTAAAACTAAATTAATGTATGAAGCAAAGATATTGCCACAAGTTATATAAGATTATACCAAACAGTGATATTGCTATGTATGAAGACTCTTAAAACACATACATACATATATACATACATATGCGTATATATATATATGTAAATATGTATATATATATGCATGCACAGAGATATGTATATATATATATATACATATATATACATGTATATATATATATATATATATATATACAATAATCCTTACGACAGACAAAAAGGGATATTAAGAAGGATGTACCTTCATATAAGAAAGTTAATATTATAAATACTCTGATATGTTAATATTCACATGGATACATTAGTAAATTGTGATTCATATAATAAGACATATCTTTAGAGGCCTATGTTTAGCTTTATTTTTTAATAGAAGGAAACTACATGTGATAACAGGCATCAATATTCATGACCTGGTTTTAGTGCTTGTAGTGGTTTGTGTGCATTTTATATTTCAACTGTATATGATTCAGCAGATTCCTCAAAGTTTTCTAAGTAACACAAAATATCAGCAAATGACTATTTACTATCTTCAGATGCCTCTTTATACAATACCAAACTATGAGATGATACCTTCCCTAAAATGTTGATACACATAGAATTTTCATGCAGTTTTGAAATCTATATAAACATATATCATCATTTCAGTTCAATATCACAATGCTCTTATTAGTCAGAAATTATTCAGATATTAGGTGAAATGTTGGCAGCATTGTTAAAAGTAAAGTATTTTAGTATGATTTTATCATAAGCTCTATAGTCTTGCTTTAAGCAGAACTTCAAAATTATGTATCCCTTATTGTGTTGTATTGAAGACATTTGGACCTGAACTAACATAAACCATCTGTGTTATAACTTTGCTTTTCATGGAACTTTATGAACAACACTATAAAGTCATAATCACTTTAGAATCCTGCCTAAAATTATCTTTTTAATTTTTTGGTTTTTGCATAACGCTTAAATCCTTGACAATCTAAGATTGTTATTTGCATAGTCATTTTGGTTCTTATAGGTTATATAATTAATATTTATTTTTTTAGTTTTATGTTAATAATGCTTCCTGAGTTTGCAAAGGGCTGTAATGTAAAATGATTTCTAATGTTGGATAATATATGAAGTCCCAACTCTTATATTTGGTTCTGTAACTCTTTATAAGCTTCTTTAATTCAAAGGTGAGAGTTAGTGAAGATTTTCTTCACTTTGTTTTAAAAGTGTTATTAGAAAGAGGCCTTAGTCACATACATTAATTATAAATGCTCTAAATATCTTCCAATATATCTGGTATTAATTTTATTATTATAAAATAGTTATATTTATGGGCATATTTGTATAGTTGCATGTAGTTCATATAAGATATTGTGTTATATTTCTAACTATGTACTGAAAAATTCAGAATCCCTTGAGAGAAGCCATGTAGGAACTCAAGCAAGGCAGGTACTTGGAAGCAGAAAAAGATGAAAAAGTCATGAAGGATGAAACTAGGACCACCAGCTCAGGCGTTTCCTCATGCACAATGGGTTCTGCCCTTACTAATATAAAACTTTTTAAGAAAATGCCCTACAAATATACCTATAACCCAATCTTATGGAGAAATTATCTCAGTTTAGGTTCCCACCTCTTCGATGACATAAAACTTGCCAGTACACCAGGAGTGTCTAAGTTTGTATAAGTTGTTTAAGTTGTCACAACCTATGACGCATAGTTAAGCAAAAGGTTGCTAATCTTCAAATAGACTACTCATCTTGAGTGATGACATTGAAGTTATGTCCCTGGCATTCCCAGGCAGATTTTCTGGCACATATCATATTATCTTCTCTTGAAGAACTGTTCTATTTCCTCTTTGCTTTTTGCTTTGTTTGGAGGCACTTTTTTCTAAGGTACCATGGATAAATTAGAACTTATGAAGCACATCAGTCTAATCCAATTTCAAGGAGATGCACTTGACTCTGCCGACCAATTTCTGGGATGAAAGGGATGTGCCAACATGTCCAACCTTTAATGTTTTGTCACTTTTCATTTTTCCACCTTACAATTTGAGTTTTCCCTTTATTGAAAATAGTTTTTTATATGCCATATTTTAGTTATGGTTTTCTGTCCCTTTACTCCTACCAGTTCCTCCCTATCTCACCTCTCATCCAGATGCACACCCTTTCTCTCCTTAAAATATATCAAAGAGATAATAATATCACAAAATTAAGTAAAATAATATAAATAAAAGTTAAGTAAATCAGAATATGGCAAAACAGTTCAACAAGAAAAAGAGCCAAAGTAAAAGTCCAAGAAATGCATCGATGAAGAGACACATGTTCACATACAAAGGAATCCCATAGAAACCCAAAATTTGAGGATATAATTTACATGCAAAGGGCTTGTGATGTAAAACCTATCAACCAATCAACCAACCTATCAAACAAACAAACTATACCCCAACAATGCTCTTACTTAAAATTATGAGATTTAAAAAAAAAAAACCTTCAAATATGGTATTGAGTTCGTTCATATTGGTCATCTATAGTAGAGTATGTGGCCTACCTTTAAGATAGTTTTCTAAACTCAGTGAGACTCTCTCAAAGGGCTATTTTTCCATGTATTTTTTTTATGAAAATGGAACCGTCACTTATACATTCCTGCCATACTCTTCCATTCCTCTGCTTCTCGAACCTATAAAGGCTGTTAGCATTACACCTGACTTGCCAGCGGAGTCTCTTTCACAGATGTGTTTAAGTATCTAAGAAAACTGAATTCTCATTTTCCAAGTGGCTATCAGGTTCAGATAGCTTCTGAATTATGGGGTCAACGTCTGTGTTCATTTTTCTGGGACAGCCCTAAGACTCTATCTGCGCCAGACCTATGTAGGCCATTTATATGCTGTTACAGTCTCCGTGAGTTCATATGTGCCCCAACCTTATGGAATCTATAAATCTATAAGGCCTTCTACATTGTTTTCCTGTTATTCTTCTGGCTCTTACACTATTTATGTTTCCTCTTCAACAGAATACCCTGTGCCCTGAGGGGGCAGGTTTGATGGAGATGTTCCTTTCAGGGTTATGTTTTCTGAAAACTCTCACTTCTGCAAAATCTC
The DNA here is from genome assembly GCA_036184795.1 of Tokudaia tokunoshimensis. Lineage (NCBI taxonomy): Eukaryota > Metazoa > Chordata > Mammalia > Rodentia > Muridae > Tokudaia > Tokudaia tokunoshimensis. Next base: position 18,023,418 of record BTHU01000011.1, read on the forward strand.
TGGATGTGAGTCTCTGTTTTAATCTGTTGCAGGAGCAAGCTACTCTGATTTCGAGATAGAGATATAGGAATATAACAGAATGTCATCAGAAGTTATTTTATTGCTCTATTCTTTTTCCCTGAACAGTAGAATTTGGATTTACTCTATTCCCTCACCTGTAGAGTTTCCAGTTCTTGGCTAGGTAAGCAATGTTGGGTTTTGGTTCAGTCTCATGGAGTGGGCCTTAAATCAAATCAGATTTTGGTTGATTATTCCAACAAAGTATGTGCCACTATTGCACTGGCATTTCTTGTAGGCAGGCTGCTCACTCTTGTAGCAGAGTTTGTGTTTACCTTTCTCCTTTGGCAACATGCAGAATACTTTCCAGTACCATGAATACTATACCAAAGGTGTGAAAGCTCTACATAGGCACTCCTCCATGGTAAATGAGTTTTGTAGTTATTATCCTCTGCAATAAGCCCTTAACTTCAGTTTGTGCAGATCTGCCAATAACCTTATTAACTGTTATGGGTTCCCATAGGACATCTTAGGATAAGAATTCAATTAGATGTAATTGACTTGTGGTACTTTAACCTTTATTTGGTGAGAAGAGATTTTCAGTTGAGACTTTCTCCCTGTTATTTGATAATTTCATTTGAATGTTCTTCATATATCTATATCTATATATCTATATCTATATCTATATATATATATATATATATATATATATATATATCTTGACACTTCTACTTGGTGTAAGATGAAATTTAAAGTAGTTTTGATTTGCATTTCCACGATGCTACAAGTTCTTGAACAATTTTAAATGTTTCTCAGTCATTTGCATTTTTTATTTGAAGATTTCTCCATTTAGAAATGTATTTCAAATTTAAATCATATTATTTGTTTTCCTGATATTCTGGCTTTTTGTTCTGTTTATATTTTGAATAATAGCCCTCTATCAAAAGTTTAATTGTTAAAAATATATTTACTTCATAGACTACCACTTATTTCTAATGATGGAGATCTTTCCCATGCAGAAGCTCTTCAGCAAAAAAGGTTCCATTTATTAAATTTTGTCTGTAGTGTTTATGCTATGATTGTAGTATTCAGAAATTTCAGGAAAGGTGTTTTTGTTTGTTTGTTTGTTTGTTTGTTTTTTCTTATCTTGGTTTTTCTCTTTCTATATGAAGCTAAAAATTGTCCTTTCAAATTCTGCAAAAAATTTCTTGGGCTTTTGATAGGGATTATATTGAATCAGAAGGTTATTTTAATAGGATGATTACATTTACTATGTTAGTTTTATCAATCTGTGGGCATAGGAGAGCATTCTATCTTTCATCAAACCATGGAAATAAACACCAGTTAGGACATACTAAATAATAACAGAGCATCTCTTTCCTAGAAGTTTCTCAGGACAGACCAATTTAAACATAATTGCCTAACAAGTAGTATAGATTATATCTAGTAAAGTATGAAGGCAGAGAATATTTTATTAATTTGCTGAAAGTGTTGAGTCACTACATAATTTTCCTGATAGAATTTTTAGGGTCACTTATATATACTATCAAATAATCTGCAAATAAATATAGCTTGACTTCTTCTTTTACAATTCATGTCCCTTGACCTTCAGATTTCTTATTGCTTTAGCTAAAACCTATTGGATAGGTTTGTAGAGAGCAGACAACCTTGTCTTGTTCCTGATTTTTATGGGATTGGTTTGTGTTTATCTCTATTTAAGTTGATTTTTGACTGTGGGCTTAGAGCACAGTTCCTTTCTTCTGTCAAGGATGTAACCTGGATGCCTTTATCTTTCTAGACCTTTTATCATGAAGAGGCATTAGATTTTACCAAATGTATTTTCTGTCTCTAATGAGATGGTCATGGGTAATTATTTTTTGGTCTTTCTTCTGTTTACATATTGAATTACAGTGATCGATTTACTTATGTTGAAGCATCTCTGCTTCTCTTGGATAAAGCCCACTTCTGACATTTCCATGGATTTTCTTTGCAAGAAATTTATTGAAAACTTTTGTATGTGTGTTCATAAAGTACACTGGAACGTAGTTCTCTTTGTTTTGTCTTTAACTCATATACATTTTGTCCTATTGACAGTGTCCTTTGCCTTACAGAAACTTTGCAATTTTATGAGGTCCCATTTGTCTATTGTTAATCTTAGAGCACAAGCCATTGGCGTTCTGTTCAAGAAATTTTCCCCAGTGTCCATGTGTTCAAGGCTCTTCCTCACTTTCTTTTCTACTAGTTTCAGTTTTTCTGGTTTGTTTGTTTGTTTTTTTGTTTTAATTGGATCTTTTCTTTATTTACATTTCAAATGTTATCCCCTTTCCTGGATTGCCCCTCAGAACCCCCCTATCCCATTCCCCCTCCCCCTGCTTCAATGAGGGTGCCAAGAAGTGTTTGCTGACAGGGGCCTGATATAGCTGTCTACTGAGAGGCTCTGCCAAAGCCTGACAGATAGAGGCAGATGCTTGCAGCCAACCATGGGATTGAGCACAGGGTCCCCAGTGGAATAGTTAAAGAATGGACTGAATGAGGTGAAGGGGTTGGCAACCCCATAGAAAGAGAAACAATATCAACCAGCCAGACCCTCCACAGCTCCCAGGGACTAAACCACCAACCCAAAGTGTACACATAGAGGGACTTATGTCTCCAGCTACATAAGTAGCAGAGGATGGCCTTGTCAGGCATTAATGGGAGGAGAGTCTTGATGTCAGGCATCAATGGGATGCCCTGTGAAAGCATGATGCCCCAGGATAGGGGAATACCAGGGCAAGGAGACAGGAGAGGTAGGGTAGGTGGGTAGGGGGGCACCCTCATAGAAGCAAGGGAGGGATGGAATAGGGGGTTTCCGGGTGGGAAATAGGGAAAGGGGATAACATTTGAAATGTAAATCATTAAATTATTCAATAAAATACCTCATATGTATAAAAAAAATCTGGTCTTATAAATGGAGGTGGACTTTTTTTTCCTTTTTTTATGTCGAATAATTTGAAGAGTGTTCCTTGAAAATTTGGTAGAATTCGGTGCTAAAATTATATGGGCATAGGCCTTTGTTGTTGTTGTTGTTTGTTGTTTCTATTATACCAGGGGTTTGCTTATTTATTTATTTAACTTTGGTAGTTTGTATATAAAAGAGAAATTATTCATTTTTTTTTTATTTTTCAAATTAGTGGAGTATATGCTTTTAAAGCATGTTCTTATGATTCTGGGCATTCCCTGTGTGTCTGTTTTTACATCCCTTATTTTATTCTCCAATTTTATAAATTTGGATCTACTCTCTGTTATTTTTTTTTTTTTTTTTTTTTTTTTTTAGTTACTTGGCTAAGCTATTGTCTATCTTATTGATTTTCTGTGTGTTTTTAGATTTTTTGTTAGTTTTTGAGACTGGTTATTGTTAATTTTGCAAATTTCTGAGATGTCTGCCCTTTTATTTTTATTAGCTTCTCCAAGCTTCTATGCATCTTTTATCCTTCTTAAAGGTAATATTTCAGTTTGGAGCAAGTAGTCACACTATCAAAATGCATGTCCAGAAAAGGGAAAATACATGTTAATGGCCAAACTGGAAGCAATCCATATGCACAATTAAATGAAATACATTTACCAATAAAGTAATTAAGGGATCACAAAAGGAAAATATTGACTAAAAATAGTGTGAAAATGAATATGTCCATGTAAGTTCAGTTTGACATGAATTTAAATTATGTACAAATATAGAAATTACTGTTTATGGAACTGATAATGCCTACATCTAGAAATCACCAGTTGATTAATGATTTTTTGGTTAATAAAAGGAAATTCAACTTGGAAAATATTCGGTATTTTGACAATTTGAGAAAATATTTTCAGCATAATTCTTCATTTAATTCATTGCAGAAATGTAATACTTCAACAATTTCAAAATAACTTTATTTCCTTGTATTCAACATTTCTTCTGAATTTTAATAAGAAGAACTTAAGTTTTTTTTTTTTTTATTCTGACTTGGGTACTATTTCAATTTAGAAATTTGACTATATTTGTCTTGAAAATTTTTCTTCTTATTTTGATCTAGATGTACAATGCTACTTGTTTTTTTTTCTTTTCTTTTTTTATTTATTTTATTTTATTTTTTTAATTTACATTCCAAATCACTTCCCCTTTCCCGTTTCCGCCCTCCCCGAAAGTCCCATAAGCCCCCTTCCCTCCCTCTTTTCTCCATTCAACCCCCTCTCGTTACTCTGTCCTGGCGTTCCCCTACATCCAGTCTTTCCAGGACCAGGGGTCTCTCCTTCCATCTTTTTAGAAATCTATTGATATGCGGATTGTGTCTAGGGTATTCCGAGATTCTGGGTCAATATCCCCTTATCAGTGACTGCATACCATGTGTGTTCTTTTGTGATTGGGTTACCTCACTAAGGATGATATTTTCAAGATCTGACCATTTGCCTAGGAATTTCGTGAATTCATTGTTTTTAATTGCAGAGTAGTATTCCATTGCGTAGATATATCACATCTTCTGAATCCATTCCTCCATTGAGGGACATCTGGGTTCTTTCCAGCTTCTGGCTATTATAAATAAGGCTGCTATGAACAGAGTGGAGCATGTGTCCTTATTGCATGCAGGTAAAGTCTCTGGGTATATGCCCAGGAGTGGTATAGCCGGATCCTCCTGGAGTGTCATGCCCAGTTTTCTGAGGAACCGCCAGACTGCTTTCCAGAGTGGTTGTACCAGCCTGCAATTCCACCAGCAGTGGAGGAGTGTTCCTCTTTCTCCACATCCTCGCCAACAACTGCTGTCTCCTGTGTTTTGGATCTTAGCCACCCTGACTGGTGTGAGATGGAATCTCAGGGTTGTTTTGATTTGCATTTCCCTAATGACTAAGGATGATGAACATCTCTTTAGGTGCTTCTCAGCCATTAGATATTCTTCAGGTGAGAACTCTTTGTGTAGCTCTGTACCCCATTTTTTAATAGGGTTACTTGCCTCTCTGGAGTTTAACTTCTTGAGTTCTTTGTATATATTGGATATTAGCCCTCTGTCGGATGTAAGGTTGGTAAAGATCATTTCCCAGTTAGTTGGTTGCCGCTTTGTCTTTTTGACAGTGTCTTTTGCCTTGCAAAAACTTTGTAATTTAATGAGGTCCCGTTTGTCTATTCTTGATCTTAGAGCATAAGCTATTGGAGTTCTGTTCAGGAAATTCTCCCCTGTGCCCATATGTTCAAGGTTCTTCCCTAGTTTCCCTTCTATTAGTTTCAGTGTGTCTGGTTTTATGTGGAGATCTTTGATCCACTTAGTATTGAGCTTAGTGCAAGGAGATAAGGATGGGTCAATTTGCATTCTTCTGCATGTTGACCTCCAGCTGAGCCAGCACCATTTGTTGAAAAGGCTATCTTTTTTCCACTGGATGGTTTTAGCTCCTTTGTCAAAGATCAAGTGACCATAGGAGTGTGGATTCATTTCTGGGTCTTCAATTCTGTTCCATTTATCTACATGTCTGTTACTGTACCAATACCATGCAGTTTTTAACACTATTGCTCTGTAGTACAGCTTGAGGTCCGGGATACTGATTCCCCCAGAGGTTCTTTTACTCTTGAGAATAGTTTTAGCTATTCTGGGTTTTCTGTTATTCCAGATGAATTTTTGAATTGCTCTTTCTAACTCTATGAAGAATTGAGTTGGGATTTTGATGGGGATTGCATTGAATCTGTGTATTACTTTTGGTAAGATGCTCATTTTTACTATATTAATCCTGCCAATCTATGAGCATGGCAGATTTTTCCATCTTCTGAGGTCTTCTTCAAATTCTTTCTTCAGAGACTTGAAGTTCTTGTCATACAGATCTTTCACTTGTTTGGTTAGAGTCACGCCAAGATACTTAATACGGTTTGTGGCTATTGTGAAGGGTATTATTTCTCTTACTTCTTTCTCAGCCTGCTTATCCTTTGAGTATAGGAAGGCTTCTGACTTGCTTGAGTTGATTTTATATCCGGCCACTTTGCTGAAGTCGTTTATCAGCTGTAGGAGTTCTCTGGTGGAGTTCTTTGGGTCGCTTATGTATACTATCATATCGTCTGCAAATAGTGATAGTTTGACTTCTTTCTTTCCAATTTGTATCCCTTTGACCTCTTTTTGTTGTCTAATTGCTCTAGCTAGATCTTCAAGTACTATATTGAAAAGATATGGAGAGAGAGGGCAGCCTTGTCTAGTCCCTGATTTTACTGGGATTGCTTCAAATTTCTCTCCATTTAGATTGATGCTGGCTACCGGTTTGCTGTAAATTGCTTTTATATGTTTAGATATGGGCCTTGAATTCCTGATCTTTCCAAGACCTTTAGCATGAAAGGATGCTGAATTTTGTCAAATGCTTTCTCAGCATCTAATGAGATGACCATGTGGTTTTTTTTTTCTTTGAGATTGTTTATGTAGTGGATTACATTGATGGATTTCCTTATATTGAACCATCCCTGCATCCCTGGGATGAAGCCTACTTGATCGTGGTGAATGATCATTTTGATGTGTTCTTGGATTCGGTTGGCAAGAATTTTATTGAGTATTTTTGCATCGATATTCATAAGAGAGATTGGCCTGAGATTCTCTTTCTTTGTCGGATATTTGTGTGCTTTTGGTATTAGTGTTATTGTGGCTTCATAGAACGAGTTGGGTAGTGTTCCTTCTGTTTCTATTTTCTGGAACAGTTTGAAGAGTATTGGTGTTAGGTCTTCTTTGAAGGTCTGATAGAATTCTGCAGTAAAACCATCAGGACCTGTGCTTTTTTTGGTTGGAAGACTTCCAATGACAACTTCTATTTCTTCAGGGGTTATAGGACGGTTTAGATGGTCTATTTGATCCTGATTTAATTTTGGTACTTGGTATCTGTCAAGGAAATTGTCCATTTCCTCAAGATTTTCTAGTTGTGTTGAATACAGGTTTTTGTAGTAGGATCTGATGATTTTTTGAATTTCCTCAGTTTCTGTTGTTATCTCTCCCTTTTCGTTTCTGATTTTATTAATTTGGATACTATCTCTGTGCTCTCTGGTTAGTCTGCCTAAGGGCTTATCTATCTTGTTGATTTTCTCAAAGAACCAACTCCTCGTTTTGTTGATTCTTTGTATGGTTTTATTTGTTTCTACTTGATTGATTTCAGCCCTGAGTTTGATGATTTCCTGACTTCTACTCCTCTTTGGTGTATTTGCTTCTTTTTGTTCCAGGGCTTTCAGGTGTGCCATTAAGCTGTTAGTGTATGCTGTCTCCCGTTTCTTTTTGGCGGCACTCAGGGCTATGAATTTTCCTCTTAGCACTGCTTTCATTGTGTCCCATAAATTAGGGTATGTCGTGCCTTCATTTTCATTAACTTTCAAAAAGTCTTTGATTTCTTTCTTTATTTCCACCTTGACCGAATTATCATTGAGTAGAGCATTGTTCAGCCTCCATGTGTACGTGGGTTTTCTTTTGTTTTTGTTGCCATTGAAGACTACCCTTATTCCATAGTGATCTGATAGGAGGCATGGGATTATTTCTATCTTCTTGTATCTGTTGAGGTCTGATTTGTGACCAATTATATGGTCAATTTTGGAGAAGGTACCATGAGGAGCTGAGAAGAAGGTGTAGTCTTTAGCTCTAGGATGAAATGTTCTATATATATCAGTTAGTTCCATTTGGTCCAAGGCTTCAATTAGATTCACTGTGTCCCTGTTTAGTTTCTGCTTTCCAGAACGATCCATTTCAGAGATCGGGGTGTTGAAATCACCCACTATTATTGTGTGCGGTGCGATGTGTGCTTTGAGTTTTAGTAAAGTTTCTTTTACGAATGAGGGTGCCCTTGCATTTGGAGCATAGATATTCAGAATTGAGAGTTCTTGATGGTGGATTTTTCCCTTGATCAGTATGTAGTGTCCTTCTGTGTCTTTTTTGATGACTTTAGGTTGAAAATCAATTTTATCCGATATTAGGATGGCTACTCCACCTCGTTTCTTGGGGCCATTTGCTTGTAAAATTGTTTTCCAGCCTTTTACTCTGAGATAGTGTTTGTCTTTGACACTGAGGTGCGTTTCCTGCATGCAGCAAAATGCTGGGTCCTGTTTACGTATCCAGTCTGCTAGTCTATGTCTTTTAATTGGGGAATTGAGACCATTGATATTAAGAGAGATTAAGGCATAGTGATTATTGCCATCTGCCATTCTTGACGCTATCTTTATGTTTGAGTGGTTATCTACTTTTGGGTTTGATTCAAGAAGGTTATTATCTCATTTTTTCCAGGGTGTTGTTTCTCTCCCTGTATTGGAGGTTTCCACCTATTATCCGTTGCAGGGCTGGATTTGTGGAAAGATATTGTGAAAATTTGGTTTTATCATGGAATATCTTGGTCTCTCCATCTATGGTGATTGAGAGTTTTGCTGGGTATAGTAGTCTAGGCTGGCATTTGTGCTGTCTTAGTGTCTGCATGAGATCTGCCCAGGATCTTCTGGCTTTCATAGTCTCTGGTGAGAAGTCTGATGTGATTCGGATAGGTCTTCTTTGTATGTTACTTGGCACTTTTCTCTTACTGCTTTTAGTATTCTTTCTTTGTTTAGAACATTCGGTGTTTTGATTATTATGTGACGGGAGGTATTTCTGTTCTGGTCCAGTCTGTTTGGAGTTCTATAGGCTTCTTGTATGTTCATCGGCATCTCTCTCTTTAAGTTAGGGAAGTTTTCCTCCATAATTTTGTTGAAGATGTTTACTGGCCCTTTAAGTGCAAATCTTCACTCTCATCTATACCTATAATCCTTATGTTTGGTCTTCTCATTGTGTCCTGAATATCCTGGATGTTTTGGGTTACATGTTTTTTGCATTTTGCATTTTCTTTGATTGTTGAGTCGATGCTTTCTATGGAATCTTCAGCACCTGAGATTCTTTCTTCCATCTCTTGTATTCTATTGTTTATGTTTGAATCTATGACTCCTGATTTCTTCCCAAGGTTTTCTATCTCCAAAGTTGTCTCCGTTTGTGATTTCTTAGTTGTTTCTCCTTCCTTTTTTAGTTCCTGGATGGATTTGCTGAGATCCTTCACTTGTTTGTTTGTATTTTCCTGTATTTCTTTAAGGTATTTTTGCATTGCCTCTTTCAGGATTTCTTCCTGATGACCCACGTTCTCCTGCATTTCTCTGAGCGATTTTTGTGTTTCCTCCTCATGGGAATCCATCTGTTGATCCATTGTCTCCTGCATTTCTTTAAGCAGTTCTCGTGTTTCCTTTGTAAGGGCATCTAACCGTTGATTCATTTCTTTAAGCAATTTTTGTGTTGCCTCCTTATGGGCATCCTTCTGTTGACCCATATTCTTCTACATTTCTTTATGCCAATTTTGTGATTCCTTGGTGAGTGCATCTACCCGTTGATTCATCTCGTTAAGCGATTTTTGTGTTGTCTCCTTGTGCGCCTCCATCTTTTGATCCATGTTCTCCCGCATTTCTCTAAGCGATTTTTGTGTTTCCTTTGTAAGGGCTTCTAACCGTTGATTCATGGTCTCCTGTAACTCTTTATGAGATTTATTTGTGTCCTTCTTGTGATCCTCTAATAGCATCATGAGAAGTGATTTTAAATCCAGATCTTGTCTTTCGGGTGTGCTGGGGTATCCAGGATTTGCTGCTGTTGGAGAGTTGGGTTCGGATGGTCCCACATTACTTTGATTTCTGTTAGTAACTTTCCTACGTTTGCCTTTTGCCATCTGGATACCTCTGATGTTAGTTGGTCCTGCTGCCACTGGCTGTTGGTTGGACCTCTTGTGAGCCTGCAAAGCTATTTCTGCCCCCCCGGATTGCCAGGATTCCCCTGGCACCGATTTCTGGGGCCTTCCTGCTTCTGAGTGACTTTGGAGCCCTAATGTGCCTTGCCCCAAGTGATCTTATATTGGGGAGGCCTTGCACATCCAAAGGCTCAGCCTAGTGGATTCCTGTAGCAGAGGTCGCCAAAGGGAGGCTGGTAGGCTCCTGCCCTGTGCAGGGGTGAGTGATCTCTCCTGGGGGGGGAGGGGGCGTCCCTCTGCCAGGCAGAAGTCCCACAGCAGAGCTAGCATCCTGGTTACTGCAGATCTGCCCAGCACTTGGGAGCCGCATACACACAAGCTGCCCGAGACCCAAGCGATATTATGCCTGTCTGTCTCAGAACCTGGCTGTCCCAACTTCCCAGTCACTGGAGCAAAGATGGCGGAGGGCACTCTGCACACTCTCCGTGGCGCCGCTGCTACTTGTTTTTATTTACTCAATTTATATTTGTCTCCAAGGTTTTTCAGTTCTCTTTAAACACAGTTTCTATAACTCCTTAATTTTTCTCCAATAAATAATATATTTCTTCCCACTTTAACTTATTTTGAAATATACAATTTTCTTCAACCAATGTTAAAGATTTTATTTGGAGCATATGAGTGTTTTGTCCACATGTATGTATGTTCATCAAATGTTCATCTGGTGTCTGTGGGTTCAGAAGATTTCACTGGATCCCCTAGGAGTTGAGGTAGAGTGGTTGTAAATGGCCTTATTGGTTCACTGTGTTTTCTGGAGTGGAAACAAATGCTCTTTATCGTTGAGACCATTTAATTCCCACTCAAAATAAGGCAAAAGCAACACATCAACAAGGCTGTGACAGCATGTAGGAGACATGCACAGGTTCAAAAGAGACAATAAAATCCCAACATGAGACAGATATTTGGAAAGCTCCAACCATCAATCAAGAGTTGCCAGTGATAATTACTTGGAGAGAAAAATTCTGATTTTTTTCATGAAAATGAAGCTGGCAGGATGATGCATGCTTCTACATGGCTAGTCAGTAAGAAACTGACCCCAAGGCTAGTGGTTAGTATTTGGTGTGTGTGTGTCCGTGTGTGTGTGTGTGTGTGTGTGTGTGTGTGTGTGTGTGTTTAAAGAGAAAGAAAGCATAAGAATTTGCTTGGAGAGGGTGTTTGGGATCTGGTAGTAGTTGATAGAGGTGAATGGCCACAAACAACATATATTGCATGAAAAGCTTAAAAACCTCAAGAATAAATATACTGGGCTGGAGAGATGGCTTGATCGTTAAGAGCACTGACTGCTCTTCCAGAGATCCTGAGTTCAATTCCCAGCAACCACCTAGTGGTTCACAACCATCTATATGAGATCTGATGCTCTTTTTCTGGTAAGCATCTGAAGACATCTACAGTGTACTCATATGTACATATGTGTATGTATATTATATGTATATATATATTAAATCTTAAAAAAGAATAATTATATTAAAATGAATAAGCAAAGACTACAACATGTCAAACTAATTTACAATATTAATTTGTTCATATTTTCATAATGATATTGTGTTAATATCATCCTGGACTCTCAGAATCATAGCACTTAACAGTATTTTTAATTGGTATATATATGCATTTAATAAAGATATATCCTTCAATTAATACCAAGTCAACTGTAGTGTTTTATGTTTATTCTTACACAATCCAACCTTTTAAGTGAAAGCTGATTAAATGAGCTTTTGCTTCCTTTCACTACCAAAATAAACTGACAGAAACAATTCTGCTTTTCTGACTTTCATTTGGATTTAAAATAACAAAAGATATTATAGAGAAATGAATTCTTAAGGTGTTATTTAAAATCATTTGATAAACACATAATATAATTCTATTATTTTATGCACAATACTAACAAATAAATGTGACCTTTTATTGTCAGAGTAAAACCATGCAATTACTTTAGACAGAACCAACATAAGAACAGAACAAAAAAACAATAAACATCTTAAAGTACTAAATAGTACGTACAAGATTTGAAACTTTTTTAAAGGCACAACTCTCTTGTTGCCTAAAACTGGAATTAAATTAAACTGTCTCTTAGAAAATGTGTGTATGTGTATGTGTGATCATGTGTTAGTGTGTGTGTGTGTGTTTGTGTGTGCGTGTATATGTGTGTGTGAAACATTAAAACTTCTAAGTACTTTTTCAGAATTTTTATGTTATTTCTTTTTAATACTCCTTACTAAGGCTTGAGGTGAATATATGTTATACTTCCTTCATAAAAAGTCAACAAAGGCAAACATGTAGAGATTTGCTATGGTTAAAATTAGTTTGAATTTTAAATTTTGTAATTTTATCTCAATTTCTGTGTAATGATTTTAAGCATATAACTTTCCACTAATGAACTTGTAACAAAAATTTCAAATTAACCTCATTTTTCTCCAATCTTAACTTTTCAAGTTATTTCTATTAATTTTACAGAAAAAAGAAAAGAGATATAATCTTTTCCCCTTACCAGTTCATATTAACAAAATAAAATAGGATTACTTACTAAATATGATCACTAAAGTCATGAGTCTAAAGGAAAACAAACTCTTAAAGTTCCTAGCTTAGCTTAGTCGGACATGGCTTGCATTTTCATCCTGCCACAGAGGGCTCTCACCCTTACAAGCTTTGTACCTGGGTAAGCAGCTACTTAACTTCCTTGCAAAATTAATGAAAGCATTGTTAAGACAGTAAGAATAGTTACTATTTTTTAGCAAATATATGCATGAAACAGGATAAACGCCATATGATGCAATTCACGTACTTTTCAAATTGCCAATAAGTCAAAAATATGAAAACAAAAACGTGCATAAAAATGTGGAAGTATTAGAATGTTTCTGTGTTTTATTTATTTAATAAGATATATGAGAGAAATTCCAAGCATCTGGCTATTGTCCTAGTCTCTGCTAAATTCAGTGTTCTCTTATATCAGCTTCTTACACCAATGATTAATGAGTATATAATATATACCACCACATCCTGTTTCCAGCATATCTGATGGCAATCTGTGCTAAACTTAGTCCTTGGAAAAACAAAAAACAAAAAACATGTCTTGTATCATCTGAGTGTCTTTGAGAAAGATGGACTATTTAAGTTGTATTTAGTATTTTATATTTACAATGAAAAGAAGAGTTAAGTTTCTGTTTCTTTTTTTTTATTATTATTTATTTTATTTTATTTTTTTAATTAAGTTTCTGTTTCTTAAATCAACTGATGACTTTTCACAGCCAAAAGATGTTCTGAAAGTACATAACCTCAATCTTTATCTATATGATCAGATTGCTCTTTTTCTTCAATTGCATTCTCTCTGGGAGTTATATATAGAAATGATAGGAGGTATGAAGTCTCCCATACTATTCATACACTGTCATTTCATCTGAAATTATAAAGGCGCTTTAACGTGACTAAAAGCTTCTGAGCCCTCTGTGGCAGGATGAAAATGCAAGCCATGTCCGACTAAGCTAAGCTAGGAACCTTAAGAGTTTGTTTTCCTTTAGAGAAGTTTTCCTATTCCTGGAATATTTTAATTTCTTCAGATCATGCTCCAACTAATGGTTCCTTTCCTTGCCTCGATTGGAAAAGAAAACAAATGAACCAAACAAACCTTGTAACATCTGTAATGAAAGAGAAAAAACAAACAACAACTACAAGAGAACACTCCTAAATATTGTTGGGATGTTTAAAATTCTGGAAACCCAGTAGTCAGGTTTCACTGAGTTTATGTTGGAGTTTCAAGAAAGACTCCCAACATTAATTAATTAGTTGAGTGGAATGCTTTTTACCCTAACAACACACACATATATAGCTTCCAAAATTATGTTAAATACTAAGAAAAGAATTAATTATACATCAAAACTAAAACAAATCCAAGCTTTCATTAGAGCATTCCACTAAAATTGTGATATCTACTCAAAATATTTACAGGAATATTGATACTACTCCCATGCTTTTGGCATAAGACTGCTCCTCCCCAGACATTCCCTACTGTGACAAGCTAACCTATCTCCTCATGCTCTTCCTCATAAACAACCTCAGTTTCTAGGTTGATGGCACCAGGAGTTATGCTCCCTCAGAGTGAGCACATCTCCACAGGAATCCGGGTTTTGATTTGTATCTCCCTTTCTTATTTTCCTCTCTGACCCTAGACAGTATTCCAGGACTAAATCAGAATCAGAATTCAGCAACTTTTCGCTGCTGTTAGTTAATTGACTGATAGAAATTATTTATTACTAAATGGCAAAGCTTCTGAAGTGCATACCATGGTTTAGTTCTACAGAGCAGAAGAGCTCTTCTGCTTTTGATTCCAGTTTCCTTGTGTTTTATATTAATATGTATGGAAATTTCTAAAGAGTATATTATTTTGAGCAAAATTACAAACTAGTCACAGATCTTTATGACACCTACTATCTTCAGAATTTCAAGGAAAATAGGCTTTTCTTAGATTTGGAAATCTAAGTCTCTAGGTTTTAACCCATGATTCATAACTAACCATATTTTATATAATCTAGTTTTTGTTTATTTTTGAAAATATTTTAAAAGTACAATACAAAATAGTAGTCTTCCTCAGTAAATTCATTATGTATTATTTTGTCAGTTTCTTCAGTTTTAATGATAGTGTTTCTAACTAATAAGGCCTTATTATTAGTTAAATTACAAACACCAATATAAACCAAAGGATTAAGTAATTTTCAAAAGACAAAAGAGGTCAGTGTGAGCAATCGGATTACAGCTAAGTATGCTTTGATTCTCAGTACTGGCTGAGGATGATTAAAAACACCTTGTTAATCTGACTTCAATAATTTAGTTAGAGGATAAAATTTCCATTGAACCCATTAAAATTATTTTTTTTCCATTTTACCAAACCACTAGAATTCAGTAAATACTCATCGAGGCAAGAGAAAGTTGAAATATAATGTTCCTTCTTTTGCTGTGTTGTTATTCTGCTTGTTTATCTCAAAACATTTTTGTGTATATACTCCCTCTTTCTAGTATTTCTGGTTATCTACTCTTTAAAAATATTTCTCTGTGTATGTATGAATTATGTCAAGTGGAGCAATAATACTTCCCCTAATATTTTTGTAGTATCTAACAAAAACACAAATGCCAGTTGTTGGAAATCTCCTTTACTGTTGTTTGAAAGAAATATGTAAACACTATAAACAACATAAGTTTTTGCTATTGTTTGGGTTGCTGTCTAGAAATCAAAGTTATAGCCTATTGTGAAAGATAGCATGCGCCTCAGACATAGAACATGATAGACTTAAATCGGAACTGACATTCAAGACTCTTGACGAATAGATTTCATTGCATCTGAAAGTACTATGCAAGCTGCCAAGGAAGGAAAACAATTAAAAGTTGTACAGATCTCTAAATTCTCTGAACCACAACAAAAAACAGCTTTGCAGGATACATTCAAAGGTGCAATAGTGGCACTGATATTTTTAAGCAACCCAATAAGAGGAAAAGGGTTTCAGTAGTAGACAAAAGAGTCAGAGACACTCCAACTGTTAGAAACCCCACAAAAACAGCAAGCTAATTAATCATAATATACATACATGTATATATGTATGTATACACTGAACCTAGCTCAGACCTGTAATTGTTACTTATGTCTCTGTGAGTAATTGTGAGCCCTGCTTAGTTGACTCTATGGACCAAGTTTATATAGTGTCTTTAAACCCTCTGGTTCCTAAAATCTTTCTCCCTTCACAGGATTCCTCAATCTCTGCCTAATGCTTGGCTGTGGGTATCTGCATCTGCTTCCATCAGGTGTTGTAGGAAATCTCTCTGAGGATTGGGCTAGTCAGTAAACTATGACTATAATACATAGCATTGGGAATCATGTCATTGACATTTTCTTGCCAGTCCTGTTTGCTTCTATCCTGTGTATCTTGGCTATCCAGCTTCTGGTTCCTGGCCAACAGGCATTATTGTAAAACACTGACTCCCTCTCATGACATGGCCTCAAGTTGGAACAGTCATTGGTTTATCACTATCAGAAGTTCTGTGCACCATTACCCCAGCATATCATGTAGGACAAGCACAACAAATTTTATGATGATGCTTTGTCACTGATTCTTTGTCTTTTAGTCCCACAACTTAAAGCCCATTTACAGAAGATGGCCACTTGTGCTTTTGAAGTTCACTATTCTGAAAGGTATACAATAAAATCTCAAAATAATCTTTTTACATGTATTTCCCTAATGAGTAAGGATGTTGAACATTTCTTACAGTGTTTCTCAGATATTTGAGATTTCTCTAATGAGAATTCTCTGTTTAGATTTGTACCTGATTTTTTTTCATTGAATTATTTGATTTGTTGAAATAGAGTTTGACTTTTTATATGTTTTGGAGATTACCTCTCTATCAGCTGTGGAGCTAGTAACAAACCTTTTCCATTCTTTTTTTTTTTTTTTGGTTTTTCGAGACAGGGTTTCTCTGTGTAGCCCTGGCTGTCCTGGAACTCACTCTGTAGACCAGGCTGGCCTCGAACTCAGAAATCCGCCTGCCTCTACCTCCCAAGTGCTAGGATTAAAGGCGTGCGCCACCACCGCCCGGCAAACCTTTTCCATTCTATAACCTTCCATTTGCCTTTATCAGTTTCATGAGGTCCCATTTACCATTTATATATCATATATAAATATATATATATATATACACATATATACATATATATTAAGATATATTTGTATCTTAGTGCTTGAACTATTGCTGTTATATTAAGGAAGTTGTTTTCTGTGCTGAGAGTACACGTATTTTTCAAAACCTGTTTTAATAACGGCTATATCAACCAACCAGAGCTTCCATGGTCTAAACCACCAACCAAGGAGTACACAAGGAGGAACCCACGGCTCCAGCTGTATATTTAGCAGAGGATAGCCTTCTTGGGCATCAGTGTGAGAAGAGGCCCTTTGTCCTGTGAAGTATTGATGCCCTAGTGTAGAGAAATGCCAGGGCAGGGAGATGGGAGTGAGTGGGTGGAGTGGGGAGCACCCTCACAAATGCAGGAGGAGAGGAAATGGAATAGGGGTTTTGGGAGTTTTTCATGAAAGGAAATAACATATGAAATGCAAATCAAAGGTCTCCTTTAACATAGCAATAAACTGGAGCAAGTATGCCCCAAGAGCTTATGTAGTTAAAGATTTGTTTTCTATCCCATTGTGTTACTGAGAGAGACTGGGACATTTGAAAAGTGGAACCTTATGGTAGACCTTAGGTAAGTGATTGTTTTCCATCTAGAAGATTTGGAAGTTTTTGTCTTCTTTCTCACTTTTTCTTTTCTCAGATTTGGTATTAGTGTTTACACTGCCACAGATTCCTATACGAGTAATTACATCACAATTACAAAGCTGAAGAGGTAGTCAAACATGCCCTGAGACCAACCAACCAACCAACCAACCAACCAACACATCAACCAATCAACCAACCAACCAATCAATCAATCAATCAATCAATAACATATGCTTAGTTAAGCCATTGCTATAGTTAAGGAAAGTTGAGTAACAACACAGTGAAGATAAATTAATAATAGCAACAGTACTCAAAATACTTAAAGATTACTATGTCTTTCAATTACACATGCATATCTCTAGGACAAAAATCTATTTGACATCATTAATTAATGAAGAAAATTAGATCAATGCCATATATTATTAGCATATATCTTTAAAAATGCTCATTATATTTCCACACATGAATATTATGTACTTTAATCATGGATCACTTTTCTTTCTTCTCTATCCTCAATCACTCCTTTCTACTTCTCTACCATCCCTCATTATTGTTCTATTAATTTTTAAGCTTTTATGCATGACATCTTGACTCAACATGTGTGTGTGAATATGCAATTCTTATATGCATTGCACTGATTTATTTCATTAACATGATGATCTTCAGTTAAATCCATTTAGTTGAGAATGAAATAAATTTATTTTTATTTCTGGGTTAAAAAAATCTGTGTGTTTGATATGATCAAATAATTATTCAGCCATATAAGATTACATTTATCAACCAGTAGTAAGTTGGAACACTTGAAAATACTTTGAATACAATTTTGCTTACAATATAAAATTTGAAATATTTGAAATCAGAATTATATGAGCATATATTTTTATTCATTTATACCTTTTTTTTACAATAGACATAAAATAGCTAAAGATAGTATTTTCAAGAAATGACAGAAAAACTCTTTATCTGCATTTAGATGAAAGAGATCATTCAAATTTCTATCATCCAAACTGCCACTTCTAAACTTAATAAAAAAATTAATCAAAGACCTAAATGCAGTACATGAAAAATGTAAAACCAGTATAGAAAAATATAAATGAAACATTTTATGGCATAGATATAAATGATGAACCTCCAAAAGGGACTCCATACTTTAAGAGAATAATTCTTACATTTAAAAATTAGATTTTATTAAAATAAGTTTTGTTTTTAAGATTGGGGAGAATTTTGCCGTATATTTTCTCAAGTTTACACATTTCTCTCTAATGTGTCACCAAAAGAAAGAGAGAAAAAGTGACTTTCCTCTTGCTGGGATTTCTGAGAATGTCTACTTTTCAATGCTCTTAATAAGGAAAAGTCTTATTAAATATAGAATCTGAGAAATCTAGAGACAGAGTCTACAAGCTTAAAGCTCTGTATTTAGATATGCTATTTAAAACTCAATTTCATCAAGGTATTATAATTCTAAATTTACTGGCCTAATGTGAAAACTTAATGAAAAAAATACATGTAAAATGCTCAGAGTAAGACTTCGGCAAACACAATATAAGATAAATGTTTCTTCATGCTTTCAAGTAAATAATCATTCTTATGCAGATGATTGGAAGAATAAATAACATCAATTTGCCTATAGGTTCTTTGGCAGAGACATTTATTTCCCAAAATTTATTTCCCAAAAATATAAACATATCTTCAAAGTCCAAAAAAATAACTTGATTAAAAATGTATAAAGAAATGAGTAAAAGTAAGAAAATATATAAAAGAATCATTTAGTTACTAAAAATTCTTATTTGATTTTACAACATTGCAGTGGGTCTTAAATATTTTTTATGATTATGAATTATGTAAAATCATAAATTATCTATGTAAAACATTACACTAACTTTTTTAGTAGAAAAATAAATTGTGGGCTCAGTATGATGTAGTTCCCAATTGATATTACAACATCCTTTATTATTTTTTATTGTTGAATATAGGAGCATCTTCTATAATATAGATGTAACTATTCTAGTTACAAGTTTATGTGTTAAACAATTGTGGTATTATTTTTTTTTGCCATCAAACTGATTTTTATAGTCTAAAAAAAATGGAACCAACTTAATTACAAGTAAATAACTATATTTATTTGGGTATTTAATTCATGAGTATAAAATTATTAGCTTTCATATATATTATTATATGTATATTATATCATATATATCAATATATTATTTATATGTATACATTAATAATGTCATATATACACATATATGACATTATTTAACATAAATCATCATCAATGTTTGCAGAATAGAAAATATTTTACCATTTTGGAGAATAAATAATTTTGACAACTTTGCTACTCGTTGTACTTATCACTACTTATCATACTATTTACAATTTTGAAAGTGTGCAAAATACTTTGAACTATAGGACACTTAAATAAATGACACGAATGTTTCTGTGTGTTTAGTGAGAACGTCACATGTTATTTTGATAGTCAATCAACAAGTAGATTCTGACTTAAAAGGAACTGGGGCCTTAGATATCTTCTCAAATCACTAAATCCACAACAACAAAATTCCAGGGTCCATTCTCCAAAATGGTAAAATATTTTCTATTCTGCAAACCTTGGTGATGATTTATGTTAAATGATGTCATATATGTGTATATATGACATTATTAATGTATACATATAAATAATATATATGAAAGTTAATTACATTTTATACTCATGAATTAAATATCCAAAATGTTTCCACGGTCATAGAAAATGGACTTTCGGGGAGGAGGAAATGGGAAAGGGGAAATGATTTGGAATGTAAATAAAAACACAGAAAAAAAAAAGAAAATGGTTGATAGTTAAATCTGAATGCTTCCCTTAACTGTTGCTCCTAGTGGAATTCCCACATTGGGCTGTTTTTGTAGCAACAGGGGATTCAATTCTTGTATTTTGTCTACTCAATTGCCTGTACTAACTTATGTGTACATACTAATCCCCCAAAAACATGAACATAAAACATTTGCAAATTTTAATAAAATTTTAGGCCATAAGCTAGACATAAAGAAGGGGAGGAAAGAAGAGGAGAATAGAATCCAGTAGATGGAGAGAGGAGAGGACAAAGTATTAGAATCTATAAAACCACATAAAAGCATTCTGCCATGGCTCCAGATACATATGTAGCAGAGGATGGCCTTTTCTGACATCAATGGGAGTTGAGGCCCTTGGTATTGTGGAGATTTGATGTCCCAGTGGAGGGGGATGCTGTAGTGCTGGGGTGGGAGAGGGTGGGTGGGTATGGGAGCACTCTCATAGAAGAAAAGGGGAGATAGGAGAGGTTGGACAAATCTTACATGGATATGGAAGATTCCAGAGGGGTTAAAGGAGAATAGGGAGGCAACATTAAGGAGTACACATGGGAATTGATACTAACACAAGACCCCAGAACCTACTACTTTGGAATCTTCCTAGAACATATACAGTAAGGTAGAAGGTGATCATGAAATCCAATTCTTAATTGAGGAGCTGTTGGCAATTTCTGGATGCCCAGAGATGAATCAGCTGCCCAGAGATGAATCAACTGACAGGCTCCTGTGCTCCAGTAGATATTTCTAAACCTACGTATGAAGAAACAGAAACTGGCTCAGTGAGTTTGGGGAGAGCACATAAAATTATAAGAAAAGGTGTTGTGTGGATAGGTTGGGGATATAAGGAAGTACATAGGTTGTGATCTTCTTGAAAACACATATACTACTCATTCATTAAATAAATTACACGGAAAATTCATTTTGTCATCTCAAAACTTGCCTTTATGGTTTTTTGGCATATAACTTTTGGTTTGTTGCATTTTCACACTAAACTCTATTTAGAATTATCATTCTCTCAGATGTTACGAATTTCTCAGCACAGTTTTGTCAGCATTTATTTCTGCTTATAGAGGTCTTTAGTCTCAGTTCTCTGACATGGTTTTTATTTTGTCTTCCTTGAGGCTGAGAATGCAATTTAAAAATACAAACTGTATAGTCATTTGTGGAAGAGAAATGGGTACATACAATGGAAAGTTTATATATAAATAATATATGTGGGTCTAATCACGTTAACACTTACTATATCCTGAAATTTACATACTTGAATACCATATTATAGCATTTCCTGTTAGCCCCACATTCTTCCCTTGAGCTCTCTACCCCTAACCTTCTATCTCTTCTACTCACTGTCAGCTAATAACATCTTTTTCTTCAATTATTATTGCTACACACACAAAAACAAATACATGCACACTCATACACACACATACACACACACACACACACACACACACACACACATACTACATATTCAAACATACCCTGTCGAGTTAATTTCATCTTTCTCAAAGAAATTTGTTTTTAGGGCTGACTGGGTTTGGATAATGTATCAGGTAGGTCTTCCTTAGAGAAAATGATTCCTTCCCTCTGAAAAACCCTTATCCCATCCCCCCTTACCCTGCTCACAAACACACCCACATCCACTTCCCTGTCCTGGCATTCCCCTACACTGGTGCATGGAGCCTTCAAAGGACCAAGGGCTTCTCCTCTCATTGATGTCTGACAAGGCCATCCTCTGCCACAAATGAGGCTGGACCCATGGGTCCCTCCATGTGTACTCTTTGGTTGGTGATTTAGTCACTGGGAGCTCTCAGGGTACTGGTTGGTTCATATTATTGTTCTTCCTATAGGGGACACAAACACCTTCAGCCCCTTGGGTCCTTTCTCTAGCTCCTCTATTGGGGACACTGTACTCAGTCCACTGGTTGGCTGAAAGCATCTACCTCTATTTGTCAGGCACTGACAGAGTCTCTCAGGAGACAGCCATATCATGTTCCTGTCAGCAAGCACTTCTTGGCAACCATAATAGTGTCTGAGTTAGGTAACTGAATCCCCAGGAGGGACAGTCTCTAGATGCCCTTTCCTTTCACGCAATTAGTCTCTGTATCTACTCCCATGGGTATTTTGTTCCCCTTTCTAAGAAGGACTGAAGTATCCACACTTTGGTCTTTCTTCTTGAGCTTTATGTAGTCTGTAAATTGTATCTTGGGTATTCTGAGCTTCTGGGCTAATTTCCAATTATCAGTGAGAGCATACCATATGTGTTCTTTTGTGATTGGGTTACCTCACTCAGGATGATATATTCTAGATCCATCCGTTTGCCTAAGAATTTCATGAGGTCATTGTTTTTAATAGCTGAGTACTATTCCATTATGTAAATGTGCCACTTTTTATGTATCCATTGCTCTGTTGAGGTACATCTCGGTTCTTTCCAGCTTCTGGCTTTTATAAATAAGACTGTTATGAACATAATGGAGCATGTGTTCTTATTTCACGTTGAAGCATTTTCTGGGTATATGCCCAGGAGTGGTATAGCTGGGTACTCAGGTAGTACTATGACCAATTTTCTGAAGAACCACCAAATTGGTTTCCAGAGTAGTTGTACCAGATTGCAATCCCACCAACAATGTAGGAGTATTCTTCTTTCTCTACATCCTATTTTTCATCTGCTGACACCTGAATTTTTGATCTTACCCTTCTTACTGGTATGAGGTGGGATCTCAGGGTTGTTTTGATTTGCATTTCCCTGGTGACTAAGGATGCTGAACATTTATTTAGGTGCTTCTCAGTCATTTGGTATTTCTCAGTTTAGAATTCTTTGTTTAGCTCTGTACCTCATTAAAATAGGGTTATTTGGTTCTCTGGAGTATAATTTCTTGAATTCTTTGTATATATATTGGATATTATCTCTCTATTGGATGTAGGATTGGTAAATATCTTTTTTCCAATCTGTTGGTTGCCGTTTTGTCCTATTGACAGTGTCCTATGCCTTATAGAATCTTTGCAATTTTATGAGATCCAATTTTCAATTCTTGATCTTAGAGCATAAACCATTGGTGTTCTGTTTAGGAAAATTCCCACTGTGCCCATGTGCTCGAGGCTCTTTCCCACTTTGTCTTCTATTAGTTTCAGTGTGTCTGGTTTTATGTGGAGGTCCTTGGTCCACTTGGACTTGAGCTTGTTTTACTTTGAAATAAGAATGAGTTGATTTGCATTCTTCTACATGCTATCCACCAGTTGAACCAGCATCATCTGTTGAAAATGCTCTTTTATCTACTGGATGGTTTTAGGCTCTTTGTCAAAGATCAAGTGACCGTAGGTGTGTGGGTTTATTTTTGGGTCTTCATTTCTATTGCATTGAACTACCTGCCCATCACTGTACCAAAACCAGGCAGTTTCTATGCTCTGTAGTGCAACTTGAGGTCAGGGATGGTGATTCCCCTAGATCTTTTTTTGGTGAGAATAGGTTTTGTTATCCTGGGTTTTGGCAGGATTAAATACAGTAAAACTAGCCATATTGTCAAAAGCAATCTACACATTCAATGCAATCGCCATCAAAATTCTAGGTCAATTTTTCATAGAGTTAAAAAGAGCAATTTGTAAATTCATTTGAAATAACAGAGACATTTGATTTTTATGAATATTAACATCTTACTAGATATATAATTTGCAGGTATCTTTTCCAAAGCAATGGTGGACAATTCACTACATTTATGGTTTCTTTGGCTGTGCAGAAATTGATAAGTTTAGATTGGTACACTCTCTTATTTTGTTTTGATTGCATGTGATTTTTAAATCATATTAAAATTTATCATCTTCAGCAGTTGTTTTCTATCAAAATATATTTGAGGTTTTCATGAGTTTAATAGTGAATCTATAGTTCAATTTGTTTACCTTGGAAATTTTTACAATTTTGTTCTATAACCCAAGGACACTGGAATGCTTTTCATTCACTTATATCTTATTTTTTTATCAGACTTTTGTGCATTGCAGGGTTCTTTAATCTGCTTAATTCATTTACTCTGAAAATAATTGCTCTTTTCTAACTTAAGTTCAGTTCAGGTGCTTGCTTAGTTTTGTTTGCAAATGATTTAAAGTTTTTCACATTTTCTAACGTATTATATTTATTATTATTGTGTGTGCAAAGCACATACACTTGATACTACACAGGGAATGGTCACAGAACTGCTTAGAGGAATCCATTCTCTCTTCATCTAATAGTGTGTTTCAGGGAATAAATGTTGTTAGGCTTTTGAAAACAAATTCTATGAAATGTAAAACGGCCATTTTAGTCACATTATCTGGAGAGATTAGTGCCCAGGGCTACCAGAGTGCCCTGATTTTATAGAGTACCCTGATTGTGTAGAGAGTGCCCTGATTGTGTAGAGAGTACCCAGATTGACTGTGTAGAGGGACTCAGTTTGGTAATCAGCACTCATGTCTGTGCATCAAGCTGCTGAAGGTTTATTATCTTCTTCTGGCCACCTCATGTGGTGCAGTCACTCAAATAAATTCACACATAACATCCACACATACATAGATAATTAAAAGTAAAATAAAATATTTATAATATACCTTAGAAGTATTTTACCTTTCCTTATATTATTACTTCTAACATATTTTTAGACTCTTCATGGGTTGATAATTTTGGGATCATATTTGTATAGAGTTCTACTACAAAATATTTTTATTTATTTTCTTCATTTCCATGGGAGGGACATATACTATAAAAATATAATAAATAAGTGTGTATAAAATGAAAGCTAATAGAACTTGTGATGATGCACATTTACTTTTCAATAAATTGGGTAATATAAAGCATGTGTTACTCAAAGGTTTTGTTGGACCACTGACACAAGGTATATTAAGAAATGTAGATACTTTAACATATTGATAAAGAATAAGGTTGAATCTGTCTAACAATACAAAACAGATGGCTTTACTATGTAAATCCTAGCAATCCTTTAAAAAGAATTAAAGCAATCATTTTAAAATTTCTCTGAAATTAGAGCAGGAAACATTTCCCTATTCATTTTATAAAGGGAATTTTATCTTGATTACAGACCCTAAACATAACAAATGAAAGTGAAATTACCATGAGTATGAGTTTAAAAACTATAAGCAATCTGGAGTGCACCAAACAGATTACAAAAACAGTCACGTAAAAGTCATCTAATATTATAAAACAATTTAAACACAAAAATCAACAAATTTGCTATGCCATACTAAATGAATTAAATGCTAATTATATCATTAATGTGTGATAGATGTATTTGATAAAAAGTAGGTAGGTAAATAATTTATCTTGATGTGATAATTGTTAGATAGGATAAACTCAAAGCTAACATCACATTCAACGTGGGAAACTAAATCCTATGCCACTCTCCACAAGCTTATTTGCTGGGTATTTGGCTTTTGGGGCTATGGAGTCTGCCCATATATTTTGTTAATTTATGAGTAAAATGACTTTTTTCATAAATTTTAAGCTACAGTCTAAACAGTTGCGCTTTTTGACAAGTATCTTTTGCAAGGAATTTGTCCTATTAGAAAATCACATATTCATTCATTGGCAATGTTTTCTTTGCTATGGAACATCTCTCAGTTGGTTGTTGTTTTTATTTTAGAGTATAATGACTTATTCTTATTCTTCTAAAAGTCTGTTCTTTCTTCCCATACTAAAGAGAGATATTTTCCTCAGATTTCAATATGAGAAAAATGTATGGTTCCTAAATACAAAACGTGATATTTCGGATATGCCCAACTACATTTGAGCCTCTTAGACTTCTCAAATTTCAGCTAGTCCTCCCCCAGGCCCTAGACACTATTAATTGTAGGTGATATTGTTCTTTCATCAGACTATGATTTTATCAGAGTTTCACTGATGTCATAGTGCCTTGGAGAACTGCTGTTCTGTGATACTCCATCTCAAGAGTCCAAGCATTTGAAACTAGTCCATCTTGCTCACCATTCAAAAGTGAGGCAGTTGGCTTGCAATTCTAGCTTTATGACAGGTTCAAAAGACTAACTGTCTGTCAGTTATACATTAACTTGGTTTCATGGGAGATTAATTAAATGTTTTTGATTCATTTCCTCATCTGTCTATGGAATTCTGAAATGTATATGCTTAGATGGTGGTTGAAACAGATGAATTAAACAATTTGATTTTACATTTTAGTTTCTTACTTCTATGGATACTTATGTTAGAATTCAACATTTATTGACCTCTTGGTTTAAAAGGATTATCTGTATGGTCATATAAAGATAACAGAAAGAAGCAAATACACCCAAGAGGAGTAGAAGGCAGGAAATCATCAAACTCAGGGCTGAAATCAATCAAGTAGAAACAAATAAAACCATACAAAGAATCAACAAAACGAGGAGTTGGTTCTTTGAGAAAATCAACAAGATAGATAAGCCCTTAGCCAGACTAACCAGAGGGCACAGAGACAGTATCCAAATTAACGAAATCAGAAACGAAAAGGGAGAGATAACAACAGAAACTGAAGAAATTCAAAAAATCATCAGATCCTACTACAAAAGCCTGTATTCAACACAACTAGAAAATCTTGGGGAAATGGACAATTTCCTTGGCAGATACCAAATACCAAAATTATATCAGGATCAAATAGACCATCTAAACCATCCTATAACCCCTGAAGAAACAGAAGTGGTCATAGGAAGTCTTCCAACCAAAAAAATCACAGGTCCAGATGGTTTTAGTGCAGAATTCTATCAGACCTTCAAAGAAGACCTAGCACCAATACTATTCAAATTATTCCACAAAATCGAAACAGAAGGAACACTACCCAATTCGTTCTATGAAGCCACAATTACACTAATACCAAAAGCGCACAAAGATCCGACAAAGAAAGAGAATCTCAGGCCAATCTCTCTTATGAATATCGATGCAAAAATACTCAATAAAATTCTTGCCAACTGTATCCAAGAACATATCAAAGCGATCATTCACTACGATCAAGTAGGTTTCATCCCAGGGATGCAGGGATGGTTCAATATAAGGAAGTCCATCAATGTAATCCACTACATAAACAATCTCAAAGAAAAAAAACACATGGTAATTTCTTTAGATGCTGAGAAAGCATTTGAGAAAATTCAGCATCCTTTCATGTTAAAGGTCTTAAAAAATTCAGGAATTCAAGGCTCATATCTAAACATAGCAAAAACAATTTACAGCAAACCAGTAGCCAACATCATTCTAAATGGAGAGAAACTTGAAGCAATCCCACTAAAATCAGGGACAAGACAAGGCTGCCCTCTCTCTCCATATGTTTTCAATATAGGACTTGAAGTTCTAGCGACAGCAATTAGACAACAATAGGAGGTCAAAGGGATACAAATTGGAAAGGAAGACGTCAAACTATCACTATTTGCAGACAATATGATAGTATACTTAAGCGACCCAAAGAACTCCATCAGAGAACTCCTACAGCTGATAAACAACTTCAGCAAAGTGGCCGGATATAAAACTAACTCAAGCAAGTCAGTAGCCTTCCTATACTCAAAGGATAAGCAGGTTGAGAAAGGAGTAAGAGAAATGATACTCTTCATGATAGCCACAAACCATATAAAGTATCTTGGTGTGACTCTAACCAAACAAGTGAAAGATCTGTATGACAAGAACTTCAAGTCTCTGAAGAAAGATATTGAAGAAGACCTCAGAAGATGGAAAAATCTGCCATGCTCATGGATTGGCAGGATTAATATAGTAAAAATTACCATCTTGCCAAAAGCAATATACAGAATCAATGAATCCCCATCAAAATCCCAATTCAATTCTTCATAGAGTTAGAAAGAGCAATTCAAAAATTCATCTGGAATAACAGAAAACCCAGGATAGCTAAAATTATTCTCAAGAGTAAAAGAAATTCTGTGGCAATCAATATCCCAGACCTAAAGCTGTACTACAGAGCAATAGTGTTAAAAACTGCATGGTATTGATACAGTGACAGGCTTGTAGATCAATGGAACAGAATTGAAGACCCAGAAATGAATCCACAATCCTATGGACACTTGATCTTTGACAAAGGATCTAAAACCATCCAGTGGAAAAAAGATAACCTTTTCAACAAATGGTGCTGGCTCAACTGGAGGTTAACATGCAGAAGAATGCAAATTGACCCATTCTTATCTCCTTGCATTAAGCACAATTCCAAGTGGATCAGGACCTCCACATAAAACCAGACACACTGAAACTAATAGAAAGGAAACTAAGGAAGAACCTTGAACATATGGGCACAGGGGAGAGTTTACGGAACTCCAATAGCTTATACTCTAAGATCAAGAATTGACAAATGGGACCTCATTAAATTACAAAGGGTTTGCAAGGCATAAGACACTGTTAAAAAGACAAAGTGGCAACCAACTAACTGGGAAATGATTTTTACCAACCCTACATCCTACGGAGGACTAATATCCCATATATACAAAGAACACAAGAAGTTAAACTCCAGAGAGGCAAGTAACCCTATTAAAAAAATGGGGTACAGAGCTAAACAAAGAGTTCTCACCTGAAGAATATCTAATGGCTGAGAAGCACCTAAAGAAATGTTCATCTTCCTTAGTCATTAGGGAAGTGCAAATCAAAACAACCCTGAGATACCATCTCACACCAGTCAGAATGACTAAGATCAAAAACACAGGAGACAGCAGTTGTTGGCGAGGATGTGGAGAAAGAGGAACACTCCTCCACTGCTGGTGGGATTGCAAGGTGGTACAACCACTCTGAAAAGCAGTCTGGCAGTTCCTCAGAAAACTGGGCATGACACTCCTGGAGGATCCTGCTATACCCAGAGGCTTTACCTGCATGCAATAAAGACACATGCTCCACTATGTTCATAGCAGCCTTACTTATAATAGCCAGAAGCTGGAAAGAACCCAGATGTCCCTCAATGGAGGAATGGATTCAGAAGATGTGGTATATTTACACAATGGAATACTACTCTGCAATTAAAAACAATGAACTCACGCAATTCCAAGGCAAATGATCAGAACTTGAAAATATCATCCTTAGTGAGGTAACCCAATCACAAAAGAACACACATGGTATGCAGTCACTGCTAAGGGGATATTAACCCAGAATCTTGGAATACCCAAGACACAATTCGCATATCAATAGATTTCCAAGCAGATGGAAGGAGAGACCCCTGGTCCTGGAAAGACTGGATTTAGGAGAATGCCAGGACAGAGAAGCGAGAGATGGTTGAATGGGGAAAAGAGGTAGGGAAGGGGGCTTATGGGACTTTCGGGGAGGGAGGAAACAGCTAAGGGAAAATGATTTTGAATGTAAATAAAAAAACCTTGGAAAATAAAATAAAATTTAAAAAAATATATCTTGGTCCATTTTAAAATGTAAATTTTTCAATTGCTGTATTTATTCTCTGATACATTAATGATGTTTGTGGTGCAATGAATTCTATTTAAAAAACTGTGCGGTAGGCAATGACATTTAACCATATATGATATTTTTGTAGATGTTTTATACTGGGCTAGCATAGCATCAGAAATATCAAAGCTTTCCTTTTAAACAGTGTGACCATTTACTGTCATGAAGCAACACTGAACATAACACATAAAATTCTATTTACTGAGAATTAAAAGGAAAAATATTTCACATTAGGTATGCTTTGAAATTTGAATAGAGATTTAGTTACAGAAATTATTTAATTCACATTACACATATATATTATTTGAGGGAAGATCACGTGTCATGTAGTACTTGTTCAGGTTGGACAAGAATATGTAGGAATTGATTTTCACTTAACATCATGTGGTTCTGTGAGGCTGAAATCAGATAATCAGGCTTGCCTACAAGTGCTTTTCTCACTAGGCCATCTGGCTGGCTTCTTTTAAATATATTGAAACATAAACTTTTTTTATAATAAGTAACCATAGAAAATATAATTTTCAAAAGCATAGTTTATTATTTTCAAAATAATCAAAATACATCATTTGGGACCGCCAGGCTCAGAGACAGACAGGCATAATATTGCTTGGGTCTCAGGCAGCTTGTGTGTACCCTGCTCCCAAGAGCTGGGTAGATCTGCAGTAACCAGCACGCCAGCTCTGTGTTGGGACTTCTGCCTTGCAGAGGGACAGCCCCCCAACCCACCCCCCGCACTGGGCGGGAGCCTATCAGCTTCCCTTTGGCGACCTCTATTCCTGGATGGACTGCACTGAGGAGACAGATACCCAAGTTCCCTCCAATATAACATTGCTTAGGACACAGCCTGTTGGGGCATCCATCTGCGCCCAAGAGCAGGACAGTTCTGCAGTCATCTGGGAGACAGCTCTGCTGTGAGCCATCTCCCCTGCAGAGTGACCTGTGCCGAGAGAGTGCAGAGTGCACTCCACCATCTTTGCTCCAGCATCAGGGCAGTTGGGATCTCCAGGCTCAAAGACAGACAGGCATAATATCTCTTAGATCTCAGGCACCTTGTGTGTACCCTGCTCCCAAGAGCTGGGCAGGTCTGCAGTAACCTACAGGCCAGCTCTGCTTTGGGACTTCTGCCCTGCAGAGGGACCCCCACTCATCCCCCTTCTGGGAGAGGTCACACACCCCTGCACAAGGCGGGAGCCTACCAGCCTCCCTTTGGCGACCTCTGCTCCGGGAATTCATTAGGCTGAGCCTTTGGATGTGCAGGGATTCCCCAATATAACATCACTTGGGGCAAGGCACATCAGGGCTCCAAAGTCACTCAGGAGAAGGGCAGGCCCCAGAAATCGCTGCCAGGGGAATCCCAGTAATCAAGGAGGGTCAGAAATAGCTTTCCAGGCTCACATGAGGTCCAACCAACAGACAGTGACAGCAGGACCAACTAACACCAGAGGTAACCAGATGGCAAAAGGCAAATGTAGGAACGTTACTAACAGAAATCAAAGTAAGATGGCACCATCCGAACCCGACTCTCCAACAGCAGCAAGTCCTGGATACCCCACGACACCTGAAAGACAAGATCTGGATTTAAAATCACTTCTCATGATGATATTAGAGGATCACAAGAAGGACACAAATAAATCTAATAAAGAATTACAGGAGATCATGAATCAACGGTTAGAAGCCCTTACAAAGGAAACACAAAAATCGCTTAGAGAAATGCAGGAGAACATGGATCAACAGATGGAGGCCCACAAGGATGCAACACAAAAATTGCTTAAAGAAATGAATCAACG
This sequence comes from Tokudaia tokunoshimensis, assembly GCA_036184795.1. NCBI lineage: Eukaryota > Metazoa > Chordata > Mammalia > Rodentia > Muridae > Tokudaia > Tokudaia tokunoshimensis. The sequence continues at coordinate 18,054,453 of BTHU01000011.1, forward strand.
GGTAGATACACTTTCAAAGGAATCACAAAAATCACATAAAGAAATGCATAAGAATATGGATCAACAGATGGAGGCCCATAGGGAGGCAACACAAAAATTGCTTAAAGAAATGAATCAACGGATAGATGCCCTTACAAAGGAAACACGAGAATTGCTTAAAGAAATGGAGGAGACGATGGATCAACAGATGGAATCCCATGAGGAGGAAACACAAAAATCGCTTAGAGAAATAGAGGAGAACTTGGGTCAACAGGCAGAAATCCTGAAAGAGGAAACACAAAAATACCTTAAAGAAATACAGGAAAATGCAAACAAGCAAGTGAAGGATCTCAGCAAATCCATCCAGGATCTAAAAAAGGAAGTAGAAACAACTAAGAAATCACAAAGAGAGACAACTTTGGAGATAGAAAACCTTGTGAAGAAATCAGGAGTCATAGATGCAAACATCAACAATAGAATACAAGAGATGGAAGAAAGAATCTCAGGGGCTGAAGATACCATAGAAAGCATCGACTCAACAGTCAAAGAAAATGCAAAATGCAAAAAACATGTAACCCAAAACATCCAGGAAATCCAGGACACAATGAAAAGACCAAACCTAAGGATTAAAGGTATAGATGAGAGTGAAGATTTACAACTTAAAAGGTCAGTAAACATCTTCAACAAAATTATGGAGGAAAACTTCCCTAACCTAAAGAGAGAGATGGTGATGAACGTACAAGAAGCCTACAGAACTCCAAACAGACTGGACCAGAATAGAAATACCTCCCATCAAATAATAATCAAAACATCAAATGTACTAAACAAAGAAAGAATATTAAAAGCAGTAAGCGAAAAGGGCCAAGTAACATACAAAGAAAGACCTATAAGAATCACATCAGATTTCTCATCAGAGACTATGAGAGCCAGAAGACCCTGGGCAGATCTCATGCAGACACTAAGACAACACAAATGCAAGCCTAGACTATAATACCCAGCAAAACTCTCAATGACCATAGATCGAGAGACCAAGATATTCCATGATAGAACCAAATTTTCACAATATCTTTCCACAAACCCAGCCCTGCAAAGGATAATAGGTGGAAACCGCCAATAAAAGGAGAGAAACAACACCCTGGAAAAAACAAGATAGTAACCTTCTTGCATCAAACCCAAAAGTAGATAACCACTCAAACATAAAGATAGCATCAAGAATAGCAGGTGGAAATAATCACTATTTCTTAATCTCTCTTAATATCAATGGTCTCAATTCCCCAATAAAAAGACATAGACTAGCAGACTGGATACGTAAACAGGACCCAGTATTTTGCTGCGTGCAGGAAATGCACCTCAGTGTCAAAGACAAACACTACCTCAAAGTAAAAGGCTGGAAAACAGTTTTACAAGCAAGTGGTGACAGGAAACGAGCCGAAGTAGCCATCCTAATATCAGATAAAATTGACTTTCAACCTAAAGTCATCAAAAAAGACACAGAAGGACACTACACACAGATCAAAGGAAAAATCCACCAAGAAGAACTCTCAATTCTGAATATCTATGCTCCAAATGCAAGGGCACCCTCATTCATAAAAGAAGCTTTACTAAAGCTCAAAGCACACAGTGCACCTCACACAATAATAGTGGGTTACTTCAACACCCCGCTCTCTGAAATGTATCGTTCAGGAAAGCAGAAACTAAACAGGGACACAGTGAATCTAATTGAAGCCTTGGACCAAATGGAACTAACAGATATATATAGAACATTTCATCCTAGAGCAAAAGAATACACCTTCTTCTCAGCACCTCATGGTACCTTCTCAAAAATCGACCATATATTTGATCACAAATCAGACCTCAACAGATGTATGAAGATGGAACTAATCCCACGGCTCCTATCAGATCACTATGGAATACGGGTAGTCTTCAATGCTACAAAAACAACAGAAAACCCACAAACACATGGAGGCTGAACTCAATGATAACTTGGTCAAGGAGGAAATAAAGAAATCAAAGACTTTTTAAAATTTAATGAAAAAGAAGGCACAACATACCCTACTTTATGGGAAACAATGAAAGCAGTGCTAAGAGGAAAATTCATAGACTTGAGTGTGGCAAAAAGAAACAGGAGAGAGCATACACTAGCAGCTTAATGGCACACCTGAAAGCCCTGGAACAAAAAGAAGCAAATACACAAAAGAGGAGTAGAAGGCAGGAAATCATCATACTCAGGGCTGAAATAAATCAAGTAGAAACAAATAAAACCATACAAAGAATCAACAAAACTAGGAGTTGATTCTTTGAGGAAATCACCAAGACAGATAAGCCCTTAGCCAGAATAGCCAGAGGGCACAGAGAAAGTACCCAAATTAATAAATTCAGAAACGAAAAGGGAGAGATAACAACAGAAACTGAAGAAATTCAAAAAATCATCAGATCCTACTGCAAAAGCCTGTATTCAACACAACTAGAAAATCTCGAGGAAATGGTCAATTTCCCTGACAGATATCAAATACCAAAATTAAATCAGGATCAAATAGACCATCTAAACCGTCCTATAACCCCTGAAGAAATAGAAGTCTTCATTGGAAGTCTTCCAACCAAAAAAAGCACAGGTCCAGATGGTTTTAGAGCAGAATTCTATCAGACATTCAAAGAACACCTAACACCAATACTCTTCAAACTGTTCCACAAAATAGAAACAGAAGGAACACTACCCAACTCGTTCTATGAAGCCACAATTACCCTAATACCAAAAGCACACAAAGATCCGACAAAGAAAGAGAATCTCAGGCCAATCTCTCTTATGAATTTCGATGCAAAAATACTCAATAAAATTCTTGCCAACCGAATCCAAGAATACATCAAAACGATCATTCACCACGATCAAGTAGGCTTCATCCCAGGGATGCAGGGATGGTTCAATATAAGGAAATCCATCAATGTAATCCACTATATAAACAATCTCAAAGAAAAAACCACATGGTCATCTCATTAGATGCTGAGAAAGCATTTGACAAAATTCAGCATCTTTTCATGCTAAAGGTCTTGGAAAGATCAGGAATTCGAGGCCCATATCTAAACATAGTAAAAGCAATTTACAGCAAACCTGTAGCCAACATCAATCTAAATGGAGAGAAACTTGAAGCAATCCCACTAAAATCAGGGACTAGACAAGGCTGCCTTTTCTCTCCATATCTTTTCAATATAGTACTTAAAGTTCTAGCTAGAGCAATTAGAAAATAACAGGAGGTCAAAGGGATACAAATTGGAAAGGAAGAAGTCAAACTATCACTATTTGCAGAAGATATGATAGTATACTTAAGCGACCCAAAGGACTCCACCAGAGAACTCCTACAGCTGATAAATAGCTTCAGCAAAGTGGCTGGATATAAAATCAACTCAATCCTGTCAGTAGCCTCCCTATACTCCAAGGATAAGCAGGTTGAGAAAGAAGTAAGAGAAATGATACCATTCACGATAGCAACAAACCATATAAAGTATCTTGGTGTGATTCTAACCAAACAAGTTAAAGATCTGTATGACAAAAACTTCAAGTCTCTGAAGAAAGAAATTGAAGAAGACCTCAGAAGATGGAAAAATCTGCATGCTAATGGATTGGAAGGATTAATATAGTAAAAAGATATATTTAATATGTATATGTATATATCTTTACATATATTGTTCTGCTAATTTATTTATGATCTTTACAAAAATTATAGCCTTATATGAATGATTCTTATTAAAGCACTTTTTTCCTCACTAAAGCACTTGGATACAGACACTGTTAATATATATACTAACATACAGTCTGGTCACTGGATCTAAGTGTTAGTAATTCCCACACTTTTGTGCCCTAATGATTTCATTTATTCATGCAGAGAGTCATCAGCAAACAAACAAGATTGGTCATGTAACTACAGCCTGAAATACTCTAATATGCAACTGGATTATGAAAACAAGCAGCTGTACCAACAAGATAGGCAATCAAATTGACAGTGTGTTTCTAAGTAAATGAATGTGTGCCACTTGACAAATTTAAATAACTGTTGAAAGACTACAACATGCCGATGTGAATTATCACATCCATTCAGAGTACGCACAATTTACATGAGATAACTTTTCATTTATGTCAGACAGACACACAGTTTTATAAGCACAGGAGCATGCAAAGTACACTTGGGGAGGATATTAAATGTAGTCATTTTAATATAAAAGCCATTTAGCAAATAAATGTTAATATTAATGAATAATACAAAATTAAAATGTGAAATAAAGTATCCCTATAACATTGACATAAATTATGTTACAATATGTAATACTTAGAAGTGTTTATACCAATTTATTTAGTTTTTGTAATCATGTATAATGGTAACTATAGGAAAGTATAAATGATATTTTAATATCATTTTCTTTCCTTAATAAAAAAATCATATGTGATATTTATTACATAATAGTCCCTAATTCCATCTTCCAATACTACAATTTCTTTTAAAATGTATTACCTAATAATTCTCTACTCTCTACTTATATATATGTTCCTCTGTTAATGACATCATAGATTCTGTACCATCTGTATCACAGCCATTATGTATAGTGCCATAACAAGTATGGATGCATCAGTATTTGTTATATGATAGTTTTGTTTTCATCTGGTGTACATCTCAAAATTGTATAGTTGGATGATGTAGCAGTTCTTATTTTAGATATTTGGCAAGCCTCCATATTTGATTCCCATAGTAGCCGTGCTAACTTATACTCCCACCAATGTATAAGCATCCATTTTCACTATTCTTTACCAGACTTTATTTTTCTGTTTTCTATACTGTGATTGACTACAAAAATCCAATATTCCACTGATTTCCTATTTCACAGCTCAGAAATCTGATTTTTTAAAATCAATAGTTGACAAATTGATTTACATCATTTTGCATAACTTCTCTTCCAGCTCTTGGATCAGTGATTTGACCATGGTCTTAGGTTTCTTTTGTTGTATGTAGCCATAAAATGTGCAAAATGTATGATAATAGCAATGAGGGTATCATTGATTCTCAGGACTGTGATTTTATAAAGAAATACACATGTACATGTAACTGATTGTGCCCAGTCCTACTTACAGATATATCTGTACGTTTACATATATGTGTATATGTTAAGAGAATGAGGATATCCTGATATTTCTAAATTTTAGCCGTAACCATCTTAGGCAAAGTGTCTCTCCAACTTATTCTTTACAACTTCTAATTCCCATAGTGTGGATTACTGATTTAATAAATTATTCAATTTTTAAACTCTATAAATGTTGTGAGTCACTAACTTTAATCTAATATGGGATGATCTCTCAGTGAAACTGAAACTCTAATATGCAGTAACATTTCCACTTACCTGCAAAGCTATTTAGTGCCACATCTTCCCAGTGCATCTTTACAAGAGGCTGTTTACGAAGTTAGTTTAAAGTTTTCCTCTAAGGTCAGTTTGGGGGACTTTATAATGTTTTCCTTAGATGTAGATTTAAATACACTTAATTGTATATTTCATTATATATATAATTTATTCAGCTATACCACTTGACAAGAAGGAAAGAAGATTAAAGTATTACCGCATAATGGGATATACCTATAAATCTAACACTTATAAAGATGGGGAAGGATCAAAAGTTCAAAGTCATGTTTGGATAAATGAGAAGTTAATACAACTCTAGGCTACATTTAATTCTGTGCTATGAAACAACAAAATCAAACAAAGAGAAATAACAAGGAAACTAAGCTTCCCTATATTTGCTTGAACAATTATTAAAGATTCTAGAATTAAAGTGAAATTTTGTATCGCTTGCACATTCTTTGAAATATTGAAATGGTATATAATATGCTGTGAGCAACTATTAGTGTAATTCTCTTCCCTGCTATTTTTTTGGGGTGTGTGTGACTTAAGAATCATTGGAAGTTTAAAATAATTTTAAAGGGAAAAGAAAACCAAACAACCTTAACAACCTGCTATGAATATGAAGGCCTTCTGTAGGCTGTCTTTTCATTAAACTCATACACATGAAGAAAAACATGACTCAGATACCTTTTCTTAATTTATATTTATATATTTATTTACATCCCAAATGCTGCCCCTCAATCATCCACACCCTTGCAGAGACCATCCCTCATACCCCCTCTGCTCTAATGATGACATTGTATAACTTTTCATAAACAGTTGTCAACCTTTATGTGTCTCAAAATTTGCCATGGGAAAATTTATTGGAATTACATTTATACGTATACTTTATTGAAAATAAGTCTTTTTGTGAATATGTTTATATTTCACTATGCGTGATAGTCCTTTTCTGAAGTGGCTCATTTTCAGGTTAAGTGGCATGACAGGTAAATTTACCCACTCAGCAGTTTGACTAAGGCATATATAATGACCTATGCACACATGCACACACACACACATGTACATTCACACACACACACACATGCACACACATATGTACACACATGTACATGCACACGCACATGCATATATGCACATGCACACGCACACACGTGCACATACACACATGAATCCAGGCATTTTATTAATTTCTAGGCACAGTGACTATAAAGCTAGAACTATATTGACTGTGGCAGAGTATGTTTACCTCATAGTAAACAGGAAGCAGAGAGTGAGAGGAAGAGACAAGCAACAGGTATCTGAAGATCCAAGGACCTAGTTCTTTCTGTAAGACCCTCTGGCTCACTTTCAAAGTCTCCCAAAATATCACCATCAGATAGAGAGGAAGATCCAGACATGAGGATTTGTGTGGGGACTATTAATATCAGAGCCATAGAACTCATCAGTGATTTCCTATTTCAATAGAAGCACATATTTAAGAATGTCCAGTATAAAGATGGAAATAGAAAGGTAAGGTAAAAAAAAATTACAATTGTATTTAGATTGAAAAGTTGATGCTTCTTTGTGAAACTTGGTAAGTCTATCCTAATTTTCTCACCAAAAGAGGAAAATAATTGTAAAAATAAACATAAGCTGAAAGTCATACAATATTAATGTGTAAAATTAAAAATGTCAAGACAATATTGTATGATAATAAAGGCTTTGATAAAAGAATTATACTAAAACTTAAATAACATAAGCAAATTACTCATTTAAACTTTAGAAAAAAAGAAATAAAATTAAGAAGAACTTAGAAAATATCATCTAAATAGTCTCTACATAGTTTTTCTTCAGAAACACAGCTACTATTACAAAATGTGTGATATTCATAACAGATAACTTCTTACTGCTGGGAAGAGAAAATAGTGAAGATATAGAAATAAACTACCAAGTAAATTATTTGGAACTTTTCAATTAACTGAAAAACCTGCAGAGAAGGGGTCTCACTGTATAGAACACAGCAAATTAAAATATGTTAATAAAGTCATTATATCCAGTGAAGGATAATTTATAAAATATCTCACTCATACAGGTACATATAAAATTCCCAGTGAGGTAAAAGATAATTACACATTAAATTCAATTATATATATATAAAAATTCATGGTGTAGAAACAGGAACTGATCCACAATTTCTTGAAAATGTTTGGAACTGCTTAAATTATGAACTTTTCTCCCTGAACTCTGTAATGTTAAACATTGCAAGCATAATAAGAAAAATGTGAAGAAATATTACTTCTGTCATGTAAAAATTTTCTGGAGGAATTGTGTTCACAAGTATGACCCATCAAAATGTCTCCCCTCCCAGGTTAGTGTGTCGCTTTACATTGCTGTTCTTCTGTTTTGTTTATTCAGTCACCTCTAGGAGAGACTTTCACAGCAAATTCCCTGGTATTGTGGCTTTTACAATTTTTCCACATCCACTTCCACAATTTTCTCTGGGGCTTAGATAAAGGTTCTGAGATGTAGATGTACCAAGAAGGCCTGGGATAAACATAATCTGCTGAACTCTGACTAGCATCCTCTGGACGTTTTCTGTGATGGTCTGCACTGAGAGACAGGCTCCTTGGAGAAGCAAAGGTCACAACTAGACAAATAACACAACTTGGCGAGGAGCCAAGCCAAACAGAGATTAACAGATTTGGATTTCCAAACAAGTGTGACAACTATAGTGTTCAATATGAAGTCTCAAATATTCTATTTTCATTAATTACCTGGGAAGGGGGTTTGGACAATCACACATACTTTTAGGGCAGGTTACAGTTTCTTTTACGTTGGAATTCAAAGCCAGTGCTTCGTTAGCACAGATGCTTGCAATTCTTTTTTATTTTTTCGAGACTTTCTTTGCTAAGAGTCTGCATTTATGATTTTAAAGGGTGTGAATGACAGCAGGTTTAACTGATGGTTATTTATATGTGTTCTAAATTTTTCTTATAGAAATGTTTGTATTTATACTAGATTTTTATGGCAAATTAATTTTTTAAAATGATAGCAATTGAAAATCCCTTTTAATATCTGGTTGGATACAGAAAGCTTCATTTTAAACTTCAGTGATTATGGAGTTATCATATTGAAAAGGCTTTGAAAGGAACATGATGTGTGAGCATAAGGACCTATTTAAAATTTTATATATGACATGATATGTTAGCTGATATCTGAAAATGAGTAACTTGTATAAATATTGATTTTTGTACTTTTCTTTTGTAAGTGGGCACTTTGGAGAATCTTATTTCTAGATGTAATATCTTTTCCATCGATTTCTCTATGGTTTAAAGGTAGACTTGTATGTCAAATGTTGATAATGGAAATTTTCATCTCTTTCCTTATGAGTCAGGAGAACTTCCAAGAAATAATTAAATGAAACTAGTAATTTTTAGTCTCTATGTCCATTGTAGCCTGTAACTTCAGTATGTCAGGTCAACTCCCTGATGTTGAAATATGTCTGAAATCACTACATCTAATATAAAATATATTGGCTCCATATTAAACCCAAATCAGTTTGTTTAAAGATGCACACTTCTCTAAGACAAAAGTGAATGGAATCTAGGCTTAGGGTTTTATATGCAGATGTAATAATTTATGTATTGCTTTTATCAGTCATATTTTGGTAAGCCAAATGTAATATCCCTTTTGAAAATACACTGGAAAGAGACTATCTTTCTATTAAAATCTCTGTGCAAAAGTTTCCTGAACTAAGTGGATGGTAGATGATCCTGATGAATTTTAACCCCCTTCACTGTCCATAAGGACTTGTCCTTAAAGATGAAGAGTTACATTACATTTAATTTTTGTTGTGTTTTTAATCAACTTCTTATTTTGAAAGTTCCATAATATATACAACTGAAATATAATTATATCTAGCCCAATTACTTCTGTATTACCCCAATTTTCCAGTTCAAACTACAGTGCATCTCCCCCAACTGATAACCCACTAAGTCTAGTTACTGCTAAACATATGTGCATGGATATATAACTACCTTCAGAAAAGGTGAGAACTCTAGAAAAATCTCCTTTTTTAAATATTATATTTGAATATTGCAAAGATATTTAATCTACTTTTATAATATTGTTTAGAATGCATGAAAGCAATGTTAGAAAAACTAAAATACTACTTCAAAGTATTGCTTTTGTTGTTTCATGCAATAATTTTTTTAGTCAAGAGGAATGCTATCACACTCTCCACTAACCAATAGGGCCTGTGAGTTTTGGGTTAGAGATGTCTGAAAATGTAGGAAAATCAAACAATAAGATCAAACTAGAAAGTCTCAGGGTATAGCTGTCTTCAGAAAGGTCACTGTATCTCCAGCATACTGTGGTTTGACTTTTAAAACCCAGTGTGGCAAGTGTTATTTGTAGGGCAAAAATTGAACACATTTCCCTGCTCAATACCAAAGAAAGCTTTTCCTGAAGAGATCATCCAGATCAGGAAAGAATACGCTCTTAGTAAGAATGCTCAGGTAGCCCAGAGTACATATTAATTTAACGGACCTCCGTCTCTGAGCTTCTGTGCTCTTTCTTTGCTCTCTTCAAAGCAACCTCTACTGTAGTGTAAATGGGCTGTAAATAAAGCAGAGCTACTGATGGCTTAATAACCAATAACCTTTAGTTCTGACGACTGCAGCTAAATACCACTGCTTTCTGTCTTGCTCCCTTTATTTTAACATGCAATGTACATCCAATTATTATCAGAGGTGAGGGAGGGACACACAAAAACCTGTTCAGATCCAGGATGCAGTGACTGTGTTTTAAATTTATTTGAGACTTTTGTACGTGAATATAATGCATATCAATAAAATCCAACCTTTACTTACTTTGTTCCCACACATCCCATATCCTTTTTCTTCTCCAAACTTCATATAAAAATTTTCAACGTAACTTACATTGGTTCTCCCTTGTCTGTAAAACAAGAAAAAGAAAAGCAAACAAACAAATAAACAAACAAAAACAAGCTAGCAATAAAACTATGAGCTATGAGACATAATACCTTTTACCTCAAATTCTCAGCCTCTCATCATGAAATAGAAACAGTATCCATATCCCTTTTTTTTTTTTTTTTTTTTTTTTTGCTTTTTCGAGACAGGGTTTCTCTGTATAGCCCTGGCTGTCCTGGAACTCGCTCTGTAGACCAGGCTGGCCTCGAACTCAGAAATCCGCCTGCCTCTGCCTCCCAAGTGCCAGGATTAAAGGCGTGCGCCACCATTGCCCGGCCAGTATCCATATCCTAAGTAAATCAAATAGTGTCTCAATAATCTGCATTAGAGTGTTTCTTCAAGACTATGACACAGTTTCTGTTATGCTCTGGGATTAGTGTAGTGCAGACCTGATTACTTGACTGTAGGATTAGGCTATGGCACAGTTTTGAATAATTCTGTTTCTTTCCTCTTTATTTATCTGAAGTACCATGACTATCATAGACTTGTTTGGGTTAGTGAGTTCATGATAAGTTACCGGCATATGGGAGATATATTTTATAACACTTAATCTATTTTAACAGATATTCCAAGTTTCTCTTTTCTGTACCAAATAAAGGGAAAGTATATTTGTGTTTTATCTCAAAACACATCAAACTTATTTGTTTAATGGAAACTCATTTAAAAAAGAACTGAGACCCAAGTTGGATGTTTTGTCTGTGTGTGAGGGTACATGTCTCTATGTGTGTGCATGTATATGTATGTGAGAGAAAATGTGTATGCTCTGTGTGTGTGTGTGTGTGTGTGTATGTGTGTGTGCACGCTTGTATCAGTGTACATGCATAAGAATGTGTGTGTTTGGGTGTGAGTATGTTTGGGAACTATGCATCCCTACTTGTTCTCTGTCATTCAATTTGAGCCAGATAACTGAAATCTGAGGAAAAGAAGTAGCCTGATTTCCACAAAATAAGTTAATTTGATTTTTGAGGTTTGACTGTCCTCCATATCCTTAATCTGATCATTGCCCCAAGGCACTTGAATCCTCTGAGAATTCAGCAATAAATGGGAAACCGCTCTTTTATTCTTATCTGTCACAACGCTGGGTTTCAACAGGGTCTTGCCTTCCAAAACCTTTATCAATATGCTGCTGACTGTGAGGCTTCATGATATCAAGACTCAGCTTCCAAAAATATTTTTACCTCTTTTTATTTCTGCTTTTCAGCAAGCAAATGCTTTCCTTATCTTATCTTTCTGGCAATATTTGATAGTGTATAGTCAATAAAATCCTGAACTCTAATTTTCTATTTTTTGACCTCTTCGCCTACAGCTACAAAATAATTGGACGTGCAATCTGCCTCACAAGGCATTTCTGAGACACTCTTCCAAAATAGAATGCCTCTGTTAAGAGTAGAGATCATCCAGATTCAAATAGTTATTGCTTTTATTCACAATTGATAAGTTTTAGTCGCATGGCTTAGATTTATGGAGATGACACTCTGCTTCTAATACCAGTGGATTAGACAATTAGACAGCCTATAGTACCAAAGAAACTCAAACTGGTAGCTATCTAGAGTAAACACATCTTCCACATTCTAATGGCCAACTCTGGTGATAGGGTAAGCCACAGTCTATAATGTAAGTCTAAAGATCCATGCCGAGAATGTTTCAGCTCTGGTTGTAAGAATGAAAATACAGAAGGCTATACAAAGATGGACCACTATTTGCTTGAACACAGTAGGTTTGATGGTGACAAAGAGGGCCTTGTTTTCCCTGAGGTGTCTTTAGACAAAGTTTCCATGCTTCAATTTATTTTAGGAAACATAATTATAATTTTTTTCTTTATCCCCTTGAGATGTATTTTCAAGTCCCTGTGACCATTTTAGAATGTAGGGTTTTTTTCCCTTTTCTAGGATCTAGAAACTGTATTTTAAAATATAATCACCAAGGAATAAAGACTTCTAATCTGAGTTTGAGAATTGGCCTTTTATTTAGGTGACAACCATGCTATCTGCTATGAATACACTTTTGTATTAAAAACTACAGGAATGATATATTTTGGATAATATCACTCAACAAAAAGAGATCATTTACAACCCAACAACTCAGCTCTCAACTGCTTGTTAGAGTTAGGTTTGTACTTAGTTAAGGCACTTCCCCCTAAAAATTTCCTGAACAAACCTTCCTTATAAACTTTAATTTCTGATTTCAGAAAAGTTAATCAGATATTATAAGAAATACTGAAAAGAAAACAGGAGAACAAAAGAAAACACCGGCTGCTAACAATATCTTAGCTATTGTGCACTGGACTCTACTAATTGATTTGGAATCTAACATATGTTAAAAATTTGGATATATAGATATACTATATGTTTAAAATCTGGAAATATCTAATACATATATTTAATTTTATATTATATAAATGTGTGCCGATATATGATACCTGTAGTTTACAAGATATTAATATGCATGCATACATATATGTGTACATACATATGTATATATATATTTTCAAATTTTAAATTAGTCAAAAACTTTTATACATTTCTTTTATTTTTTTTGAAAATTTTATTTATTTTTATTTTCTAAGTTTTTTAATTTACATTCCAAATAAATTCCCCTTTCTCATTTCCCCCCTCCCTAAAAGTCCCATAAGCCCTCTTCCCACCCTCTTTTCCCCATTCAACCCCCTCTCGATTCTCTGTCCTGGCATACCCCTACATCCAGTCTTTCCAGGACCAGGGGTCTCTCCTTCCATCTTCTTGGAAATCTATTGATATGCGAATTGTATCTAGGGTATTCCGAGATTCTGGGTTAATATCCCCTTATCAGTAACTGCATACCATGTGTGTTCTTTCGGAATTGGGTTACCTCACTAAGGATGATATTTTCAAGTTCTGACCAATTGCCTAGGAATTTCGTGAATTCATTGTTTTTAATTGCAGAGTAGTATTCCATTGAGTAAATATAACACATCTTCTGAATCCATTCCTCCATTGAGGGACATCTGGGTTCTTTCCAGCTTCTGGCTATTATAAATAAGGCTGCTATGAACATAGTGGAGCATGTGTCCTTATTGCATGCAGGGGAAGCCTCTGGGTATATGCCCAGGAGTGGTATAGCTGGATCCTCCGAGAGTGTCATGCCAGTTTTCTGAGGAACCGCCAGACTGCTTTCCAGAGTGGTTGTACCAGCTTGCAATCCCACCAGCAGTGGAGGAGTGTCCCTATTTCTCCACATCCTCGCCAACAACTGCTATCTCCTGCTTTTTTGATCTTAGCCATTCTGACTGGTGTGAGATGGAATCTCAGGGTTGTTTTGATTTGCATTTCCCTAATGACTAAGGATGATGAACATCTCTTTAGGTGCTTCTCAGCCAATAGATATTCTTCAGGTGAGAACTCTTTGTTTAGCTCTGTACACCATTTTTTAGTAGGGTTACTAGGCTCTCTTGAGTTTAACTTCTAAAGTTCTTTGTATATATTGGATATTAGCCCTCTGTCGGATATAGGGTTGGTAAAGATCATTTCCCAGTTAGTTGGTTGCCGCTTTGTCTTTTTGAGAGTGTCTTTTGCCTTACAGAAACTTTAGAATTTTATGAGGTCCCATTTGTCAATTCTTGATTTTAGAGCATAAGCTATTGGAGTTCTATTCAGGAAATTCTCCCCTGTGGCCATATGTTCAAGGTTTTTTCCCAGTTTCCTTTCTATTAGTTTCAGTGTGTCTGGTTTTATGTAGAGGTCCTTGATCCACTTAGAATTGAGCTTAGTGCAAGGAGATGAGAATGGGTCAATTTGCATTCTTCTACATGTTGACCTCCAGTTGAGCCAGCACCATTTGTTGAAAAGGCTATCTTTTTTCCACTGGATGGTTTTAGCTCCTTTGTCAAAGATCAAGTGACCATAGGAGTGTGGATTAATTTCTGGGTCTTCAATTCTGTTCCATTGATCTACATGCCTGTTACTGTACCAATACCATGCAGTTTTTAACACTATTGCTCTGTAGTACAGTTTGAGGTACGGGATATTGATTCCCCCAGAAGTTCTTTTACTCTTGAGAATAGTTTTAGCTATCCTGGGTTTTCTGTTATTTCAGATTAATTTTTGAATTGCTCTTTCTAACTCTATGAAGATTTGAGTTGGGATTTTGATGGGGATTGCATTGAATCTGTATATTGCTTTTGGCAAGATGGTCATTTTTACTACATTAATCCTGCCAATCCATGAGCATGGCAGATTTTTCCATCTTCTGAGGTCTTCTTCAATTTCTTTCTTCAGAGACTTGAAGTTCTTGTCATACAGATCCTTCACTTGTTTGGTTAGAGTCACACCAAGATATTTTATATGGTTTGTGGCTATCGTGAAGGGTATCATTTCTCTTACTTCTTTCTCAGCCTGCTTATCCTTTGAGTATAGGAAGGCTACTGACTTACTTGAGTTGATTTTTTATCCGGCCACTTTGCTGAAGTTGTTTATCAGCTGTAGGAGTTCTCTGGTGGAGTTCTTTGGGTCGCTTACATATACTATCATGTCGTCGGCAAATAGTGATAGTTTGACTTCTTCCTTTCCAATTTGTATCCCTTTGACCTCCTTTTGTTGTCTAATTGCTCTAGCTAGAACTTCAAGTACTATATTGAAAAGATATGGAGAGAGAGGGCAGCCTTGTCTAGTTCCTGATTTTAGTGGGATTGCTTCATGTTTCTCTCCATTTAGATTGATGTTGGCTACAGGTTTGCTGTAAATTGCTTTTACTATGTTTAGGTATGGGCCTCGAATTCCTAATCTTTCCAAGACCTTTAGCATGAAAGGATGCTGAATTTTGTCAAATGCTTTCTCAGCATCTAATGTAATGATCCTGTGGTTTTTTTCTTTGAGATTGTTTATGTAGTGGATTACATTGATGGACTTCCCTATATTGAACCATCCCTGCATCCCTGGGATTAAGCCTACTTGATAGTGGTGAATGATCATTTTGATGTGTTCTTGGATTCGGTTGGCAACAATGTTATTGAGTATTTTAGCATCGATATTCATAATAGAGATTGGCATGAGATTCTCTTTCATTGTCAGATCTTTGTGAGATTTTGGTATTAGCGTAATTGTGGCTTCATAAAACGAGTTGGGTAGTGTTCCTTCTGTTTCTATTTTGTGGAATAGTTTGAAGAGTATAGGTGTTAGGTCTTCTTTGAAGGTCTGATAGAATTCTGCACTAAAACCATCTGGACCTGTGCCTTTTTTTGGTTGGAAGACTTCCAATGAACACTTCTCTTTCTTCAGGGATTAAAGGATGGTTTAGATGGTCTATTTGATCTTGATTTAATTTTGGTATTTGGTATCTGTCTAGGAAATTGTCCATATCCTCCAGATTTTCTAGTTGTGTTGAATACATGCTTTTGTAGTAGGATCTGATGATTTTTTTGAATTTTCTCAGTTTCTGTTTTTATCTCTCCCTTTTCCTTTCTAATTTTGTTAATTTGGATACTGTCTATGTGGCCTCTGGCTAGTTTGGCTAAGGGCTTATCTATCTTGTTGATTTTCTCAAAGAACCAATTCCTAGTTTTGTTGATTCTTTGTATGGTTTTATTTGTTTCTACTTGATTGATTTCAGCCCTGATTTTCATGATTTCCTGCCTTCTACTCCTCTTGGGTGTTTTTGCTTCATTTTGTTCCAGGGCTTTCAGGTGTGCCATTAAGCTGCTAATGTATGCTGTCTACCATTTCTTTTTGGGGGCACTCATGGCTATGAATTTTCCTCTTAGCACCGCTTTCATTGTGTCCCATAAATTAGGGTATGTTGTGCCTTCATTTTCATTAAATTTTAAAAAGTCTTTGATCTCTTTCTTTATTTCCTCCTTGACCAAGTTATCATCAAGTAGCACATTGTTCAGCCTCCATGTGTATGTGGGTTTTCTGTTGTATTTGTTGCCATGGAAGACCACTCTTACTCCATAGTGATCTGATAGGAGGCATGGGATTATTTCGATCTTCTTATATCTGTTGAGGTCTGATTTGTGACCAATGATGTGGTCGATTTTGGAGGAGGTACCATGAGGTGCTGAGAAGAAGGTGTATTCTTTTGCTCTAGGATGAAATGTTATATATATATATCTGTTAGTTCCATTTGTTCCAAGGCTTCAATTAGATTCACTGTGTCCCTGTTTAGTTTCTGTTTTCCTGAATGATCCATTTCAGAGAGCGAGGTGTTGAAGTCATCCACTATTCTTGTGTGAGGTGTGATGTGTGCTTTGAGCTTTAGTAAAGTTTCTTTTAGGAATGAGGGAGCCCTTGCATTTGGAGCATAGTTATTCAGAATTGAGAGCTCTTCTTCATAGATTTTTCCTTTGATCAGTATGTAGTGTTCTTCTTTGTCTTTTTTGATGACTTTAGGTTGAAAGTCAATTTTATCTGATATTAGGATGGCTACTCAGGCTCGTTTCCTGGGACCATTTGCTTAATAAATTGTTTTCCAGCCTTTTACTCTGAGGTAGTGTTTGTCTTTGAAACTGAGGTGCATTTCCTGCACATAGCAAAATGCTGGGTCCTGTTTATATATCCAGTCTCTTAGTCTATGTCTTTTCATTGGGAAATTGAGACCATTGATATTAAGAGAGATTAAGTAATAGTGATTATTGCCACCTGCTATTCTTGAGGCTATCTTTATGTTTGACACAGGAGGTCCAACCAACTGCCAGTGACAGCAGGACCAACTAACACCAGAGGTAACCAGATGGCAAAAGGCAAACGTAGGAACGTTTGTAACAGTAATCAAAGTAATATGGCACCATCTGAACCCAACTCTCCAACAGCAGCAAGTCCTGCATACCCCATCACACCCAAAAGACAAGATCTGGATTTAAAATCACTTCTCATGATGCTATTATAGGATTTCAAGAAGGACACAAATAAATCTCATAAAGAATTACAGGAGAACATGAATCAATGCTTAGAATCCCTTACAAAGGAAACACAAAAATCGCTTAGAGAAATGCAGGAGAACATGGGTCAACAGATGGAGGCCCATAAGGAGGTAACACATAAATCGCTTAAAGAAATGAATCAGTGGTTAGATGCCCTTTCAAAGGAATCACAAAAATTGCATAAAGAAATGCAGAAGAATTGGATCAACAGATGGAGGACCATAGGGAGGCAACACAAAAATCGCTTAAAGAAATGAATCAATGGGTAGATGCCCTTACAAAGGAAACACGAGAATTGCTTAAAGAAATGCAGGAGATGATGGATCAAGAGATGGAATCCCATGAGGAGGAAACACAAAAATCGCTTAGAGAAATACAGGACAACTTGGGTCAAAAGGCAGAAATCCTGAAAGAGGAAATGCAAAAATATCTTAAAGAAATACAGGAAAATACAAACAAACAAGTGAAGGATCTCAGCAAATCCATCCAGGATCTAAAAAAGGAAGTAGAAACAACTAAGAAATCACAAAGGGAGACAACTTTGGAGATAGAAAACCTTGAGAAGAAATCAGGAGTCATAGAAGCAAACATCAACAATAG
Source organism: Tokudaia tokunoshimensis (assembly GCA_036184795.1). Classification (NCBI taxonomy): domain Eukaryota; kingdom Metazoa; phylum Chordata; class Mammalia; order Rodentia; family Muridae; genus Tokudaia; species Tokudaia tokunoshimensis. The sequence continues at coordinate 18,072,273 of BTHU01000011.1, forward strand.
AATACAAGAGATGGAAGAAAGAATCTCAGGTGCTGAAGATACCATAGAAAGCATCGACTCAACAGTCAAAGAAAATGCAAAATGCAAAAAACGTGTAATCCAAAACATTCAGGAAATCCAGAACACAATGAGAAGACCAAACCTAAGGATTATAGGTATAGATGAGAGTGAAGATTTGCAACTTAAAGGGCCAGTAAATATCTTCAACAAAATTATGGAGAAAACTTCCCTAACGTAAAGAGAGAGATGGTGATGAACGTACAAGAAGCCTACAGAACTCCAAACAGACCGGACCAGAACAGAAATACCTCCCGTCACATAATAATCAAAACACCAAATGTACTAAACAAAGAAAGAATATTAAAAGCAGTAAGAGAAAAAGGCTAAGTAACATATAAAGGAAGACCTATCCGAATCACATCACACTTCTCACCAGAGACTTTGAAAGCCAGAAGATCCTGGGCAGATCTCATGCAGACACTAAGAGAACACAAATGCCACCTAGACTACTATACCCAGCAAAACTCTCAATTACCATAGATAGAGAGACCAAGATATTCCATGATAAAACCAAATTTTCACAATATCTTTCCACAAACTCAGCCCTGCAAAGGATAATAGGTGGAAACTGCCAATACAAGGAGAGAAACAACACCCTGGAAGAAATGAGATAGTAACCTTCTTGCATCAAACCCAAATGTATTTCTTTCATTTTTAAATTCTGTATTTTCCACCAATTTCATTTCCTCCATTCTTTATGAAGGTCTTAGCAAATATCAGTTCCTTTAAAATCCCTGAAGAATTTTTTAATCTTTGGTGCTTACAAGCTCCAGAAATATGTGTCATGAATATTTCGTTTCAGTCATAAGAATATCATGTGTGAAGGAAATAACTCTTACTTATGAGATGCTTAAACAATAAAGTTGACCAGCAAGTAGCAAAGCTTGAAATGCACAGATAGAACAGCTACAGTAGAGTCAGAAGTTGAAAGACCTCAAGTGAGTAAGGTCTATACCAATGTGGTACTTGGCCAGTGTCAATAGAATTCTGATTTCTTATATTAGTATCTACAGACAACATTTCATTATGCAATGTTGAAGGGAAACAACTGGATAATTTATCAGTTAGCACTACAATATAATAAACTCCATTATCACTCAGATTTACTTTGAGAACACTTCTGTTATCTTCCTTCTTCATATATTTCAGTTATGCCTTTAGAATAACTAGCAAAAATTCTTCTATAAACTTCCAATCCTGTAAACATACATTTAAGTTAATTATCAAGACAAGGCAGACTGTCCTTTTAATATTTAGGAAGAAACATAATGTCAATAAAAAAGAACAAAATAAAATAAAGATACCTTATTCTTGGAAGATTGCAGGGAGGGTCCTTTGGGAGGGTTTAGAAGGAATGAAAGGAAACTCATGTAACTATAATCTTAAAAAATAGAATAATGTAAAATAAAAATCCTCCAATATTTCAACTTCCTAAACATAAAGAATGTGTGTGTATAAAATCGCTTTAAAAACGTATTAGTTGTGAGTGAATTCAAATCCTATTTTCCTTTTTTTCTTTTTATTTTATTTTATTTACATTTCAAGTGTTATCCCCTTACCCAGTTTCCCCTCTCCCAGAAATCTCCTCTCCTCTTCCCCCTCCCCTTGCTTCTATGAGGGTGTTCATCCACCCACCCACCCTCTCCTACCTCCCTGCCCTCAATTTCCCTACACTGGGGAATAGATCAAACCTTCTTAGCACAAAGGACCTCTCCTCCCATTGATGTCTGACAGGGCTGTCCTCAGCTACATATGCAGCCAGAGCCATGTGTATACTCTTTGGTTGGTGATTTACTCTGGGAGCTCTGGGGGATCTCGTGGATGATATTATTGCTCTTCCTATGACATTGCAAAACCCTTCAACTCCTTTAGTCCTTTCTCTAACTCCTCCACTGGGGACCCCCTCGCTCAGTCCAATGGTCAGCCTTGAGCATCCACCTCTGTATTTGTCAGGCTTTGACAGGGCTTCTCACGAAAAAGCTACATCAGGCTCCTGTCAGCGTGCACTTCATGTCATCCACATTAGTGTCTAAGTTTGGTGACTCTATCCGGGATGAATCCCCAGATGCGACAGTCTCTGGATGCCCTTTCTTTCAGTCTCTGCTCTGTACTTTGTCTCCTTATTTGCTCCTGTGAGTATTTTGTTTCCTTTTCTAAGAAGGATTGTAGCACCCACACTTTGGTCTTCCTTCTCCTTGAGCTTCATATGGTCTATGAATTGTATCTTGGGTATTCCAAGCTTTTGGGCTATTATCCACTTATCAGTTTATTGTATACCATGTGAGTTCTTTTGTGAATTAGTTACCTCACTCAGGTTGATATTTTCTAGTTCCATCCATTTGCCAAAGAATTTCATGAATTCATTTTTTTTTATTTTATTTTTTTAATTTACATTCCAAATCATTTCCCCTTTCCCGTTTCCTCCCTCCCCGAAAGTCCCATAAGCCCCCTTCCCTCCCTCTTTTCTCCATTCAACCCCTTCTCGTTACTCTGTCCTGGCGTTCCCCTACATCCAGTCTTTCCAGGACCAGGGGACTCTCCTTCCATCTTTTTAGAAATCTATTGATATGCGGATTGTGTCTAAGGGATTCCGAGATTCTGGGTCAATATCCCCTTATCAGTGACTGCATACCATGTGTGTTCTTTTGGAATTGGGTTACCTCACTAAGGATGATATTTTCAAGTTCTGACCATTAGCCTAGGAATTTCGTGAATTCATTGTTTTTAATTGCAGAGTAGTATTCCATTGTGTAGATATACCACATCTTCTGAATCCATTCCTCCATTGAGGGACATCTGGGTTCTTTCCAGCTTCTGGCTATTATAAATAAGGCTGCTATGAACATAGTGGAGCATGTGTCCTTATTGCATGCAGGTAAAGTCTCTGGGTATATGCCCAGGAGTGGTATAGCCGGATCCTCCAGGAGTGTCATGCCCAGTTTTCTGAGGAACCGCCAGACTGCTTTCCAGAGTGGTTGTACCAGCCTGCAATTCCACCAGCAGTGGAGGAGTGTTCCTCTTTCTCCACATCCTCGCCAACAACTGCTGTCTCCTGTGTTTTTGATCTTAGCCATCCTGACTGGTGTGAGATGGAATCTCAGGGTTGTTTTGATTTGCATATGAATTCATTTTTTAATAGTTGAGTAGTACTCCATTGTGTAAATGTATCACATTATCTGTATCCATTCTTCTGTTGAAGGAAATTGATCCATTAAGCTCTCTGTACAAAGCTCAAGTACAAGTGTATCAAGGACCTCTACATACAACCAGATATACTGAATCTAATAGAAGAGAATGTGAAGAAAGGTCTCAAATGTAAGGGCACAGGGAAAAAGTTCCTGAACAGAACAAAAATGGCTTATGCTCTAAGGTCAAGAATAGACAAACAGAACCTCATAAAATAGCAAATCTTCTATATAGCAAAGTACAGTGTCATAGAACAAAACAGCAAACAACAGACTGGCAAAAGACCTTTGCAAATCCTACATCCAATAGAGAGCTAATATCCAATATATACAAAGAACTCAAGAAGTTAGACTACAGAGAACCAAATAACCCTATTAAAAATGGGGAGGTGAGCTAAACAGAGAATTCTCAACTGAGGAAACTCAAAGGGCTGAAAAGCACCTAAAAATGTTCAATATCCTTAGTCATCAGGGAAATACAAATAAAACAACCCTGAGATTCCACGTCACACCAGTCAGAAAGGCTATGATCAAAAACTCAGGCGCTGATCTTTCCCAATTTGTTGGCTGCCACTTTGTCCTTGTGACAGAGTCCTTTGCCTTACAGAAACTTTGCAATTTTATGAGGTCCCATTTGTTAATTCTTGATCTTAGAGCATAAGCTATTGGTGTTCTGTTCAGTAAAATTTCCCCTGTTCCCAAATATTCAAGGCTCTTCCCTAGTTTCTTTTCTATTAGTTTCAGTATGTCTGGTTTTATGTGGAGGTCCTTGATCCACTTGGAATTGAACTTAGTACAAGGAGATAAGAATGGATCGATTTGCATTCTTCTGCATGCTGACCTCCAGTTGAACCAGCACCATTTGTAGAAAAGGCTATCTTTTTTCCACTGGATGGTTTTAGCTCCTTTGTCAAACATCAAGTGATCATAGGAGTGTGGATTCATTTCTGGGTCTTCAATTCTGTTCCATTGATCTACATGCCTGTCACTGTACTAATACCATGCAGTTTTTAACACTATTGCTCTGTAGTACAGTTTGAGGTCCGGGATATTGATTCCCCCAGAAGTTCTTTTACTCTTGAGAATAGTTTTAGCTATCCTGGGTTTTCTGTTATTCCAGATGAATTTTTGAATTGCTCTTTCTAACTCTATGAAGAATTGAGGTGGGATTTTGATGGGGATTGCATTGAATCTGTATATTGCTTTTGGCAAGATGGTCATTTTTATTACATTAATCCTGCCAATCCATGAGCATGGCAGATTTTTCCATCTTCTGAGGTCTTCTTCAATTTCTTTCTTCAAAGACTTGAAGTTCTTGTCATACAGATCTTTCACTTGTTTGGTTAGAGTCACACCAAGATACTTTATATGGTTTGTGGCTATCGTGAAGGGTATCATTTCTCTTACTTCTTTTTCATCCTGCTTATCCTTTGAATATAGGAAGGCTACTGACTTTCTTGAGTTGATTTTATATCCGGCCACTTTGCTGAAGTTGTTTGTCAGCTGTAGGAGTTCTCTGATGGAGTTCTTTGGGTCGCTTATGTATACTATCATATCATCTGCAAATAGTGACAGTTTGATTTCTTCCTTTCCAATTTGTATCCCTTTGCCCTCCTTTTGTTGTCTAATTGCTCTAACTAGAACTTCAGGTACTATATTGAAAAGATAATGAGAGAGAGGGCAGCCTTGTCTTGTCCCTGATCAGTGGGATTGCTTCAAGTTTCTCTCCATTTAGATTGATGTTGGCTACTGGTTTGCTGTAAATTGCTTTTACTATGTTTAGATATGGACCTCGAATTCCTGTTCTTTCCAAGACATTTAGCATGAAAGGATCCTGAATTTTGTCAAATGTTTTTCAGAATCTAATGAAATAACCATTTGGTTTTTTTCTTTGAGATTATTTATGTAATGGATTATATTTCAAAAGGATAAAGTGGTAGCCAACAACTTGGGAAAAGATCTTTACCAACCCTATATCCGACAAAGGGCTTATATCCAATATATATAAAGAACTCAAGAAGTTAGACTCTAGAGAGCCAAATAACCCTATTAAAAATGGGGTACCGAGCTAAATAAAGCATTCTCACCTGAAGAATATCTAATGACTGAGAAACACCTAAAGAAATGTTCAACATCCTTAGTCATTAGGGAAATGCAAATCAAAACAGCCCTGAGATTCCACCTCACCTCAGTCAGAATGGCTAAGATCAAAAACACAGGAGACAGCAGGTATTGGTGAGGATGTGGAGGAAAAGGAACACTCCTCCATTTCTGGTGCGATTGCAAGCTGGTATAGCCAGTCTGGAAAGCAGTCTGGTGGTTCTTCAGAAAACTGGGCATGACACTCCCAGAGGATCCTGTTATATCACTCCTGTGCATATACCCAGAGGCTTCCCCTGCATGCAATAAGGACACATGCTCCACTATGTCCATAGCAGCCTTATTTATAATAGTCAGAAGCTGGAAAGAACCCAGATTTCCCTCAATGGAGGAATGGATTCAGAAGATGTGGTATATTTACACAATGGAGTACTACTCTGCAATTAAAAACAATGAATTCACGAAATTCCTAGGCAAATGGTCAGAACTGGAAAATATCATCCTTAGTGAGGTAACCCAATCACAAAAGAAAACACATGGTATTCAGTCACTGATAAGGGGATATTAACCCAGAAGCTCGGATTACCCAAGACACAATTCACATATCAATTGATTTCCAAGAATATGGAAGGAGAGATCCCTGGTCCTGTAAAGACTGGATGTACAGTGTAGGGGAATACCAGGACAGAGAAATGGGAGGGGGTTGAATGGGGAACAGGAAGAGGGAAGTGGGCTTATGGGACTTTCAGGGAGGGAGGATCCCAGAAAGGGGAAATCATTGGGAATGTAAATAAAAAAATATAGAAAAAAACCACTCAGGTGACAGGAGATGTTGGAGAGAATGGGGAGAAAGAGGAACACTTCTCTACTCTTTGTGGAATTGCAAGCTGGTATAGGCACACTGGAAATCAGTCTGGAGGTTCCTCAGAAAATTCAACATAGTACTCTCTGATGACCCAGCTATACTATTCCTGGGCATATACCCAAAAAAGATGCTCCAACATTAACAAAGACACATGCTCCACTATGTTGACAGCAGCCTTATTTATAATCGGCAGAACCTGGAAAGAGCTGCGTTTTCTTACCACAAACTTTTCTCTTTTTTTTAGTCACTCCCACTTGTGTCTCAAAAATCACTGTATTTGAACCCTCAGCGGTTTTCCATTCACTACTTTGTGTGCATCAATTGCTTCCTTCTAGCTCTCTCAGAGACCACTTTGACAAATTGTTCTAATAAAAAGAAAGATGAGATACTGCATTGATTTTTTATTATCTCCAAGACTACAAGTTCCAAGTACATTATACAAACACATGCACACACATGTGCATCCACATGCATACATATCTATATACATAAAATCACAGCATTATCTCAAATTTTATGAATATTACTAGCTGTTTCTATGATATAAACCTTTGGATTTGGGTCCTTTAATACCTCCTGTCACATAATAATCAAAACATCAAATGTACTAAACAAAGAAAGAATATTAAAAGCAGTAAGAGAAAAAGGCTAAGTAACATATAAAGGGAGACCTATCCGTATCACATCAGACTTCTCACCAGAGACTATGAAAGCCAGAAGATCCTGGGCAGATCTCATGCAGACTCTAAGAGAACACAAATGCCAGCCTAGACTACTATACGCAGCAAATCTCTCAATCACCATAGATGGAGAGACCAAGATATTCCATGATAAAACCAAATTTACACAATATCTTTCCACAAACCCAGCCCTACAAAAGATAATAAGTGGAAACCACCATACAAGGAGAGAAACTACACCCTGGAAAAAATGAGATAATAACCTTCTTGAATCAAACCCAAAAGTAGATAACCACTCAAACATAAAGATAGCGTCAAGAATAGCAGGTGGCAATAATCACTATTCCTTAATCTCTCTTAATATCAATGGTCTTAATTCCCCAATAAAAAGACATAGACTAACAGACTGGATATGTAAACAGGACCCAGCATTTTGCTGCGTGCAAGAAATGCACCTCAGTGTCAAAGAAACACTACCTCAGAGTAAAAGGCTGGAAAACAATTTTAAGAGCAAATGGTCCCAGGAAACGAGCCAGAGTAGCCATCCTAATATCAGAGAAAATTGAATTTCAACCTAAAGTCATCAAAAAAGACATGGAAGGACACTACATACTGATCAAAGGAAAAATCCACCAAGAAGAACTCTCAATTCTGAATATCTATGCTCCAAACACAAGAGCAACCTCATTTGTAAAAGAAACTTTACTAATGTCCTTATGTATACTAAATATTTATCTACAGAGACTATTGTTTCTCATATAGATCTTGCCTTTGTCATGCATCATAACTAAAAATGGTAAGTACTCATAACATTGGTATACTTTTTTCTTTTCATTGTATTTTACTTTTAAGATAATTTTAAATTTTGAATGTATCTTGATCATCTGTCTGTTCCTCAAGTCCTTCCAAATCCTATCCCCCTGCAACCTTAAGTTCTTTCTCAAAAAATCTTGCCCCCTAAAATGGCAAAACCAAGAAAACAAATTAAACTGTGCCCAGCTGTCATAAGTTAATGTAAATTATTATGATTCTGACCATATCCTATCGTTCTTTGGAATCACCCTTTATTTCCTTCTAAATAATTCCTAAACTAGTTTCCCTGTGGCTACACCACTAGGGGAAATACTTTCTGCTTATGATCTTGAATATTTTTCTAAAGCAAAATTTCAAAGTATTAAAAAAAATCATTGAAATTATTTTCTCTTCCTTTGTTAAAATGTATTTTCAGGCTTTTTTAATATTGCTTATTGTTTGATACATTCAAATCTAGTATTATTCATGAACTGTAGAAGCTTAGAATTTCTACTCTTCTTAAAAGATAAAATGCTTGATACTTTTTAATGGATATTCCAAAAGGAAACCTCAAGCTTCTTGGGTCAGAGCTATGAGATTATTATTCATAGAACACCATGCAGCAAGAGCAGAATATTTTAAAACCCTGTTCTCCTTGCCTGCAAAGCTGAAAAAGTTTACACCGAAAGTCACACAGAGGGGCCTGTGCAGTCCTGTATTTTCAGGAAAGCCACTGAAAGCTTGTTATGAATGATCAGGAGGCACATACTGTCTTCTGTGTTTCCAAGACTGTAGCCACTCTATTCATCTCCTACATAGCAACACTATACTGTGTTCTCCAGTCCTATTGACTTTCTAATAATAACATAATCTAGACTAATTTCAGAATGAATCTAATTTTAAAAGACATCTTAGATAACAAAGAACGCTTGAATGTTGGAAATATTTTCTATTTAAAATATGTACCTACATACTAATATTCATGTGTATGAAATAAATTGATTTCACATTATGTATTAATATTATTAGCTTAGGTGTGATAATGTTAAATGTTAGCTCTATTTTCTATTCTTTTAAATTCTCAGTACTTCCTTGCTATTTTTAATTACCTCCTTTGTTTACTGATGATTACATGTTCAGTAAGTACATATTCTTGGATTTAACCAAAGCATGATAATTTCAGGGGCACAAGCAGTAAAATCTGAAGAAATAGCATTACAATTCTCATGAATAAAGGCTAATAAATAAAAGTATTTGTGATTAAAATTTTCTGTTATTACATCTATGAGTAAGATTATGCACCTTTTAAAAATTATATTTATGTGTGTGTGTATGTGTGTGTATGTCTGTGTGTGTTTGTGTGTGTTGTGTGTGTCTGACGTAGGGAACATATACAAAGTAGAAAACAGCTTGTAGGAATTGACAAATTCCTTCTACATTATCAGTCTTGGGGTTCAAATTCAGGTACCAGGTTTAGAGGCAAGCATCTTTAGCCATTGAGACATTTATTTATTACCTCTGGTATTTTCTAAAGAGCACCTTTTTCATATTCTAAATGATTTTTATACAATTGTGACGAGTGAAATAATTCATATGTATACAACCTATACATAGTTGGCACTTTATATATTTTAAAAACAATAAGATAAAATCACAATTCAACATTTCACTGTTCTACTTTAAGAAATACAATGATGTATTTGATACGTGAAATTATTTAATTCACATGCTATTGTTCTTTTCATTCTAATATACACAATTCTAATTGTTTGCACATTTACAAATTGTTTTCCTTTAAAAACTTATTTTCAAAATTATATTTAAGTTCAACCTTTTAAAACTACTTACATAGTTCAAAGATTTTTCAGTACTGAGTCAATCAATCTATTCTTCTCATTGAGAAGCTCACTATCTGTAAGAATGCAGAAATATTCAGAATAATATGAAGAATACCAAATCATGTTCTCCGTCTATAGGAGAAATGTTATACATTTGTTCTATAGGATAGAGAATGTGTGACACATATTTTGAATAGTCCTTTGATACAAATTAATTGAATACTTAGAAAAGGCAAAATATGGATATATATTTTTATAACAAACCTATGATTTGAGTTCAGTTTTTCACAAGATATATGAACTACAGATACTCTGAAATTAGCAAATGAAGCAATTCTACTTTAGAGTTCATTAAGAAATTTGCATTTTAAAGCTATGTGATTTCATTCCCTAATGTGTCAATTTAAATTTTGAGATAGTAGTTGTATTTATTTTACATTTTAGCCACTTCCCGTTGAACAAAATGCATTTTGCAGATTGGTAGCTTTTACTTTTAACTTTTATTACTTCAGTGTATTCTGAAATGAGAGTGGAAAATTCAACTATTTATGAATAAATATATGAAGAAGCTTATATTTAAATGTTGTTTGGCCAGTAAATGCTTCACATAAAAAAACACTGTCAGCTGCAAATGGGGTCATTACTGGCAGTGTGTTCCTTTCTGTAGAACTCTGCATCATGTGGTCATTTGAAGGTAATTACAAAACTCCTCTCTGCAATATGAATTGTAGCCTAATTAAACCAGCCTCTGGGCAGCCACAGTAGTGACGCTTGCTAAGCAACATTTCCTCAAACTCCCTCAATACATATACTCTTATTTGCTGATTTCATGTGTTTTCTACCAACTTAAACTTTTCCACATTTTAATATGACTCAATATCATGATAAAATATTTCATAGGCAAAAATTCAGGAAAAGGATTTTTGAAAGTGAAGAATACATGAAATTTGTGAAAACAGAAAAATACCATTCAGGAAAAATGTATTTTATAGACAACAATTCAGTTACAACGTTAAACTTTGTATGTTTGGCTCAACATAGATGAATGATTATAAAAATACAATAATTTAATTGTTTTGGGTTCAAGATCCAGTATAAGGTATATGGATATATATATACATACACATATATATGTATATCTATATTTACATATAGATATATATGTATATTTATATACATATATATATACATATGTCTATATATTTACATATATATATGTAAAGATATCTTTTAAGTGAGATCTATTTTTAAAAGGTTAGATTTTATTAGGATGCTTAGGTATTATTAACTAGTCTTATTCAAAGAGGCATGTTACAGTGACATACCCTCTACTGCCCTTCAAAATGATCTTATATTGTCAAATAGAGACTTCAGAGTTCTGTGTTCTCTAAGGTCATTCCCCACAGCACCATTTTAGGCAGTGTTGCATATCAACTTCACAACTACAGCTACTGTGAAAGAGACAGATTCCCTGACAGAGCATTTTCACACACTAATCTCATCTTCAAAGGAAACACTTTATGGCTGGATTTCATTCATTTGCAGAACTGGAAGCTATCCAAGATAATAAGAACCAATTTAATAAATTGGATTTTATAAAATTTATGGAAGCTCTTAGTCTCCTCAAGCATTTGACATCAAAATGTGCCTTTCTATGTTAATCATTAAAAGATTAAATGGAGTCATGATCGGCATTTCCAACATAAAATTATGATAATTTAGTATTCAATTAAAAATACGCATAGGCCTTATATATTTTATTTCTGTAATATTGATCAATATTTTTCTCTTATACTATGCAAAGTTGATGCCCAAATTAGCATGGGAAAAATGCAATCAAAAGTCTTTCTGATTTGCTTTCTATTGCTCTGATAAAACATCACAACCAACAGCAACTTTCAGAGAAAAGGTGTTCTTTAGTTTCTACTTTCAGATCTTATTACATCATTGAGGTAAAGCAAGGCAAGAACTCAAACAGTGCAGGACCCTGAGGCACCAAGACAGTAACCATGAAGGAATGCTTCTCACTGGCTTACTCTTCTTGGATTGTTTAGTTTGCTTTCTTACACATCCAGAATTATATGCCCAGGGAAAACATGACTCTCTCAAATAATTAATCATAAAACTCCACAATAGACTTGCATACAGTTCAATCTATTGGAATTTTTTTCCATTGAGGTTCCCTTTTCCTAAATGATCATATCTTGCTTCAAGTTGATAAAAAATTAACAAATACACTATTCTTACCCTGCTCTGAACTAATACAATGTCCTATACTGTTGCAGGAAATATTAAAAAATGAACCATCTTGTTCCTGGGCTTGTGTCTCTGCCCTGGTGGCCTGGCCGGCCAAGCACTGGCGGGTAATGGCTGACCGGCTTATCTCATAGAGACTCTCACTCAGAACTCTACAATCTCTCCACCTAGCCCGCTATGTTCCTGCTTGTGGGTTGCAACCACGCCAGTCCAGGACTTCAAATCATCCATGGCCTTTGTGGTGCACATCAGGCAAACTTAGACTTTGCCACTGTCCCTTTCTCTCTTGAACCCAGAATAGCCACTGCGTTAAGGAAAATGCAACACAAACAGTTCAGAAACAATGGTAACTCAATTTCTGGGCTCAACAACTAAGACCTAATCTTGTAAACATTATTAAAATCTGATTCCTCTGGTACGAATCGTTGTGGATCCACCATGATACCAGGAATCTCTAGCAGCTACATCTTACCACTCTGCTGTTCCTCCTCCAAAAAGACCTAACTCTATCGTGCTTCCTCTCTTCCTTCATCCAACCTTGAAATCCTACCTGCTCACCCAGTGATCGGCTCCTTTATTCATTAGGGGATTGGTTCACAACAGCACCAGACCCATCCACACTCTACAGCAAGTTATCCTTCATGATGCAACATTAGCCCATATAATTTAGGAGATAATGAAGTCTAATAGGACTTTATGTCTAATCCTGTAAACAAAGTCATCAACATGTGGCTGGAAGTGTCATGGATCCTAGAGTAGAATCTACTGTCACTTCCTTAAACTAATATAATTTCTAAATACATTGTAAATAAACGTCCTTGTTTCCAATGGTGAGCAAAGATCTTATCCCTTAATTAAAAGGCGTTTTTTAGAACACGTAGAGGCCATTGTAGAAATCCACAACTACTCAAAATTCAGAGGACTACTGGGTAGCACGAAATACCCGACTGAACTCATATCTGCAAAACAGCTCTGTCACATAAGGCTCAGAGAACATCATAGAAAACAGAAAAACTGTAAGATACAGATGGTCAGAATGTCTAGCCTTTGATGATAACTGCTAGAAATAATAGAGGAGCTGAAACTCTGAGAGCTTAACTATATGGCTTCCTAAAACAGACATTTTTAGCAAATACCTGCTGGCATGTCAATGAGGAAGGGTTAAATCTCAAAAGACCCTACTCCTCAGTGAAAAGTTTTAAGTGATAGATTGGTACTGAGAGAAGAATAAAGCACCCAGGAATCATATTCATACCCCAAGTGGTTGGCCCTAAAATATATAAATTCCAGTCAGCAAAAATGAAGTCAGTACGTTTGTGTGTGTGTGTGGGTTTGGGTATGGGTGTTTAAGAATGTAACAACACTAATGAAAGAAAAGTCATAGATTTTAGTGGGAAGGAGATAGGAGAATATGGAGGTAGAAGCATGGACATGATGAAATACAGTATGTAGATGGGAAATAAATATTTTAAATATTAAACATATATTTTAAAATTGTGTGTGTGTGTGTGTGTGTGTGTGTGTGTGTGTGTGTGTGTATTCTATAGAAGAACTTGGTCCCACAAACATACTCTTCGAGATGGAGGAGGAGGTATGGGATGAGGAACAGAGGGCGAACCAGGAAGGGTATAACGACTGGACTGTAAAAAAGGATTAAAGAATAAATATAAAAAATTTGAAAAGAAAAACACTATAATTATTCACCTCTGAAACAAAGATTCAAATATTTTTGTTAGAGTTCCAGCTCATTTAAAATGTATTTATTTAGTTATTTGTTTATTTACTTAGGTTTTTGAGACAGAGTTTCTCTGTGTATCTCTGGCTATCCTGGAATTCACTCTATAGACAAGGCTGATCTCAAATTCAGATATCCTCCTGCCTCTGCCTTTAAAGAGGTGGGATTAAAGGCATGCATCAACAATATCCAACTAAAATTCATTTAAAATTAATCCTTAGGGTAGGCTACATGACACAGCAGGGAGAGGAATATATGAGCCAACCCATTCACCTGAGTTCAATGTTTAGAGCCTACAAGCTAGCAGTAAGAAAATGATTCTAAAGAATTGTCTTCAGACATAGAGACAGACAGATATGCTGTGCCATGCACATGCCTGCACACACACACACACACACACACACACACACATTAATTTAGAAAGTTAAATGCATTTTGATCTTACATTTTCTGAAATTCATTTTGTGATAGAAATTGGTAAATAAATAATACATAAGTACATTATTTTGCAACACATTTTGTTGTTCTGTGATAATATTTTGACATATCCATTTATTGTTTTTTTCATTACGAACGCTTATTTTAGGTATTGACTTACAAGCTACAACCACTCATTTTCTTTTTTTCTTTCTTTTTTTTTTTTCACAATAGGGCTACAATTAGTTTCAAATAACATTCTGTTTAACTCCTCCTTGAGGTATGTAAAGGAAAGTTGAATAAAAAGAAGCATATTGTTTAAAGATACAAAATCAGCGAAGGTGTGTCAAAAAACAAACAAACAAACAAAAAACACCCTGTGGACCAGCAAAGAGGAGGAACACTGTGCTTCGGTTGCCCCTTCCCGGGCTTTGTTCAGCCAAGTATGCTTATGACTGTTCTGGAAGCTGTCAAGAGTATTCTGCATTTTCCTCTTATTTCAAATAAGTATAACCTTGAACGTCATAAGGCATCTCCTATCAACTTAGTGATAAAATTGACTAACACTGGTTAAGTTTTCATATGTCAGTTGGCTTTTTTTTTTTAACTTTCTAACTTATCATTTTAGCTTTTCCATGATTTTAATGATAGGAAATCTTACTACCCTCATTTTTCGGTAATGAAACTTTAAAATAAAACAAAACAAAACAATGAAATCTTCTACAACAACAGTCAGTAAAATGCACAGCCAGGTTCTAAATGTGAGCCATCTGGCCAGGCCCAACACAATCTCTCTGTCCAGAAGCAATAGAATGAGATAGCTTTCTGGCATTCCATAACTTACTGAGTCGTGTGAAAGCCAAATTTTTCCACATTGTCTCTTTAGCAGAAGTACACTTATTTCAAGCAGCAGTATAAACATGTACTTATGTTTACAAGTTGAATTTGAACATCTTTCAAACTGCAAGAAAGAAGAAGTCAATAAAACATGGTGGTTAATGAAATGATGGAGTGAGAAGGCAGGAATAATTTTGGTTTTGTTCTCGTTCCCTCTCTATATTTATCTATCTATCATCTATCTATCTATCTATCTATCTATCTATCTATCTATCTATCTATCTATCTATCTATCTATCTATCTATCTATCTATCTAATCAACTATCATCTCTCTATCATCCATCTATCCATCTATCAACTGTCAATCATTCACCTATTTATCATCTATCTATTTTTATGCATATGTTGCAGGGTCTCAGGGTGTAATCTGGAGTGGCATGTAACCCATGATATTCCTGTTTATCTTCCTAAGTACTGGTATTACAAACTACTAAATCTTTGTCTAGTGAGCAGGAAGCCTGAAACCAAGCTTACCACCACTTACCACACTTTAAAATCACTCCTAGCAATATTCTTGCCAAATAGAAAAATTTACAACATGTATTTTCTTGTATTTCCAAGGCACTCACTAAATTATTAATAAGGGAGATGGTCATAAATTGCCTAGGTTTATGCTTCTTGTGATGAGTTCCCATGACCTTATAATGCCAGGCAAGTTCTCTAACACTTAGCTACTTCTCCATCCCCCACAAATTATTTTTATGGTGAAGGTCTCAAATAAACACGGTATAAATATATGAAAGTATGAGCCAAGTAGTGGCTTATCTTTAAAATACTGCTTCAATAATATTAGGCAACGACAACAATTCTCTGGTCTGTGTACCAGATCAAAAATTGCAGAACCTCCTCTTGTCTCAATGTATTTTCTAAGTAATTCATAAATGATTGCAAATATTTTGCCATAAAAATTCTGCCAAGATTTTTTGCAGCTATTTCTCCTTGTCTCCTTCCTACATTTTAGTAGGGAATTGACTCAATTTACTTATTATTTCTGTATTATAGAAGTTAAAATACTAGAAATATTTCAAATTAAATAAAATGGGACAAAGAGTGAAACATCCCTCACCTTTTAATGTCATTTTACAATCACTATTATATCTGCACAGCAATACCCTGTGCTCCTGAATTATCTATAATCAATGCAAAGGAACAGTTCTTTTCTATATACTTTTTCAAATGTTCTAAATGATGCACTTTTATTTAACTAATGCATATACTCTTAATATAAAGTATGTGTTTAAATATGTAATATTTATATTCAGATGTTTACTAAGTTGTCTTCTTTTCCCATTGTTTTAATTTTTTTATTTGAAGATTTTGTACACAAGTACAGTTCATTTTCATGAATTTTATTCCATGCCCCCTTCTATTATTCTTACTGTCCCCACAATCACCTTAACTAGGGGACACTCACTGTATCCTTGAGTACCTGTATTTCTCCATCCAAGGTTGGAACATCCTGAACTTTCTCTCCACCCATGATGTCATATCAACTGATGTGTTATTTTCAGGTTTTGTGTAGTCTTTTTAGAACTCATATGAATTAGGAGCCATATGGGATCAATAATTTATAATTGTTTTATTTGCATGCTAAGTCAAAGCCTTTAGATTCTGCTCCTCACCATTCATATTAACAACATATATATTTTCATTTCATAAATAAACTAACTTACACTAGGGAGATTGTTCAGACTAACACCTGCTTGACTTGTAAGGGTAAGGATGCAACTTCAACCCCTTGAACTCAGGTAAAAGAAGGATGGTAGTTTGCACCTGTCCTTCTAGTGCAATGGAGACAGACAGGCAGATCTTGTTTTCCAGACAGCAAGCAACTCCTACTTGACAAGTTTCAGGAAAGTGACTAAAATACTCTGTCTCAAAAACAAGGTGGACAATGCCTAATCAATGATATTTGCTGTTGTTCTGTGATTCCTATATATACAGCTGTAATCAAAGTAGTAATTAATCACAACATGCTTGCACTCATCCACATGTTTTAAAATGTCTATTGTTTAAAATTTCTTCCATTTTTTCTAGTCTATTTACTAAATCCAAAAATGACCTATTGATTTTATCATACATTTACAGACTTCTTAGTCTTTATAGAAAATCACTGAGACTAATTCTATTAAATGTTGTGTTAATCTTAGTTCTTAATACAATGTTCATCTTTCTCCTCTGAAAGAGTGGTTGAGAAGAATGGACAATGACTCATGGTTCATGTTGGCCTTTAAGATGATATCTAAAGGCCTCTCCTCTTGAAGGAAAAACTGAGATTTGCAGCATTTGGAGTAAGATATTTTCTAGGGTGAGGATCTATCCTGAAAATAAAGGATAATATCACCAGTTTTATCCATTCGCAGAAACACTGAGTATAAACTTAAAGACTACTAGGTTTGTTAGTTTATTGTTCCATGAAGATTCAGTGTGACCAATCTATGAATAAAGGTAAAACATGAATGGCCAATTATCAATGTTTTTATTCATAAAAGAAATGATGAAACACACGGAGGGACTGAGAAGTTATAAAAGAAAGTCATTTATCCTCTGTTACATGGACTATATGGGAAAATAGCCTAGAAAAGTCCTCTATCATTCTTCTACTCCAAAAAGGCAACTCATCAATACTTTAAAATACTATTTTTTTCATATTCAATATTACATTCATTCAATGTATAATACATGAAACAGCATCCAGAACAAATCTTGTCAATTTCTTCCTTTTAAAGCAACCATCCTCAGTTAGATTCTCATACAATTGATTGTCCCAAGCTTTATATCTACTAAGCTAAAGCACCGATCTATCTCTTGATCAAAAGCCAACAGACCTCCTTAAAAAAATGCTAAGTATTTCACAAACTGTAATGTTTATTCTTAAACCTGTTGTTTTTTTTTTATGCAATCAGGACGTTATCAGACTCTCTCCACAACTCTCTTGAGAATGTTCAATCCACCAGGTCATGTAAGCAACTCAAGGTTGTAGATTCCCTACCTGATCTCCAGATTATTTCCTAGAATTATAAACTCTGCCTTTTCTCTGTAAGACTTTGCTCCATAGTACAAAGCATCTCAGCTTCAGACTATTATGAGAGTGAAAGAAATTGCATGCATATTGGAAAAAAACCCACTCAGTCATTTTCAATCTGGAATTTGTCATTTAGTTTACAATTTTAATAATGATTTATCCTGTATACTGTTCTCTAGACTTTCAAGAATGGAGGATGCTTTTTCAGATTTGAGGCCAGGGATGGATGTAGGCTCCACGGATATTCTACCAACGAAAGACAACTCTAACTCTCTGAATAATGTGCTTAAAACTGGAAAGAACCAAGACAGAATTTCAAAGACAGGATTCTAAACGTGGCTATTTCACCAAATTTAACCTTTGTTAGGTACAGTTTCAAAAAAGAAAAATAAAAGCCAATTACCTGAAATCAATTGCCTTTGAAGCAAAGAGTTAGTAAATAAAGTACAGTAACAGGGTTAAGAAATACAGGGAAGCTTCCACTAGAGCGCTTAAAGAGAAAATGTTGACACTAGTTTGAAATTATTTGGTTGAAATGGGCAACCAAAGCTGTTCTTGATCTTCTAATGTGGAGTTTCAAATCCCTCTAGCATTCATCAAACCTTTACATACTGAGAGCAAGGGTTTCTGCAAGATAAAATTTGAAATGCAGCTTTTCTTTCTTTATTTTTCACCCATTCCTTGAATATGCTTTTGCAATTTTCAATTGAGAATTTACACTTGAGGGCAAAAAGCATGTTCAATTTAAGTTTTTCCTTCAGCAAAAAATGGCTTAAATGATATTAAATGATATTTCTTCTCTCATGCTGCAGTAATCTTTATGGCAGATAAATGGGAACTTCAATGTGTTGAGCAAATACAGTACACCAGATATTTTGCATGTTAAGTCATAAAATTCTTCTCAAAATGCTCCGTGAGGTGAGCTTCATTTTCTTCACAGTTTTACACTTGAAAAATTGAAGGCTTACACAGGTTAAATGACTTGCCTGGCATTGCAAGACATAAGCTAAACTCTTAGAATAGATTGACTTGTTTGCTAAACACACAATGCCCTATTCATCTGCCTAATACATATTAATTCACCCATTCCTTGTATCATAACACATTTTGCTGCCTTCATCTCTTGCTACTCTTTTCACACATTCAGTCTTCTGCTCCTGTAAATTTTAAGTAAGGACATTTAAGTCATTCATGTCTTAAAGTGAATTTGAATACAGAAAAACACAGAATTTTAACCAAGATATTATAACAGAAGGCTGATTCTTCCATCTGAAAGAAAGAAAATTGGTGTAAAAGAAATTTGAATATCACTTCAAAGGGAGGATCAGGAGACTGTAAACAACAATGTCTCATCCATCTCCTGAACTAGTAAAGTTAAGAATCTTAGGGAACAAAGGCCCCTTGATGCTATTAAGGGCTGAGTGTGTTTATTCTGAACACATGGTTTGAAGTGCAAGTCCACAAGTGATGGAATTTTGAGCTTGATCTTTTGGAAAATAATAGTTCAATAGTTCACGATAGTAGAAAGCTTAATGATGGATACTCTCCAAAAAGAAATAGAATGGAATATGGCTTTATATGGTTTTCCTCAGTAAGTCAAATTGACATCATAAGCCAAATTTCAGATATGCTATTGTCTTGATTGTTGGCTTTCTCAGTTTCCAAAATGTTAGAAAACAGTTTTGCAGTTTTTCTAAATGGCAAATTGAACCACACCACTTAATTTCTCATATTTTTCATTACTTAGAATTAGTTCAAAAGAAGCTAAATACATTCAAACTCAGAATTTCATACTGGTATTTACAGTATCTCGATTCATTTACAATGCCATTTTCTACCACAAGGTTCACTCACAGAGAAAGAGGAACTTGTGAATCAAATTTAGAAATCAATATAAATGAACAAGTGGCCCATAACAAAATGTACTCAAGTCATGAAGATTTTGTTTTTTTAAAAAATGTAAATAAATGTTAAAAAATTTTATTACTGCATTAAAATAAATGTCAAGATGTATGGACAAGTTTAAATGACCAGATCTTGACTGACTCTAGATAAAAAGGAACTTTCAGAGAAGAAAAGACAGGAGACATTTTTGATATTTTGAATATGCTTGCTATTTTTCCTGTTTTGTTAATGTTTTAAAATGTGTAAACTGTATATTTTATTATTTCTGCTTTCTGTGTTTGCATTTTGCTGTGATATATCTCTTCCAATAATTTAAAGATACAAAATATAGAACTGAGACATTATTTTGTCAAAAATTCCTGTGCGTGCTACAGGAATGTCATGTACTGGATGGGTTACAGAGTAAAGAGATTGCTTCAGCATGCTGAAAAGGGAATGGATAACAATTATTCATACAACAACACTAAATAGAGGGGCTCTTTCATAAGTTTAAAGGTACACTATCATGTGATTTCATAAAAAGGCAGAATCAAAGAAACCAGTAACTTCACTATTATCAGCATTAAACACTGAATGGTGCCACCCAAACCCTTTGCTAAGAAGATTGTCTTCACTCAACCAAATGACAAGCTTCGAAGGTAATTGATAACAAAGCTGTCATTTTTGTTAAGTTTTCATTATTGTTTAAAATCATTTACTATCTCTAAACTGATTTAAAATTCTACTATTTCATCAACATAAAGGTAAAAAGACAAAACAGAACAACAGAACAAAATAACATAAGCAAAGGAAAAATTATTAAGGAGTAAAAATCAACTATGCCAGTATGGACGCTGTGATACTTATTTCTGAAATATATTTGATAGTACAATACCATTAATAATTTAATGTATGTTATATTTTTGATAATCAACAAAATTCTGTCAAGACTATGATATGGACAAGGACTATATTTTGATTTTTTTTGAACCGATGTTTCATATTCAATCTCTCTTTAACTATGACAGTGAAAGTTTTTAGAAACTCTAGGAATGTCATTAGAATTTATATTTGACTCGATTATCTATGCAGAAAGATTCCAAAACCAGAGAGTTTACTGACTTATATGAAAACAGTAGTTTTTAAACATAACTGCAAAAACTGTCCATGGCATCTCTCACCATCAGCAAATTTATCATCCATTTTCTGGATGATGGAGTGAATAGTGTATCACTATCTATTTACTAATTTCTAGTTACTTGTAAGAAGCTTAACTAACAAATGTTGTTTTAAAATATACAGTTACTAACTGATTCTATAACTGTGTGAGTGAATTTAGTTTTACTGTAAAGTCATAATAAAAATCTGGGTATATTTAGAGATCTTACGTTGTCATTTTGTACTAAATTTTTACAGCATATCATTTTGCTTATAAAAATCTTTAAATCACAGAATCACATTAGATTATTAACTATTTTGATTAGATTAAACTATTTTGATTATATTCCAATAGAATTTCCATTATTTACTAAACTATAAATTTTCAAAAAGTTATAGTTGATAATGGTCAAGAAATGTACATATCTATGGTAAAATGATTTTATGTGATAAATATAAGTGTATATCAAACTCTACATTTGAAACCACAAATTTTTTCATGTATTTTTCTTTCAAATCTTATTCATTATTAAATATTTCTTATATTTCTGCTCTCTTATTAAAGTTTTTAAAAGAAACAGTTTGAATTTTTTTTTCTCACAAGTTCATGTACTAAACAATGATAACAGAAATATATGTAATAATGTGGAGACCTCAAACATAAAAAACAAACATTGAGGGGGCTGGAGAGATGGCTCAGTGGTTAAAAGTCCTGACTGCTCTTCCAGAGTTCCTGAGTTCAATTCTTAGCAACCACATGGTGACTCACAACCATCTTTAATGGGATCTGATGCCCATTTCTGGTGTGTCTGAAAGATAGGTGCATTGATATACATAAAATAAATAAAGAAATTTCAAAGTAAACATTGAGGCTATTGATTTCAGACTTGCAGAATCTTTCTGAAATTGAAATTTCATTTAAAAATACTGAAATGGTCAGTTTGAAAAATAATGAAAAACATTAAAAATAAGAAAACTTTGTATTACAACTTTAAAATTTGTGTTATTAGTACGTCATATTGATTTCTAGGAGAAGCAAATTTATTAGACTTTAACAAGATGTTGCTATTTCTTTTTTTTTCTTTCTTCTTCTTCTTCTTTTTTTTTTTTTTGATGCTGCTATTTCTAATGAGTATCCAATATGACTTGGTCAGAGTGTAGATCTCTAAACCTGATCACTCTGGTCATGACTTTCATAATGCAGCCCTTGTTTTGGTTCTTACATGTTGTCTAGACATGCCTGTGACTGTCTGTGCCAGTAAGGTTTATTACTGACTTTATAGATCTAGGATATCAGAGGTGGTCCAGTTCACTTTTTTTTTTTAAGAAGTAGGATGCTAGAAAAAGACCAACGAAACTATTAGACCAAAATCTACCTTAAGGACCAAAGAAGTTTAATGGGATTGCTTTCCATAATAACTTCTAAAATCTAGGATGCTTGAAAGGAGCATAAGGAACTATAACACCTAAGTCTAGCTAAAGGAACTAGAATTACTTTCCTTATTATCTGAGTGACAGCATTGAGGGTAAGA
This sequence comes from Tokudaia tokunoshimensis, assembly GCA_036184795.1. Lineage (NCBI taxonomy): Eukaryota > Metazoa > Chordata > Mammalia > Rodentia > Muridae > Tokudaia > Tokudaia tokunoshimensis. Next base: position 18,094,698 of record BTHU01000011.1, read on the forward strand.
TTCTCTACAGATCCTCTTTGCATCACCTTGTTAGCCAGGTGAAAGGCTGGCTCCTCAGTTTTAGGAAATTTTAATATAAATACTTCTCTCGACTACAATGATTTCTGTCTTTTTTACCAATCGTTCTCCATAGCAAACTGTCTGTTCATGAGTGATGGACAAACAGAAGAAAAATGTTTCTGACAAATTCAGAACTTGGAAAGTTGGTTGCAAATCAAAGCTGTGGTGCTTTCTGTCTGATGAAAGCCCATTCCTCATTTGTTGTAATGTCTAGCTGTTCTCACGTGGCCTAAGGTTGGAAAGACCAAATAGAGACAAATACTGTGTCTTCACAATGTAGATAATTGGTAAATGAAAACAGAAAATCCTGAATAACTTTTCCCAGAGTCTTTCTGTAAGAAATCACGGTCATCTTGTTGTTAGAGTTATCACAATTGAATTATTTCCAAAGCTTCCAAGATTTATGAATGCAGTATCAAAAACTTCGTTACATGAATTTTGAGTTCAATCAGACCAAAGCAACCATGGAACCAAGCAAACAGAACATGGAATGTTCTGTTTCTTATTACTATTTCACTCTGAATTTTACTTTAAAAAGTGTGATTTATCTACTACAAAAGAGAACAAAGTATTCTTCGCGTTTTTCTGTTTTGCGAAAGCCTTGATAACATGTTCAGAGATGACTTATCTCATTTATAAGCATATTGTTTCTATAATGTACTCTCTTCCATAAAGATGCATTTGGAGTGTTAATTTATGTGATGTAACTGTCATATATATATATATATATATGTGTGTGTGTGTGTGTGTGTGATTTTTCACTCATAATGTAGAATATATAAAATAAATCAGAAAGACTACAGAACATTTCTATTCACTGCCCTACTTTTTATTGAGGTGAGTATGCAAGTCCATATATTTACCATTTAAATCACTCATTGGAATACTCTTTATATTGCAATAAATGTTGGGGAAGTATTGGCAAATGATTGGGGAGAAATTATAATGGGGTAAAAGCGTTGTAAAACTCAAAATATATTTGGTTTCCTATTCTCTTTTTCCTCATATTACAGATATTTTAGCATTTGATCGGTTTGCATCAAATCTTGGAGAATGCAATTTCATTCCTCTGCAATAAATCTCATTAAGTAAAACCAAATACAGTTTCATGCAGGATCAGAATACACTCAGATGTGCATGATGGTCTGGAGTTACTGGTGGAAATTTGTTTTAAGCAGGTTGCAATAATCCAATTTTATTTTGACAAGTTTCTGCTAAATGTCACTCCAGAGTATTTGAAAATATATTTTTACTTCAGCAATGCAATTTTAAAGTAAGAAATGATAGCATATATCATTTATGTCAAAGCCATTCGTTCTAAGTCAGAGAAAGTGGTTGCATAGAGGGGGTAAGTAACATGCTTAGTCCAACAGTTAATAGGGATGTGAAACTGGAAAATAGCTTTGATGTGACTAGATTTTAGTATTTTTAACATTACTTTCCATCAAAGTCATATAAAGAGGAATTTTGAAGTAGAAGTGTCTTTTATGTACAGGTCTAAAGGAATATTTGTAGTGAAGTACAAGGACTGGGAAAACTTTATTTTCTTTTCTGAGTTTCTCTTTCAGGCAGTTTGTCAGCAGTTCTTAGATGTCCATCAAGGCAATATTAAAGGAAGCTGGATCTCCATGAAGTGACTCAGTGAATAGTAGCATTACTGTTTTCTCCTTAATCATTAGAGAAGGCTTTGAGTTGACTGGGCTATCAAAGATTAGTATTGTGGAGGTATAACTAATTGGTTTTTTGTTTTCAGAAAATATAATCACATTTCTTTAAATCCTGATATGCTTAGATGACATTCAAGAAAAAAATAATTGTGAACACAATAAAAAGGAATCATTACAGTATTTATATGTGTTAAAGTTGATAAACAAGAACTATTTGAAGAATGGCCTACTGAGAAAGCTTTTAAAATAATCAATAGAATATATATATCTATATATCTATATATATCAACAATAAAATTTTCTACTCAATCATTAGGGAAGGCTTTGAGGTTGTTGATATCTATGTCTATATCTATCTATCTGTCTGTCTGTCTATCTATCTATCTATCTATCTATACAGGTACTTATCTATCTATCTATCTATCTATCTATCTATCTATCTATCTATATATATATATATATATATATGTAGAGAGAGGGGGAAAGAAAGAAAAATAGAGGAAACATAGATCATAAAATTCATGTAATAAAGTTATATATTTTTAAGATTTATCAAAATATAATGTAGAAAAAGTAGATATTTTTATACTATCAGTCATTTATTCCATAGCTTCCTAATGTTCTCTTTGTTATGTAAAAAATAAAGTAACACTTTCCCTCAACTGTTCTAAAATGCATAGAATATGTCTGTTAATAAACTGCAATCATAATGAGTTTGTGTTAATTTTTATAACTTTATGTTCATTTGTTTTCATGTGTCTGCCTCACTGTGTATGTGGGCATGCATGAGCATGCTACACATGTGTAGGTCAGAGAACTGTTGGAGGGAATACATTTCTTCCTTCAAAAGGTAATTTCTGGGGATCAAACTCAGATGTCAAGCTTGGCACCAAGCCTCTTATTGTATTGAGCTATCTTACACACCTTATGGTGAAAATGTTACTGAAATAAAATGTATATGTAAAGGATAAAATAAAGAGTAATTGATAGACAATATTTTCTTTACTTTTAAAAGCACAATAATTTTCTTAGTATCTAATCATAGTGGAAATTTTCCTTTAATAATAAAATCAATGCAGGTTTTGCAGATTGTTGATAACCAGTAAAGTTCAGATAACAGACCAGAGTGTTTCAACTCCAGTCACCTGCCTTTTGAATCTCTGGGATATCTGGGGAATTCTGAATTTACAATAGTATCTGAAGATATTTTTGAAACATTTTAAAATGGATATATATTATATAATTCTTTAGGATAGCTAAAATTTAAAAATGGGGTTAATTATTAAGATATAAAATATAATAAATAAATTCTGTAGCCCCCCTCTTTGATAGTGTTTCTAGTTCAAAATCATGATTGCAGTAAACAATTAGGACTTCCAGTCAATTTAAAAATTCTGTCAGTTCTTCCAATCACTGTAGGCTATTTGTATCCTATTTGCTTCCTTTGGTAAAATTGTGTAGCAGATTGTTTCCAGATAATCGTGTCAAGTACTGTCCCATGAGCCAGCTGCCATGATTATCCCAGATGTCACTTGCTAGTGCCAAGGAGCATGCATATTTTGCATGTGCTTTTTTTTAATTGGATTATAATTTCACGAAATCATTGGATCATTTCATAAAATCTGTTAAAACACACCTTTGTTTCTCCTCATATAATAAAAAGGGGTGTCTATTGTACAAATGCCTTAAAATGCTGTACCTGGAATACAAATAAGATATTTGTCACATAATAGGACCATAAACTTGCTGTTCTATCACACATTGATTTATTTTATCAACCTTTATCATTTGTCTGGAAGTTCTATTTATAATTTTTTTTAAAAAATATGTTTTGAATAGTTTTCGTTTCTCTGTAGTTATTTTATAAATGACAGTCTCTCTTCATTTATGACATCAACAGTTAAGCATCCAGTTGTCCTGAAATAAGAAAGTGATACTTTTTACTAGACACATGAGAGACACAATCACTGTCAAATAAATCAGCCCATATGGTGAACAACCAATCATCAATTATGCAGATGTTTTAGTAGAACCCATGAGATAGAAGCACAAAACCTCAACACTATGGAATAAATAAGCTTTTGTATGATTTTTACAGTTGGCACAGTTATATGCTCAAGGAATACACTACCTGGAAAACATACTACCTTTTATTTGATTGTACCTAAATTACATAAGAAATACAAATAAAAATTATATGTACTTTGTATTCACTGCCTCAGAAACTTTTAGAGTTTCATAGTAATTTTTATGTTACCTTTGACTTTCATGCAATGAATTTTTACAGTATTGACTCCTCCTCTGTTCCTCTTAGACCCATCCTATCCACCTTCTCTTCTCTCTACACCCAGTTTTGAGATTTCCTTTTTTACTTTTGTGTTTAAACTGATTTAGTCTAGTTGTATTGCTAGTCACCCTTTGATATGTTGTCAACCTGTCAGGTCATCTATTTCACAAAAACTGGTTCTTCCTTTGTCAGCAACTATTTAATACCATTAGCATCCCAGAGAGTGGTGTAATTCCTGGCACATTCCATGCTGAGGTTTTTGTCTGTCTTAATATGCACACTGTCACAATAACTGTGAGTTCATATGTGGAACTGCCTTGCTGCATCCAAAACAACATTTATTTTCTTCCTTCCTTCCTTCCTTCCTTCCTTCCTTCCTTCCTTCCTTTCTTTCTTTCTTTCTTTCTTTCTTTCTTTCTTTCTTTCTTTCTTTCTTTCTTCCTTCTTTCCTTCATTCCTTTCTTTCTTCTTCCTTTCTTCCTTTCTCTCTCTCTCTCCCTCCCTTCCTTCCTTCCTTCCTTCCTTCCTTCCTTCCTTCCTTTCTCTTTCTTTCTTTCTTTCTTTCTTTCTTTCTTTCTTTCTTTCTTCCTTTCTTTCTTCCTTTCTCTCTCTCTCTCCTTTCCTCCCTCCCTCCCTCCCTCCCTCCCTTCCTTCCTTTCTTCCTTCCTTCTTTCTTTCCTTCCTTTTTTTCTTTCTTTAGTTTTTTGAGACAGGGTTTCTCTGTGTAGCCCTGGCTGTCCTGAAACTCACTCTGGAGACCAGGCTGGTCTCTGGTCTCCAACTCAGAAATCCACCCACCTCTGCCTCCCAAGTGCTGGGATTAAAGGCGTGTGCCACCATTACACTGCTCTTTCTTTCTTTCTTTCTTTCTTTCTTTCTTTCTTTCTTTCTTTCTTTCTTTCTTTCTTCCTTCCTTCCTTCCTTCCTTCCTTCCTTCCTTTCTTTCTTTCTTTCTTTCTTTCTTTCTTTCTTTCTTTCTTTCTTTCTTTCTTTATCTTTCCTCTTTGGAGTGATCCACAACTTCTTGCTCTTATAGTGTTTCCTTTCCTCTTCCATAAAGATCTTTGGAAGAAAGTATGCAGCATGTATGTCCTATTTAGGAATGAGCATTTTGAGGGTCTCTGCTCATCACAATCTATTTCAAAAAGAAGCTTCTCAGATCAGGGTTAGCAGTTGCACTAGTCTATGGTCACAGTAGTAAAGTCATTAGAAGCCATTCTACTAATAATTTATACTAACAGAATTAAGGCATGAACACCCAAAGTTCATTATTATCTCACAATGCAAAATGGATTCCACCCATCAACAGAATATTTTGAATCTAAACCATTTGAGAAATGCTCACAAGTCCTCGTCAAAGGTGTCCTTTGAAGATAAAAGGCATGCACTTCTTTCAGAACTCAAATAGAATGTTGGTAGTTAGAAGAATAAATAGTAATCATGACACAGAATAAAGAACACCATTCTCAGCCCCAGGAGCAGTATGGAAATAATGTGAAAGCAAGACTAAAACCTAGCTTATGTTAATATTAACTCTTTTTTCCTGTTTTTATTTATTCTTCTCACTCATGTATTACAACCGGACTGCAGTTTACTCTCATGCCTCTCCTCCCTGCCCCTCCCCTCCCTCCTCACCTTTTTCTCCCCTAGATCCACTCTTCCTCAGTTTTCGTTCAGAAAATAAATGACATGCCTCCCAGGGATATCAATCAAAAATGGCATAAAAAGCTGCATGTCTAGGCATATACCCTCATATCAAGGCTGAGTGAGGCAATTCAGTAAGAGAAAATGGATCCAAAAAGCAGACAAAGGAGTCAGAGAGAAGAGAGAGCCCCAAACCCTACTGTTAGGAGTCCCCCAAGCACACCAAGCAGCACCACTATAACACATGTAGAGGACATAGGTCAGCCCTCCATAGGCTCCCTGTGTGCCACTTAAGTCTCTGTGAGCCCCTATAATCTCTGCTTAGTTGATTCTGTTGGTTTTGTTCTTCTGTGCCCCTGAACCCTCTGGCGTCTACAATCCTTCCTTCCCTTCTTCCAAAGGACTCTCCAAGCTCCACCTAATGTTTGGCTATGAGTCTCTGTATCTGATCATATCAGTTGCTATATGAAGCCTCTCTGATGACAATTATGCTAGGGTCCAGTCTACAAAGCCTATCTATAACATTTGAAGATCACTTGACTGTTGCCTGGCCAAGGCTTGGGAAGGCTCGTCACTCTCACTATTTAAGTTGCAGCCTACTTACCTGGCTTTGCATTGCGTGTGCTGCCTATACATTTTTGTAACAAATTCTAGTTATGTGACTTAACCTTCCTGAGGCCTACATTAAAGCCTTTGTTTTGCCCAGACCCTTTTAACACTACTGTGGATTTACATGTGAATCTGAAACAAATTGCATATTCCCCTTTTCCTTCATTTGCCTTCTCAGTGGAAGTTGACATGATTCTTGCAATCTACATAGTCCCAAATTTTAATCACGTAGATGGCACTAGGGAGTTCACTAGGGAATCTTAAACCTGGGCATGCATGAACTGTGGCTTCAGAGATATTTAAATGTATTTCAGGCTCAAAAATAGAAAACGTATACTGAGATGTTCTTGGGCCCATAGAACACTGAGTGATTTCCAGAAAGTCCTTGAGAGAAAACCTCATGTTTGTACTTTTCTGAGGCTGTGATAAGTGAGTGTTCTTGCCAACTTCACAGATATACTGGAGGCATCTTTTCTATTTTCCCCATTTGTGTTTCCTCCTTTCGAATGATGCACCATTGCTAAATGTACCCCGGTAATCCACATGGGATATTTTGTTTCCCATTCTCAATGTAAATTTAGCACAAGTTAGGAATTCTAGGGTTTCACTAGCCTGCTCCTCTAACTTTTCAAAATTCCTACCCTATTGTTAGGCACAGCTAGCATCATGGCTCTACTTCCTTATGTCAATGTTCTTTATTAGTGAGCTTCTGTCTGTGTAAGAAAAAAAAAGTAGACTTATTAAAAGAAAATGATGATTTGGGGCTTTTACCTTTATTATTCTTGTTCAGTGTCAGGTGGAGGAACTGCTGGGGCTTTCCACGGGCTCACCTGATGGCTAATGCAGAGAATCGGACTGCTTGTTTGAAGATCTTAAGGCTTTCCCAATCTCCTTGTAAGAGCACCCTGGAGATTTTGCTTCTAACATGTGGTCCTTTGGAAAATTCAACCCATACTATTGGTTAATTAACCAATGCTTAGAACTCATGTCCTAGATACCATTTTTATTTATCCAGTTTCTCCTGTATGTGTGTGTGTGTGTGTGTGTGTGTGTGTTTATGTGTTTGTGTTTGTGTGTGCTCCTGCTTCATGTACATGTTTTCAAACACACACAGAAGCCAGAGAAACATATCAGATAACTTGTTTGTTCAGTTTCTGCCTGATTCCCTTGAGACTGGTTCTTTTATTGAATCTGGAGTTTGCTGGAATCCAAGAAGCTCTAGTGAAAATAGCATCTCTTCCCATGAACAGTTTAGGGATTGATTACAAGTTACAGTGTCCGGGGCTGGCTCTTAATGTGGATGTCGGGGATTCGACCTTCAACTTGTACATTTGCCCAGAAAACACTTTTAGCCACGCAGAAATCTCATTAGACCCAATAAGGTCTCATTTTTTTTTCAAATTATGTTTGAAAATATACTCAATGATCAGAATGTGTTTTCCAAAGGTAGCAATGATATTGTAGCTATTTTGAGACTATGACTGTTGTGTTGGTTTCATAGTTAATATAAGACCTGAAAGATAATGCTTTACCCTCCGGGGCCTCAACTCTTCCCCTATTCTTCTAAAAGAGTCCCGAAGCTCCATCACTTGGTGCTGGGTGTTTGTGTCTGTCTGAGTCAGCTTCTGGATAGAGCCTCTCAGAGAGCAGCCATGAGCCTCAAGTTGGACCAGTCACTAGTTAGCCATTCCCTCTGTCTCTGCTCCATCCCCTGTCCCTACATTTCTTACAAATAGGATAAGCTTGTGAGCGGGTTGGTGTCCCTATAACTCCATTGGAGTTCCTGAAAAAAAAATAATAGTTGGGAATTTAGAAGAATAAAATTTACTATCTTTAGTGATAAAATATAAAAAAGGCAAACATAAAATACTAATTTATTGATATTCAACCACTTTTTCTTCCTTATATTCCCTTATGAAACTATAAAATTTTTCAATCAATTACTATTTGTCATATCAACAACAATACTATAAAGACCATAATAGCAGATGGGATTTTCTATGCATTAATAAAATTAATTCATTAATCAGTTTGGAATTCACATGTTTTTCACAAATTCTTTTTTTCCTCAGTTACATGCCACTAAGTTTTTTTTTATTAGTTTCACTTTGAATTAATGGATTTTGTTAAAAATCATGTCAATACGTCCTTCCTTTTCTAACTATGCCCACATTTCTCCTTCGTGTTTCTGTTTCCTATGACATTGATTTATATTTTCATTTTAGTTTCCTTTGTTCTTGCTTTGAATTTGGAGGTTTTGGTTTTTGTACATAAAGACCTTATGTGATTAAGATGTTTCTTTTCCAGTTGGGCGCCTAGAGTAGCAGTTATTTATTATTGTTTTCGATTTCATTCCATTGATTAACAAATGATTTGCAGTTTTGAACTGAGTACGGTGGTAATTCTAGAACTTAAGAGCTTTCAGTTCCACTTAGAAGGGGGAGGGAAATAATCACAGGAAGCAGAGGGACAGAGGGAACAGGGTGGGACGGAGAGGGGGAAAGAGGAACAGGATCTGGTATTGGGGGGAGGACAGGAGAGAAGCCCAGAGGGCCAAGAGCATGAATGGAGATAAGTAGCATGGGGGTTGGAAGATGGGGTACCCTCTATAAAGTACCATAGACCTGAGAGGTAAGAGACTCTCAGGACTCAAATGGGGGTGACATTAGCCAAAATGCCCAACAATGGGCAGAGGAAACTTGAAAAGTCCACCTCCAGTAGATAGACATGGCCTCAAGTGGAAAGACAAGGTCACTATTCCACATTCAAAATTTCTGACCCAGACCTATTCCTGTGTAAATGAAGTGCAAGGAAAGAAATGGAGAAGAGACTGATGGAAAGGCAGTCCAATGACTGGCCCAACTTGGGATTCATCTCATTGGAGGGCACCAAGGCCTGACACTATTACTGAAGCCATGATATGCTTACAGAAAGGAGCCTGGCATGACTGACCCCAAGAGACCCTATCAGCAGTTTTCTGAGACAGAAGCATATACTTTACAACCAATCATTGAACTGAAGTTGGGGACTACTATGATTAAATTAGGGGAGAGATTGACGAACCTGAAGAGAGAGCAGTCTCATAAAAAAAAAAAAAAAAAACAAAAAAAAAACAGCACTCTCAGCTAACCTAGACCACAGGGAGCTTCCAGAGACTGAGCCACTGCCCAGGAGCATGCACAGGCCAGTCCGAGGCCCCTGGCACAAATAGAACCGAGTTCTGCCTGGTCAAGCCTTCCTGGAAAAAGATGCACTTAATCCTTGAGAGACTTGAGGCCCCAGGGAAGGGAGACACCTGATAGGGGGAGCACCCTCTCAGAGGCAAGGGCAAGGAGGAATGGGAGGAGGCACTGTGAGGGGAGAACTGAGAGGCAACTATGGAAATGTAAATAAATAAAATAATAAAATAATAAAAATTGAAAACAAAAGTGAATGAGATTGGATATTCATCATCTCAAGGATGACCTAAGATCCATAGCAAGGTTTCATCTCCAGAATTAAACAACTGTCTAGTCCATCAGTAAAATATGCACTTGAGTTTGCTCAAAGTATTTTCAAATTTCTATTTTGATTACTTATTTAATGTATTCACATATACTCGTTCTATTTTGTACATTTTTTTCTGTTTGATTCATAGTATAATTTTATTGTTACCAGAATGATATATGTAACTTTAAATACTTTACATTTTTTAATCCCTAGTCATATGATTCATTTTGGGAGATAACTTATGTATAAAAGAGATTATATGTATTATATAGTTATTGATTTATTCTATATGCATCAATTGAGGTTTTTGATAGTTTTGTTCAAACCATTCATATTACTGGTCAAAATAAAAAATGTATATACATTATTAGTAAAAAGAATGGAAAGATCAGCCGGGCGGTGGTGGCGCACGCCTTTAATCCCAGCACTTGGGAGGCAGAGGCAGGCGGATTTCTGAGTTCGAGGCCAGCCTGGTCTACAAAGTGAGTTCCAGGACAGCCAGGCTACACAGAGAAACCCTGTCTCGAAAAACCAAAAAAAAAAAAAAAAAAAGAATGGAAAGATCTAACTATAAAATTGAATTGTTTATTGCACATAATTCAAATATTTTGAAAAGAATTATTTTATAATTATTTTATTACTTTTTATACAATTACAAACTTTTCTCTCACTTTGTTAAACTATACTGTTATTTTTGTTAAAAATTTTTCAGTAGATCACAGAATTGATTTTGAAGCTGTTATGCATCCTTCATCAATATAATCTGACACTTCTCAGTGGTAAATAAACATGTTTAATTTACCACTGGTTACAACTTTCTAAATCATAAAGCTAGAAGTATAATTTTTTAAAGAGCAGATTGTATTACTAACTCCATATGTTGCTAAGATACCTCAATGTAAACATCCTCATTAATGCAGGAAGGTCAGAATCCTGCTTTGATGAAATAAATTATTGTTGTGTTCTGTGTACTGTATATCTGTCACTTGACTATAGGTTAAGAAAAGTTTCTTAAAACAAAGTGAACATTTTATACTTGTCTGTGGTCTAATCTATTTTTTGTCGTGTGGCAAACATCAAACTCAAATACAAAATAACACACTACAACATGTTCATGCCTGCTGAGAAACTTGGAAATTCAGCCTAAAAATAAAAGTTAAAATTGTCCGTGAAGGTCTTTAACTCATTTCTCAAGCTGACAGTAATTGGCACTTAGTTCTATAATTGTGTCTTTCCTCACCTCAGCTTTTCCCCATGGTTACATTTTTCTATATGAAATTTTACAAAATGGAAAAAGTAATCAATATGTGTCTTTTAGTGAAGAAGCTATTTAAAATGGCTGTATATGTGTGTGTCTGCATGTGGTAAATATATAATATTAATAGGATGATATTTGATATAAATGGTATATGAAAATTAATTATGCTATAATCTTTAATATACATTTATAAAGAGATATATTGAAAGAGAGAGAGTACTAAAGAGTAGCAAAATGTTTGCATGATATCAGAAAAATCGAAGTGCATGATATCTGCCATGCCTTTTCTCACAAAGAAAACTTTGGCAGCTAAACCTGAAAAAAATAACTCTGGAGATAGGCCATTCAATTAAGAAGTTGTACTAGTCTAGGGAAAGAAACAGAAAGTGGGTATTCAATTAACTAATGGGATGAAGAAAATCTTCATTATGCCTATATCATTCTATCCTTTGAGATAAAGCTACTCAGTGCAAGAATGAAGCTTCCTAGACAACCTCTATGCGCTAGAGTATGACCAAGAGCAAAGAGTGAACTAGCTTACCTTGAAACTTGGAGCACTACTCCAGTGCCCACTCTCAGATATATGGAGAGAATGGTTCACCTGAATTCTCTGAAGTTAGATAAGAGAAGGAAGCATGTGAGCTGCAGGTATGACTCACATAGAAGTCAACACAGAATTTAGAACCCTACTTTTCAGATAATGGCTGTCATACTTTTTTTTCACGAAGGCTTTAACATTGCAGGCAGCTATTATGCATTCATACATACTTCACCTAAGAATCCTATAATATTCATGACTTTGGATTGCAATAACTCTGCCACAAAAAAGTAGAAAAACAGCATAACTACAGTAGATTCAGAGTCTTAAATACATGAAGTTTTAAGTATCCATCTTCATAGTTTCTAGGCTCCTAAACCATGATATTGTTTAGTCCATCCCTGAGATTGTTCCTCCTTTAAGAAATGTTACCTATACTGAGCTACACAAAGAGTTCTCACCTGAAGAATATCTAATGGCTGAGAAGCACCTAAAGAGATGTTCATCATCCTTAGTCATTAGGGAAATGCAAATCAAAACAACCCTGAGATTCCATCTCACACCAGTCAGGATGGCTAAGATCAAAAACACAGGAGACAGCAGTTGTTGGCGAGGATGTGGAGAAAGAGGAACACTCCTCCACTGCTGGTGGAATTGCAGGCTGGTACAACCACTCTGGAAAGCAGTCTGGCGGCTCCTCAGAAAACTGGGCATGACACTTCCGGAGGATCCGGCTATACCACTCCTGGGCATATACCCAGAGACTTTACCTGCATGCAATAAGGACACATGCTCCACTATATTCATAGCAGCCTTATTTATAATAGCCAGAAGCTGGAAAGAACCCAGATGTCCCTCAACGGAGGAATGGATTCAGAAGATGTGGTATATTTACACAATGGAATACTACTCTGCAATTAAAAACAATGAATTCACGAAATTCCTAGGCAAATGGTCAGAACTTGAAAATATCATCCTTAGTGAGGTAACCCAATCACAAAAGATCACACATGGTATGAAGTCACTGATAAGGGGATATTGACCCAGAATCTCAGAATACCCTAGACACAATCAGCATATCAATAGATTTCTAAAAAGATGGAAGGAGAGACCCCTGGTCCTGGAAAGACTGGATGTAGGGGAACGCCAGGACAGAGTAATGAGAGGGGGTTGAACAGAGAAAAGAGGGAGGGAATGGGGCTTATGGGACTTTCGGGGAGGGAGGAAACGGGAAAGGGGAAGTGATTTGGAATGTAAATTAAAAAAATAAAATAAAATTAAATTAAAAAAAAAAAAGAAAAAGAAATGTTACCTATAGATGAAGCATAGACATTAGGTACAATTCCACAAATATCTCTGACCTCTAGACCATAGGCCATGAATTGTGGTACCTCGCTAATGACTGTGGACAACAGATGTGCTAGTATTGAAATAGGAATAGCATATGAAGTTGAGAGTTAAAATGTACTGGTATAAGCATCCAAACTCACCTACCAAATGCCAGGTCTCATTATCAAACTGCAATTGAATTCTCTGAATTCAACACTACAAAGTTTTCTGGTTTTATGTCAGACCTACCGTTGTGTATATACACATAACTGATCTCACTTCGGTTACTACATTATAGTCCATTACTTGATGATTTAAAGTTCTTGTGGAGATGTAGTCCTCATTACAATAAAAAAAATTCAGGTTTTCCTAACCCCTAACTCTTGCACTTGTCCTTTTCACTGAGTATGAGTGAGTTCTTTAAGCTGTTGCTAGGTACTTGCTTTCAGATGGCCTTATAAACTTCAAGTTACTAATAGCAGGCTCTCAGCCTCTATTGAACCTTTACACATTCAAATGACTGAGTTCTGACTTTTTGTTTGATTTGTTTTAGGTTTTCCTAATTTTCAATATATGAACTAATTTGCATTTTAACTTATTTATTCTGTATAATTTAGGAATTAGTCAGCCACCTCTCTAAACTTTCCTAAGTTGTAATCACAGCTAATTCATTTACATTTTAAGCATACACATAATTAATTATCAATGTATTTTCAAAGTTGACTTTTTATTGCATCCCATACATTTGAAGATCATACATATATTCATATCAAAATGTTTTCTGAATTTACATGGAGACTTCTTTGGATACTTTCCTTATTGTACCTACTCTCCAAGTTTCTTCTATTATAAATCTCCAATTGAATAATATTTCAATTATATTAACTTAGTTGTGTAATTTTATTTTAAAAATTGTTAAACAGTTAATTTTGCCATGATATGTTTGATGAAATATCCATGTGATCTTGAAGTGAAAACTAGCTTTGATGGTACTGGATGGGTTTTATCTAAATGTCACTTACAGAGATGATTTATAGTGCTGTTCAAATCAAGTGAATTCTTTCTATTTCTGCCTCTTATAACTATCAATGATGTAAGATAATTGAAGTGAAGTAATCCATTCGTTGCCAGTAGATTGCATCCATTGAGATAATTATTTAATTTCATCACCATGGTACAGTGTAATTAAAATTCTAATCCCATACTCTCATGGAAAGGTAACTTCTGTTACCTGAAGTGAAAAAGCCCTTTGGGCTTGATTGTATAACACCAACCATTTCCTAATTTAGCAACATTTTTTAGCCATCCATTCAGATAATTTTAAGTATATTATTCTTCACATGCATCCTAAGATTTTTCTGATTATTCATATGATCTCTTTAATTCATATATACTATAATATTCCATGATCTATGTTCTCCCAAGAGTTTACTAGGTATTCCATAATAAACTACCTCAAGCATTGAGCATATCAACCTAAGTCTTCATTATCACAGGCTTGGAATGTAGATTTAAATCAAAGTACTGGTAGTTTTTTGTAAGATTTTTTTTTATGCATTTGAGTACGCTGTCACTCTCTTCAGACACACGAAAAGAGGTATCAGATCCCAGTGCAGATGGTTGTAACCTATGACTTTGTTGCTGGGAACTGAACTCAGGACCTCTGGAAGAACAGCCAGTGCTCTTAACCACTGAGCCGTCTTTCTCGCCCCTCATCATAGTCTTCTTTAGCCTTTTCTGAAGTTTTGTGCAGCCATGGGCCCACTACTGTGTGGTCCTCTGAACATGTATATTCCTGGTGTTTCATTGAATGGGAGAAATAACTGAATGGGAAAAATAACATCCTAATCTCAAGCAAAACTTTGTAATGAGGCTAGCATGACAGAATAAGAAGTACAAAGTTTCTTTCACCCTATATTCTTTCTGTGAATATTTTCAATTTAAGTCAAATTTGATTGCCTTAACAGAATACCATGAAAAATTATCCAACTCTATTCCTGGTACCTGAAGTCAAGGTAGCCCAACTAACTGAACTTCTATTAAAATGTTTGCATGTTCAAAAACTACTCCTGTTGCTGCTTAGTGACATAGTAGGATGTGATTTTGGCTTTAAAATCCCCTTGTTCCAAATATTTGGGGCTATACTTGGCTCTTGAATACTTGAGTGTAGTACCATGTGGCTGGGATAAAGACTTGCAATTTGCAATAAACTGTGTCAAAGTGACCATCTCCGTGGGCTCCAAGTATCACTAAAGCATAGCTTTTCATCCATTAACAACTTAGCTGTGTCTTCTTAACTTTTGTCATCTTTGAGGTTCTAATATTGTCGTAGTTTGGGTTTTATTGCTATGAAGAAGCCATGGCTAAGCTAACGCCTATAGAGGAAAACAATCAGGGCTGACTTACAGTTTCAGAGTTTCAGTCTATTATCGTCATGGCTGGAAACATGGCATCATGCAGGCAGACATAGTCCTGAAGGAGCCTAGATTTCTACACCTTGATCCAAAAGCAGCCAGAAGGAGGCTGTCTTCCAGCCATTCAGGTGGAGACTTTGATTGTACACTGGGTATAGCTTTAGCATAGTAGAACTCAAAGCCACAGTGAAGCACCTCCTCCAACAAGGCCACACCTCTATCAATAAGACCATACCTCCTTACATGGCCACACTCTATGGCCAAGCATTTAAACAGATGAATATATGAGGACCGAACCTATTCAAACTACCATAAATATAATTAGACCTTATCTGTATTTTACCTCACTCCAAACCTTCCCATATTACCCTCAAAAATATGACAGCCTAAACATTGTTTTATTTTTATTTTTTATTGTATATATTCTTCCTTTATATTTCAAATGTTATACCCTTTCCCGGTTTCCCCCCTGTCCCAGAAACCCCCATCCCATCCTCCCACCCCCCGCCTCCAAGAAGATGCCCCTCTACTCAAACCACTCCAACCTACCCTCCTCCTCAATTTTCCCATGCTGAGGCATCAATGGAGCCTTCACAGGACCAAGGACCTCTCCTCCCACTGATGTACGACAAGGCATTCCTCCAACACAATTGCGGCTGGAGCCATGTGTATCCCTTGTTAAACATTGTTGATGGAAGAAAACAACAGGCCGGCCCTAGTTGACAGGGAAAGACTAGAACACCTGAAATCTGTAAAAGAACTACAACACCAAGGCATACTTTGGGTGGGAGAAGTAGTCTTCCCTGAGGAGCAGTACATCCATTTGTTTTCCAATAGGAAATGATCTATCCTGGGAACACAAATACAAGTAACAGCAATTGCCTATTTAAGCGTCTTTCTCTCCAAATACAGTTAAATTCTGTATTCCAGGGAGTTCAGGGTTTGAAAACATGAATTTATAAGAGATAAAATTGAGCCCACTGCACTCTCAAAGTAATCACTGCCATCTTTTTACAATATGTTTGAAAGTTCCAGAATGTTTTGATAATTGGACTCATAAATATGTAGTTAGGACAATTTGCTTTCTTTCACTAAGCATCAAAATTCAGAATCCACACTAGGATGTTTGTGGCTTCTGAGTTTATTTACATTCACTTCATTTAAAAGCATAGATGTAGCTCAATTTAGTGATCTATTTACCAATTTATGGTTGACTTAAGTTTCTAAAATATATGAATGGAATTGTGTGATCGCTTTGTAACCTTTTGTACCTCATTACAATTTTCTTGGTCAATTCACAGATGCAAACAATTTCATAGTTTTTAAAGCAAGCGCTTTACACAGAGAATTTGATAATAAAATGCATGTGAGTGATGGCTGTATTTGTAATTCAGAAATGATATGCTACTTTTCTCTTAATTGTCTGTTCATAGTGACTCTCATAGAATATTAGTATAAATGCTATTACTTAGATTTGACTATTGGAAGATAGGTTTGTCAAAAATATAAGGCTAAATTGAAAGTAATAATCCAAATCAACTTTAGGAAAGCACTTCATTGAGGACTACGGATCTCCATTAATTATGAATAAACAAGCATAATCTATATCTTTAAAAATCCTTTTACTTTATAGATTAGCTTTTTAGTCTTAATTACATAAAATTTCAGAACAACATGAAGTTCTGCATGTCTTCATGGTTTATCATTTAAGTTAGTTTTCTTTCTTGAGTTGAGATTCAAAATAGGAAGAAAGAGTTGAAATAGGGTAAAATAGCACATTATAGTCTCCAATTTGCTTTTCATTTTAATGTTTCTATAGTAATTTGGTTTCCTTATGCAACTGTATCTTTTGTCTTCATGTAAATTTGTTCCATAAAACAAGATATGGGATGTTTTTTCTCTTTTAAATAAACTTTCAAAGGAATATTCACATTTAATACAACCTTGCCAAAAAAAATAGTAAGTTCCAGAAAATCCTGTTGATATTCTTGGGTCTCATTAAAATGAGTTATAATACAACCACTGAGTAATAAATTTCTCTAATGATATTTTTTAAATTTTTCTTGCAAAGCTTCAAAATGGACATAGTATTCAAGAATTGTGAAAATATATCTATTGCTTTATGGTTGGTAATATTATGAAACTCATTTTAAGTATTTATGTGTATGATTTATATTATATCTCATTCCAAATTATAACAATTTTGTGCTTCAAATATATTATTAGTGTCATCATATGGTGTCATTAGTGTCACATTATTAGTGCCTATTAAACATCACAAATAGTAGTCACATATTTTAAAATCTTTGAAAACTGAAAATTTTGAATATTGTAATTGATATTAAATAATAAGAATATTTGTTGAGTTATTGAATTTATTATGCATATGAATTATTATTTTAAAGGCAGGATTTTACTAGGGAATTTTCAAAGATCAACCTCTGCATTCAATGTTTTACAATGATAATAATTAAATATTTTAAGTACAGTTAGTATTTTGTTTACAAATAATATCCATTAGTTTTATAATATAAATAGTAGACAGGACCTACATTGAAAATGCTAAAATTTCTTTCCTAGTTTAACCATTTTCCTAATCTATTTCATGTTCTTATTTTCAATTTAAACCCCCAAATTGTTAATCTTTGTTCTTCATTATTTCAAGAAATATCTGTGGAAGATCCAAAATTTAAAGAGACACCTGATTAGTACTGATGGATTTCATCAGAGTTAGACAGCAGAACAAATGTTTGATAAGTGATAAACTGTATAATTCTGGATGTAATTTTTCATAATTTAATTAAGCTTTTCATATTCAAGTTACAATCCACTCACTGCCTCCGTCCCACACACTGTTCCCCATACCACATTCCTTTCTCTTCTGGGTTTGGGGAGTCTGGGTATCCCTCCACCCTGGCACTTCAAGTCTCTTCAAGGCTAGGTACTTCCTCTCCCAATGAGGGCAGACAAGGCAGGCCAGATAGAAGAGCATATCCCTACTTACAGGCAACAGCCTTTGGGATAGCCCCCATTACAGTTGTTCCAGACCTACATGAAGACCAAGATGCACATGTGTTACATATCTTTTGGGAGGCCTACATCAAGCCATGTATGTTCTTTGGTTGATGGTTCAGTCTCTGAGAGTTCCAAGGGTCTAGGTTAGTTGACTCTGTTGGTCTTCCTGGGGAGTTCCTATCCCCTGCAGCTTCTGGAATCCATCCTCCTATTCTTTCATAACAGTCCACAACTGTCTGCTGTGGACATAATTTGTCTACTGTTTGGCTGTGGGTGTCTGTATCTGTTTGAGCTACCTACTGGGGAGGTCATTGAACCACTTGAACTTGGGGTTTGTACAGGGTGATAAATATTGATCTATTTTCATTCTTCAATATATAGATATCCAGTTATACCAGCACCATTTGTTGAAGATGCTTTATTTTTTCCATTGTATGGTTTTGTAGTCTTTATCAAAAATGAAGTGTCCATAAGCCTGTGTGTTTATTTCTGGGTATTCAATTTGATTCTAATGATCAGCATGTCTGTTTCTCCATCAATATCTGCAGTTTTTATCACTATGCTCTGTAGTACAACTTGAGGTCGGGGATGGTGATTCCTCCACCTGTTATTTTATTGTTCAGAATTGTTTTGGCTATCCTGGGTTTTTTGTTTATTCATATTGTTGAGAATTGCTCTTTCAAGGTCTATAAAAAAGTGTTGGAATTTTCACAGGGATTGCATTGAATCTGTAGATTGTTCTTAGTTAGCTGGTCATATATGCATGGCAGATATTTCCATCTTCTGCTATCTTCTTCAATTTCTTTCTTGAGGAACTAGAAGTTCTTGTCATATTTACTTGGTTAGAGTTACACAGATGTATTTTATATTACTCATGGCTATTTTAAAGGGTGTTGTTTTCCTAATTTAGCTCTTGCCTCCTTTCTCCTTTATCTCTGCCTCTTGGTTAGTTTGATTAAATGTTTGTCTATCTTGTGATTTTCTCCAAGAACCAGCTCTTTGTTTTGCTGATTCTTTGCATTGTTTTCTTTGTTTCTAACTGATTTTTTTTCCGAGACAGGGTTTCTCTGTGTAGCCCTGGCTGTCCTTGAACTCACTTTGTAGACCAGGCTGGCCTCGAACTCAGAAATCCTCCTGCCTCTGCCTCCCAAGTGCTGTGATTAAAGGCGTGTGCCACCACTGCCGGGCTCTAACTGATTTATTTCTGCCTAGATTTTGATTATTTTCTGCCTTCTGCTCTTCTTTGAAGTGCTTTCTTTTTTTTCTAGTCTTTCATTTTTAATTTGCTGATGTGAGACATTTTTAATTTCTTATGGAAGAACTTAGTGCCATGTACTAAGCACTGCTTTCTCTGTGTGCCACAAATACAGGTATGCTGTGCATTCATTTTTATTGAATTCTAAAAAGTCTTTAAATTATTTCTTTATAGCATCTCTGACCCATAGATCACTGAGTAGAGAGTATCTCAATTTCCATGAGTGTGTAGGCTTTCTGCTGTTTCTGTTGTTGAAATCCAGCTTTAATTCATAGTGGTCTGATAAAATGCAAGGTATTGTTTCAATATTCACCTATCTTTTGAGACTTGCTTTGTGACCAACTATGTGGTCAGTTTTGGAGAAGGATTCATGAGGTGCTGAAAAGAAAGTATATTCTTTTGTGTTTGGGTAAAATATTATATAGATGTTTGTTAGATCCATTTGATTCTTAATATCTGTTAGTTTCATTACTTCTCTATTTAGGTTTTGTCTAGATGTCCTGTCAAGTGATGAGAGTGGACTATTGAAGTCTCCCAATATTAATGTGTGGGGTTCAATGTGCAATTTAAGCATTAGCAATATTTCTTTTACAAAGGTGCGTGCCCTTGTGTTTGGGGCATAAATGTTTAGAATTGAGATATAATCTTGGTAGATTTTTCCTTTGATGAGAATGGAGTATTCTTCCCTGTCTCTTTTGATTAATTTCTATTGAAAGTTTATTTTATTTTATATTAGAATGACTACTCCAGCTTGCTTCTTGGACCCTTGCTTGGAAAACTTTTTTCTAGCCCTTTACTCTGAGGTAGTAGTTATTTTTATTGCTGAGATGTGTTTCTTACATGCAGAAGAATGATGGATTCTATATTCTCTTCCATTCTGTTAGTCTGTGTCTTTTTATTGGAGAATTGAGACCATTGATGTTGAGAGACATTAATGAGATATATTTTAATGTTGTTGTCAACATTGTTGTTGGTGGTAGTGGCAGTGGTGGTGTGTGTGTGTGTGTGTGTGTGTGTGTGTGTGTGTGTGTGTGTGTGTGTGTGTGCGTGTGTGTGTGTGTGCGTGTGTGTGTGTGTGTGTGTGCGTGTGTGTGTGTGTGTGTGCGTGTGTGTGTGTGTGTGTGTGTGTGCGTATGTGTGTGTGTGCGTGTGTGTGTGTGCGTGTGTGTGTGTGTGTGCGTGTGTGTGTGTGTGTGTGTGTGCGTGTGTGTGTGTGTGTGTGTGCGTGTGTGTGTGTGTGTGTGTGTGCGTGTGTGTGTGTGTGTGTGTGTGTGTGCGTGTGTGTGTGTGTGTGTGTGTGCGTGTGTGTGTGTGTGTGCGTGTGTGTGTGTGTGCTTTTCTTTTATTTTTGCTGATATAAATCTTTAGTTTAAATAGTTTTTCCATGGCCTCCACAACAGACAGTCCTCTGATAACAGTGCAGAAGCCAAGTGTGATATCCATGGCCTTAGGGGAAATTTGTATTATAAATCTGATAGAAAAAAATGAAATCTATGTTTTAGTTAAGCCACATCTGAAAAATAATCTTATAAAATTAGTGGTAACAACATATAAAACCAGCAGAACTTATCATTTTTGAGAGAAAAAATATTAAGTAGCCATTTACAAAGCTTATCCAACAATACACACACACACACACGCACGCACACACACACACACACACACACACACACACCAGACACTCACACACATACACACATATATCACACACATCACACAAACACATATACAAATACGTCCTTGATGACAATTACAAGTTAGAGATTGAGTTAGTTACTAGAGCTATTTTTATTAATTCAGATATATGCTGAATATCAATCAGCTGTCAGAGAATATGATTTTAAAACCTCCAATTCTTTAGCTTGTTCCTTAACAATCTTCTTTGTTTCTTTGTTGTGTAAGAGTGCCACAGTTTAACATAAAATAATCTAGTGCTGGTTTGTATATTCTTGGCCCAGGGAGTGGCACTATTAGGAGGTGTGGCCCTGTTGGAGTAGCTGTATCACTGTGGGAATAGACAATAAGACCCTCACCCTAGCTGCCTGGAAGCCAGTCTACTCTTAACAGCCTTCAAATGAAGATGTAGAACACTCAGCTCCTCCTATACCATGCCTGCCTGGATGCTGCCATGTTCCCACATTGATGATAATAGTCTGAACCTCTGAACCTGGAAGTCAGACCCAGTTAAATGTTTTGTAAGAGTTACCTTGGTCATGGTGTCTGTTCACAGCAGTAAAACTCTAAGACAAATTTCTTCAATTTTGTTTTGTGATCTGTAAAACCTACTCCAAATATTTATTGTCTTTTGCAGTATGTAAATTGGTTTGCACAGATTCTTTCAAACATTGTCATAAGGTCATAGATGTCATTAATTTCAAGTTGATTTTGTGAATTGAAAAGAATAAACTCTGGATGGTCTTTCCCTCAGACTCTGCTCAAACTTTTATCTCCTTCTGTGGGTATTTTTTTCCCCTTTCTACAAAGGATCCAAAGATCGATACTTTATTCTTCCTCCTTCTTGGGCCTCATTTGATATGTACCTTGTGTCTTGGGTATTCCAAGCTTCTAGGTTAATATCCATTTATCAGTGAGTGATTGGGTTACCTCACTCAGGATGATAGTCTC
This sequence comes from Tokudaia tokunoshimensis, assembly GCA_036184795.1. Classification (NCBI taxonomy): domain Eukaryota; kingdom Metazoa; phylum Chordata; class Mammalia; order Rodentia; family Muridae; genus Tokudaia; species Tokudaia tokunoshimensis. The sequence continues at coordinate 18,116,888 of BTHU01000011.1, forward strand.
CAGTTCCATCCATTTTTCTAAGAATTTCATGAATTCATTGTTTTTAATGGTTGAATAGTACCCCATTGTTTATATATACCGATTTTCTGTATCTATTCCTCCGTTGAAGGACATCTAGGTTCTTTCCAGCTACCTCACCCAGGGATGCATCCTATATACAGTTACAAAACCCAGACACTAGTGTGGATGCCCACAGGTGCTAGCTGACTGGAGCCAGATATAACTATCAACTGAGAGGCTCTCTTAGTGCATGACAAATAAAGAGGGGAACACTCTCTGCCAGCCATTGAACTGAGCACAGGGTTCCCAATGGGGGAGCTAGAGAAAGGACCCAAGGAGCTGAAGGATATTGCAGCATCACAGGAGGAACAAAAGGATGGGTCACCTAGTACTCCCAGAGTTCCCAGGGACAACACCATCAACCAAAGAGTACACATGGAGTTACTCTCCAGACATATAGGCAGCAGAGAATGGTCTTGTTAGACACCAAAGAGAGGAGAGACCCTTGGTCCTGGAAAGACTTGATGTCATAGTGTAGAGGAATACCAGGGCAGGGAAGTGGAGGAGGGTTGACTGGGGAAGGGGAGATGGCTTGTGGGATTTACGGAGAGGTGAGAACCAGGAACAGGAAAGGGGCAACATTTGAAATGCAAATAAAGAATGTACCAAATAAAAAATGAAATGAAATAAAATAAAATAAAAAGAATAAACTCATGTTGCATTATTCTTTATACTAGATATAGTTTCCTCATGACCATTTATTGAAGAGACATCAACTCTTATTAACACTTATCATATTTAGCACTATTTGAATACTCTCTAAAATGTTACAGATGAATCAAATGTTTCAAGTAGCCTATGACATTGCTTTATGTATAATTCATTTCATTAGAGTAAGTTTCCCAGCTGTTAAGGTCAAATACCTTTGTTCAACACATTCACGAAAAGACCATATCTCAGATCCAAGAAACCTCATCTCAAATTTTGAGAATATTTTATTAACATCAGATTTCTCTCTACATTTATTATTTCAGAATCATTTTTCTAACTAATAAATATAGTAATTATTCAAAATCTATGACTTGCTTCACCAACAAATAGTTAATAACATATGAATTAACATAAATTAAAAGTTATTAGTAAGAACTGTAAAATATGTTTTCTGTTATTTACTAAGGAAAAACTAAAAGATAGTACACTAATTTGAATTTAAGCTATTATAATATTAACTGAAAAAAAAACCACCAATCAATAGTGTTGTAAACTGGTCGGATTCTTAGAAATTGTTTTCAAACTAAAACTTAGATTACATGGCTATACTATAGTTCTGAATTAATTAAATAGCAGTCAGACAATTCAGCAAGTTGGAATATCAGCAACATTAATTTTGAAATATATGCCACAGTAAAAGGGAATCAGAATGCCATAAATTTTGTTAGGACATTATATATTGACCTAATATACATCAACAACATTGAAATAAAAACACTCGAAGGCATTTATACAACAGTTTAATGAAGCAAAACTTACAAATGGCCAGTTAGTTGAATGAGCAGTAATTTTAAATTAGACATTTCATGTTCAGTCTACTACCTTTTGAAATATCAAAAAGTATATCCAGAATAAAGCAGGTTCCTTGAGTCATCAGTACTATTGTCTCTGAAACAGATTTTTTTCTTTTAATTCAACACTCAGCAGGACTGTGAACATATTGATCTATAATCAACTGCTGACACAGTTATTTGGCTTTAGCCATATATTTACTGAACTGCAAACACAGCATTATGACAGGCATATATAAGACTGTTTTCTACTGCACACAAAAACTTATTGCAAACACTTTATCTAAGTGACAATTTTATCTGCAGCTTTCTTTTTTTCAATTTGTTCAGTAAAAATGTATGTTAGCCACCATAAAAATAACAGCACAAGGAAACTTTTCCAAACATGAAAGTAATTACTGTTATGTTTCCTCATTTATAACAAAGACTTTAATAAGTTATAAAACATAGAAGGCATTCTATTAGCACAACAAGGCAGTTTTTGTAGAATTTCATTTCTGAGGAATATCTAAAAATGCTGTAATGAGTTTCAAATATTATGCATTTATCATTTTAGAAACAAATATACGAGTAACGAGAGGGGGTTGAATGGAGAAAAGAAGGAGGGAAGGGGGCTTATGGGACTTTCGGGGAGGGAGGAAACGGGAAAGGGGAAATGATTTGGAATGTAAATTAAAAAAATAAAATAAAATAAATAATTAAAAAAACAATATAAAAATAAAGCATATCGAATTCAATATTTGATATGTGAAGCCAATGGGTTAATGTTTTAGAATGTTACCTTATAATACAATCATTAAAACAAATATCTTAAATAATTTCACAGCATTATGCTTCATACTCACGGAATAACATTGGAATTGTGTGGTTATTTTCCAAGGTTTATGTATAGTGTTATCAAGCATATATATCACATGCTATCTAGCATGCTTATATATTGTATGTTTAATTTTTTAAGTGCCATGTTTCCACAATGCCACAACTGTCATGATTCATGTGAGCTGAAAGTACAACTTGGTAATCATAAAACAATCTTCTGACATGAATTTCTATTGGCAAGCATCGCAAAAACACTTAGCACAGAAGAAGAAACGTATAAAATTACTGAATAAGTGGGAGGCAGCCAGTCATTACATGAAGATGTATTTTTTAATGATGGACAAACATATGACCATAAAGCCATTGTTCAATAATGTAATGTTAATATTTGTGGTGATGAAGAGATTTAGTGTTGCTGATATCAATTTCAACAGCTTCTGCCTAAAGAAGAAATGATATTTCAAAAATATTGTGAAATCTCAGAGGATGGCATAAAATAAGCCATATCAAAAGAATTATAGTGTTGGATGGCTCATCTGTCTTGATTCTAAAACGAAATATAAAGATAGGTAAAATGAGCAATCAAATAACAAGAGAAAACAGAAATAAAATTTTGAAAGTGTGATCGAATGATTTCTGACAAAGTTGTCATGCCAAAGGACAGTACATTCCAATAAAAATAGAAGAAATACTATCAATATTCAAAACAGAATAAATCAGACATATAAATATTAAAGACTGAATATTGACAACTAGACAGATGTTTTAAATAGTAAATTATCTATGAATATATAAATAATTAATAATATTAAAATATGTTTAACACCATCAATGATTTAGTGAATAAAATTGAGAACACTGTGATAGACTTCTTAACACTCACTGTGATGGCAAATATCAAAACAAAAAAACAAAAATTAGCACTAAAAGATCGAAAATAAAGCAAATATTAACAATAATGGAGAGAATTTGGAAGCGTCCTCTATGTTGAGAGAAATATCAATGAGGCTGCTCTCTCTCTCTCTCTCTCTCTCTCTCTCTCTCTCTCTCTTTCTCTCTCTCTCTCTATATATATACATACATATATATATACATATATATATGTATATATATATCTCAGATATATCTATATCTATCTATCTATCTATCAATCTATCTACCTATCTATCTTTACTATACTGTATATATATATATATATATATATATATATATATATATATATATATATATACTATATTGTATGGTCATGCCCTAAATTGTGAAAAGAAATAATTACCTTTTTTTGAGTTTTTCCAGTTTCTAGATATATTGAAATTATTTTATACAGATTTTTAAAAGACATTTGTTTAGCTGTGTCATAACAGCAGTATTCTTCAAACCAAAACGTGTAATGAGATAGCCTCAACAATGAATGAATGAATAAGCTAGATGCAGTTTACATATATATTAAAATATTGCTTAATCTTCTAAAGGAAAGTAATCCCAGAACATGTTACAAGGTGGATAAATGTCTAGGAAAGTAATAATGCAAGATTTAGGATATTTAAGTTTAAAAATGGAGTCTCAAAAAGATAATATTGCATGTCTTGATATATATGAAGCTGTGGGATTGCCAATGTTATAAAACTAGTAAGAGAAATAATTGTCAATGGCTTAGGAAAATGAGCTTAGTTTTGTTACTTTGGTATAGAATTTCATCTTTGTTAGTTGTAAAAGCTCTGGTGACTAATTGCAAAACAATTTAAGTATAGGTGTTTTAACTGAAGTTCATTCTTGAAAGACTGTGACCTGGTAAAATTTATGTTATATATAGGGTGCTATGAGTAATTCATAATTTAATATGTTTCAGGGGCAAGAAGTGACAAATGGCATTGTGAGTGAATGGATAAAGAAACATAGGAATGTATACAACTTAATACAATTAATGCAGAAAATTACAATTTAAATTGTAAGGACAATTATGTAAATGGTAAGGACAGACGTTCTTGTTCTGCATATAATATTTTTTCATGTGTTACTAAGGATAGGTGGTAATCATATGGCTTTATATTTTAAAAAATACAGTTAGCACTTCCTTATTTAATATTTACAGTTTTTGTCCTATAGTAAATAACACTGTATTACATACTTAAATTCCTAGAAGTCAAGTTTCATCTTAGTCAAAAAGAGAAACAACAATAAAATGTCTTTCATAATTTTTGCATCTGAGTTTCAGGAATACTTAACAGACATTTTAATTTTCATTTCACTTTTAACCAAACAAATATGACACAGGCATAATTTTGTTATGTGACAAGGGCTAATTTTCAATGTATTATCTGAGAAATAGTAAAAATAATGTTAATCATTAGAGTGAAAAATATTACCAACATTTAAATGTAAAAGTAAAAAGCCTTTGATGATAATAATTTAAACAAAAAGAAAACATTAATGGATCCAGTGCTATAATTTTTTTCTCAAACTATCATATTCTTGTCATTATTTTACTATTGAGTTTGAAATAAATTTAGTGTTTTGGGCTTTGTCGGACTTTGAAAAGTAGCCTACATAAATATATTTGCTTTCAAATACAGCAAAGAATGTTGTGTCAGTAAAAGATAATAATTCATCAATCCTCGAGGTAGAATTCTATAATGATTCTTGTATCAAAGGAAATAACACTTTTTGTCAAAAGACAGAAATGTACATTTAGAATTATTGTAAATATAAACCCTTTGGAAATAGTTTAGTTAATATGCCGACATATTTTCAGTTTCTCATCTCATGAAGAAAATTGTGTTGCAATATAGTAACACCTAGTTACTGTGTGATTCACATAATAAAAATTACATATTTACTTTTGTAATTGTATAGCCCAGTGAAAAATAATATAGCCTATTCTAACTGTTAATACAAGAATACGACCTCTACAGCTAAGGTTTAGGTATCATTGAGGAAGACAGAACAAGTCTGTAAGAGCCAGAAGATCAGGACAACTGTGGAGAAGCTCCACGATGATAATATTTTTAAAAGCCCATGAATTTTCGGTATGGGGAAAAGAAGTTTGAGTGGGAGGCAGAGGAATAGAATGACGTAAATACTTTATTGATGTGTGGAATTCTCAAAATGTATGATTAAATTAATCAAAAGAAATAGCAAAAAGGCAGACACAGACACACACCCACACACATCCTAAGATAAATGAAGCTTACTAAATGATAAATTTTGTTTTCATTTTTTCATTTTTGTCCAATTTCTAGAGATAGAGTCTTGTTCTGAAGTAATTGCTGGCCTGTTGTTTCATATCTAAATTAGAATTCCACTGAATTCATACACACACACACACACACATTTTCTTTTTTTCACACATATCACACACACACACACACATATATATATATATACTGAAATTATCGTTATGTACCCACATACCGTGTGGCATTCTTCATTTAACATAGAAATATTAGAGAAAAGTCCTATTTAATGGTAACAGTCCAAGAGAAGGAAGAAGTCTCTGTAAAGGCAGGCCCAGAGCCACACAACTCGGTTTCATCCACAAGAGCACTGGTTTTAGCCATCTCTACACAAAGGTGCCTTACAAACGTCTCATGAGCCAGGTAGAGGTTTGCATCACATGCCTTGTACTATAAACGAGAGTAAAAGGACTTTGAGAAAGTCTGAGTTCACCACTGCCCAAGGTTCTGGCACAGGCTGAGAACCAATGCCATTGGCTTGAGAACTATGAGGTCATTATGTTGATTCCTAGGGACCAAAGAGGAGCTGCACCCATATGACACCTGTGTGACAACACTCTCTGTAACTGACCTAATTGTATAAGTAAATTAGGATCCAGTTCTACTCTCCTAAATCACTGATAAATGTCCTGTTTGTCTGATGAACTGGCAGCAGCTATTATTATCCACACATGATAACAATAAGTATAGTAGATGCACATGCAAAAAAAAGATACACTGTCTAAAGTTAAACTGTTCAAGCACCAAGCTACTATTAACTTAGTTCTAATCATAAGTACTTCTAGTTTAATATCTAGACAACTATGTATGAACATAGCTATGAATCTGTCCCTACAATCATATGTGGCTTGCTAGGGTATTATGGCTGACTAAGAACCAGAAATCATGCTAAACATTTAGGTTGTCCTCCTTAGAATATCATCTGTGAAGAATATAAAAAGTGATTGTTCTTTTAATAAGATGTATTATGTAAGCGCCACTGTTATGCACAATGTGGCAGACAGTACAACACTGAAAAAAGCACTCTCCAGCTATCAAGTGGAAAATGAAAGCTGTAACAAGGTTCTTTTTTCATTACTTTCCTTCTCAAATGTAAGAATTAAGAAGTAAAGGCAGTTGTATCAAAGGTGTGCTTAGCAAAGCAAAGTAGACTTACATTCCAGAAAGAAATTAGAGAAGTGGGACCTGAGAGTGGTTGTTGAGTGGTTGTTGAGCAAAGACAGCCCTCTGCATGTAACTTGTGTTGCATAGTATCAAAACTATCTAATGAATAAACCAGGAAGATATTATTTGGAGCTTTTTAAAAAAGAAATTCCACATATTACAATATCAATTTTGTGATTTTATTGGTTTTGTTTGATTGTGTGTGTGTGGGGGGGGTTGTATATATGCAACAGTGTAGCTGTGCATGTGTGGCTCTATTGTGTAAGTGATTATGTATCTGCAGTTATATGTGTATGGATGTGTTTTTATATGTGGTTATGTGTCTTATTATGTATGTGTTTGTATGTGTATGTGTGTGTGGCTGTTTGTGTTTGTATGTGGTTGTGTGTATAAATCTTTATGGACACTGAACCATGAAACAGCATCCACATAATAAGGAGAAATAGCTACTCAAAGACATAATAGATTCATTTGTCCCCATGTCATTTCTGGACTACCTTGCCTCATATGAATTACTTTCCAAAATAAATTAAATAATTAATGAACAGTCAAAGCTATAAAATTTCAGATACATTTAAAGCATACACCAAAAATTATATTATAGAATCTTAAAAGCAGTTAAAGTCGAAAAATACCAGAATGGGAGGTGTCTCTCAGACCACTTAGATTATTATCCTAAATGGTACAGAGTAAGAACGCATTGCCCATTAAAATGCAATTTTTTAAAACACCATATCAAACATTTTCTCATATATCATTATCTTTGTCCCAAATGGAAATAAAGATTAGCTTTCCACAGGAGAATTTATCTTATGTCATCTTTGTTGAGTTGCAACATTGAGAATATATCATTGAAGAATATCTTGTTCCTAGTCCTCCTACCTTGATATCTTTCATTCCTTTCAGCTGTGGGTAAAGAACTGTCCTCTACAACACAGAACCACACACATGCAAATGCATGGACCCAATTTTTAGAAAGTGACTGGTTGATATTCTGAGCACTCTGGAATACTGACACAGAATAAATATTCTTTCCTGTCCATGTCATTTAGCTATCCTCCAGGACTATAGCAATTATTTTAAACATAGTACCAAATAACAGAAAATTATTCCCAACAACTGGTTACTACGTGTGTCTCTTGCTTCACATTGATATTTCTTTATGAAACTTTTATAGAAAAGGACATCCAAGCCTATAACATTAATTCCTACAAAGCTGAAACACAATTGGACAGAGTGTCTCCCAAAATGTGCTGTCTTGATTTTTTGACTTTACAATGATGAAAAATACACAAATTCAGTTCATATTGTGCTTTGAGTTGTTTGTTTGTTTGTTTGTTTGTTTTTTGCCCGGGTTGCAGTCACGACCAGTAAGTTACATTTTTCAGTAAGCCATTTGGCCTATAAGCACTGTTTTTCCACATTACCATGCCACATTAAATCCTTTGTAGATCATAACTATCAGCCGCTTTCTCCTAATTGTGGACAGAAAACTGCTCAGCCTACAAGACAAAGCCAGATAGGAAAGTAGGTGCTATGAAGAACAGGCCCATGTAACTATCATGTCTGCACCTTTTCTCTGATATACTCAGCAAAATGAAGTAACTTCCAGTTGTCCTTGTGGTTAGAATGCTCTGTCCCCATTCCAGTGTGGATTTGAAACAACTGAGATCAGCTACTGGGGCGGGAGTGGTGATTACAGAATGGGAGAAGAGATAGGAATTCTGCAAAAATAAGTAAATCATTTTGATTGCTGCTTGTGCCATTTATTTATGTTTTCTCTTTTGTTAATTTAACTTCAGGGTTTACTTGTGTTAATTCTTTAAATATGTTTTAATTGGAATAGAACTGTATTTCCTCCCATCATTTTTTCTCTATGGAATCAGTCTCTTCCAGTGTGTGTGTGTGTGTGTGTGTGTGTGTGTGTGTGTGTGTGTGTTTGAAGAGGCCATATATTTAAAAGAGATCAGCGAAGTGTATATAGAGGAAGAGGAAAATGTTATAATTATATAATAATCTCAATTGTTATTTTTAAAAGTAGAAAGAACATTTTCTTAAAACTGGGGAAATATCACACAAACAATTCCCAAAAACACACAAAGGGAAAATAAGAGTAGATTAGAATACTGACTTAGCCATTAGAACTCACCATAGAGAACTTTTATAGACCTAGCATGTTTCATATGTCCCTGTTGAATCAATCAAACCTTTATTTAGAGTTTTTATGTAGGTTTTCTAAGTAGTTTGGAATAAATGTCTACTTGCCTAAATTATAAAAAAAAACTTCCACAGAGAGGAATCTTGTTAAATAATGATTTTATTGGAGTTACAGGAGCATGCAAAAGGGAGTTACATGTAGGATTGTGGGCAACTGAAATGCAGATTCATTATTAAAAACAATCCACCTCACTATGTATCTCCACTCATGAAAGATGAATGCCTGGACTGTTCAAATACTATGATGTGAGGAGAACAGAAAATAACTGACTATTCCTCAAAAACTGTTTGCTTTATTTAAATAAATGAAGAAAATCCATGTGAATCCTGTAATCTTCTGGGTTCCTGAACATGGTAAGTTTCACAGTTCCTGAGTCTCCCTGAGCTTTATGACCCTCCATTCTCCCTCTAGGAGTGAATGCTGCAGTTCAGGGGAAATAGACACACAGCAATGATCATTCACCTTCTCATTTTCTATAATCATGATGCAATTTGGTGTCTTTATCTCCTGAGCCTAATAACTTCACAATTTCAAAAATATACTAAACCTTTGTTTCTAGAGATATGTATACTGGCAAGTGAATGGTTCTCTACTTTATTATAGACCTGCATGTCTGAGTCTATATATTCTGGTGAGTATGTTATCACTCTACAGTGAACTTCCATGTTCTCAGAAAGGACTGTAAATTAAATCTTGGTTCCTCCTCAGGTAACCTATGCATGAGTTATAGTACATATCTCAGTCTTCTTTGAATATTTTGTGCCTATTTACTTGAAGGCAAGGTAGTAGCACATACTGATGTCTCATTTCACTGGTTACTGTGATCTGATTTTAATGAAAAGTTTTCAGTTTTCTCAGTGTCATATATTATATTAGATGAAATGAACTTTCTCAAAATAAGATAAATGTGAAATTAAGTAAAATGTATTATTTTCAATAATTAATGTATTCTAAGGCTATGTTATCAAGTATATGAAAATCTGTACCTTTTAATACTTTGAACACCTGAATAAAATTAATCTCTGTGTCTCTTTATTCTTGTCTGTTTTTTTTTTCATTCCTTGTGCTAACAGATTCCTTCACACCTACATCCAGGGTCTCCAGTCTTTATGCACCTTTCCACTGCCCCCATGCCTAAAGCCAACTCATGACTCATATCTACACACCCACAAAAAGGAACACGTATAATCTATTGTCCCAATAGGAGTCTCCTCAAATAATGATTCCCTTCAAAGGTGTTTGTTGCCTTCAGGTTTCAAGATTTCTTTCATTATAGAAATTAGATACTAAATTTTCATATTAAAAGATGCATATAATTATTACTTAAGTGAACTTGAAATCATCATTTTAAAGAATACAGTTCATTGATTGACTTAAAATGCACATACTTTTGATTTTAAACAGTTATACAATATATAGGTCAACCTCTAGCTTCTACACATGCATATTTGTATACATATGAAAAAGTACACACACATATAAACACACAAAAAAAGATGTAAACTAATTTGTACTCTGAGGTATTCCTCAATCAAAACAGGAAATCTGGACTTTTATATAGTTAATGTTTTAGAGAAGTCCTTCATAATTTCCTCATATGAATACCCAATAAGTCTCAGAAGTATATTATATGTTCATACTCAGTTATGTTAAGCTTTTGTCTTTTTCTTTTTTATTATTTTCTATATTTTTTATTTGCATTCCAAATGATTTCCCCTTTCCTGTTTCCTCCCTCCCCAAAAGTCCCATAAGACCTCTTCCCTCCCCTTGTTCCCCAGTCAACCCCCTCTCCCTTCTCTGTCCTGGCATTCCCCTACATCCAGTCTTTCCAGGACCAGGGGTCTCTCCTTCCATCTTCTTGGAAATCTATTGATTGTGAATTGTGTCTTGGGTATTCCGAGATTCTGGGTTAATACTCCCTTATCAGTGACTGCATACCATGTATGTTCTTTTGTGATTGGGTTACCTCACTAAGGGTGATATTTTCCAGTTCTGACCACTTGCCTAAAAATTTCATGAATTCATTGTTTTAATTGCAGAGTAGTATTCCACTGTGTAAATATACCACATCTTCTGAATCCATTCCTCTGTTGAGGGACATCTGCTTTATTTCCAGCTTCTGGCTATTATTAAGCTTTTTTCTATGAATATATTTTTGAGAATAACAATACAACGGTAAAAGAATGTCTCGAGAGGTTTGTGTTAGAATGATTTAAGTTGGAGATTCTATATCAACAATTTGTTGCTGGCCTGGCAACCATGATCTCCTCTTTTATCATTCTAGGCAAATAACATTTTATCTTAGATTCTGTTCTTGAAATATTGTGTATAGAGGTTTATATATGCTACTGTTTAAAGTGCAAAGGAGTTTCTTTATCAAATTCATAGAAAGTTCCCAAAATATATAACATCTCATAGTTTTTCTTTTGACTACTATGAATTCCAATACAATAGCCCTGAAATCACATTAAGAAGTAATCACTAAGTTAGCTGCCAGTAAAACAGATTTGCTTACAGTAAAGATGCCAAGTGGTATGATAATGTCTGTCTGTAAATGAACTCAGGAGTCGAAGGCAGGAGAATTATTTGTTCTGAGTTTGCAGAGAGCAAGCACTACAATTTCCCAGGAAACCTGGATCAGAAACTAAAAATCAATCTCAACACCTTAATAAAAAAAAACAAAAAAACAAAAAACAAACGTCAAGATAAGGTACTATGACCTATCTGAGTTTCATCTTTGGCTCAATATTTATAAACACAATATTAAATTATGGTTTATATATTAATTCTATTTTGATGTTCAAACTTTATAATTAGAAATTGTTTAATTTACAAGTGCATACATTTAAGATAGCTTCAAATTACAGTTGTATAAAGTACTGTATAATGGTATTTCCATGTATACTCAGAGTTGATAAGATTAATGATATTAAAGTACCAAATAGGTCATCCTGCTATAGTATAGTAAAACTATCATGTTCCCCTTCACTCACTGATAGGCTTTGAAAGTCAAATACTGAACCACAATCTCAGAAAAATTCCAAGGAGATAATCTCTCACAATATTCGGTAACATTTAGGTCCACACAGAACATGTGAGAGTCTAAAAAAAGAATAAATGTCAAACTGACAGGTAAGCTCCAGAGACAACTACTCACTTCCTATTTTTAGCCATTTTAAGAGAGATAAAAGGCTGCTAAGATTAGATACTTTCTTTTGGCAGTCCTCATTTTTGGATTAGCTAGATATCCCTTACCCTTTTCAAGTACATTGTAAGATTTGTTCTTAGGGCAGTTCCTTTTGGAATGTAAATTAGGATCCAAGCTGTAAAATAGTTTTGTTAATTAATAAATGATTAGAAAGACTTTGTTAAATGGTAGGGGGCAATTATAAAACAGTTATTCTTCTTCATCATAGATGACTCTATTTTGGATCTTGTAATTGTTTTCTCCTGTTTTAAGTGCATTTGGAAGACAAATATAAAGAAAACAATAAAACTCACTTAAATCACTATGATGGTAATATTTTCATCCCTCGCATGCAATCTCACATGTTAACAGCAATCACAGTTTTGCTTTTATTAGAATTTCCCATTTGTTACTCTAAAATACAACAGCAAGATAAAAAAAATATTTAAGAAAATCTCTGAGACAGAAATTAGAATCAAGGTGGGTTTTTTTTTTGTAGGCAAATAAAATATAAATGTTAAGAACTATGGGAATAAGTTGCATAAAACTTTGTGCTTTGGGACAGAGGGTTTTGATGATGTCACTCACAAGGGTCCCCTTATCCATGGTTTCAATTTTCATCAATACAGTTCTCTACAACCAACTACTTGTCTGAAAATATTCCATGAATAAGTCAATCAATAAGCAATTCATAAGCTTTAAATTGTATTCCACCCTGTGCAGAATAACATAATTAACTGTCATCTTTCCCAACTTGGGTGTAAGTTGTTCCTTCAGCTTACATAACCAGTGTATGCAATTCCCTCCATAGTCACTTATGAGCCATTTCTATTTCACAGATTATAAAAATTGTAGTCTACTCACATTTACCCATGGTCCAATGATGTGACAGAATGGCTGGGCCATACACTCCACTCCAATCTATTATGCTGACTGTGTAATATGTGACATAATTGGAGGAAATATGATATAGTGCCGTAGAAAATTTTATAAGAGATAAGCATAAAGGACACATTTATTTAATCTATTTATTTTTACTTCTTTATTGAAGGTGCGTGTGTGTGTGTGTTTGTGTGTTTATGTGTGTGTGTTTATGTATGTGTGACTGTGTTTGTATGTGATTTGTATTTTGATATTTTGCATAATTCAGACATATAGTAGATATCTAGGATTCTTGGAATGTATGCTGTACAAATTCAAAGGACTGTTGCATTTTCTTTCCTACAAACTTTATATGTTTATACTGGTTTCAAATTCGTTAGTGAACCTTGTCCTTACATCAAGAACTTTATAATGCTGTTTAGCAAGAGTCCCCTTCCCTTGAAACCTTTCTTTCCTCATTGCTAGTCTTCTCTACTTTATCCATAAGTCATTCTGTGTTTATTGTTCTAATTTCCTGACTTGGGGCCACATATATCCTCAGGAGGCTTACACAAATCATTTAAAAATAGCAAATATTTAGTTTAGCATCTCATGTAAAATGACAGATAATAATGCAGTATTCCTGGAAAGCAATACTAATACATGAGATGTTTTGCTTGTCTAAGAAATCAAATCCCTGAGGGTAGGAAACATTCCATGTATTAATATCTACATAATTTCTCCTACTCTGTTTGAGTTGAAGAAAGGCCCAAGGCTATGTGTGAAATCAGTGAATATGTTATTGACTGTCTTATCAGCATTGTTATTTTTGTGATTACTTATTATGATATTACTAATATATTGAAGCATATGATATGAACATTGGAAAACCTGAATTCCCTGAACAGCCCATTTAAACCATAAAATAAAAAAAGATTCATTGAGAAAAAATGTCATGCCAAAATAGGAGAAGATTGACAAATAATAGTATTTTCTAACAGTACATATTGAAAAATATATGCGTTAGGGAGACAAATAAGTTTGTAAAGTATATATACACATATTGTTGTCTGTGTGAATCTAGAATTATATTTTATATGGAATAAACAGTTGTTTAATGTTATTCTACCTTACTATGTATAATTGGTGAGAATAAAAAACAAACAAAAATCTGTAGTCTGTGAAATAAAATCATTTCAAACACCCACAAATCGTTGTTTAAAACTTTTGTTAAAATAGAAATATTTTAAACCAAGGAATGAAACATCCATCTAACAAAGAAAATCTCAGAAACCAGCACATAAACCTATAAACATCCCAAACTCAGATGCTTATACACCAATATAAGAACATAACAACAGCCAGGGCAATATGGAACCATCAGAGTCCCTCTATCCTATGAAATCAAGATTTGAATATCCTAATGCAGCTGAAGAAAAGGAAAACTACCTTAAAACCAACATTATGAAGATTGAGATCCTTAAAAAATTTAATGAAAAAAAAGTCCCTTAAAGAAAATGAGGAAATCAATTATATCTTGAAGACTCAAATAGACCACAGATAGAAGTCCAGACTACTATACCCAGCAAAAATTTTCAGTCACCATAGACAGGGAGAGTAAGACATCATAAGACAAAACAAAAGTAAAACAAGATCTATTCACATATCCAACCCTGCAGAAGATGCTAGAAGGAAAACTCCAAACTAAGGAGGTTACCTACATGAAAAAAAAAAAAACAAAACAAAACATGGTAATGAATAATTCCGTGCTAGCAAAAACAAAAGAAGAGAAGCAAAACATATGTGTGCGTGCACACACACACACACACCACCACCACCACCACCGACATGAAAATAACAGTAATTAATCATCATGGGTTATTAATATTTATCAATATCAATGATCTCAAACCCCAAACCCCCTACAAGAAAACCCACAGATTAACAGAATGGATGTGACAACAAAATGTACCTCAACATCAAAGGTAGACATCACTTCAGAGTAAAGGGCTAAGAAAAGATATTACAAGCAAATGGACACAAAAAGCCAGATGGTGTAGCCATTCTGGTATATAACTTTATAGACTTTTTTAAAAAAAAATTTCTATATTTTTTTATTTACATTCCCAATGATTTAAAAAAGAGATAGGAAGAACACTTTCTTACCAAAGTAAAAATCCACCAAGATGACATCTCAGTTCTGAGTATCTATACCTCAAATGCAAGGTTGCCTACATTCATTAAAGTAACATTACTGAAGCTTGAATCATACATTGAATTGCACACATTCATAGTGGGAGATTTTAATATCCCATTCTCTCGATGGTCAGGTCATTCAAACAGAACCTAAACAGAGAAATAATGGAAAAGATATTATGACTTAAATGGCCATAGCAAATTTCTACAGAATATTTCATCCAAAATTAAAAGATATAACTTCTTCTCAGAACCTCATAGAATCTTCTCAAAAAGTGATCTCATACTCAGTCTTAAAGCAAGTCTGAATGCAATACAAGAAATTTGAAGTGACCTTCTGCACTTTATCAGACCGTCATGGATTAAAGCTAGAATTCAACAACAGAAACAACAGACAGCCTACAAAGTTATGGAAACTGTCTCTACCACATGAACATGAGATAAAGGAGGAAATAAACAAACTAAAGGCTTCTTAGAATGGACAATACATCCAAAGTTATGAGACACAATGGAAGTAGTACTAAAAGCAAAATTCATAGCACTAACTGCCTTCATAAAGAAATTAGTGAGGTCTAATTTTGGCTGCAACAACACACATGGATACTCTAGAATAAAAATAATCAGACACACTGAAGAGGAAACACACATAACATAACACACAAACATAGTGAAAACAACAGACCAAACACAAACTCAGAGCTGAAATCAATAAAATAAAAACAAAAAAAATCAATGAAACCAAAAGTTTTTCTGAAAAAAACAACAAAATATACAAACCATTATCCACATTAACTGAGGCAAAAAAAAAAATCCAAATTTACAAAATGAGAAAGAAATTGACAAAGCAGCAAATACAGAGAAAATCTAAAGAATTAATAGGTCTTACTTCAAAACTCTGCACTCCACAAAATTGGAGAAAAAAAAGACCATCTTCTCAATAGATAGATATCACTTACTAAAGCTAAATTGAGCAGATAAACAATTCAAATAGGCCTATACCCCCTGAGAAAATAAAAACAATCATTAAAATTTCACAATCACAGGGGCTGGAGAGATGACTCAGCGGTTAAGAGCACTGACTGCTCTTCTGAAGGTCCTGAGTTCAAATCCCTGCAACCACATGGTGGCTCACAACCATCTGTAATGGGACCTGATGCCCTTCTCTGGTGAGCATGAAGATAGTAAACTCAAACATATAAAATAAATATATATAAAAAAAATTCACAATCACACCACCAAAATTAATAACAACAGCAGCCACAAACAAAGCAACAACACAAAAGAGCAGGATCGTTTTACCACAGATTTTACCACACTTTCAAAGAAGAGTCAACTGTAATCAGGGGCATCTCTAAAATGAGATGGAATCCTAGAACAACGGAAATGCTTAGGAATTAATGAGGATGACCCTACTAGCTAAGACTCCTAGCATTGGGGCATATAGATCTAGGAATCCACCCCTGAAAGTTCTAGGAGGACCAGAAGATAGAAGTTGAATAGCCAGGACACCCATTATAGAAGCCAACACATGAAGCAAAAGATGATAATGATGAAGAAGAAGAGGAGGAGAAGGAGGAAGAGAAGGAGGAGGAGGAGGAGGAGGAGGAGGAGATGGAGGAAAAGGAGAAGGACAAGGAGAAATGATTCCTAGATTGCCATCTAGCCCCATTATTATTAGAGAGGCTTCACTTGGAAAATACCACTGAAGAGGAGGAGGAATAATGGTTATAGGATCCAGAGGAGTCAAGGACACCACAAGAAAATGCAGAGTCAACCCACCTGAGTCCATTTGGGCTCACAGAGACTTAATGGTCAACCAGGAAGCATGAAATGGACTGAACAAGCTCTCTGCAAATATGTTACAGCTTCATCTTCTTGTTGGACCTCTAACAGTGGGACCAGGTGTTATCTCTGACTATGTTGCCTACCTTTGGGACTGAGTTACCTTGTCTAGCCTTAATAGAAGAAGAGGATCTGCCTAGATTTACTGTAACTTGACATCACATGACTGCTTGATATCCAAGAAGACTGTCCCTTTACTGAAGAGAACTGTAGGAGAAGTGGGTGGGGGTGGGGGTCAGAGAAAGGGGAGATGGAAGATGGGGAGAAGAACTGAGAAGAGACAATGGAGGAAAAGCTGCAGGCAGGATGGAAAATGAATAAAGTTAAAACTTAAAAAACATTAAAAAAGAAATAATGAAGTTAAAATCACTATGATTTTGAACAAAGTGTAATAATAATTGATTTACACGATAATAAGCAATAGGTAATAAAAATCTGCATATTAAACATTAATGATGATAAAATCAATTATACGGTTACTAGGTATAAGTTTTTAGAAGATGGAGGAAAACTTAGATACTTCTTATTCAATGGTATTTCCCAAGCTCTGCTTGATGTTTCTGCATCTGTTTCCATCAGTTGCTGAGTGAAGCCTCTCTAATGATGATTGGACTAGACGGTAATCTGGGAATCATTTTATTATTATTATTATTATTATTAGTAGTAGTAGTAGTAGTAGCACTAGTACTAGTGCTAGTACTAGTGGTAATAGTAGTAGTAGTAATCGTAGTAATATTGATTCTTGATCTATCTTCCCTTCAAAATATTAGTTCTAGTCAATAAGAATGTTGATGGTCTTGACATTTTATTACATATAGAATAATGTATAAACATTTCCAAAGTCATTTAGCAAACTGTGTTCCAGTTTATTTTACTATAGCAGTGAGTGTAAAGTATTTAAAATAGTACAGAGTAGGAAACATTAATATATTGATATCAAACAGATTGAGTTTGACTCAGTTCTCATTAAGCTCTTTGTCAGACATTACAATATTTCAATGGATTCTATGGATTATGAGGTTGAGAAGTATATATAAGATAATGAATAATACTTGGTTGGAAAAGCGATCACTTATTTACTGACATTAATTTATTAAACTCACTCTTTTTTATATTTTGGTACCCCAAATAACCCATGAATTATTTTAATTTTCATATGATAAAGGAAATGGTAAGGCATGTTCCATGTAAAGCATACAAGGGAAACCACAATGATCAGGGGGTAATTTTGCTGTAAATTAAGGTCAAGACCCTGAGTACAAATTTCTGCAGTTAGCAAACATTACACCTTTATATAATACATAAATATATATTTATGTTTTAATCTGTTTTCTGCATTTTCTCTAGCCCTCATCAACTATATTTTAGTTTGTTTTCAGTTTTTCTTGAGCCAAATACTTTTATCTTTACTGAATGTGTATGTTATATCTTATTACCATGACATGACTTTATATTATTATGTCTTTTCACATTATTACTGACAAATAATTTTGAACTGTCTTTCTTAACATGGACTCTTCTTGGATGTATATATGAAGATTGATAATCTTCTAGTCTATTATGTTTTAATTCAAGTCCATTGTATGTTTTTCACTACAGGTTTTATCCTCCGCACATATTTTTACTAACTTTCATAACTTGTAAACTACTTTGCAGTACTTGGGAGATGGCTCAGTTGGTTCCTATCTGGAAGCAACCATAAGGCAGCCATTCCCACTTTTGTATACTCATATAGCCAGGCATGCATATGTTCATCTCTAACTGTAAAGCAGAGGGTGGGAGAGCAAATATTTGGGATCCTTGGAAGTTGAACACTGGCAAGCCTACTCATTTGATGAATTTGACTTCACTAAGAGATGCAATCTGCAAAAAATAAGAGGAAAGAAACCTACCATAAGTTCTATCCTCTGTATACACACACATGGGCATGCTCAGGCACGCATATACTGCATATACTCAACACAAAATGTCAAAAAAAAAATTGTTAAGAAAAAAGAAAACACCCAGAATAAATAAAAACATGTTTTGAATGAGAAGGTCCCCTTTAGGCTCAAATGTTTGAATAATTAGTTCCCAATCAGTAGTATTGTGTGGCTCAGTTCAGGAGTTATGGTTTAAAAGAAGAAGTATGTCAGTGGGGCTGGGCTTCCAGGTTTCAAAGTCATGCACCATTCCCACATGCCTCTGTCTTCTTTCTGCGTGTGGCTCAAGACTTCAAGTCTCAGCTACAAAGGGTGTCATGTTTTCCTACTGCTGTGCTTCTCTGTGGTGATGGACTCTTTTTACTCTGGAAATGTAAACCAATACAGAGCCTTCCTTCCATAAATTACCTTGGTCATAGTACTTTATCACAGCAACAGAAAAGAAATTAAAACAATAACTAAAGATTCAATAACTGTAGTGCTTTGAAAAAATGGCTGCTATAGGCTCATAGGAGTAGCACTATTAGAAGGTGTGGCTCTGTTGGAGTAGGTGTGGCCTTCTTGGATTAGGGATTAGATGTTGCCTAATTAGAGGAAATGTGTCACTAAGGGCAAAGTTTATGGTTTCAAGTGTTCAAGCGAGGCCCAACATCTCTCTTCCTATGGCATGCCTGTCCAGATATCGATCTCTCAGCTACTTCTCAATCACCATATCTGCTGGCACACCTCCGTGCTTCCCATCATGATAATAATGAACTAAAGCTCTGAACAGTAAGCCAGCCATAATTAAACGCTGTTCGTTATAAGAGTTGTTTGGCCATGATGTCTTTTCAGAGCAATAGGACATTAACTAAAAGACTAACTTTAATAAAGCAATTAATGCATTTATAGTTTCAAGATCATTTCTAAATTAGCCATTGTGCTTTATAACTGGTATAATTTTAAACAAGTTAATTTCCTGATTCATGAGGTGTATCATGTGGTAGGAGCACAGAATCATTTAATATAGCTTTACAGTTAATACATAGAGTAGAATGTAAACAGGAAGATAATGCATCCTACAAATTTTGTACTGACTCTTGATCCATCTTACCTTCAGTGCTAATGTAATTTTCTACTTTGAATGAGGTAAACTGTGGAATCCTTGAAGACATTCTGAAATAAACCCATTACAACCATCCACTAATAATCAGGTAATAATATCTAAGAAATCATTCTCACACTCAAAGGCAACGGCACACTGAAATGTCTATTTTTCAAATCTGCCATGAGATGCACTGGTGTTCACCAGTTTCTTTCTCAATGCACAGCAAGTTGTGTGGCCCCGAAGCATCAAATGTTCTTGACCATCAGGTTTAGACTTCACCATATGTGGTCATTCTGAACCAGTGGGAAACCCCAGGCTCCTTGTTCCAATGGTAGTCATCCAAGAGACTAAGAAGAAATTGAAAACAAGTTCATATATATATATACATATATATGTATATATGTATGTATATATACATACATATATATACATACATATATACATACATATATACATATATATATAGTTAAATTCTTAATAATTACTATAGGAATACAATGACCCACACACACAGTAAGAGAACAACGAATTAAATGAAAAAATAGATTCATACTTTACTATCAGACTATCACAATCCCTTACTCGACATCTTCGAATGCACAATGCTACGAAACAAAATTAAAATCACCAAATACTAAAATTACTTATTTTATCTGGCCCTCTGCTTGAGATTGGAGCAACCTTCTTCTGTTCCATTTACAATACTAAAATTTTAAATTACCTAGCATCCTGAGTTCGCGCAAATGTAATCATTCTACGTACTCAAATTGTTTCTGCAGTTTTCCTACATAGGAGATGAGGTAACAAAGGCAAATGGGCTCATGCTGTTCAAAGCATGAGTGTTCCAAGATTATACAGGGCTCATCCAAGGGCAAAGATGACTACATCAGCAACTAAAGGAATGAAAACATAAAATATATGCTTTTTTATTTATTTTTTGGGGTTGTAAGAAACTATTAGGTTCTGCAAATCTTTCACAGATGAGCAATTAGTAAAAGATGTTATTGGCTATAAGTACATTTTTCTTAATGTACAAAGGTTCTCTTTATGTCTTTTTAAAAATGTTTTAAGCATATTGTGGCAGTTAAATACGTTGTTATTTGGCACCCTTCCCAGATGAGCCTCATTACCTGGTTTTTCAACCAAAATACTAACTCTAAATGCAAACTGAGGTAAGGATAACATTGTCAGAGAAAAATAGTAAAGGTTTACACATGGAGCTCCTGGCAACCTTAATGACACCACAAATAGAAACTCCAGTGTTACGTAATTTAAAAAAATAAAATAAAAAAATTTAAAAATTGTTGAAGTAAAAAATTCCAGGGTAAAACAGCCACTATGAGTTTACCTAATATTAGTATCATGGAAATGCATTTATCTTGATTCCTCAAGCTCTCATCTTAAATTTTCTTAAACTAATTACATTGGTAATTCTGAACAGTAACCATACCACTATATGCAATGTGGGAAAGCACACACTGATTAAGTGAGATTGAAATTTGTTGCAGCGCTGAACAAAAGTTTTCTATTGTACACCTGATAAATATCTCATAACACCAGTAAAAAAAAATTAAACACTGTCCTTTCCCCTCCCTTTTTTTTTTTGGCTATAACCCATTATTCCCAGGTCATTTGTTTTTATTTCTCTCCTCTGCCCTTTTTTGCTGTAAAGCAGCCCAAATTTCTCAAACTCTGGGAAAGCATTTCAGTAACCCTCAATAATGTTATGCATTGTTTACATGGCTTTCGCAGTAATTTCAAACACTTTTGTACATCTATACCCAAGGTGCATCTTACAACTATAAAAGATAATAAGGCTATACAGATGCACAGTTCTAAATGAAGATGGATTCTAAGCTCAGGTAAATATGCAGGGTAGCACAAGTGTCTCTCTGTCTTGTGCTATATGCTAATTTGTAAGGACAATGGTACTTCTGTTTGTGTGTGCGTGTGTGTGTGTGTACATATATATGTTTATTTTTCTATGGCATATAGTTAAACACAGGTAATAACACTGGTAGTGATATTATTATGTGAGGCACAGGTAAATTTTGTATTCAGTAGCTACAGTTTCATGGTATGCTATGTTTATCTGAAAGGGAAAGCATTCATAAAAACACTACAGATGAAAATGTTAATATAGGATTAATGTGACAATTATGTTACACAAACAGCAGTTACAGTTCTAATGAGGAGGGCAATTGAGAGTGTGTCTAGTGCTGATACAAGAGAGAGGCTGGACTGAATGGAGAAAATTTCTTAGCCAGAGGGTATCCAATCAGGGGAAAAATTGTGATAGAGTTGCTGTAAAAAGAAAATAGTGTTAATGTGAAATTATAAGTGATGAAAGTTTCTAATTTGGATTTAACATGGCATGTGTCTGCATATATTAAAAATGACCAACAAAGACAAAAATTACCATTATAAATTTTGTATTCTCAATTTTACAACCCAAGCAACAACTTGAACAAATGGGCAAATTAAATCAACTCTAAATCAAAGAGAGTAGAAGTATATTTAATGACTTCTCAAAACTTCAGCTAATTTGATCTAATGACTGAACATCCAAGAAACAGAGCTAAGAGAGTAAAAGAAAACAAAACTACCTATTAATTACAGCCTAATTTATAGCTCTGTTTAAGAGTACACATGTTGCTTGTTCATTTGCACTCCACTTACACATTTCTTATGTAATCCATTGGGAATAAATAAAGAGTGATTGTTGTGCCAGAATCTTTAGAGTCAAGACAACAGAAATAAAGAAATCACCAATAGCAATTGAAGCATATTGTGTTTCCTCATTAATGCTCTTTAACATATAAAAATAAGTGAAAGGAAATAAAACACAATATACACATGTAAATGAGGAAAAAACAGATTCATCAGTTTTCATTTCATGGCGTTTCATGCTTTTGCTGCCTAACACGGAAGTATCATAACTAATGGTGTTGTCAAAGCCAGTGACAGCTTTAATGGTCTCATTGATTTCCCCCACTCATTGCATAAAGAGGTTTAGACATGGGGAAAGCCTAACATCATTAAAAAGGGTTCCCTTTTTGTGTGAATTGTAATCATGTCTAAAGCCTTAACTACAGAATGGAGGCGGGAAATGGTAATCCCTATAATCTTAATCTTGATGAGGATTTTGAGGGAAAACACTAATAATGCCAAATGCCAGGTGCAAAACATCTGTCTTAGTTAGAATCTTATTAATGTGAAAAGAAACCATGACCATGGCAACTTTTATAAAAGAAAACATTTTACTGGGACTGGTTTACAGTTCAAAGTTTATGTCTATTGTCAACATGGCAGGAAGCATGACAGTATGCAAGCAGAAATAGAGCTGGAGAAGGAGGTGGGAGAGGGAGAGGGAGAGAAAGAGAGAGAGGGAGAGAGAATTGGGAGAAGGGGAGGAATTTGGGAGAGGGAGAAGAGGGAGAGGGAGAGGGGAGAACTAGCATTTGAAACTTCAGAACCAACCCCAAGTGACACACTTTCTCCAACAAGGACACATCTACTTCAACAAGACCACAACAAAACACAAAAATAATAACATTCTCTAGTTGACCAAGCTTTCAAATTTATGAAACTAAGCAGGGCATTCTAATTCAAACTGTTACATTCCACTCCCTGGCCCCACAGCCTTTTAACAATCACAATGCAAAAATGTATTCAGTTCAATGTCAAAAGTTCCCATAGTCTGTAACATTCTCAACCAGTTTAAAAGTCCAAACGCCAAAGTCTCTTCTGAGATTATCTTCAGTCTCTTACCTGTAATCTATAAAATTAAAAATCTGATCACAAATCTAAGGTAAAAAATAAAAAAGTCACTGGATATACGTTACCATTTCAAAAGGGAGGTAAGGGAAGCTACTGAGGAAATACTACGGAAAATCAGATCAGCAAATTCCAAATTCTGCAGTTTGGCTCCTCAGATCTTCAACTCCTTTAAACCTTTGATGACCGCAAAATGCTCCTTGCTCTTAGGCTGATTCCAAATCCTGGTAGTAGCTAACCTCAGCAGTAGCCCACTCTTTTGACATCTCTAACATCTTCGTGTCTCCAAGGAAATCCAGACTTCACCCTCACACCTCCATGCAGTCACGCCTTGCACATGTGGCCTCAGTGACTTCCCCTTGTCGTAAAGAGGGTTTCCATAATTTCTTTCTTGTATTACTGTTGACTCTAAACCCAGAATTGCTTGGGTGAAGCTGCCAAGTTCTGCTGCTTGTTGGGGCTGTAACATGATCCCCTCTTTCAAAATCAGTTTTATAGTTTTCTGCACTAGAACTCACTGTGTAGTTCATGCTGACCTTGAACTCAAATATGCATTGGACTCTACTTCCCCAGAGCTAAGATGAAAGACTTGTGCCACCACACCTGGCCCTACCCATTTCTTTAATTCTTTTTCACAAGATGTAAGCAATGCTGGGTGGGAATTGGCCCTGAGATAACCACTCCTTTTATTCCTTTTAGCATACATAAAGTTTTTCTTTAATCTAATTATTTCCCTAAACAAGGTATTTAATTCCTTTGCATTACATCGTACTTCTTATAAAAACATTTTTTTTTATTTTTCCTTACTTGGCTTGCTCCTTTTCATTATAGTCTATATAATAGCAGCCTCTAATAACTAAGCAAGACAATTCATACTAGGCTGTCTAAAAACATCCTTTGTCAAAGATGTTAATCTATAACTATTCAGTTTAGCCTTAAGCAGATATTTTGGACAGGGGCAGAAAACAACAGCATTCCTAGTCAAAATATCACAAGAACAGTCTCTAGGTCACAAGAAAATATTCCTTCCCCCAGAAAGTTCTTGAGCAGGGTGGTCATAAATCTGTATTGCTCTAAGCACTGCTGCCTTTCCTCTTTCTTCTATATTGTCCATTAAACCCTGCTTGAAACTTTCAACTGCTTTCCTCACCCAAAATCTCAAAGCCCTTATTTCTCCAAACAAAAGTATGGTAAGGCTTAACACAGAAATATCCCAGTGATAACTCCAACTTCTCTCTTAGTTAGGGTTCTATTGCTGTGAAAGGATATCACAATGACCTTGGCAATTCTTAAAACGGAAAATGTTTGATTAGAGATGTTTACAGTTCAGAGCTTTAGTCCATTGTCATCATGGCAGGAAGCACGGCAGCACACAGGCAGACATGGTGCTGGAGAAGGAGCTGAGAGTTCTACAACTGAGTCAGTAGGCAGAGGAGAGAGAGGTATGGCCTGGCTTGAGCATCTGATGCCTCAAAGCCATCCTCTAGTGACTCATCTATTCCAACAAGGCCACCTACCCTAAGAGTGCCACTCCATGGTGACCAAGTGTTCAAGTCTATGAGTCTATGGGGACCATGGTTTTTTTTTTTTGAACCACTACAATAATATATGTGCCCTCCCCCCAACTCTGTTTTCTGAGAGGGAATTTCCAGACCTCAGTGAGCCACAGCCTCCCCCATCTCCTGGAGCTCTAAGACCAAGGTGACATCATAAACAATATCTGTCTCTTGAACAACTTAGTGGATGGCAAAATAAAGAGAGGTCATTGGCCATTTCTTAATCTTCTGTTTCTATATATAAAATAACTAGTACATTTTTGGTGTTAATACTGCCATGTAATCTCAGTGGCTTATACTATTCAGCAGTTTGATATTTTAAAATAATTGCACTGTTCCAAAGTGCTGAAAGAATTCTAAGAGGAATATTTTCATGATTGCACATATGACATTAAGCTCATTCCTAGTATTGTATGAGGATAATTAAACCCATGGGCATAAGACTCTTTATTAAAATTCACCATAATATGTTATATGACACATTTCCACACATACATAAACCATTTCACAGCAAATTTACTGTGAAAATAAGATAGTTGAAAGCTTATCTCATCTCTTAAAATATTTCTATTCACTCGTACTACTGAGAAAATAAAACATACAAAGTTACTTACAAACTTACATCTTACACTGTACACTCTGAATTATTTTACTTTGAAATGAGGGAAAATCATAAGCACGATTTTAGCACACAATTACTAATATCAAGGAGGTGTAATCATCTTTTAACTTATAATAACTTCCACAAGGGAGTGTTTTGTTCCCTTTTACTTTTTGTTCATTTTTCCATCTTAGACATTTACAAAACCTCTGCAAAATAACTTATATTATCACTCATTTGACATTCATAGATGACAAGTTGCGAAATGTCCTAAGGCACTTTTCTGTCTTTTAAAAGTCTTACTTTTTATAAGTACTCATGAATTTCAATGGAGAAATATAAATGCATTTCATAATCATCTTGTTCTGTAAACCTTGGTGGGAATTTTACATTTAGGTTTCTTAAAACTCACCACCACTAATTTTGCTTTGGATTCAGAATCCTTGATTGACTCTGTGTCATATTGTAGCCTACTGTGACGCACACACAATTTGTATAGGCTCTAATTGACTTATCTCTTTTTATAATAAGGAAACACATAGTAGATATATTAGAAAATCCTATTAACTAGAATTACATATTTCTTGAAACATGCATCTAAAGTTCATATTCAGTAATATTTCTAGTTGAATTCACAGTTCATTGAAAAAAGTCAAACCTGTGTTCGCAATAGTATGCCGCTTACTCACTGAAAGAGATTTATTTCTGTTTATGATGAAGTGATCTGTCAGTGTGAGACCTAAGAGATAAATGTATGTGACAATTCAAATAAAAAAATTAATATTTAAGTAATATTTAGTAAGAATGAAGAAAGCATGAGGAAATGCACCATGATTGCAATGTGGATTGTTTTTTAATAACTACTTATAGAGTTAGTGACATATATTATGGAACCTGTGACTTAATTGTATGTAGTGAAAAAAAAATCATCTCATCCCTTCTTACTGTAGAAGACTGGTGAACAACGAAAGATGTGTGGCGACCTCATTGCTATGATGAACAATGATTGAACACAGACTAATGATCACACTGAAGGTTATTATACCCATCTTGCCTAGGGGCAGAGGCTTGGAGAAAATTAAAAAGTGACTATATAGATATAAGGCATTGTACAAAATCAAGTGGGGAAATAAATCGAAAAGGTGGGAGAATAAGACAGCAGGAAAGGAGACACACATACACATACACACACACACACACACACACACACACACACAGAGAGAGAGAGAGAGAGAGAGAGAGAGAGAGAGAGAGAGAGAGAGAGAGAGAGAGAGAGAGAGAATGAATTTCCTAATGTAATGTGCCAAAAGCAGGCATTACCAAACTTGCAGTTCTGCAGATGGGATTTGGGTGTTGATGTAGTTGCAATGTAATAGCCATTAGGACAGAAATTCCTGAGACTTTTCTGTTCATTTGCCGGATTCTAGGTTATTAAGGATGAGAAAGTAAGGCTCCATTATCAGTCTGAAGAAATAAGCTTTCCATGTAGTTTTGGGGACTTTCCTTTTTAGTTGGCCTCTTCCTGTAGTCTATAATCTGCAATCCATTAGAGAAGGACAGAACTCACTTCACAGCCAAAATTCCACTAGGTACAAAAGAGTAAGTTGCCACATTTCTTCTGGTTTGAGCAGAAAATGGCTGTGTTCACTCTGTTGCTCTCTCTAAATTAAAAATACTTCTGTGGTCGACTCCACCTCATTGTAGATAAGTAACAAGAATGACAAAAACAGCAAGAAATATAGTGTGCACATTTTAGGTCAGCTTGGGGCAGCTCCTGGAGATGCCTCTCTCCACAGGCTCTCTACTTTACCAGGACTATACTTGGACGCTTTCTTAATCTAAAATGTGATATTACCTTTCTATTGTTGTATGCACAGGAGTATTTCGCTTTAACATTTGATTGATTGTATTATGCAGACAACTATGAGGACTGTGTTAGCAAAACTCAGAACACATAAAAAAAAAGCTGCTTCATACAAATTCTCACAGAAGAACAATGAGAAATCAATAAAAGGAAGAATTAAATCCCCATTTTTATTCCTCTTTCACTTTCCATTCCCTCAAAAATAAGAGTTTATCATGCACTATTAGCAACAACATCATGTTTAAAGGGTAGTTTGTTTGCTGGTTTATTACTTTTTATTGATTCTTTGCCAGTTTCAAATTATGCAACCCAATCCCACTCATCTTATCCTCCCCTTATACCTGACCCTGACCCTTGTAACATCCCCTTCAACAAAGAAAAAAAATCTCATTGCAGAAGCTGTAATGTGTCACTATGTGTCCCAAAAAATAGCCTTTTGTCCACATTTCTTTTCTTGCAAATGCTCATTGCCATGACTCATTGGTCTGGTATGATGAGGTCTCTAGATTTTGCTACTCTATCAATAGTGGGTGCTCACTGGGACTCCTCTAGGATAGCCTACTGTTTGTCCAGTGCCATGGAAATCCTGCAGCTTTGGATCTGTAGGACCTGTGCATTCATGCACTACAGCAATTGGAGATGTTTCAAATGGGTCTATTCAAAGTCTTGCATCTGGGCTTGCATAGTATTTGAATGGATCAGCACTCTGGCTCCCCTGCTTTCAGGTTCCGGAGGTCAGTCCACCTGTAACCCCCAGGTCCAAAGTCAGCTCTACTGTGCAGGGTCTGCTCTTCCAAGTGCTGCCGCAGGTGAGGGGCGTGAACAGCTTTCCTGCTCCTATAACTCTAGGGCCACCACTATCGCTTGCAAGGATGGTAAAGGGCAAAGTGATAAGGGGTGAGGGTGGAGCAGGGCATCTCCCCCTCACTCACAGTGCTACAGGGTAGACAAGTTCCTGTGGGGTCAGCTCTTCCTAGCTGATACCTTGGAGCCAGCTAACATGTGGCCTTTCTATCTGGGTTAGCTCAACTCTACTGACCAGGTGAGATACAGGAGCTGTTCTCTTGAGTGCTGCAGCAGGTGACAGGTAGGGCCAACTCTCCAGCTCTATTGACCCAGTTTGGACCAACTCTTCTGTCTGCTTCTGGTGGCAAGGGCAAAAGGAGAGTGGGGATTACTCCCTCACAGATGCCACTGCGCAGCCAACTAGAGACAGGGTTGTCTCTCCCATGCTCATGCTCTAGGGGCCAAACCCCACAGGCAGATCTAGCTCTACTGTGCTGCACAGGTGAGGCGCAGTGTCTTTTGCTCTAAGTACTGCAGCTAGCCAGGGGCAGAATCAGCCCTGCAGTTCTCCCAGCCGCACGGTGAGCTCCTCTTGATGGCCAGGTGAGTGGTGGGGCCAGTTCTGCACAGCTCTCACATAGCACCATGATGGCCTCCCACCCCCGGTGGAGGCAGTGTAGACTAGGGATGTCTACCTGTCCTTTGGTGGTAATGGACACGTGCTACTGCAGGGACACAGAGCCAGACGTGCCATCACAGATTAGGACCCCCACCATAGTCCCGGATGGCATCACCACTAGCTACGAGTTAATCAGGCTTTTTCTCACTTTACTCACGTCTCCAGTTCGGTGTTCATTGCGTCCCCATCCTTCTGTTTCTCTTTCTGTTGTGTTTCTCTGCCACTTACTTGACGCTCTTTGTAGCCCCTGGGGTCTGCAAGTGTCTGCTGCTTGTTTCAGCAATGGTCTCAGGAGTGCTGTGCCCTGTTCAAGCACAGTATGTGGAGATTAGCAGGTGTTATCTGGGCATGGTTGGCCCTCTTCTGACATGGGAGACACAACATCCAATCTAGAACACCTCTAGGGCATTTAAAGTGTATTTGCTTAAGAGCTATCTTTTGCTAAAATTGAACTGCTGTGAGCATTCTGCAGAGTATCATGGGTGATCAGTTTGTTGCATAGTAGATGCTCTAAAAACAAAACCTTTAGAGATAATTTTTTACATGTAAATTTCTTCAAGAGCTAAATTTCAATATTTCAATATACTGATACTTATCTTCAAGTGTAAAAAAAATGTCCCTGTTATCTGAAATAACTTTTCACTTTTGATACATTTATACATTTTCTTGTCAGGCAATTTAATGACCAAATAATGATAATGGGCCTTTATAATCCCCTACTGAGAGCTTCCTCGTCCAAGGAAAAGGAACACAAATGTATTATCTTCCTAGTAGGTAAAAATAAAAAGCAATTTGGTATCTGGAGCTCCCTGCCAGAGACTACCGCAGGCTACTCCACAGAAGGAAGGGAGCCTACAGGGCTATGCTCCCTGAAAAGGTGAAGTTCTCAGAGGGATGAGTTGTTTCTTTAAAAGTCAGGTGAGGAATTATACTCAGATCATTTTCCTGACCTAATGAGAAAGGACAGGAGCAAGTGGCCACCGATGGCAACATCTGATATTTTACCAGAAAATAGAGGTTTGCCTGTGAAATGATTGCAGTGAGGTCAATTTTGTCTCAAATATAAAAAATGATGTCTTAAAATCATAATGGTCTTAAAAGCATTATGATACATTAGCAGTACTAAGAAGAAATTTGGTAAAGGTCTATATAAAAGAAGTTAGATTTAAATATGATAATCTTGGTGGGACTTTTGGCTAATTATGATGGCCTGGAACACTGAGAAACACTGATGATTTGAGGGTAAAGAAAATTTCAAGAAGAGACAGAGAAATTGTGCAGAATGGAGTTGAGCCTATCTCAGTGGATTGTCAAAGCAGAGGAAGGACCTAGTGTGTGAGTCTTTGGGTAGATACATCATTTACTGTTTACCACTCTTGGTCTTTTATAATACAAATATTTAATAACTTGTGGGAGACTATATTTAAGTCACATATAGAAGAGTTTGAATTTCTGGCAAATGATTTTCATTTTACTACAAGGCATATATTTTTATACTAAACACTTTTCAGGCTTAGATATTTTTTTTTATTTTTCTATAGTTTTCTATTTACATTCCAAATGATTTCCCCTTTCCAGGTTCCTCCCTCCCTGAAAGTCCCATAAGCCCTCTTCCCTCCCCCTGTTCCCCAGTCAACCCCCTCTTGCTTCTCTGTCCTGGTATTCCCCTACATCCAGTCTTTCCAGGACCAGGGGTCTCTCCTTCCATCTTCTTGGAAATCTATTGATATGTGAATTGTGTCTTGGGTATTCTGAGATTCTGGGTTAATATCCCCTTATCAGTGACTGCATACCATGTGTGTTCTTTTGTGATTGGGTTACCTCGCTAAAGATGATATTTTCCAGTTCTGACCATTTGCCTAAGAATTTCATGAATTCATTGTTTTTAATTGCAGAGTAGTATTCCATTGTGTAAATATACCACATCTTCTGAATCCATTTCTCCATTGAGGGACATCTGGGTTCTTTCCAGCTTCTGGCTATTATAAATTAGGCTGCTATGAACATAGTGGAGCATGTGTCCTTACTGCATGCAGGTAAAGCCTCTGGATATATGCCCAGAAGTGGTATAGCCGGATCATCCGGGAGTGTCATGTCCAGTTTTCTGAGGAACTGCCAGACTGCTTTCCAGACTGGTTGTACACCAGCTTGCAATCCCACCAGCAATGGAGGAGTGTTCCTCTTTCAGTATGTGCTTCATACTCTTACTGTATTTCTAGTGTTATCTTCACACAATTTTATTCACTTTTGATATTTATATCACTTTCATATGCTTATGTTCCATGATTTTTCGAATGAAAGACATTGAGCTATGTATGCACAAGGGATGTTCCTGAGCAACATTAGGATATTGGGAAGCACTTAACAAACACTTTATCTGCATACATCCTGTATGTATTCTAATAATTTTTTTCTTTCATTATTCTAAATATGATGCACAACCCAATAAATTCCTTAGGAAAAACTATCTGTGGTATGCCGACTTCACAGTAATCAAATAGGTTTTGCTCTTTCTAGAAAGTTATTGCACAGTCTTAATTTCCATAAATACTAAAAGCTGAAAAAGCAGGGGAAACTATTCTTTAAACTTTATTGCTGATATTTTCCACAGCACCACTGAATCATATTCCCTGAATGCTAACAGAGTAGAGTATTTTTGTGTAAGTATGTCTGATAAGTAATTTTTGCAAGATGGAAATGCAGCTTCAATCACACAAGGGTAATTCATTTTGTATAAAATAATATCCCCTGTTTCTCCATTATAGAATACAGCAAAATGCAATATAACAAATATTGATTTTGCAAAAGTTGAAATAAATAGAAACAGGAATAGATGCCAGTGTGATGCTGATGTAGAGTGGTGAATCTGGAAGGGAGAGGTCTCAGTGAAATGGGCATTCAGATCTGGGAAGCATCAGTCTCTGTGACTGCTGACTGCTCTCAGTCACTCAACACTGACAGTGCTGATCCGTCAGTCCTCTCTGAGGTTTCAGTGTATCCTGTGAGACTAAGGTTTGGACTAAGTGACATTTTGTCATGTTTTATTTAAGATGCTGCAAAGACAAAATCATTTCTGTAAAGATGATTGTTGCTTTTTGTACTTGTTGTGTTTTTGTGTGTGTTTTGTTTTTGTTGCCATGCACCAACTCCGCTTGAAGGATTTCTGTGGGTGGTACTTAGAACTTAGGGCAGTCTCTTAATTCTGAAACAGTCACTCATGTTCAAGTTTTCTGTTGATTTAAAATCTATTGCTCAGCACAACTCTGACTGTAATTGCTAAGCAATAGAACATGACCTTAAGATGATAAGAGCAAGGAGTTATGTGAATGAGTAGCATCAAAATAATACATCTATTTACACCTGTGAAGTTAGAGTTATGAATGTTATACTCAGAACAAAGACAGATACACATACACACACACACACACACACACACACGTACCTATTCACTTATTCACATAATCCCATTTGTCTTCCCTGGATGTAGACGTATTTTTCATACCAATGAAATTTCAACTCAAAAAAATCATGTTTTTCATTAGAAATTTAATAGATTTAAGCCCCCCAAAGCAAGGGAGTTTCTCTTAATAACTGTCAATCTAGAACTTGAGATAGTGCTTGACATATAAGTTAAGATAACATAATAATATATGTAACCTGGCTCCCTCTGTCCCTCCCTCCACTCCTTCCTCTGTCCCTCTCTTGTCCATCCTCCCTCCCTCTTCCCTTTTTCTGTCTTTTTTTCTATTTCCCACACTTGTGAACCATGATCTCCAGATATAAGCAAGGCAACCCTTAAGCTACAGCAGTGTCAGCTACTTAAATACTGAGATTTACAAACACCTAACTCATATTTGGTTCATAGTAGTTAACAACTGAACAGATTAATAAAGAACCATCTCAAGGGGAGCAGTAATTAACGTTTAGTAAGTTCTTTAATTTTTAAAATTAATATTTCTCACTATAATATTAAACATGTCCTTATCTCTCCATGTTTTGTTGACATGTACCAATTCTTCATTATGATGCATCCAATTGTTATCTTTTCATATGTGGATACAATGTAGTCGGATTGTATGAACACTCATCACTTTGTCTGCTGCTATGCTTCCAGAGGTCTCTCCTAAATACCATCTTCAAAATTCATTATTAAATAATTAAAAATTAGTCTTTGCAAGCACTGATATTTCTTTCATTTATCCATTTCTCAGAAAATATTATAGTTGAGTTTATGGCTGAGTAATAAATATGTCATTGTGTGTGGCTATGTGTACATGACCTCTTTATCACTTCATCAGCAGAAGCATGCTGAGGTGATAATGAGCACTGGTGTTCAGACACTTCTGCCATATGCTAATCTTGACTCCTATTTTCCAGCGGTTTGACTCAGTGACATTCCCATCAGCAGTGTTTGTGTTTCCTTGGTGATATCCATAACTGAATGGGATGGCAACAAATTCCAGTAGAATTTTGACTTATATTTCACTTATAACTAAGTATTGTTGGACATGTTTCATGTATTTGCTGATTAATTGAATCCATTTGAGGAGTTCTTTTTCAAGGCAACTTTCCAATTATTGATTATAGTACCTTTTATCTATTTTGCATTTTTGAATCATTTATTTTGGACATGAATCTATTTAGTTAGAGTAAATGGCAGAGGGTTCCATGTATCCTGTCTACTTTGCTGTACAGAATCTTTTTGAATTTAATGACACTACACCTTGTATTGTTTTTAAGATATAGAATTAATCTAACATGAATTGCACAACAGCTGTCTCATACATGTTCACAGTACACAAATACAGGCTGCGCTAAAGCAAAAACAACAAAATTCTAATATAAAACCGCATCAACAGTAACCAAAAAGAGTCAATGTTATTCTTCTGTCAAAGTGATTAAAAATTCGGTTCAGTCTTCTTTCCCTAATTTCTTCACATAACATATCCTTGCACTGTCTCTGCAAAGGGATTCTTGATAAACATGGTAATATGACAGTTGTGTTTATACAAGTTACCGTAATGTATTCCAATAGAAGCCTTATAAATACATAAAACAACTTTTAGTGAATTGAGGGCTCACTGTAGGGGTGAATTTTTAAAATTCCCAGCCATTCTGCTCTTTAAACTTTTAACTTTCAACAATCTCTATTCAATAGGAACTTCACAGCTACAAAGAAGTCACAATCTGTTACACATTTTCAAATATTTCAGTTAGTAATTCACTTTGGTAAGCATTGGCATGACAGTTTCAGTTTGTGTTTCTCCAGATGTAGAAATAAACATTATTGGAGCTAAAATATTTCAGAAGATAATTTCTATTGATATTAAGTTTTTGAATGAAACTGCATATGATACTAAATAATAAATGCTTTAATACAATAAATCATTGTTACATATTAAAAATAAAGAGTAGTATTTAAAGAAAATAATGTTCTGGGTCTGACTTAAAACAAAATAATATTAATTTGGTAAACTTATCAATGGTACTCAGTCATTTGTGCACTCAACAGAACATAGAATTGTGCCTCATAGACAAACTAGGATGACTGTACAGGATGAAGGATTTCAGTGTCGATATTTCTAAAATACTCAAGAAAAGAATCATAAATTCTTCACTATTTTGGCATTTTCTTTAAGTAGTCTCTTCTTACAAGTTGTCTGCTTACATCTGCTCATATTACACATTCAGAAATCCTTCACCACAAATCAAATTTCTATTTAAGGTCTCTAATTCATAGGAAAATAGATGTTTAGGTATAGTTCACTTGAAGTGAATAGAGAACTTTTAGGATAAAGTTATTCATTGAGCAATATGTCTGTGTTTTTGACAAATAAATAAGCTAGAAAAAATGAATTAGAAAGTAATGTGAGTGAGTGAATATACCAAGTGAGTAACCACAGTCCCTTCTCAAATCTTACCTTTCCACGTAATCAAAATGGACAATAGTAATAAAATATATTTCATAAAAAATAAGAAACAGAGTCTGGGGTGATGTTTCCATGTTTAAGAATGTTACCCTATCATAATGACTTTAGCATAAATTTCATCACCCAAGTAATAGATCAGGTGCAGCTGACAGCTCCTCTAACTTCATCATCTGTGGACTGGTCAGCCACTCTAGTCCAAAAGAGAAGTCCAAAGGCAAGCAAAAGGACGTCACAAAGCAATAAGGCTGAGAATAATGAACAACACCTAATGTCTTCTGGTCTCTGTATGTCTGTGAGGACAAACTCATAAATAAATACTGCATTCATACAGCTACACCCCAACACATGCAATGAGACTATAGCCATCTGAGAAAAATATACATTCATAGAGGAAAGAACAATCTCAGCTTTTTTCCTTTATTTCCATCTGGTGTAAGCAAGTAAAATTTACTAAAAAATGTTGTTCAGTAATAAATAAGATGATTTATTTTAATGGCTAAATAATCCACACTAGCGAATTTGTAATAATTTTATGTTAATCTATGATCCCAATGTTAGCATTCTTTTCTTCCTAATAATTAGGCTTATTTGCTGAAGGAATCTTAAATGTTACTTTAGGTTAATTAATGTAAATTATAATAAGCAAACATAAGCCCCTTGTGAATAGCCAACCATATTTTCAAATTAGAACCTTAATTAAAATGTTATGGTCTGGTAATTACAGAGTCATGGAGTCTCATAGAGTGTTCCCAAATTATTTTGAAGGTATGATATTTATTGATGTGCTTCAAATCTTCCTATGCATATTCTTTATTGAAGTATTGACAGCACTTCTCCTTGGTCTCCAGGAACCATCTGGAGTTCACAATCACTGATGATGCTGTTAGAGGAATTCAAGAAGGACATAAATCTCCCTTAAAGAAATACATGAGAACATGGGTCAATGGGTAGAAGCCCTTAAAAAGGAAACACAAAAATCTCTTAAAGAAATATGGGAGAACATGGGTAAGCAGGTAAAAACCCTTAAAGAGGCAACACAAAAATTCCATAGGGAACTATGGGAGAACATGGGTCAATATGCAGAAGCCCTTAAAGAGGAATCACAAAAATCTCTAAAAGAAACACAGGAGAACATGAGTCAACAGGTAGAAGCCCCTAAAGAGGAAACACAAAAATCCCTTAAAGAATTTCAAGAAAACAGAAACAAACAAGTGAAGGAACTAAACAAAACTATCCAAGATCTAAAAATGGAAGTAGAAAGAACTATAAAGAAATCAAAAAGTGAGTCATCTCTAGAGATAGAAAACCTTGGAAAGTATTCAGGAGCAAGCATCAACAATAGAATACAAGAGATAGAAGAAAGAATCTTGAATGCTGAAGATTCCACAGAAAACTCAACAGTCAAAGAAAATACAAAATGCAAAAAGATGGTAACCCACAACATCCATGAAATCCAGGACACAATGAGAAGACCCAACCTTAAGATTATAGGTATAGAAGAGAGCGAAAATTTACATCTTAAAGGGCCAGTAAACATCTTCAACAAAATTATGGAAGAAAACTTCCCTAACCTAAAGAAAGAGATGCCCGTGAACCAAACAGACTGGACCAGAGCAGAAATTCCTCTCGTCACATAATAATCAAAACACCAAATGCACTAAACAAAGAAAGAATATTAAAAGCAGTAAGGGAAAAAGGTCAAGTAAAATATAAAGGGAGACCTATCAGAATTACACCAGACTTCTCACCAGAAACTATGAAAGCTAGAAAATCCTCAGCAGATGTCATACAGACCCTAAGAGAACAGAAATGTCAGCCCAGTCTGCTATACTCAGCAAAACGTTCAATTACCATAGATAGAGAAAACAAGATGTTCCATGACAAAAGCAAATTTACACAATATCTTTCACAAATCCAGCTCTACAAAAGATAATGTGTGGAAAAAACCAACACAAGGCGGGAAACCACACGCTAGAAAAAGCAATAAAGTAATATTTCAACAAACCCAATAGAAGATATGCAGGAGAATATGGGTCAACAATTAGAAGCCCTTAAAGAGGAGACACAAAACTCCCTTAAAGAAATATGGGAGAACATGGGTCAACATGACACAAATAGAATTTCACCTTTAACAAAGAAGATAACAGTAAGCAATAATCACTTTTTCCTTAATATCTCTTAACATCAATGGTCTCAATTCTCCAATAAAAAGACATATACTAACAAGTTGGATATGTAAGCAGGACCCAACATTTTGCTGCATACAAGAAACCCACCTAAGTAACAAAGGCAGTCACTACTTCAGAGTCAAGGGTTGGAAAACAATTTTCCAAGCAAATGGTCCCAAGAAACAAGCTGGAGTAACCATTCTTATTTTGGATAAAATGGACTTTCAACCAAAAGTTGTCAAAAAAGATAAGGAGGGTCACTTCATTCTGGTCAAAGGAAAAGTCTATAAAGATGAGCTCTCAATTCTGAACATCTATGCTCCCAATGCAAGGGCACCCACATTCATAAAAGAAACTTTACTAAACCTCAAAGCACACATTGAACCCCACACAATAATAGTGGGAGACTTCAACAGCACACTGTCAACAATGGACAAATCATGGAAACAGAAAGTAACAGAGACACAACAAAACTGACTGAAGTTATGGACCAAATGGATCTAACAGATATTTATAGAACATTCCACCTTAAAGCAGAAGAATATACCTTCTTCTCAGCACCTCATGGCACCTTCTCCAAAACTGACCATATAAATGGTCACAAAACAGGCCTCAACAGATACAGAAATATTGAAATTATTCCATGCACCTTATCAGATCACCACGGACTAAGGTTAGTCTTAAGCGCAAACAAAAACAATGGAAAACACACATACCCATGGACTTTGAACAATGCTCTTCTCAACGATAGCTTGGTCAAAGAAGAAATAAAGAAAGAAATTAAAAACTTTTTAGAATTCAATGAAAATGAAGACATATCATACCAAAACTTATGGAACACAATGAAAGCAGTGCTAAGAAGAAAACTCATAGCTCTGAGTGCCTCCAAAAAGAAAATGGAGAGAGCCTACACTAACAGCTTGACAGAGCACTTGAAAGCTTTAGAACGAAAAGAAGCAATTACATCCAAGAGGAGTAGGTGGCAGGAAATAATCAAACTCAGGGTTGAAATCAACCAAATAGAAAAAAAAAAGAACCAGGAGCTGGTTCTTTGAGAAAATCAACAAGATAGATAAACCCCTAGCCAGACTAACCAGAGGGCAAAAAGCACCACCAAAATTAATAAAATCATTAATGAAAACTGAGACATAACAACAGAAACTGTAGAAACTCAAAAAATCATCAGATCCTACTACAAGAACTTATACTCAACACAGTTTGAAAATCTGAACGAAATGGACAACTTTCTTGATACAAACCAGGTGCCAATGTTAAAAGAGGATCAGATAAACCATCTAAATAGTCCCATTAGTCCTAAGGAAATAGAAGCAGTACTTAATAGTCTCCCATCAAAAAAGAGCCCAGGGCCGCATGGGTTTAGTGGGGAATTCTATCAGATCTTCAAAGAAGAAACTCAAGGAACACTACACCAGTCAGGATGGCTAAGATCAAAAACACAGGAGACAGCAGGTGTTGGCGAGGATGTGGAGAAAGAGGAACACTCCTCCACTGCTGGTGGAATTGCAAGCTGGTACAACCACTCTGGAAAGCAGTCTGGCGGTTCCTCAGAAAACTGGGCATGACACTCCCGGAGGATCCGGCTATACCACTCCTGGGCATATACCCAGAGGTTTCCCTGCATGCAATAAGGACACATGCTCCACTATGTTCATAGCAGCCTTATTTATAATAGCCAGAAGCTGGAAAGAACCCAGATGTCCCTCAGCAGAGGAATGGATTCAGAAGATGTGGTATATCTACACAATGGAATACTACTCTGCAATTAAAAACAATGAATTCACGAAATTCCTAGGCAAATGGTCAGAACTTGAAAATATCATCCTTAGTGAGGTAACCCAATCACAAAAGAACGCACATGGTATGCAGTCACTGACAAGGGGATATTAACCCAGAATCTCGGAATACCCTAGACACAATCCGCATATCAATAGATTTCTAAGAAGATGGAAGGAGAGACCCCTGGTCCTGGAAAGACTGGATGTAGGGGAACGCCAGGACAGAGTAACGAGAGGGGGTTGAATGGAGAAAAGAGGGAGGGAAGGGGGCTTATGGAACTTTCGGGGAGGGAGGAAACGGGAAAGGGGAAATGATTTTGAATGTAAATAAAAACAAACTTAGAAAATAAAATAAAATTAAAAAAAAAAGGAACACTACACAACTCACTCTATGAAGCCACAATAACGCTTATACCTAAACCAAACAAAGACCAAACAAGGAAGGAGAACTTCAGACCAATCTCCCTCATGAACATCGATGCAAAAGTAATCAACAAAATTCTGGCCAACCGAATTCAAGAATTCATCAAAACTATAATTCACCACGATCATGTAGGCTTCATCCCAGGGATGCAGGGATGGTTCAATATACGGAAATCCATCAACATAATCCACTATGTAACAAACTCAAGGAAAAAAACCACACGGTCATTTTATTAGATACTAAAAAGCTTTTGACAAAATCTAGCATCCTTTTACGATAAAAGTCTTGGAGAGAGCAGAATCTAAGGCCCATACCTAAACACAGTGAAAGCACTATACTGCAAGCCAGTAGTCAACATCAATTTAAACAGAGAGAAACTTGAAGCAATTCCACTAAAATCGGGACTAGACAAGGCTGCCCACTCTCTCCTTATCTAATTCAATATAGTACTTGAAGTTCTAGCCAGAACAATTGGACAACAAAAAGAGGTCAAAGATATACAAATTGGAAAAGAACTCAAAATATCACTATTTGCAGATGATATGATCTTATACTTAAGCAACCCCAAAGCTTCCACCAGAGAACTCCTAAAACTTCAGCAAAGTGAAGTTAATTCAAGCAAATCAGTAGCCTTCTTCTACTCAAAGGATAACCAAGCTGAGAAATGTGTTCAAGATTCTTGCCCACTTTCTCCTCTATAAGCTTCAGTCTGGTTTTTTGTGTAGGTCCTTGATCCACTTGGACTTGAGCTTTATACAAGGAGATAAGGATAAACAAGCTGAGAAAGAAATTAGGGAAATGACACCCTTCACAATAGTCCCAAATAATATTTCATACCTTGGTATGACCCTAACGAAGCAAGTAAAAGATCTTTATGACAAAAACTTCAAACCCCTGAAGAAAGAAATCAAAGAAGATCTCAGAAGATGGAAAGATCTCCCATGTTCATGGATTGGCAGGAACAATATAGTAAAAATGGCCATCTTGCCAAAAGCACTCTGCAGATTCATTGCAATTCCCATCAAAATCCGAAACCAATTCTTCATAGATATAGAAAAAGAAATTCTCAATTTTATCTGAAATAACAAGAAACCCAGGGTAGCAAAAACTATTTACCACAACAAAAGATCTCCTGGGAGAATCACCATCCCTGACCTCAAATTCTACTACAGAGCAATAGTAATAAAAACTGTTTGGTATTGGTATGATGACAGGCAGGAAGATCAATGGAATAGAACTGAAGACTCAGAGAAGAACCCACACACATATGGTCACTTGATATTTGACAAAGGAGCTAAAAACATCCAGTGGAGGGGGGGGGCGACAGCAGTTTTAGCAAATGGTGCTGGATAAACTGGTGGTCAGCATGCAGAAAAATGCAAACTGACCCATTCTTATCTCCTTGTACAAAGCTCAAGTCCAAGTGGATCAAGGACCTACACATAAAACTAGACTGAAACTTATAGAGGAGAAAGTGGGGAAGAATCTTGAACACATGGGCACAGGGGGAAAGTTCCCAAACAGAACTCCAGTAACTTATGGTCTAAGATCAAGAATTGACAAATGGAACCTCATAAAATTACAAAGTTTCTGTAAGGCAAAGGGCACTGTCAAAGGACGAAATGGCAGCCAACAGATTTACCAATCTACAACTGATAGAGGGCTAATATCCAAGGTACACAAAGAACTCAAGAAGTGAGGCTGAAGAGAGTCAAATAACCCTATTAAAATTTGGGTACAGAGCTAAACAGGGAATTCTCAAGTGAGGAAACTTGAATGGCTCTAAAGCACCTAAAGAAATGTTTAGCATCCTTAGTTATCAGGGAAATGCAAATCAGAACAACACTGAGATTCCACCTCACACTGGTCAGAATGGCTAAGATGAAAAACTCAAAACAACCCTGAGATTCCATCTCACACCAGTCAGGATGGCTAAGATCAAAAACACAGGAGACAGCAGTTGTTGGCGAGGATGCGGAGAAAGAGGAACACTCCTCCACTGCTGGTGGAATTGCAGGCTGGTACAACCACTCTGGAAAGCAGTCTGGCGGTTCCTCAGAAAACTGGGCATGACACTCCCAGAGGATCCGGCTATACCACTCCTGGGCATATACCCAGAGACTTTACCTGCATGCAATAAGGACACATGCTCCACTATGTTCATAGCAGCCTTATTTATAATAGCCAGAAGCTGGAAAGAACCCAGATGTCCCTCAACGGAGGAATGGATTCAGAAGATGTGGTATATCTACACAATGGAATACTACTCTGCAATTAAAAACAATGAATTCACGAAATTCCTAGGCAAATGGTCAGATCTTGAAAATATCATCCTTAGTGAGGTAACCCAATCACAAAAGAACACACATGGTATGCAGTCACTGATAAGGGGATATTGACCCAGAATCTCGGAATACCCTAGACACAATCCGCATATCAATAGATTTCTAAGAAGATGGAAGGAGAGACCCCGGGTCCTGGAAAGACTGGATGTAGGGGAACGCCAGGACAGAGTAATGAGAGGGGGTTGAATGGAGAAAAGAGGGAGGGAAGGGGGCTTATGGGACTTTCGGGGAGGGAGGAAACGGGAAAGGGGAAGTGATTTGGAATGTAAATTAAAAAAATAAAATAAAATAAATAAAAAAAACAAAAAAAAAAGAAAAACTCAGGGGATGGCAGATGCTGGAGAGGATGTGGGGAAAGAGGAACACTTCCCCTTCGTTGGTGGGATTGCAAGCTGTTAAAACCACACTGGAAATCAGTTTGGTGATTCCTCAGAAAATTAGACATAGTACTCCCTGAGGACCCAGCTATACCACTCCTGGGTATATACCCAAAAGATGGTCATACACATAATAAGGACACATGGTCCACTATGTTCATAGCTGCCTTATTCATAATAGCCAGAAGCTGGAAAGAACCCAAATGTTTTTCAACCGAGGAATGGATACAGAAATTGTAGTATATAAACACAATGGAGTACTATTCAGCTATTAAAAACAATGAATTCATGAAGTTTTTAGGCAAATGGATGGAACTAGAAAGTGTCATCCTGAGCGAGGTAACCCAATCACAAAAGAACACATGGTTTGCACTCACTGATAAGTGGATGTTAGCCCAAAAGTTCAAAATAAACAAGTTACAATTCACAGACCACAGGAAGCTCAAGAAGAAAGAGGACTGAAGTGGGGATGCTTGGGTTCCTCTGAGAAAGGGAACAATATACTTACAGGACAATAATGGAGGCAAAGTGTGGAGCAGGGAATGAAGGAAAAGCCACCCAGAGACTGCCCTACCTGGGTATTCACCCTATAAACAGCCACCAAACCCCAACACTACAATGAATGACAAGAAGCACATATCAAAATAAGCATGCCATTGTTGTCTTCGGAGGGACCCTACCAGAGCCTTACACATACAGAGGCAGATGCTAGCATTGGTCTGGGAGTGCCATTCCCAGTGGAGGAGTTGGAGGGTGGTTCAGAGGAGCTGAAGGGGTTAACAGCCCCAAGGGAAGAATAATGATATTGGCTACCCAAATGCCCCAGGACTCCCAGGAACTAAACCTTCAACCAAGGGGTACACATGATTGCAGCCAAAAATGTGGCAGAGGAATGCCTTGTCGGGCATCAGTGGGAAGAGTGGTCTTTCGTCAAGTGAAGGCTAAATAGATGCCCCAACAAGGGAAAATTGAGGGAGGGCCTGGGAGTGGGTCGGGTGGAGGGACATATAATTGGAGGCAGGGAGTGGGAGGGGGAGTTGGGGGGTTTTGGGGAAAGGGGAAACCGGGAAAGGTTGTACCACTTGAAATGTAAATAAAGATTATAATTAATAAAAAGAAATGCAAAGATAACTAATGCCACCATTAGCAAGCATAATATATAAATTCTTTCAAGTAGAATATTTTGAGAATATGCAGACCATGTGATAACTAATAATAATACAAATATATATCAAGACAAGGATGAGATTTATCTATGTTACTAACACTGCAAACTATTAGATGAAATATTTTCTCCCTAGGAAATCAAAGTTACAACAATGTTGAACAAAAGGCAATTTACCAAAAAGAAAAAAAAAGGGGGGGGGAATGTGATTACCTTTTTGTAAATAAATGTGTGTCCTGTAGCTAGAAAGACAGTAAGAGATGAGTCACAGTCTCTCATTAGAGAAAATACAGCAATATGAAACAGCAGGTTGTTAGTCAAAAGGACTCAGATGTGATGTATTTACTCTAAATTATAGAATGTCAAAGAACTTTCGCTGTGAAAGTACCACAAAGCTGTGAAAGTACCACTCCGATTCCCACCATTTGTTTAGTAAACAAATCCTTAGAAGATTTGTTTACTAAAGGCATGGGGAATTACTGATTTTATAGTGATTATTTCATTTAATATAAGTGTATCTTATGATCTGGTAGTCAAAACACATCTAGTTAATATGTGATAAAAGGATTGCACATAAGAATTATTTCCCTAGATATAT
Source organism: Tokudaia tokunoshimensis (assembly GCA_036184795.1). Taxonomy (NCBI): domain Eukaryota; kingdom Metazoa; phylum Chordata; class Mammalia; order Rodentia; family Muridae; genus Tokudaia; species Tokudaia tokunoshimensis. Next base: position 18,161,045 of record BTHU01000011.1, read on the forward strand.
TAATGAGTAAAATTACTTCTATTTTTGTTTTCCTTACATGTTCTGATATTTAAATCTTTTACAGCACATGCATTCTTACATTGAATTATAAATAAATACAAATATGTATTTCTTCATGTATATACATGGTATAAAGTAGTGATGATATCTGAAAATTATGTTTCTAAAGTGTTTGTGATAAAATGCATTAGAAACTTTAAATGTGGGAATATTTTATTATTATCTCTGCCTTATTAAAGTGAGTATACTTTAAAAATCACAAATAAGATATTTCAAAATGTCTAAAATGCATGTAAGCTAATAAGTTAAAAGAAATCATTTAGCTGTTAATGAGAAAGAGTAGGAGGTAAGCCATTCATAGGTCATATACACTGAATTGCAAGAAAGTGTTGATTCTGAAGAGACTTTTGGAACAGAAAAAAAAAAAGAGTTGCTGACATTTTAGTGGAATCTCACTATGACTGCATAGACAGAATGTCTGAGTTGCTGGAGGAAAACTTAGAAAACTCTAACTTCATTGGACAGAGCACTATGTTCATTTAAATACACTTAGACCCAGTTCTATGCTGGCTGTTATATACCTGATAAATATCTATATATCTAATATAAGTATTTGCCTTGAAAATGTGAGTATCTCACTAGATAGCATTATGGTAACCTATCTTGGTTTTTAAAATAGAAAGAATTTATACATTAAACCCTCAAAGCTTAGCTCAGACCTTAGATTTGTACAAAATTATAAGCTTTCTGAAGTATTGGGCTGTAGAAACACACATTGTGTTTGACTATACAACAAATCAATTGTAATTACAACAGAGAAGACCACATCTGGGACTGTATGTGCACATACTAGAGCCATGGATATGTCTCAGGGAGAAAGTGGTTATAAAGAACACAATGCATGCTTGTATTCTGCATGTCATTAAGCCTTTTAACTGTATTAATAAAAATATAATTCAATGATAAAACAACAATGAATATACTGACTATATCTTCTATGTGGTAAACTATTTAAAAATGTAAAAATAAGAAGACTGTATTTTACTGATCATTAATAAATCAACATAGATATCAAATGTTCAAGAAATTTAGATGTAGAAAGAAGCTCAGAATACCCAAGAAACAATTCACACATCAAATAATTCCCAAGAAGAAGGAAGGAGAGGCCCCTGGTCCTGGAAAGGCTCAATGCAGCAGTGTAGGGGAATACCAGGACAGGGAAGTGGGAAGGGGTTGATTGGGGAACAGGGGGAGGGAAGAGGGCTTATGGGACTTTCGGGGAGGGGGGAGCCAGGAAAGGGGAAATCATTTGAAATTTAAATAAAGAATATATCTAAAAAAAAAAACAACAAAAAGGAAGGGTATTAAGCTTTGAAATGTAAATAAATAAAATAACCAATAAAAAATGAAAGAAAAAAAGAAAAATGCTGAGAAAGCATTAAAAAAGAAAGAAAGAAAGAAAAGAAAGAAAGAAAGAAGGAAAGAAAGAAAGAAAGAAAGAAAGAAAGAAAGAAAGAAAGAAAGAAAGAAAGAAAGAAAGAAAGAAAGAAAGAAAGAAACATATATCCCTCAGTCACTACTCTGCCTTTTTAATAACTCAAAATTGCTGCAAATTTGGCTTGGCTTTTGTTTATACAGACATTTGTAAGATGTAAGATATGTCTGTTATAGAGGTAACAAAGGAAAGCAGAAGTCAGAGGCTCCAAACCCATTTCCTAAATCCCACTTATAGTATGTTAACATAAAACTAAACACCCATGAAACTATCAGAAACCATTTATTTCAGTGAATAGATTAAGTGTAAAGGAAAACAAAATGAAAGACAATTTACATAATTAAACCCCAAATTTTCATGTTGCATTGCTGTCTAAGTATAAAATAACCTCAGAATTAAAAATCCTAGAGATAGATGGCTACATTAAAAGGTTAATAATAGCTGTTAGAGAACAAGTTTTCCAAAATAAAAATAAAAAAATTAGTGGGTATCACTCAAAGGGAGAAGGAAAGAAAGAAAAGAATAAAGAAATAAGAAAGGAAGGGAAAAAGAAAGGGTCTTTGTCAGGGTTTCTTTTTAAAATATTTTTATTGATTATTTTATTTATTTACATTTCAAATGTTATCCCACTTCATAGTATCTCCTCTGGAAAAGCCCTATTCCCTCCCCCCAGACTTCTATGAGGGTGCTCATATACCCAGAGGCTTTACCTGCATGTAATAAGGACACATGCTCCACTATGTTCATAGCAGCCTTATTTATAATAGCCAGAAGTTGGAAAGAACCCAGATGTCCCTCAACGGAGGAATGGATTCAGAAGATGTGGTATATTTACACAATGGAATACTACTCTCCAATTAAAAACAATGAATTCACAAAATTCTCAGGCAAATGGTCAGAACTTGAAAATATCATCCTTAGTGAGGTAACCCAATCACAAAAGAACACACATGGTATGCAGTCACTGATAAGGGGATATTAACCCAAAATCTCGGAATACCCTAGACACAATTCGCATATCAATAGATTTCCAAGAAGATGGAAGGAGAGACCCCTGGTCCTGGAAAGACTGGATGTAGGGGAATGCCAGGACAGAGAAGCGAGAGGGGGTTGAATGGGGAAAAGAAGGAGGGAAGGAGGCTTATGGGACTTTCGGGGAGGGAGGAAACAGGAAGGGGGAAATGATTTGCAATGTAAATAAAAAAACTTCGAAAATAAAAACAAATTAAAATGAGGGTGCTCCCCCAACAACCCACCCACTCCCACCTCAGTGCTCCACCATTCCCCTATGCTGGGGCATCAAACTTTCACAGGACCAAGGGCCTCTCCTCCCATTGATGTCCTACAAGGCCATCCTCTGCTACATATGCAGCTGGAGCCATGGGTCCCTCCATGTGTACTCTATGGTTAGTGGTTTAGTCTTTGGGATCTTTGGGGGCTCTGGTTGGTTGTATTATTGTGCTTCCAATGGGTTTGCAAACCCTTCAGCTCCTTTAGTCCTTCCCCTAACTCCTCCATTAGGGTCCCTGTGCTCATTCTGATGGTTGGCTACAAGCATCCACATCTGTATTGGTCAGGCTCTGGTAGAGCCTCTCAGGAACCATCCATATCAGATTCCTGTCAGCAAGCACTTCTTGGTGTCAACAATAGTGACTGGGTTTGGTGACTGCATATGGGATATGCATATGCCCCAGGCAGGGCAGTCACTGGGTGGCCATTCCTTCAGACTCTGCTCCACTATTTGTTGATGTATTTCCTTCCTGCACAAACATCATGACCAAGAAGAAATTTTGGAAGGAAAAGATTTATTCCTTACACTTCCACATTGCTGTCTATCATCAGTGGAAGTCAGGACTGGAACTCAAGCAGGTCAGGAAGCAGGAGCTCATGCAGAGGCCATGGAGGGATGTTACTTACTGGCTTGCTTCCCCTAGCTTGCTCAACTTGCCTTCTTATCGAAGAAGCCAGGACTACTAGACCAGAGTTGGCACCACCCACAAAGTGCCTTCCCACACTTGACCACTAATTGAGAAAATGCCTTACAGCTGGATCTCATGGAGGCATTTCCTCAAGGGAGGCTCCTTTCTCTGATAACTCCAGCTTGTGTCAAGTTGACACACAGAACCAGGCAGTACAGGAAGAAAAGAAGGAAAGGAAGGAAAGGAAGGAAGGAAGGAAGGAAGGAAGGAAGGAAGGGAAGGAGGGACGTAGGGAAGGATAGAAGGAAGGGAAGTGGGAAGGGAAGGAAAGAAGGGAGGTAGGGAGGGAGGAAGGGAGAAATATCAAAATACTGAAGAAAGACAAAAATGGAAAGATGCCAGCCAGCAAGTTACCTCCAGGTGCAGGTAAATGATGTCCTCTCTAGGAAATTCATTCCTCCTCAAGCAACCAACAGTAAAGCTCACTATACTTGATCCTGTAAATCATTATTGAATGTGGCAGAAGATAAGGGAGTTAGAAAGGAAATTGGGCAGAGAAACAGTCTGCAGAGTATGTAGATTCAGTAGATATATAACAGAATTCAAACACAGGTGAATGAATGTATTAAGAATTAATTGTTTGCCAAGGAGAGTGACCTAGCAGAATGTTTAAGAGAGGCATGGAAAGTTAAATGTGTCCCAAACTGGATTAGAACACAGTGAGAATATCTCTTTTGGGTTTGCTTAAAAGGAGTAGGCTTCAGCCACACTGACACGTTAGAACACAGTTGCCATAGAAAGCTGTTTGGAATTATGCCAACATGCCATAATGTAATTGAAACTTCATAACATCCCAAAATACTATTAGCAACATATTTGCTTTCTTATAGCTCATTAAATTCAGGAAAACACACTATTCAAATTAATAGAGTTCAGATGTTTGAATGAGTCCTAAGTATGCTGAACAGTCGAACTCAAATTTTCCTTTGTCCTTGCAGCTCCTATAAACACAGAGTCCATGCTCCATCATGTCTACCTGCATGTTGGAAAGAAGAAACTGAGAAAAGCTGTGGCTATGAGTGGATAGTCAGAAAAAAAATTAATGTGTGATAGGAAACATCATGTACAGGTATAAATTCTGGATCCACTTCTCAAGAAAGTAATCACATTCTTAAAAAATGGAATTGCCATTGAATATGCTCACAGAACTCAATATGACAGAATTGAAGGAAAAAAATTATAGGATAATAATGAGATTACACTATTTTCAAATGTATATAAAAGTCTCACTATTGCTAAAATGTTAGTGAGAAAACTTTAGGTGACTCAAAAGTTATTTTTAAAAACAAAAATTCTAATTTTGTCTTTATTGTTCCATTTTCAGTTTTAAGGGGTTTAAATAGGGATAGTCTTACCATAGATTATTAAATTTAATCTTGCAAATTTAGTTTATGTTATGGAACTTACAGATGTTTAACTGTATCTTTAAAAATATCTGTATGGGTGTGGGCTAAATTCATGTTTTTGTGCACTGTAAATATTTTTTTTTACTTCTGAACTACATTTCCACTCTGTCTAGTTCTGTTTACTCTGATGATTTTTATTACAAGATTTTCTTTGTAAGTGGCCATCTTCTCCTCTTGATTTACACATGTATTTGTAATGTGTGTATGTATGTGTGTCTATGTACAACTACTTTTATATATTTAGATTATGCTGATATATTTGTGTATATCTTTGTGTGGCTATCATGTACATATTATATGTTCCCTATGGGCATATACATGTTAAGTATGAAAATAATTTTGTGAAAATATTCTAATGAAATAATGAATAAAATGTGTGATATTGTTTATGGTTCATTTCTCTGTTCATACGTTTTAGGTAGGTATGAATTTGTAGGTGAGTCTATGTGTCCTTTGACATATAAACCTGTATGTCATAATACATATGGCATGCAACAATATATTCACTTGTAGTTTTATTTGTGCTTCTTTTTAATTGTACATTTGAACATAATTTTATATATCATAGAATTTAATAATTGATACTTCTAACCTTTCTATTTTATTGCCTCCCTTCAACATTTAATATTTGGCTGGGTAAAAATGGCTTCCTTTTTTTATTTTTCTTATTAATTATTTTATTTATTTACAGCTCGTGTTGCCCCCCCTCCCAGTCCCCTGCCCAGAGTTCTTTACCCCATCCTCCTTCTGAGAGAGTGTGTCCCCTCCACCCCTCACCCACCCTTCCCTGGGGCATCAAGTCTCTACATGGTTAAGCACATCCTTTCCCACTAAGGCCATACAAGGCAGTCCTCTAGTTTATATGCAGAGGGTGGGGAGTGAGGGATGGGGAGGTCTGACCAGCCCCTGTTTGCTCTTTGGTTAGTGGCTTACATTCCTGGAGCTTCAAGATTTCCTGGCTAATTGACACTGTTGACCTTCCTATGGGATTCCCATCCCCTATTAGCCAAAAAAAAAATAAAGATACAGCATACTCATGATACAACCCACAGACCATAAGAAGTAAAAGGAGAAGGAAGGCTTAACTGAGGATGCTTCAATTCCACTTAGAAGCGGGAACAAAATAATCATGGAAGGCAGTGGGAGGAACCTGAGTGGGAGAGGGGACTCAGAAGGGAAAAGGGGGCAGGAACAGTTATTGGGGGGGGGAAGGACAAGAGAGAAGCCCAGAGGACCAGGAAAAAGAATGGAAATATGCAGCTGCTGAGGGTGCCAGACAGGGGTGAGGAACCTCTAGAAAGTCCCAGAGACCTGGAATGGGGAAAGCTCCGACGACTTAGTGGGAATGACAGTAGCTGAAATGCCAGACAGTGGGGAGATGGAACCAGAAGAGACCACCTCCAGTAGATAGAGCCCTCAGTGAATGAGTAGGGTCATCAACCCACCTCGCTAAGTTTTGACCCAGCAATGTCCTACTTTGAGAATGCTAAGTGTACTTTTTAGAAGGAAATCCTCTTTTTAAACGTTTTGAGATAAGAATCATATATTTTCTTTGTTCTTATCCTTTCCAAAAATAAATCCAGTCTTACCAGACAGTGTTACTTCTTCAGTCCTTTGGGATCCTTTTATGTATCTTTCAGGAGAATCTTTTGTTGTCCCAGTTATACCACTTGTCTTTCTGCCCCTTAGGTTTTGTTTTTTTTTTCTCTGATGTGGACATATCACTAGTCCCTGGATTCTTTTTACCTGGTCAGTGGATGCTGGAATGCATTTAGTTCACCGGGGTTCAAGGAACTCCATTTTCTGTATCTCACTACTAACCTCTATTGCTCTGCCATAACACAACAGGGACAGCCTGGAAGATTCCTTTGAATTGTAGGTAGGCACTGCTAGGAAAATTATACTTTTCAAGTTGTCAGTGATGAACCAGAAATAATTAGATAACATTCTAACTCTTCTGATATGATAAAGTATCCAAACATGCTTAGAAAACTAAAATATTCTTTTACAATGGATGTTGCAAAGTAAATCAAATCAGTGCATTGAAGAAATAATAATGCAGTCTTATGTGCATTTCAACACTTTTCACAATAGTCTAGAAACCAAAATAACAAGTATTAATCAGCTGAATAAAAGAAAAAGAAATAGTAGTAATAAAGAAGGATAGAGTATTATTTTAAATGAAAAGGATGAATGCCATTTTCAATAATATATGTACTAGGAAATATTATTATATTAAGTGAAACAAGCCAGGTATAAAAATGTATGTATAATGTATATAAATATTTCTGGAATATATTCCAGATCTCATGCAAGTAGAGAAAGTCAGGTTGTTACAGAAAAAGGATACTGAAAAGGCAAGACAGGAGTGATAAAATATTGATCAATTATACTCAGCTATTTTTAAAGAACATGAAGTTCTCTGTGCTAGTAACTTAAGGTGAAAATAAAGTTAGATAAGGGGCTGACAGATTACAGAGCTTTGTGGGCTAGAATTTTAAAGGGGTTCTCTTAAAGAGATAATAAATTTTAAGGAAATAGTTAAGGTACATCTAATTTAAACAGTGCAAAATTGGATACCTATATTGAGAATACTACATTTGTACACCATATGTATGTGGAGTCTTATGTGTAACTAACTGTAGTTGGTAATAATTAATAAGAGTACTGCCCCACCAGGCCTCTTCACCAAGTCATGGAGGGTCTCGCCCTGCATCCAAATGCCCGGTAAAGCACGACTCTTAAACTTGAATAGTTAACCAAATAGATTTATGTATAAGAAACTCCCAATTTCATAAAGCAAATTTACAGTGATAAAGTCTTTTTTTTAATTTTATTTTATTTTCTAAGTTTTTTTTATTTACATTCAAAATCGTTTCCCCTTTCCCGTTTCCTCCCTCCCAAAAGTCCCATAAGCCCCCTTCCCTCCCTCTTTTCCCTATTCAACCCCCTCTCACTTCTCTGTCTTGGCATTCCCCTACATCCAGTCTTTCCAGCACCAGGGGTCTCTCCTTCCATCTTCTTGGAAATCTATTGATATGCGAATTGTGTCTAGGGTATTCCGAGATTCTGGGTTAATATCCCCTTATCAGTGACTGCATACCATGTGTGTTCTTTTGTGATTGGGTTACCTCGCTAAGGATGATATTTTCAAGTTCTGACCATTTGCCTAGGAATTTCGTGAATTCATTGTTTTTAATTACAGAGTAGTATGATGATAAAGTCTTATCCCAATTATCTAACCTCTCCAAAACACCAGAAATATGTTTGAAGCCATTTGGATATCCATGTCTCCATCTCTGTCTCCTTCCCTGCTCTGCTCCTCTCCTCTGGTCCACCCAGCCTCCTCTCTCTCACTCTCTCTCTCTCTCCACCCCTCACTTCCCTTAGCTCCTCCTCCTCTCTCCCCTTTAATCAATGGTCTCTCAAGGCCTCAATGTGAATGGATAGGAAATATCTTGCAACATTACATCCTTTCTGTTTAATTAAAAAAAAACTTTCTCTTCAAATATAAATTGAGCACAACTATTACCATTTCATAAATTATAAAATATAAGATAGACCTAACACCCAGTCCATCATCTCTGTTAATCAAACAGAACCTCTATCATCTATTCTATCTTAAAAGACTTAATACCTGACTTATGTCTTGGCTCTAAATTGTATGTCACTTGAAAACATCTATTTAAATCTCTATCAGCTTTCTCAATGTTAAACAGCTGTCAGAAATTCGAGAGTGACCAATAATAACTGAAAATAAAATGGAAACCTAACACAGTGTCCAACACTTAGCCAAGTGATAGAGACTACTGAAAACCTAGACAGGCCTTCTCCTAAAACATTGGAGCATCGGTCTTCAACCTCCTGGCCAGGGTCATCTGACAGACTTAAAGAAACAGGAATTATTAAGGATTAGCCATTTTATCTTGGCAGAAATCAAGCTGTCCCAACTTGTAAAAGTGTCCTTTTTCAGAACGGAGTTTGTCTGTAGATGAAGAGAGGCAATTTTTGCCTCATGACTGTTTCACCACAACAGAAGCATCTCTACTAATGCTCTCAGTTTCTTCTTTGAATCCAAGAAAGGGAGCAGACTAGTCTCTACAAGTGAAATAAATAACATAACATGTCACATCAGTGAATTTCTGACGTTTTTGAAAACAGCTATCTATGTAAAGTAATCTGAACTGTTGTCCATTAACTACTTTCAGCTGTTTCTGATTAAAACTTTGAAAACACCCTAACAATAAACTCAGAGCCTTATATTTCTATTTGGCCCTAAACTCACAGGCTTAAACATATCAGGTCTGTTATAATAACAGCAAAGAAGAACTGGGTATAAGCCCTGTATTTTTAAATATTTAGTATCAACAGAAGAAATTTATACCAAAGAAAACCTTGATTATGAAACAAAATGAATTCTGTACCAAATAAGAACTTATGACTTGAACTTAGTAACAATTAAAATGATTTTTACCAAATGAAATTATGTCTATATAGTCAATTCTATTTCCTCCCTGTTTCAAATATGACCATTTCTACATTTCCTAGAAAGACAACTTAACAAAAATAACCTCCCTCTCCAGCCCCAAATTCCAGGGAACTGGGTCGACAACTCTTTGTAACTTCTTCAAGCTGAGTATGAGCATAGAGATATTATATATTAATTATATTAATATATACAATTATATATTAATATAATTATAATTATAATATATAATTAATGTCATTATAATATATAATTATATGTTAATAAGGGGGTGGGGAAGGGTAGGGAAAATGGGGGAGTTGGTTGTTTCTGATTTCTGTGTCTTGACTCGTCTAGCTGAAGTCCCGAACCTCAGGAGTTCAAGCTGGTCAATTCATCATGTTGATGAGGAGACTCAACCAGGCTGTATTTTCTGTAAAATATAATTCTCAAAACAAAATTTTAGTATCACAAAGACAGATTTTCTACTTGATATTCTGGAATTTAATCCTCTGGACGTCTCCATCACTTCTGATCTAAATAGCTCTGGAAGATATCCAGAACCTGATGGCCCTTTCTGAAATCACAAAGACAAAACTTTTTCCCCCAAATTAGCATATCCTTGAGCCAGTAACCAGAAAAACCTTCATTTTGACCTCTCTCCCAAAGGAATAATATAACCACAAAACTCAACATCACACCCATTATGAAAATCAAAACAATCTATAACAAATGAAATAAGCTAAGATACTGTATGAGCCTCTACTTAGGCATTTACTATATTGCCAAGCAGGAAGAGACACCCAAAATTCCATGTGTGGACCACGTTAAAGGGAATATGAGCTTCCTCTGGCTAGGCAAACAAGCTATATCATCTTGTGTTTGGCTCTCTGCCCAGAGCAGCCATCCTGTTATACCTTATACCATCTATCTGTTGAGCTCTCTACCCGAGCCACAGACATTTAATAATTAATACCTGTGCTAATCAGGCAATAGTTTGTTGTCACTTCACTCTTTACTCTAGAGTCAGTCAGTGACTACTTCCCTATCCTAGTTCAACTTAAAATAATCTAAAACCAATGATATAAATTATCTTTATTCTAACATAACACAATTGATACACCCTTCCATCTGTACCCCCTTATAAGCAGCTAGTAAAAGCTGGATTTAAAACCAGAATTCCCATGGCACCCACATTAGAATTTGAATATCCTGTTAAGACCTATTTTCCCCACTAGGGGTTCTCAGTATTCTCAGTCTCTCCTTTGTTTCAACTTGATGCACTTGAGTCGCATGACCTGATTTTGGAGTTTTTAAGTTACTCACTTAATAACAACAACAACAAATCAAAACCATAAAACTCTAACTTTTAAACTAATAATCTCAGATCTCTAGTAGAAATATGCCCCACGTTGTTTTGCCAAATGTAGTGGGAAATAATTAAATTTGAGTACCACCCTGCCAGGCCTCTGCTCTAAGTCCCAGGGGGTCCAACTCTCCTGCCAAGCACCCACTACTTCCAAGCATCCAGTAAAGCATGACTCTTAAACTTGAATAGTTAACCAAATAGATTTATGTATAAGAAACTCCCAATTTTATAAAGCAAATTTACAATGATAAAGTCTTATCCCAATTATCTAACCTCTCCAAAACACCAGAAATACGCCTGAAGTCATTTGAATATTCACCTCTCCATCTCTGTCTCCTTCCCAGCTCTGCTCCTCTCCTCTGTTCCACCCAGCCTCTTTTCTCTCTCTCTCTGCCCCTCACTTCCCTTAGCTCCTCCTCCTCTCTCCCCTCCAATCATTGGCCTCTCACTGCCTCAATGTTAATGGATAGGAAATATCTTGCAACAACTAACCATAAAATTAATGACATGTACATAAAATACTGTTTTCATAGGAAGAAAACAAAACCAAGATTCCTTTATCCTGACAGCGAACATTATATCTAGGCTTCTCATATTTACCATTTAATTTTTACGGGAAGAATGTCAAGTATTAAATAGAAACATTTTGATACATTGTGGCATTTAGGATACTGGCCATACATGCAGTGGAACGTGTTCGTGTGTCAGCTACATGAAAGCTGAATTGTTATTCAGAGATATGCTGTATAACATACTGGTTTCAATTTCTCTACTTCTCTATAGTATATTCCCTTGTATCATCTCTACAGCTTTATTGCAGAGTAAAATGCCTCCCAGTTAGCCATTTTTAGCATGTCAATTAACATTTGGTCGTACACAGAATTATAACACCTTCTACCATGCTATTTCAACACTATGATTAGTTAAGCAGTAATATCAAGGAAATTATTTGATGACACTTATGTTTGTCACAGCAAGAGAGTTACTCCTGACTTCTAGAGATCAGAAGCCAGAAAGACTAGAAACTAATAGAGTACAAGGTATGTATGTAGACAAGGTATGTCTACATAACTAAAGATGAGAAGACTTAACTCATATTTATTGTGAAATGATAAAACAGTAGAAGGTAGAGGGTGGGTAGAAAACTTAGGAAGAGGGGGGAAAAGGAATGAGTGGAAAAACATAAGAATACAAAAATAAGGAAAACAGAGGCAATTTGGAGAACAAACCACATACTCAGATTGGTTAAAACATCTGTGTCTTTGGAAATATTCTATTGAATAATAGTAACCCTATAGAGTTACTTCACAACCATGAGTTTAATGAAATTGTTTGATGAAAATATGTCTTTCATGCATTTTAACATTGTCATAAATATATCCACAGATGCATACATACTCAGATACCTGTATCAAGAAAAATATTAGTAAAAATTACCAATCTCTTGCTTTCTTTGATCTGGCAGTGGAAGCTATTTTTGAGTTATTTTTGCCTAATGAGGGTGTCAATAAAATTTTGAATCCCTTGAGCAGTTATTTCCCAATTGTTACTCTGAAACAATCATGGTAAAAATAAAAATGGACAAGAGTAATGCTGGGGGCTTTCTGTTGAAAAAATTGTGTTAAGTATTTTGGGTTCCGGCAAAATGCATTTTTTGATTAAAAAAAAAAAGACAGTAAATATCTAAGAATGTAGACATTTTCCATTAGCAGTCCACTTACCCTGGATATCATCACAAACTGACAGCAATTAAAAATAAATAAATAACCCCCCAAAACAAGCAGAAATAATTTAACTTAATTACTAAATGCCATGGCACTGTATCATTATCTCATATTAATTGCAGATAATGAAAGCTACAGTGTATTTTAAAATTAAAATTTAAGAGCTATTCACTGAGTCTTTAGAGAAAAAATAGAAATGAGCTATTTAGGGTTCCACATTTAAGCACACTTTCTTTTCAGACATGATGATAGGAAAGCACCCTGCAGGCAGGAAAGGGTTGGGACAGGAGTTAGAGATGGACGAATGAGTGAGAGAAACAATAACCATAATGCATAATATAATTGTATAAAATTGTCAATGAAAAATACTTATAAAAGTATATATATATATATATATATATATATATATATATATATATCTCAAGATGATATCTCCATTTAGTATTTTTTATAGTATTTGTAACATGCCAGTGGTGTATCTTAAAAACATAAAAAAAATAGTTTTACTCAGAGTTACTTGCATATCTTTCTTGACCGTGGCTTACTTTAATGCCAATTAAAATTAATGATCTTAGTAAACAGAGAATCACTCTGTACAAGAATCATTCTTTTGACTCCGTCCAGAGGAAAAGGGAAGCTAATTTCAAATTTTCAATTATCTCTTCTCTCTTTCAAATCTAATTCCCCAGCCTTCTTCCCAGCTCTGTATCAGTCCTGCTCCTGTGTTATCCTTTCCCTGATACCTCAATTCGAGTGGATTACACATATCATTCTTTCCAAGCTTCTTTCCCCACACTCAATGCTTTCTCTCTGTCCACAACCCCAGCAGGCACTACCTGGGGAGCTACAGGGCAGTCCACCTAGATAAACAGGTAAGCTAACTGCGAATTTCCACCTATTCTTCCTCTCCCCCAAGACTATTTCTCAGGCTCTTCCTTAGTTCTATGGCAGAGCAACTGCTGCTATAGCCCCTTCCTATTTGACCTACATTTCCAATGATCCGGTGTACATTTTCCTCTAAACTATCTACCCTAAACTCATTATTTTCTCAGCTTCCAGAAACAGCAAGCATTCTCTGGGAACCTGCCAGGTGGAAGACACTGAAGAAATAATTTAAAGTAGATATCAGAAGATGAATAGATCACTCATGTCATGGACAGTGGGGTTAAAATAATAAACATGGTCATGCTACCAAAAGCAATTATTCAATGCAACCTTCATCAAAATTCTAACACCACAATTATTCACAGAGCTTGAAAGGACATAAATATAGCCTGCTGAGTTAATTTAGCATTACTATTATGTATATTTTTAGGATTTTGAGCATTAAAACACAAATAAACAACAAAATCCCAAAGCCATCAAATTTATGGTTGATGGTAAAATACATATCTTTAAAAATCCACAAAATCAAAGCAACTAATAATCTCCAATTCTGACTCTATGAATGTAATAACAAAAATCATGGGGATGAAAGACAATAGAACTTGGATGCAGAGTCAAGAGAATTGTTGGGGCCTCATGGCCTAAGTAGCCTGTTTTATTGAGCAATGAATAAGAAAGACGCTTTCTCCAAACAAGGTGAGCTGTGAGATGGTCTTTAAGATTGTTTTTTCACATGTGTGCTGAAGCATACATTTCTTCACTCTCTCACAGGAAAACATAGACCATGCACACATACATGCCAAAGTTTGTTACTTCCATAGACTACAATTAAGGATCTGGTCTTGAACCAATGTACAACACACACACACACACACACACACACACACACACACACACACACACAAACCCACCACATAGATACATTTATTGCATTAGAAACCTATTCTCAATTCTTTATCCTCAAGAGGAATGACATCCCTCTAAAAAATAACCTTTGACTCACATATATGAGGCCCTGGAATCAACCCTGAGCACTATAAGATTATTAATCATAAATTGTGAACAAGATATAGGGTAATAATAAAAATAATGGTTCTAAACCTGTCACCATCTCTGACTATTCCCATGCTCTCCTCTATTTTATTCTTCTCTCCTTGGCTGCTCTGTGGTATACACTTGGGCAGTTGTCCTGCCACTGCATTGTCCCTCGACATCTAGTCAGAAAGTATTTCCCAGGAGCACATTTTTATCTTGAAATGATTACAACTAGACAAGTTAATAGATCTAATATTAATTTCAATGTATTTATATAGATATCCAGAGTTTTTCCATTGTAACCACCAATCAAACGTTCAAATGCTATTACTGAAAGGTCCCCTGTTCCATTAATTTTATAAAGCGTGCCATACTAGATATCTGATACTCCTTTTGCTAAGTTTAATAATGTTATTTTACTAATTAATCTGCTTTATAATATGTATGAACTTTGAAATACTCATGGGTATAGATAGATAGATAGATAGATAGATAGATAGATAGATAGATAGATAGATGAAATGTAGGTCATGATAAAATGTTTTTACTTTTTGGGTAAAGAATGTCAGATATATGCCTAAGCATAATCATTTTTGCTGAAATGAAATGCATTTTCATTAAAGAGCTTTATGCTTTTTTGAAAATATATGTCTTAGTAACTGTTTTATTGCATGATGAAAGCAACCCATAAAATAGAACATATAGTGATTTGCTTATAATTTCAGAGGTTCAGTCCATTTTCATAAGGACAGGGAACATGGTAGCAAGCCTTCTGCTGGAATAGTAGCTTATTGCTACATCTTGATGCATAGGCTGAGAGGGAGAGAAACAAAGAAGGGGGCAGGGTAGAAGGAGAAGGAGAGAGGGAGGAAGGGAGATGATAGAGACAGAGAAAGAGGGAAAGAAATGGAGACAGAGACAGACAGATCTCAAACCTGGATCTGATATAAGCTTTTAAAACTTCAAAACTCTTCCATCTTTCACCCCCACCTCCTCCCCAACCTTACCATACCCTACTCTACCCCCAGTGATACACTTTTTCCAAAAAGACCACACCTCCTAATCCTTCTAATTTTTTGAAAGACCTCCACTCCGTGGTGACAAACTATTCAAGTATATGAGCCCATAAAAGCCATTCTTATTTAAATCACCACAGTATACATTTAAAATCTTTATATATTATTATTTACAAAATGTATTAGTCAATGAAATTGAGCAGTTTATTGTTGTTAATATTTAATCATTACTCTGAATGTATCTATGTATCAGTGATGTTCACTTTGATTGACTAATTTTTCATACTCCTTTGGATTATAATGGACATATTGATATTTTATAAGATATTCAACATCACCGGTAATGACAAAAATATATGACTTCACATTGATTGTACAAATCAGTCATTTTCTCCTTTCCTTTAATATGTTATATATAATAATGTAAAGAGAAACTGAGGTTATAAATTTAACTGAAAAAAAAATGTCTGCAACTGAATTGTATATACTCTGTCATTATGTTTTCCCTTTATGCCAAATAGATTAGATAGATAGATAGATAGATAGATAGATAGATAGATAGATAGATAGATAGATAGATAGATTATATATGTATATATATATATATATCAATGTCATACTAAAGTCAAAATTGATACAAACACATCTTTTTAAAATCTAGTATTAGATAGATGATTTCACTTTACTTTGTGAAATCGTCATTTCTATAACTTTCTGAGAATCTCGTAGAGTGCATTTAGATCATATTTATGCTCGCTTGACTTACTCTTCACAGATCCAACTCTTCTCTCTTCACCCAATTATTTTCTTCCTCATTTATGTCAACTTGTACTGAAAAAAAATCTTGTTTATTTTTGGAGTGTAATTGATTTATCAGATGCTACACTCACAGAAAACTGACACCTTCTAAGCAACTAACATCTCCCAAGACCTCCTCCGTAGGTGTGATGGTTTGTATATTCATGGGCCAGAGTCTGGCACTATTAGGATGTATGGCCTCGTTTGAGTAGGTGTGTTCCAGTGGGTGTGGGCTTTAATACCCTAGCTGCCTGGGAGGTGGTATTTGGCTAGCAGCCAACAAATGAAGATGTAGAACTTTCAGCTCCTCTGACACCATGCCTGCTTACATGTTCCCACCTTGATGATATGGACTGAACCTTTGAACTTGTAAGTCAGACCCAATTAAACCTAGTCCTTATAAGAGTTGCCTTGTTCATGGTGTCTGTAAAATCCTAAGACACTAGGTATGGGACTTCCTGTGTTTGAGGACAGCTTTTGTTAATGCTGCTGCAACTCTGGTGAGTTTGTATGTCCAGCTGTCCTGCTGGGTCCACAGAATGCCCTGTTCTCTGGCTTCTTTACTAATGAATAGAAAATTTTGCTGAACACTAAAATTGATGAATGTAATCGACCAATGTAATTGAATTAATTAGGCCAGTAGTGGACTACAGTGTGTACCCTTGCTTGTGATTACACATACTTTCTGAAGCTGTATTGGAAGCTAAAATGACCTTGGCTTCTCAGCTTTTATTATCATCAGAAATCCCTAAACATCTCTAAAAATGGGATTAATATTGGCATTTCTTTTAGTCATTATCCATTGCTATAATATGGCTGTCTTTCTGATATAGTAGTAACATGATTGTAGTAAAAGTGGTCTAATAAAATCTAATTAACTCTCAAAATTTTAGTTAACTTACACTCAATTACAGAATTTTTAAAATAAGAATCCTGAAATAACTCCAAAATGAATTTATTTTATTTGACAGTAGTTTGATGTGGGGAATTATTTTACTTTATGAGATTACATAGTAAATATGTGTATCTAGATGTACATGTGTGGATATTATTTGGGAATAGTTCCATTCCTCTTGCCTCTTGGCATAGAGAAGCTCAAAGTCTTGATTATGTAAATCCATTAAAAGTTTGTAGGAGAATAACTTAAGACCAGAAACTTGGTTAAGTGTTTTTATGTTGTTAAGTACTAAGCTCTTCTCAGAGGGAATCCTACATGAAAGCCAATTTTCATGCATTAAAGGCCCTACCTGCTTCTACAGTTGTGCTCTTTCTGTGAAGGGAACATACATGGAATTTTTCTCCCAGATTGCACTCTAAGGTTTTTGCTGCCTAGAAATATTAAAGAGTCATAAAAGAACTAAAGAAAGCAGAGATAGGAGATAAGGAAGAAATGGGGCCCATGGAGCCCACGCAGCATCTACTCAAGTCATTCAAGTTCAGTGCTGTGGAGAAATTGCAGAAAGAGGTAACTGAAATTAGAGGATCTCAAAATTTGAATATATAAAAGCTAACAGGGTAACTTATTTTCCTGACTGGTGAAGTGAAGTCATTGTAAGACTTTAGTAGTTATGTTACTTCATCAGCTTTGAAACTATTCTCAAAATCAACAAAAGTTGAGATCAAATAAATTATTTATTAATTGTAATTTATTGTAAATTATGTATTTGCTTAGATGTATACAATGTATCAACTTCTATTATAGCTGAAGTTTCAGCAGTCTTTTCACCTAGAAGTAGTAAAGAAATTATTTACAATAAACAACTTCACAAATAAAAAGAATCAGATATATTTACATAATATTTTATCGGTATCAGAAGAAAATAATAAAAATTTGGAAATAAGATAAAAATGCACACCATGTTATGTGTTAAAAATAAGAATTATGCAGAAAGATTCACCATTTGCATTTATATATATTTTTTAATTAAGATTTCCCTTGTGATGTAAATCATGTGCTGCTACTTCTGACCCTTATCTGTTGGCCTTTGAGAAATCTCAGTTCCTAACTCTAGCAGAAATTGCTAGGGTTTGTTGTTTTCCATATTTATTGCACTATTTAATTGCATCAGTCATGTATTTTAATAGACTTTTTTAAAAAACTTTTTTTTTATTTTATTTTTTTAATTTACATTCCAAATCACTTCCCCTTTCCCGTTTCCTCCCTCCCCAAAAGTCCCATAAGCCCCCTTCCCTCCCTCTTTTCTCCGTTCAACCCCCTCTCGTTACTCTCTCCTGGCGTTCCCCTACATCCAGTCTTTCCAGGACCAGGGGTCTCTCCTTCCATCTTTTTAGAAATCTATTGATATGCTGATTGTGTCTAGGGTATTCTGAGATTCTGGGTCAATATCCCCTTATCAGTGACTGCATACCATGTGTGATCTTTTGTGATTGGGTTACCTCACTAAGGATGATATTTTCAAGTTCTGACCATTTGCCTAGGAATTTCGTGAATTCATTGTTTTTAATTGCAGAGTAGTATTCCATTGTGTAAATATACCACATCTTCTGAATCCATTCCTCCGTTGAGGGACATCTGGGTTCTTTCCAGCTTCTGGCTATTATATCATTCACCACGATCAAGTAGGCTTCATCCCAGGGATGCAGGGATGGTTCAATATAAGGAAATCCATCAATGTAATCCACTACATAAACAATCTCAAAGAAAAAAACCACATGGTCATCTCATTAGATGCTGAGAAAGCATTTGACAAAATTCAGCATTCTTTCATGCTAAAGGTCTTGGAAAGATCAGGATTTCAAGGCCCATATCTAAACATAGTAAAAGCAATTTACAGCAAACCAGTAGCCAGCATCAATCTAAACGGAGAGAAACTTGAAGCAATCCCACTAAAATCAGGGACTAGACAAGGCTGCCCTCTCTCTCCATATCTTTTCAATATAGTACTTGAAGTTCTAGCTAGAGCAATTAGACAACAAAAAGAGGTCAAAGGGATACAAATTGGAAAGGAAGAAGTCAAACTATCACTATTTGCAGACGATATGATAGTATACATAAGCGACCCAAAGAACTCCACCAGAGAACTCCTACAGCTGATAAATGACTTCAGCAAAGTGGCCGGATATAAAATC
Source organism: Tokudaia tokunoshimensis (assembly GCA_036184795.1). Classification (NCBI taxonomy): domain Eukaryota; kingdom Metazoa; phylum Chordata; class Mammalia; order Rodentia; family Muridae; genus Tokudaia; species Tokudaia tokunoshimensis. Next base: position 18,180,307 of record BTHU01000011.1, read on the forward strand.
AACTCAAGCAAGTCAGAAGCCTTCCTATACTCAAAGGATAAGCAGGCTGAGAAAGAAGTAAGAGAAATAAAAAACTTTTAAGATGCTTTTTCATAATACTGAATTTAGATTTCAGTGTTTTCCAGAATTTATATGTTGCAGAATGTAAGGATCAGTTTCAAGGACTATTCATTTACATTTATTTTTGTGTATTTCCTATGTTGCCTATATTTTTAGGGTATTAATTCAATATCCTAGAAAATATGAAAGCTTTAAAAAATCATATAAAGCTTTTACCATAAAAATAATGGTGTAGCATAAAGTCTTTTCAACAAATTAATTACTCAAATATCTCTTCAATTTTTCTTTTTTTTAAAATTAGATATATTCTTTATTTACATTTCAAATGTTGTCCTGTTTCCTGGTTCCTCCCGCCCTAAAAATACCCATCCCATCCCTGCTCCACCTGCTCACCTATCTACCCACTCCCGCTTCCCTGTCCTGGCATTCCCAGCATTCCCCTATACTGGGGCATCTAACCTTCTCGGGACCAAGGGCCTCTTCTCCTTTTGATGACCAACAAGCTATCCTCTGCTGCATATACATCTGGAGTCACGGGTCCCTTTATGTCTACTCTTTGGTTGGTGGTTTAGTCTCTGGGAGGTCTGGAGTTCATTGGGTGGTTCATATTGTTGTTCCTCCTATGGCACTGCAAACTTCTTCAGCTCCTTGGGTCCTTTCTCTAGCTCCTCCATTCGAAACTGTGTGCTCAGTTCAATGGATGGCTGAGAGTGTCCCCCTCTGTATTTGTCAGGCACTAGCAGATCCTCCCAAGTGACAGCTATATCTGGCTGCTGTCAGCAAACACTTGTTGGCATACAAAATAGTGTCTGGGTTTGGTAACTGTACATAGGATGGATCCCTAGGATGGTCTTTCCCTCAGTCTCTTATCCATACTTTGTCTCTGTATCTCCTCCTGTGGATATTTTGTTCCCCCTCCTAAGAAGGACCAGAGTATCCATACTTTGTTCTCCCTCTTCTTGAGCTTCACTTGGTCTGTGAATTGTATCGTGGGTATTCCAAGCTTCTGGGCTAATATCCACTTATCAGTAAGTACATACCATGTTTGTTCTTTTGTGGTTGGATTGCCTCACTCAGGATGATATTTTCTAGTTCCATCCGTTTTCCTCACCTCACAACTGTCAGAATCGCTAAGATCAAAACTCAGGAGACAGCTGGTGTTGGCGAGGATGTGGAGAAAGAGGAACACTCCTCCACTGCTGGTGGGACTGCAAGCAGGTACAACCACTCTGGAAATCAATTCTCTTTTCTGTCAGTTCCTGAGAAAACTGGGTATAATACTACTGGAGGACCCTGTTATACCACTCCTGGGCATATACCCAGAGGATTCTCTAGCATGTTATAAGGACACATGCTCCACTATGTTCATAGCAGTCTTATTTATAATAGCCAGAAGCTGGAAAGAACCCAGAAGTCCCTAAATGGAGGAATGGATACAGAAAATATGATGCATTTACACAACATAATTCTACTCAGCTATTAAAAGCAATGCATTCATGAAATTCTTAGGAAATGGATGGAACTAGACAATTTTTCTTTTGTAACATCATCATCACCATTAGAATTATTACTTGTGTATGTGTTTGTGTGTGTATGTGTTCTTGGCACATGAGTGGAGGTTAAAGAATAACTCTACAGAGTTGATTCTTTCTGTCCATTATTATGTGGGTTGTCACAATTTTATGTGCATTGTCAAGTTTGCATTACTTTTACCTACTGCCATCCTCAGCTCTTTTCAGTTCCCACTTTCCCACTTGTATTCTAAAGAATGTATAAACTGGTATGTGTATGTTCAATTTGAAATCATATTTAGAGATATGTAGGATATTTTTGAATTAATTCTCTTTTCTATATATTAAAATTAATAGAAACTTTTCTAGTGTTTTCTACTAAATATGTAAAGATGTTGCATTTCTTAGTCTTGATATGTGTTTGCTTTTACTAACTGGAAGAATTAAAGAATTTACTAAGCAGCTCAATGTAAAATCTTGTTATAAATGTGTAGTAAACATGCATCAACCTGAACCTGAAGCTACATGTGTGACTAAACTGTATTCCTCAGCTTCAAAGTTGTTGTGATTTATTTCCTGAAGCTGTGATCTTATTCTGAACACACCACAATGCACAAGAGCAGATATGTGTCACTTATTTTTATAACATTAAAAAAAGAACACTCAGAGGTCAGATGGGATTATTAGAATTACACAAATATGAAACCAGTAGCTGCTTAGTAACTTTCATTAATGTATTATTGCACTTTAATATTCCAGAAGGAGAAGCTTGGGAAAGATGGAAAAGAGAGATATTGAGATGCCTTGGAGTTGACCTTGGAGCTCTTCTGTGTCTACAGTGTTCTGCTGCTGGCCTCTGAACCACTGCCTGAAGGAGAAAACTACATGGCACGTCAGGTCACTAGGAACATAAAAATTAGAGTAGAACACAACACCAAGGGCAGGCATTTCTTACCACAATACTTCATTTTTTTTCTTTAATATATATCATGCTGATACCTGCTAGGAAGGAACTAGAAACCTAGTAAACGTGTCTGCTGATGATCATCTTGCCCTTTGTGGATAAGCAGTTTGAGCCCGCAGTAAGATTCCACTGCTCTATCAGACACTAAGGCACCAGAGGCACTTTCCCCATTGCCAGACAGGAAAAAAGTGAAATGTCTGGACCCTGGCTTTATTAAAATGCCACTTATATGGCGTTATAAGAACCATTTCTCCTTTATTTTATTTTTTTCTGTTTTTCTTATTAATTTCTGTTTACTCTCCTAAAGCCTAATAGAAAGAAATATCATTAAAGGGTATTTTAGTTTACTGGAGGAATACAGAAAAGATACTGTAACCCATAATATGACATCTATATCATAAATATGCATTGTAACTTTTTTCAAATCTACAGAGTAGTATATACCTTTTGTGGACAATACCAGTGAAATTTTTCTTTGACATTTATGCTGTGCTAAAAAAAATCCCTCTTATTTATGTTTACTCTTTTAACTGAACTATTCTTTCCCAGAAGACAAGAAACAAGGTCTCCTGTAAAATTTTTTAGAATAATGATTTCCATTATCAAATTTTATACATAGATATAATGGTCTTTTATAATATTCACTTATTATCTTCTCTTATAAGCCTTTCATTGAGTGAAGTGGAGGCCTTAGATAGAGTTAACCTAGAATCACTTTACCATGAATTTTGAAAGATTTCTCTGTGTATCTGAGGCAACTTGGGAAACATCAACCATTCAAGCAAAATGAGTCAGGATGTCCCTGGAAACTTGGGATCCATTTAAATTTCCCAGACATTTCAGGCGTAAACAAAATTCAAATTGTGGCTAGAGATCCATTATTTCCTTTATTGATCAGCTTGTCAAGGTAAATATGTGCCTGAGATGTTGTAGCTTGTGTGTATACATTGTGATGGTTGATTTCTATAAATACAAAGAAATATTCTCACCAGAAATTAAGGACTTTGTTTCAGTCTCTACTAAGATTTATTCTATGCACCAAACCAGGCACAAGAAACTGAAGAGTGTAAGTATTTTAAATTTTTGTATATGTTGTCCTATATCCTTGCTTTTCTTCTACAGTGTGCTGAGGACGTTAGTGGTTAATGCTGAACATTATAAATTAGTCAAATACTAAAGAATTGACTTTGTCAACTATGCTTGACTAATAGTAGAGTGTTCTTTCCCAAACTATAGAAAGATCTTTGCTCATCATTGAAATAATAAAAATAGCAACTGTATGCCATTGTCTGTCCATACTAGTGAGAAACTCTTCTTCCTGTAAAGGCATATCCAATTAAGAATTCAATTTGAGCTTATAGAACACCTGATTACCAGGCACAAGTATGGTTAATCTGGTTTACTAAAAACAGCAGTTTATAAGCCAATGCCATTGTATAAATCAATGCCAGCTCAAATGGGCAAGTTTATGACTAATGTATAACTTTTAAAACAGTTTTGGAGTATGTTTCCTATGGAACAAAACATCAAAAACATCAGTACTATGTAAAAATAATTTCACCTAGACTTATTTTGCTATAAATTTTAATAATTCTTATAACACATTTTTGCATTTCAGAGAGTAAAAAAAGTGGCTTTGACTGATTTGGTATAATGGACATGATTGCACACATAAATTGTCAGTTTTGCAATGATATTTTTTATTAAATGTGAATCTACTGATTAAGTGTTGATGTCTATTAAAAAGTGAAAACTATGAAAGGCAGAGTCATATTTGACTGTCCAAAGCCTGAAATAAAGTGGAAAATTATTGCAATTACTGAAAAAATATGTAAAACATAAAGGAATTTAATTGACTGTGTCATAAAATTTAGACAATCCTTCAACCATATTGCAGAAGAAAACATAAACAGATTAAGGAAATGAAAGAGAAGTAGATGTTTTAAAATTATTAACATTTGTCTTACATATTTTCTTAATATAAACATTGAGACCATCTCCAACATAAAGAAACAAATACATATATCTCTAATAGAGCACAAATAGATATATGTATGTAACAAAATTATTAAAACAAAATAGCTTGAAGTTGAGTTGTGGAAATCAGTTGCTTTATACACTTTAAAGTTCTGTCAATATTATGATAGCAGAACATGTTGACTAGTGTGGTGTTATGGTTGGATATAAGGACTACAGCCAAGTATGAGTATTGATAAAAATTCTTTTCCAGATACCTATATAGATAACCTTTTCTGGCATTATGAAAGACAGTCTGTATCTAAGGAACTTCCAGCTCAGTCCCAGAATGTTTTCTTCATGCACTACAGCAAAAGCCACATGATGACTTACCCTATATGTCAAGTATGTAACAATGGTTTCAATAGTTTTTCTAATTTGAGAAGTCTTGGGATTCTCCTTGGCCAACGGAACCCAGGAAGATGGGCCCTTCCCATTATTGCGATGTTTCACTGAATCGTCTTATGCTTAGTGAGGGGCTTATTTTCCATTCCGATATGATTTTTGTGTGTGTGTTACTTGTGGTGGTTTGTCTATGCTTGGCCCAGGGAATGGTTAGTGCTATTAGAAGGTGTGGCCTTGTTAGATTAGGTGTGGTCTTTTTGGAGGAAGTTTGTCCCTGTGGGGGAAGACTTTGAGACCCTCCTTGTAACCACAAGGGAACCAGTCTGCTCCTTGGCTTCCTTTAGATGAAGATGTAGAACTCTCAGCTCCTCTTGTACCATGCCTTCCTGGATGCGGCCATGTTCCTTCCTTGAGGATACTGGGTTCAACCTCTGAACCTGTAAGCCAGCCCCAAATAAATGTTGTTTTTTATAAAAGTTGCCTTGGTCATGGTGTCTATTCATAGCAGTAAAACCCAAACTAAGACAGAAGTTGGTACTGGGAATGGGGTGTTTCTGTGATAGGCCTGACCATACTTTTATTTGGAAAAATGTGAATTTTGGTAATTTGGACATGGAAAATAGTGGAATGCTTTAAGTGGGACTTCATAAGCTATTCTAGTAGGAATGTAGAAGACTTTGTTGCTGAGGGTGATTTGAACTGTGAGGTTTCAGTGGAGAAGAATGTTAGTACGTGGTCTAGAGACTTATTGTGAAATTTTGGTGAAGAATGTACCTGGTTTTTGCCATTGTCCAAAGGGTCTACATGAGGTTAAGGTAAAAAGATTTAGTTTGCTTTGACAAAGCAAGTCTCAAAACAGACTGCTACAAATTCTGCAAGGTGGTTACTAAAGTCTACTCTTATGAACAGCTTTTTGATATAAAGTAGAAAGCATAAAAAGAAAAGAATACAAAATGTATCCTTCAAGAGTAATAGGACACTTGGAAGCACAATGGAGCTAATCTTTTGTTCAAGGGAGTGTTGGCTTTGGGGCAAGATTCCACCCAGCTAAGATTAGGTCTAGGCATGGTAGTACATGCCTTTAATTGCAGGAGACAGAGGCAAGCAGATCCCATGAGTTCAAAGACACCCTGATATAGAGCAAATTTCAGATAAAGAAAAGCTTAGGTCCAAGCATGGTGATATACCTCCCTTAATCCCAGTATTCAGGAGGCAGGGCCATAGAGATCTCTAAATTCAAGATCAGTGCACACAGCAAGTTCCAGGACAGCCAAATTTAGGCAGTGAAGGAAACCACTGGAAAATAGAAAATTGGTGAAAATATAATAACAAGAGGGTCATATTCCAGCCCCAGAAATCAGTAGAACTCAGCAAAGAGACTGCTGAGGAACTTGATACTGTTTAGCTGGAGCCTTAGATTAGCAGTGACTAAGAAGTGACCAGCATTACTGAGGTAAAGAGAGCCCATGAGAGGTTATTGGTGGAGCCTAGTTGCAGCAGAAGACTCCAAAGGTTTGTAAATGCTAGTACCACAAGATGATCACTAAGAACAGCAGCAGCAGTAAAATGGATCAACCTGAGCTTAGAGTGCTACAGAGGGCAGAGCTGGAGAAGTGACTTGATTCATGAGGTGCAGAGTAGAAGATGTCTTCATTTGTGTTCGGATCAATGTTTTATAAATATTTTTCCAAAATTGGTTAATACTCAGACACTAATCAAATCTCAACAGATACAAGATTTATTTATTGAAATAAATCCTTGCATCTCATCAAATAACCATGGATTAATGCGAGATATCCAAAACAAAAGCATTAGGAAGTTTAGATACTCATGGAAACCTTCTATTAATGAGACCCTCTACTAAATGAGAAATGGGTCAAGATAGAAATAAAGAAAAAAATCAAACTTTCTTTTTTTTTTATTTTCTAAATTTTTTTTATTTACATTCCAAATCATTTCCCCTTTCCCGTTTCCTCCCTCCCCAAAAGTCCAATAAGCCCCCTTCCCTCCCTCTTTTCTCCATTCAACCCCCTCTCGTTTCTCTGTCCTGGCGTTCCCCTACATCCAGTCTTTCCAGGACCAGGGGTCTCTCCTTCCATCTTCTTAGAGATCTATTGATATGTGAATTGTATCTAGGGTATTCCTAGATTCTGGGTTAATATCCCCTTATCAGTGACTGCATACCATGTGTGTTCTTTTGTGATTGGGTTACCTCACTAAGGATGATATTTTCAAGTTCTGACCATTTGCCTAGGAATTTCGTGAATTCATTGTTTTTAATTGCAGAGTAGTATTCCATTGTGTAGATATACCACATCTTCTGAATCCATTCCTCCGTTGAGGGACATCTGGGTTCTTTCCAGCTTCTGGCTATTATAAATAAGGCTGCTATGAACATAGTGGAGCATGTGTCCTTATTGCATGCAGGTAAAGCCTCTGGGTATATCTAAAAACAAATTAAAATAAGTATACAGCATAATATAATTTATGTGATACAATGAAAGGGGTGCTAAGAAGAAAGTTCACAGCATCAAGTGCCTACATAAGATAGAGGAATCTCATACTAGCAAGTTAACAGCCTACCTGAAAGTTCTAGAACAAAGAGAACTAAGCGTATCTAACAAGTTTAGACAGCAAGGAACAAACTCATGTCTGTAATCAATAAAACAAAAACATAGAGAACAAGAAAATCAACAATAGACAAAATTTTATCTATACTGACTAAAATGCATAGAGAGAATATATAAATTAAATATAATCAGAAGTGAAAGGGAAATAATATAGACATTGAGGAAAACATTATAAAACCTATACTCCATTGCATTGGAAAATCTAAATGAAATTAATAATTTTCTTGGTAGACAAAGTTACCAAAGTTAAATCAGAACAAAACTGGGCAGGACACTCCCGGAGGATCCGGCTATACCACTCCTGGGCATATACCCAGAGACTTTACCTGCATGCAATAAGGACACATGCTCCACTATGTTCATAGCAGCCTTATTTATAATAGCCAGAAGCTGGAAAGAACCCAGATGTCCCTCAACGGAGGAATGGATTCAGAAGATGTGGTATATCTACACAATGGAATACTACTCTGCAATTAAAAACAATGAATTCACGAAATTCCTAGGCAATTGGTCAGATCTTGAAAATATCATCCTTAGTGAGGTAACCCAATCACAAAAGAACACACATGGTATGCAGTCACTGATAAGGGGATATTGACCCAGAATCTCGGAATATCCTAGACACAATCCGCATATCAATAGATTTCTAAAAAGATGGAAGGAGAGACCCCTGGTCCTGGAAAGACTGGATGTAGGGGAACGCCAGGACAGAGTAACGAGAGGGGGTTGAATGGAGAAAAGAGGGAGGGAAGGGGGCTTATGGGACTTTCGGGGAGGGAGGAAACGGGAAAGGGGAAGTGATTTGGAATGTAAATTAAAAAAATAAAAAAAAATCAGAACAAGATAAACAATTCTCAAAGATGTGTAACCACAAGTGAAACAGAAGGACTCATTAAAATTCTTCTAATCAAAGGGACCCCAGGACCAGGTGGTTTTTAGCACAGAATTCTACCATCCTTTCAAAGAAGAGTTAACTACACTGCTCCTCTAATTATTCTAAAAATTAGAAACAGGAAGAACAGTGGCAAATTCATTTTATGAGTCCACTGTCATCTTAATATCCAAACCACATAAAGAATAAAAACAGAAAGACAATTACAGAATATTTTCCTATGCTTGCAGACAGGAAGCTAGTATGACTGTCTTCGGAGAGGCTGCATCTAGCAGCTGATGTTCAGAGACCCACAGTCACCAATAGGCAGAGCTCTGGAGCCTTGGGGATTAGTGAAGAAAGGAACACAGGAGCTGGAGTGGTCAAGGACACCACAAGAAGAGCTACAGAGTAAACTAACCTGACCCATGGGGGCTCACAGATGGTGAACTAAACTGAAGAGCAAACAAGGACTGGACCTAGCCCGTACACATATGTAGCAGATGTGCATTGCCTGCCATTAGATCCCTTACCCCGGGCTGAGCTGTCTTCTCTGGACTCAGTAGAAGAGGATGCTACTAGTCTTGCTGAGGTTTGATGAACCAGGGCAGGTTATTGGTTATTGCCCTTTGGAGGAGGGGGATCTCTTTCTCTGAGAAGGGGAGGGGCTATAGGGAGGGGTGTGAAGGTGGGAATGGGAGGAGAAGAGAGAGGGGTGGCTGCAATCAGGATGTAAAGTGAATAAAAATTAATTAATAAAAGAAAACATATCCAGCAGATTTAAAAAAAATGGACTTTGCAATGTGTAGAGTTTGTTTTCTATAGCTAGAAATAATCAAATGTGACCTACAGTTCCCACACCCTAATACACTCACTATATGCTTTTTTTGTTCTACAGAATTCTTTGTAATGAATTTCCCATATTACTATACCATATTAGAGATATACTTTAATAATAATAAACCATAGTATCTTTTAAATCTCTATTTCTACAGTCATTTATAGAAATTATTTAAGCTGCATTTTAAGGGTAATAAAGTTTTTTTTTCTGTTTAACACATAGCATTTTTTAAAATCTGCATTGCTGTCCAAAATTCAAAGAAATGACTAATTTTGAAAATTCAAAAAAATCTTTAAACTAGGTCATTTGACAATAATCTTACTAAAATCATCAAATATCATAATAAAGGTGACAGGCATTTCTTATATGCTGCTGCCCTTTAGTGAGACATGTTCTTATAAAAATTGTCCATTTAAATTTGTTTCAAGAAACAAAAACGATGAAGTCATTAAAATGTCTGTCTGTCTGTCTGTCTGTCTGTATCTCTGTCTCCCTCCCTTCCCCCCCCTCTCTCTCTCTCTGTCTTTCTCTCTGTCTCTCTCTGTCTCTGTCTCTCTCTGACTCTCTGTCTCTCTCTGTCTCTCTCTCTCTCTCACTCTTACACACACACACACACACACACACACACACACATACACACACACAGACACACACCACAATTATAAAATAGAAGTATCCATTGCACAATGATTTTACTATATTGACCTATGGAAAAAGGCTATAGGATATTCTAGATTGTTTTTCTCTCGTATATTTAATGAAAAAATTTGTATGGTTTGTACCTAGATATAACTGACATTGGATCATGCATATTCCAACTTGAGTTATGTAGTATCTGATTGAAAAGTACTTAAATTAATTTTCATAACAGATTAAAGAAACATTCAGCAGTATATTTTTTATTAATTGTTTTATTCATTTACATTTCAAATGATATCTCCCTTCCTGGTTAGCCCTAACTAGACTTCCCATTCCATCCCCCTTCTCCCTCCTCCCCTTTGCCTTTATAAGGGTGCTCTTCCACCTACTCACCCTGCCTGACTGCTCTAGCATCCCCCTACTCTGGGGCATCAAGTCTCCCTCCAGTCCCATCGATGTTGGATAAGGCCATCCTCTGCTAAATATGTATCTCGAGTCCTGCTTCCCTCCATGTGTACTCTTTGGTTGGCGGTTTAGTCCCTGGGAGCTCTAGGGATTCTGGTTGGTTGATATTGTTCTTCTTATGTGGTTACAATCCCCTTCAGCTCCTTCCGTCCTTCCCTGAGCTCTTCCATTGTGGTCCCCGAGCTCAGTCTTATGTTTGACTGTATGCATCTGTGCATCTGCATCTGTATTTCCCAAGTTCTGGCAGAGCCTCTCCAGGGACAGCTACTCCAGGATTGAGTCAGCAAGCTCTTCTTGACATCAGCAATAGTCTGGGTTTGGTGTCTGCAGATGGAATGGATACCAAGGTGGGGCGGTCTCTGGATAACCTTTCCTTCATTCTCTGTTCCATTTTTTGTCCCTGTCCTTCCTTTGGACAGAAACATTTCTCGGTTAAAAATTTTGACATGCCTGGTTGGCCCCATCCCTCAACTGGGGGTTGTGCCTATCTACTAGAGGTGGTCTTTACAGGTTGTATCTCCTTTGTTGGCTATTTCAGTTAAAGTCAAGTCATCACAGTTGGATCCTGGGAGACTCTTGCTTCCCTGGAGTCTGGAACTTTCTAGTGGCTACCTCCAGTTCCTCCCCCCACCCCCAATCCGCGCCACTGCCACATATTTCAAGCAATGCTACTTTTGCGTTATTGATAATAAGTAACATAATTTTAAACATACATAGCATGAAATGCACAACAATATCTATTCATTTTATTGAGAATTGAAGATACTTTGATTTCTTTCTGAGAGTCATTGCTAAGTAGAATATCATAATCAAATATATATGTGAATGAATGCTGCTTCTTGCAGTTATCAGTATTTGGTGATTTGGATACTTGGCTTAAGTAACTACCCATGGCTACAGTTTTAAGCTGTCCCCTCTTTGTTAGTTTTGTTTTTTCTGTCAAATGCTTTACTCTATTACATCAAAACATTAGTATAAGCAATATTAATAATAACATAACTGCCATATTTTATTAAATGCTAGGACTTTCTAAGCATTTTTACTTAGATGCATTTTGCAAATAAAGAGACTGATTGACAGTATACCAGATTCTTACAGGTACCACTATGATGTTAGTGACTTAAAAAAAGACAACCATTTTTCCTCTGTGTTTCAGAGAATAATTTAACATGGATCCCAGCAAAGTACATCTGTCTCGGATATAAACTTTCCTCAGGTTTCTGCTCTGTGTTAGTTTCTCAGTCTCTAGTGCTCCAGTATTGATGGTTATAAAATTGAAGTCATTATTCATGTCTTCCTGGAGCAATGGTAAGAACTGCCACTTTTTACAGGAAGGTCAGTGTGTCAGCTTGGAGAATGCAATTCTTCTTTCAGCTTGAGGTAGGGAGTGGATTTAAAAAAAAGGGGGCTTAGTCAATTCAATTCAACAAGGATTTAATGAACTCTGTCCCTATTTGAGACTCCTCATAGTAGGAACTCTACACTGTAAAAATATGAGTAGGATAGACCCTTTTGTTCTAATGTAGACTGGTATAAGAGGAGATGGAGTAGGAATTAAAAAGAGTGATTTTGCCACTGGATTACTGGAAGGCATTTAGAAAGAAAACAGATGTTCATCTTATTGTTAAAAATTGGCTTTTTTTTTACAGCATTAGGATTGATGAGCATTTATAAGAGAAGAAAGAGTAGCATTCTCATAGTAATTAGAGAAAATAGACATTGATAAGATAGTGAAGAATATGAACAGAAGCGAGAAATATGAACCAAGATGAAGAATAAGGAAAGGCTTGCTTCTGCAGGTGCCATCAGTAAGGCGGAGGATAGGCTTAACCGAAAGCAATGACGAAAATATTTCTCAGTATAGTCACATTTAAGATAAGAAAATCCAACACATACTTGGGGAATCGGAAAGAGCAAGTGAGAATTTACAGTCTCAGACTTCTTCATGTGGTTTTAACTAGATAGATTTTTATTTAGCTGCCTTGTATCATATAATATTTCATTGATATACCTTTATTCTGTTTGACTTAAGTACAAACAAAAGCAGGTTTCTAACTTTTGCAAATCATTTAGAAGTTTCCATTGTTGACAACAGTATAAATTCTAACATCATACTTTCATTTATGATTTTATTGTGTTCATTTTGTCTCATTGTACAAATAACCTCTCAAGGATTTATGTTTTTGTCTCTTTTTAAATTAGGTCCTTATTTTGTTCAAGGTTGTCTGTCTATCCCTGAGAAGGCTTGTGGTACACAGCTGATGATCAATAGTGTTTTTATATCTACAAATTAAAAGTCTCACAAATGTAATTGCACAAATTAAGAAAATGAATTCTGACAGTGGTTTTACATTGTAGAGAATTTCTAAATTACAGAGTCTGTGTTTAAAGTCATGTCTACTTCTAAATATCAAGTCCTTTAAGTATGCTGAAGTACTTGCCTGTTGACTTTTTTACTTAAGTGATTAAGGTGTATTATTTTGAGCTCATGGAAGGCATTGTTTAGTTCCTTTTAAGGAAAGCATTGAAAAAAGGAGGGAGAAAGATTTGAGTGTTTCACTTATTTCTTCTACAACAATTCTCAAAATCACTAAGAGGGCAGGAATCAACTGAAGCATCATCCTAAATTAAATTACATGGCATTGAACTTGTGAAGGAGAAACACTTAAAATTTGCTGAAGTAACACATGAATCCTAGTTCCCAGCAGCAGGGTGTCAGATGCTAGAAGTGAAGTTTGTCTATTTTGCAAGTTCTGCCAAACTTTTTATAAAGCCAAAATGAGAATATAATTTGAGACAATGAGAGGTTGCTTTTGTGTACCCCAAAAGTGATTTGGCTGTATTTTAAACATCTTAAACACTGTGAAAAAATTATGTAGAGAGTGTTACTTTTATGCAAATTTTAAAGAGCATGAATAAATTATAGCCAACATGCATGCTTTTTGAAATAAAACAATAAAGAACTTGCACATTTATCAATATGATGCTTCCATAAGGGGCCCTACTCAAGATCTGAAAGGCAACTATTTCCCATATTTACTGAGCAGAGCGCCTTTAACTTCTACTGAATATTACAGTTGCATTTTACTTTACCCCTTAAGACAATGACAAAAAGAAAGTGATTGCAGTCAGGATTCATGCTAAATGATCATCTTCTATATTGGACTATTTACATATATTCTATAATTAAAATTCATGCAGTTATGACCCATTTCCAGCTATTGTTGTTCAGTAAAATATGTTAAACTCCATTGTTTAGAAAGTGCATCAAGATAGATGACATATTTCTCATAATAATATTTTAAGCTATTTCCATCCCTCTGGTTCCATAGAAATGTATTTAAATCAAAGTTAAAACATTTGATAGAGATGTCAAAATATCGTGACCAGATTTAGTCATGAAGTTTTTATAATTCTTTGAAGTAATATTAAGACATTTCAAGAGAACAGGAAAAAATTTTATCAAAGGAACACTGCTAGTTTGGATTTAATAGTCCTAAGAAAGACTTCTGTTTTCTTATATTTATCTGATTAAACAATACCAGTGTTTAGTTATGGAATGAGCAGCCCTTGGTCCTGTAGGGGTTCAGTGTCTCAGTGTAGGGAAAAGCCAGGGCCAGAAGGCAGATGGGAGCACCCTCATAGAGGCAGGAGGAGGGAGATGGGATAGGGGATTTCCGGAGGGGAGAGGTGGAAAGGGGATAACATTTGAAATGTAAATAAAGAAAATATCCAATAAAGGAAAAGAAAAAAAAAAAGAAAAGAGGCAAAAAAAAAATACAATGACCTCCAATTTACAACATAAAAAAAAAGCTTTACTTACTTTATGTGCATATTTATTTGTTTCTCTATAGATAATAGACTTGTAAAACAAAGGACAATCTACACAGTAAACCAAGAGAATATTTTTTTTAATATTTTACTCATTCACTTTACATCCCACTCACTGGCTCCCTGCTGATCACCTCTCCCACAATCATGCCCCCATCCTCCCCTCCCCTTCTCCTCTGAGATGGTGGAGCTCTCCTAGGTATTTTCCCACCCTAGCACATCATGTCTCTGTGCAGCTAGGTGTATCTTCTCCCACTGAGGCTAGACAAGGCAGTCCAGCTAGAAGAACATTTCCTACATGCAAGCTTCTGGGATACCCCCAGCTCGAGTACTTCAGGACCACAGGAAGACCATGATGAGCATCTGCTGTATCTGTTGGGGGAGACCTAGGTTCAGCCTGTGTATGTTCTTTGGTTGATAGCTCAGACGTTGAGAGGCCCAAGGTACCAGGTTAGTAAACTCTGTTGTTCTTCCTGTTAAGTTCCTATCACCTTCTGGGCCTGCAACCCTTTTCCTTCTTCCTCTAGAGACCCCAAGTTCCAAACACCTTTTAGTTGTGGGTGTCTGCATCTGTCTGAGTCAGCTTCTGGGTGGAGCCTCTCAGAGGACAGCCAAGCTAGACTCCTGTCTGCAAGTATAACAGAGTATAGTTAATTAATAGTATCAGAGATTGGTGCTTGCCCATGTGATTGGTTTCAAGATGTCCTGTGAGTACAGGTCAGCTATGTGTGGTTTGTCAGGTGTTTGGTGTTGGACTGGAAGTGACAAGTCATCTAGGTGATGTTGTTGTTGTTATGTTTTTTTTTTCTTTTTGGTATATTGAGATTATATGCAAAGAAATAAGAAACTCAAGCTTAAGAAACTCAAACTTTGCTTCGCTTCAGGTTAGGCCTAAAAATAACAGTCATTATTATTTTAAGAAAATGAATATGCTTTTGAGTCAGTACTTATCGATTTTGTTCTCCTACAGCATTTTTAGAGATTAATACAAATGGTCTACATTCATTGCAATGCTATTGTGTCTCAGGTAAATTTTCAAGGTTCTCTCAGACACAAATGCATTTAAACCACGCATAATCACATTAAGTAGAAGTGATTTTCTCTCCCCTATTTTCTTATGGAGGCATTTAAACTTCCCTGTGTATGCACTGATATAACAATAAACCAGGATTTAGAATTATGCACTAATGTATGCTAACAACAATAAACCAGGATTTAGAATCAGGAATTCCAAAGCCAAATTTAAAGAGCTCCTACATCAAAATTCCAGGACACATTCTACTATCACGTTTCCTGTCACACTTATTTCTTTTATCTTTTTTATTACACAGAATTTATGTTTTATATAACTGAATTTTTAGATGCTATAATAAGCATTAATTTCCTTTTCTGGGAACTTGAAATACTACCTAGCTCTCTCTCTCTCTCTCTCTCTCTCTCTCTCTCTCTCTCTCTCTCTCTCTCTCTCTCTCTCTCTCCAGCAATCAATTAATAGTATCATGTTTTTGAACTACTATAATTTCAAAGGCTTCAAAAATCATTTTGTCTTTTCTTCCTGTTGTTAAGCTGCCCAGAGTACAGCTTACACTGAAATGATTTTCAGACTCAGATCAACAACGTTATGAAATTGCCTCTGATCTATTTCTCTCCACCTACGTATTTGATTTGTATAATGTTCTTCAAAATATAGTCTCATACATATTCATTTCCATTTATCAATTTCTACTGTAAATGTTTGTATAACTTAATTTATGTGTTTGGTTGCATTTTAAGATTAAAGTATACAGTGTCAGTCTTTCCACACAGTTGGTGTATATGTAGTTATTATTACTCTCTATTATGCAATTTGCTTTTACAATCTGTTACATCAATTTGTTCTTTGTTCTTATATTGTTTTTCTGTTTTTTTCATCCTTCTGCAACAAACAAAGCTATTGTCTCTTCTTGTGGATGCTTTCTCAGCTTAGTTCATCAGTGAGTCCTCTCTGTTAGGTCTATCATTTTAACTTCAACAAAAGTATGAATCAGTGAATCTAAATGTTATGCTAAATATTGTTTCAAGGCTTTTGTTCATATCTCCTTTGATTTCAAGGTTTTTCAGTCTAGCGATAGTCATAATTATCTGAATAATATAATATGGCTGTTGCTATTTGTTGGTTTCCTTCAATGGCTTCAGCTTTCATTTGAAAATTTTGTCAGTTACATTGTATCTTACACCCAAATTACAACTCTTACCAAAATTGCAAATTTACACATTTCCAAAGACAATCATTTATTCTATCTTCTTTTTAATATTTGAACTTTGGACACAGGTTTTCAATTCATACCTGTTAGTAGTGTTCAATAAGCTATTTTTTTTCACTGTATTGTACATGAGTTCTCTAGAACTTCTTCATCTTCTGGAGCTTAATGAATATTTGCAATGCACTGGCTTCTCTTTTGTGTGCTTATGTGTCTTTAAGTTGAATCTGGCATATAGATATCCTGTTGCCTTGGTATTCACATATGATTTTTTCATAACATTGAAATAACATAAAGGAAATATTAAAATCTCTGTTATATGCATGATGATATTTTATGTCTCTATATTTCTCTCTCTGCACATATACATAGACATACAGACACACAGACACAAAAAATCTTCAGTCTGGATCTGGAAACCTACTCAGTACAAAATGCAAATATAAGAGGGACCACAGGAGACGAAATGGGACTGATTGAAATGAGGAAAGGAAGGTGAGAAAAAGCACAACTGCATTATCATTATCATAAATTGTAAAAAACAAAAATCACTGTATGACACTTAAAGTCAGTTAAATTTCTCCTGACTGAAAAATACTAAACGCTTGAGGTATCTGAGAACAAAGAAGTAATTCTGCCTAAGGTTTCTCATAATGTAAAATATACACATGATTTTAAGCACATATTGTTAGCAAATTTTAGAAATATTTTACTAACGCTATAAACTATATACTACTCTTACTTAGGACTCTATATGTATTGCTTCTACTTGGACAATATTACATCGTCCTGCCTTACACAGTAGCCTGGGTAGATAAGTAACGGAGTATATTTCTAGTGTCAGTTAGCTAAAACAAATTTAGTACAAGCACTTATTGTATTATTTCCAATTTTATTTATAAAGATTTAAACACGAGATTTTCTTCAATAATTTAATAAACTTTTTAAATGCTTATGCTAGTCTTTTAAATTATATTTTTGGAAGGCTAATAAACACATGGATTTGACTGTTGTCTCAATGAGAAATTTAATCACCTCTTTCACTCAACCTTTCTAATGTTTAAAGGGTGCAGGGTATCTCTTCTAGAGTGGCAATTTCAAAAATCTTAAAGGCATGCAAATCTAAAGTGTGAATAGTTTCTCAGTAATTTGCAATACTTCACTGTCTGTACTTTCTGTTTTAAACTAGAACTTCCTGTATCAATGACTACTTTAATACAACAAGCCATTTGTCAGGAATTCAAACCACTCTGATAGGAGACAGACTGTTAGAGGATCTAAATTCCAATTAAATGCACTGCTGAACTCTATTCTTTCTTTTGAGATGGTGAAAAAAATAAAAGCCTCAAGCTGTAACAGCGTCTGAAAAGATGCCCCAAATTATAAGCATTTTCCTTAATTTGTAAACAATTAGCTGTACTGAAAAGGCACTGAAACAAAAATCTATGTTTAGAAAATAAAACATACTTAACTTTGAGTGTTATTTACGTTGATTTCTTTCAGAAAGCACATGCTTACTTATGTTACTCTAAAAAAAAAAAAAAACCATAGTCTGGGGTTTTGAGCTACAAAAGCGTGAGTGTGAACTTTTAAATATGTCTCCCCATCAGTGGGATGAAGTTGACTGAGGAAGTCAATTCTTTCATTGTTGAAGATTTTTGAATGCATTGTTAGCATCCTCCAGGATGATGGCTATATTGCTGAAGCAGGGAGATTAATGGTGAACTGGATGCAATCCTGAGTGAGCTACCTGAGAACTGTAACCAAAAGGAGGAAGACGTGTAAGCCTGTATCTCAGTGCACTGTAGGCGGAGGCAGGGAACTCGACATATGGTTAATGTGAACCAGATCTACAAACTGAGTTCCAGGTCTGTCACGGATACATTATAAATCTGTCCTTAAATGATCATCCCTGCAATGGAAGAAAAAGACAACAAAACAACAACAGGAAGAATGTTATAATTTTATATTATCAATTTTCAAAATAGAAAGGAAAAGGGAAAGCTTTGAAAGTGTTTTGAAGCAATTTAAATTATTGTAGTGATTTGAGTAGGGGACATTGTGTTTAAAATTTAGGTCTATGCAACTTGGAAGAATTCATCCAAGCATCTAAAGATTGTTTAATGTTAAAGGATGGAAGTCCTATTACTTAGACCCTTGATTGACAGTATTCAAAATGCACTATATCTAAGTTGGCATATCTTGCTCTTATAAAAACATTCACTTACCAAGACATGAGCCTGAGAGTAGTTACATCTTTCTGTATTGTGTAGAGGTCATTCCAAGCAATCAGTATCAAAACTGTGTCCGAGAAAAGTGTTCTTGTGTGAGCTTGGATATGTGGATATGTTTAACATTGCTTCCTTATTATTTCATCTTTGGAGAAGAAGGTGAATAGGCTTCAGGCGGGAGCTTGATTGGTGTGAGACTGCCGGGAATGCAGGTTTCATATGTTACTGATTCAATAGACCTCTAACAAGTCATCACGGCTGAGCTGAGCTCCACACATTCATTTATCATGGATATTGTGCTAGATGGTTGATTCCTGATGTGATTTGTTCCCTCTGTGTCACTGGATGTACTAGAAAATTCTTGATTCTGGGTGTATTTTAAAAATATGATAAAATATTTAAAATATGAACTATGAAAACAATTTTTAGGCACTGTACAGTGATTCTCACATTAAAAGTTTATTTTAGGAAGAGCACATATGTGGTGGTTTGAATAAGAAGCCTCCCTCCCCCCATATGTCTTGTCATTTGAATTATAGGGCCCCATTTGGTAGCGGTTAGGGGAAAATTGGGTTTGTTTTTGCTCTAGGAAGTATTCTATTGGAGTCTGACTCAGAGGATTCAAACTGCAGCCACTTCGTTAGCTCTAAACGTGGCAGATAGCAAGAAAGTTTCTTCTTTGATTCTCCCCATATAGTTTCCTGAACATTATATTTTCAATGACTTACTCACAAAATTTCATACATAATCTACAATATAAAAAATATAAGTTGCCTTAGTTTATAATACTCTCCAATATTACATTTGGGCCTATATAAATATCCAGTTTTGATAGAAACCAAATCACGTTTGGAAGTTCATACTAAGTGAAAATTTGGTTGGTTGATGTTTATTTGCCAGTCCCAACTCTGAATTAATTGCTAATACATGTAATAGCCAACGCCTCCAAATACCCATCCAACTGATATTTTGGATTAGATTAAAAGCACTCTGTTTCTATTTCATTAGTTTTTGAAGACAAAGTAACAGTGATATAAATTCTTGTTATGACTTTTGCTTTTATCGTTATGTGTATACGTGTGCACTTGGCTGAGTTTATGTGTACCTCGTGTTTCTGGAGCACATGCAGTCCAGATCAGAAGATACAACTCCCTGGAGCTGGACGAATGGTGCTTGTGAGCTGACACTTGGGTGCTGAGAATAAAACATGTGTCCTCTCAGGAGCAATAGCATTTGCAGTCAGCAAACGACCTCTTCAGCCTCTACTAGTAGGAACTAAAATAATCTTTTGTTGCTATTTTAGGGAGCTAAATGACACTCAACTTGATCAGTGACAGGATTAAATGTATTTTACATTTAAATTGTGGCATCATGCTATATGAGAAACTACATGAATCTAAGGCTCAGTCTCTTCTTCCTCTCATCCCTTCTTCAAAATATATCCTCCTGGAGCTACTCCTCATTCAACCCTAAAGGCCTCTAGAAAGCCAAGGGGAGGCAGAAAAGAATCTGAGTATATTATACCACTCCTTCTATGAATATGTGAGTATGTATGTATATATGTATATATATATATATATGGCATACGGGTTCTTCAAGAAATTAAACTCACTGCCTCACTACCTCCAGCACAGTGGCATGCATAACTATACACTGAACCATCTTGTTGACCTGGCCATGAATTTTTAAATGGATAAGGCAAATTCTCCTTCTTTCATACATATAGTATCAATATTCTACCACATTCTCCCATTCTGAGAAGCAACACAGATACATGTTCATATACAAGTAGATGTTTTTCTAAATTATAGGTTATTCCAAAATATTTTCATATGTCTCCTCATTGTAAGTATCAAAGACACATACTCTCTTTGTTGTAAAATGTTGACAACTTTGAAAATTTGAGAGTTATATTTTGTTTCTGTCCTAGCAGTGAAATTCTTCTGGCATTGTGCTCATTGGACTCCAGGAAAATGTGGGAAAGTTGTCTTAAAAAAAAAATCAAGCTTTTATTTTGATGTACTCAATGAACATCATTTGTATGTGATTGCCAATGTAGATTTCTCAAGCATTTTCTGTCCTTTTCAAAATGCATTTCCAGTTCCTACCTTCAATGAAGGTTTATAATTCAAGAGATTGTTCCAGTGGAGGATGTGGGGTGTCTTCCACTATATCTTTGCAGATCCAGATGACCACACCTTTTTTAGAGTCCATTTTTGTTCTATGAGATTTTCACAGATCCATATAATGTGCTTTGATTTTTCCTCCTCTCTGTCATCACTACTTTCTGCTCCCAAATTTATGTATTTTGTTCTTAAACAAATTGATTTCACTTATCATTACCTGTTTCTGCTGGCTGGGAAGTGGATAGACACTCTATGATTACTTTCATGAAAAAAAATCTTACTCTCATTATGCCAGCAGCCTTGGCCACAACTCCTACACAACAACTAAAAAGGTTTGAACACACATTCAAAGCTCCCCTGTACTAGAATTCATCACTAAATGGAATTATGCAGTGTTATTTCTCTACCCAAATTATCTGTTTAGGCCATTTCAAATATCTGAGACACATGTATAATGCTAAACTTTGTGGGAGGAAATGGCTAGAAGTTGTGTGTGTATGTGTATGTGCCTGTGTGTGTATGTGTGCTTTTAGTAGCTTCAAGTCCTGAATTTAGAGATGTCAGTGTAAGCAAAATTTACAATGAAGAAAGATTCTGTAATTTAAAGACATTCTTGGCTTCTTCTTCTTCTTCTTCTTCTTCTTCTTCTTCTTCTTCTTCTTCTTCTTCTTCTTCTTCTTCTTCTTCTTCTTCATCTTTCTTTTTTTTTTGGATTTTCCTAGACAGGGTTTCTCTGTATAGTCCTGGCTGTCCTGGAACTCACTCTGTAGAAGATCAGGCTGGACTTGAACTCAGAGATCCACCTGCCTCTGCCTCCCAAGTGATGAGATTAAAGACACGCACCACCACTGCCTGACCCTTGGGTACTTCTTATTAGTCTTTGGTTCTATTAGCAACTTTCAAACACCTTTAAAAATACAAAATTTTGCTCATTCTCTGTATCTTCCACAGAGGCATTTAAACAAGTAAAAAATCCCTAGTATTGTTGAAAGAGAATAGATTTTTTAGTGCATAAAACAAAAGATAAAGCTGGAGGTAGTATGGTAGTATTAATATGCAAATCTAACAGTCTTAAAATATTGCACACATTTCCTAAATCAAACCACAAATTTGAATCTAAAATCTCCAAATATCAAAGCAAAAATCTGTACAGAGATTTAGAAAGTTCCCTAGGGGATAACAACACAAAAACAGTTCTTCAGGAGATACACAACTCTCCCGATACTAACACTGAAATAAATGTCTCTGAGAAAAGGTAGAGACAATATTGTGCACATAATCCCAGAACTTACCCAGAATCTCCATTCTTCTTTATAGTTTCAAAAACACTATTATTTCTCTACATGAATGAGTTCAATGGCAGTGACTGGGCACTAATGAGGAATTTTATTATTTAACAGACAATTCCCAGCTTTTGGAAAATGTGCTCCTTTTGTTTTGCTTTGTATGTATAATTCTCTAGTCATAAATTTAATTCTCTGGAGCAAAGTAGCAAAAGAGTACTCCATATTCCACTTGTAAATAATTAAAGAATAGTTGCAAGTGTTCCCGATTCATACATACATTCATTAAAATATGCATTGTGCTTCTGCAATTAAATAGGATCTATGCTAAAAGTTTGCTTGATGTAGCTGTGAAAGTGAAAACACAGCTCTTGCTTCAGCTGGATATATAACAGGAAATTATTAGCATGTTGTGTTTCCTCCCCCCACCCCCCAGCTCTTCCTTGAGCTAAATATCATGGGCTTTCCTCTTCAGAGGGCTCTCCATCCTTCACTGCCTTGCTCTGTGCCCTGTGGCTTGACTTGAAGGGACTTTTGCATTAGAGATTCTGAAGAGGGGAAAGGAATGTCAGCTACTTATTTTTCAGCTAACTCCCTGTGAGGGCATCAGCAACTGGCATCACCTATCAAACAAAGGTCAAAGTTTCTATATGGCATTTTTTTCTCAGTGTCTTATAACCTTTCCTTCCCTCCATAACCATTCCTTGCTGTCTTACTCTCCTCTTGATTTCTCTGCAACTAAATTTGCCTGCAGTCAACAATTCTTAATCCAATGACCCTGAACATAGCTTTACAGAGTAGCTGTAGCCAAGATGTTGTTTTTAAAATCTGCCTCACACAAAATATTATATATATATATATACATAATTTCTTTTCTCCAAGTACTGTAGTAATAGCAGTATGTAATTGCAGAAACAAGGCAAAGTACACAGTAAAAGCTTATATAAACTGTGTGACAGGAAACATTGAAATCTTAACATGACATCACACATCTTGCTCAAGTTTTCTTCTATACCTTGTCCTAATCGTTCTTTCCTAGCTCTTATGGGCTATGTGTCCATACATTCATTTTTATAAGACTCAGAAATGTTGAGTATTTCAAGATTACATAATCACAATAGTTTGCATAGTCATACATCTATGAATTTTATTTTATTACTTAATTTCTAAATTCATACTGGTTTGTTAAGTATATATATGCTTAAAATGTCAAGTATGTCATCTGATAAAAATGCTTCAATCAATGTAGTTGTTTTATTTTCTTCATTTTACTATGAACATACTTTATAATATAATTTCACATCATTATCATATTTTGATAGTTTATATATAAACTATATATAGTCCCATATGTAAGTGAACATACAAAATAGGGAGAAATAAAGAATCTCTGCCACAATAGTACCACCAACTGATATATCTTGATTTTATTTTCATTCACTTTTAATCAGGAAAATTATTGTAGGTTATATTTCAACACTTCTCTCTCCAAGTTTTAATAACAGTTCTCATTGGCTTGTGCTAACAAAGATTATGATAGTTGTGTGAATACTCATCATTTCAGATTGTTAAGCATTTCTTCATTGAAGAATATAAAATAGATGAAACTTGATTACTCCAGTGAATCAAAACATATTATATCCCCAAGAAACACTTCCATGATCCATAGGAGTAGAAATTGAATAGAAACATACTGAATGCTCTATAGATTTCTCTTACCTGTTTTATTAACAATGTGGATCATTGCAAAACATTGTACTAAGTATCTATATTACCATAAATAGAGATGGTTCATTGAAAGAAATGGTAAAGAGAATATTGGCTATAGTGTATTCTGCCACCTATCAGTTTAGAAATATCCAACTACTGTATGACAGCCCTTCTCCAGGAAGAAGCAATGCACATGTATTGTCTTTTACCTTCAGAAAAAGAACCTGTGATGAACCAAAATAATGATTACACTGAATTTAACTAGATGAATCAATAATGTTCATTGGGATTACTAATAGGGCTATGTTCGAAGGGTTTCTTGGAAGATCAGGAATGACTTATCAGTACTTCTACCACCAACAATTTTGTGTCGGTGTGGGTTATTACTTATGAAAGCTATGTCCCTGGAGATTCCTGGACAATTTGAAAGCAGTTCAAGATGTCAGAAGGAATCCTTTCTGTTTAGCTGGTCAGATGGTCCTCCCAAATAATTATCTGCTGTATCTGTAAAACTAGGGGGAAGCTTTTGTAATCTTTCAGGTTGTAGCTTTCCCAGACATATGACACTTCATTTTTTAGTCTCTGAAGTCTCAGGACTCCCCAGCCCTCTCCACTTGGATAGAATGTTTTAACTCAGAGGAATCTGATATACTGCACAGCACCACATGAGGAAATGTATTACTACTCCTATCTGAAATATTAGGTCAAGAATAACCATAAAGCATCTTGTAATTGGCAACTTATGTGAAAGAAATCATCAATATTGTTTTCATTTATCAAGTTGCACAGTTAGCTTGTATTAAAATTTCAAACTTATTGAACTACTTGGAAAACATTACAAATAGTTAAAATTTCGTCTCTGGCAGGTTTCTTATGACCTGGAGAAAATCCCTAAAACAAGTACTGCTTTTTATTCAGCTGGCTGACAATGAGACATGTGGGCTTTCTCATCTTCCATGCTTTGTTCATTTCTATTTTGGGTAAGGCCTTTCTTTACCTTCTGTGACATAAAACAATCTACATTTTTGGGCAACAATAACGAAACAGTCTGAAAGACATACATCTTCCATGGCCTTTGAGGACCCGCTTCTACAAGCCGAAGAGCAGAACTTCTTTTTTAGTCAATGCCTTCTCTTCTCTTTATTTCTTTTCTTTCTATTCTTTCTTATATGTCATTTCATTCCTCCTGTCTTTCTCTCTGGTTATATGGCATTCTTAAGACAGAGCTTATTCAGATGGAATTGAATTGTGGTGGTGGTGGTGGTGGTGGTTGCTGTTGCTGTTGTTCATTGAGACACTGAAAAATTCATTTTCTTAAAATGAAACTGTCATTAAAATAAAATGTGATTTTTGGATAATAAGCTGACATTGTGATTGAAAAGATCTTAGGATGCATTTTAAGATAGTCTTATAGGTGCTATTAAGAGGAAAATGCATGTTGGGAGGACAATAGGGAGGAATTGTTAAAAAGGCATTCTTAGGTGAACTTACAAATGTGCTTGTACTTTATCTCACAGATTCACTTATATCAACATTATCCCTTAAATAAGAAATATCAGTCCTTGCCCAAAGGGAAGAAACCCCAAATTCATGATAGTTTCTGAATAACTTCATTATTTTCTGTCAGTTCCAGATATATGACTTTATTATACTGCTATGACTAAGTAATGCACACCCAATATAAAACATATATAATCTTAGACAGAAGAAAGAATGACTGCAGTAAAAATCATCATTTGGAGAAAGGCAGAGCAGTGAGTCATTTATCACAACTTATTAAGAACAGCAAAAAGCAGCCATCCACATAACTAAATGTGCTGCTTGGTTAACCAAAGTAGATGTACTTAGGGAGACCCTCAATGACGTTTCATGAGTGCAATGTATTCATGAATAACTCTGGATCATTTTGAAGGTCAATGATCTATGATCACACTCACAAGGTGCGTTTTAGAACTAAGACTAGCATCAGCAATATCCACATCAAAAATAATTTGTGTGCTTTTGTAAATTCACATTTCTTAAAATGTGACATTGCTATGTGGCTAGGATCTACTCTTTAAGCTAGTATGCTATTGCTGTAAAGATACACTGTGGCCAAGGCAACTCTTATAAAAGAAAGCATTTAATTGGAAACTTGCTTCAGTTTGAGAAGCTTATTCCATGATGATTATGACAGGGATCAGCAAGGCATGATGATAGAGCAGTAGCTAAGAGTTTTATATCCTGATCTCCAGACAGAAGCTGAGGTTCATGTGCAGCAGGGAACTGAGTCTGGAGTGGGCTTGTGAAGTTTAAGATCTATATCCTTTGACATATTTCCTCTAACAAGCCGTACCTACTCCAAAAGGCCAGACTTCGGAATCCCTCTTCAAATAGTTCCACTGTCAGATGATTAAGCATGAGGTTATGGTGTCCATTCTCATCCAAACAATCACTTCTGCCAAGAGTGGACCCAAATAACCAGGGCTCGGCAGACATTTATCTTCTGTTTAATAAAACCTGTCTTGATTCGTGCATTACTATTGTCTTAGTCAGAGTTTCTATTCCTGCACAAAAAAAAAAAAATAAAGACCAAGAAGCAAGTTGGGGAGGAAAGAGTTTATTCAGTTTAAACTTCCATACTCTTGTTAATCATCAAAGGAAGTCAGGACTGGAAGTCAAGCAGGCCAGGAAGCAGGAGTTGATGCAGAGGCCATGAAGGGATATTGCTGGCTTGTTTCCCCTGGCTTGCTCAGCTTGCTTTCTTATAGAACCCAGGACTACCAGTCCAGGGATGGCACCACACACAATAGGACCTCCTGCCTTGATCATCAACTGAGAAAATACCCCACAGCTGGATCTCATGAAGGCACTTCCCCAATTGAAGCTCCTTTCTCTGTGATAACTCCAGTCTGTGTTGACATACAAAACCAGCCAGTACAATTGACCGCTTGTCAACTTGACACACAAACACATCACTATTAAGCCTCAACCCTTATTTTCTTATTCATCCCCAAGATCTAAATACCTTTAAAAGTCCCATAGTCTTTAAATATTAAAAGTTCAATTCCTTTATAATGTCCAAGATCTTTTCAAATTCAAAGTCTTTTAAAAGTTCAAAGTCTCCAAGGATCCATCCCATATATAGTTACCAAACCCAGACACTATTGTGGATGTCAATAAGTGCTTGATGACAGGAGCCTGATATGGCTGTCACCTGGGAGGCTCTGCCAGTGCATGACAAATACAGAGGGGACACTCTCAGCCAACAATTGAACTGAGCACAGGGTCCCCAGTGGAGGAGCTAGAGAAAGGACCCAAGGAGCTGATGGATTTGCAGCACCATAGGAAGAACAACATTATGAACCACCCAGTACCCCCAGAGCTCCCAGGGACTAAACCACTAACCAAAGAGTACACATGGAGGGACCCATGGCTCCAGATGCATATGCAGCAGAGGATGGCCTTGTTGGACATCAAAGGGTGGAGAGGCCCTTGGTCCTGAGAAGGCTAGATGCCCCAGTATAGAGGAATTCCAGAACAGGGAATTGGCAGTGGGTGGATTGGTGCACAAGGGGAGGGAGGATGGGTTAGAAGATTTTCGGAGGGGGGGGGGGCAGGAATGGGGACAACATTTGAAATGTAAATAAAGAATATATCTAATAAAAAAAAAGATTTTGCAATCTGGAAAGAAATACAACTATCTAAAAAACAAAAATTCAAAGTCTCTTGACTGTGGGCTCCACTAAAATACCTTCTTACTTCAAGAAGGAAAAATATAAGTGCACAGTCACAATCGAAATCAAAATCATCCTCCAACTGTCCAATATCTTGGATCCACTCATGATCTTGTAGGCTCCTCGACGAAGCCTAGCTTCTCCAGCTCTGCTCTTTGTAGCATACACCTTGTCTTCTAGGCTCCAGCTGCCTATACTCCACTGCTGCTGCTGTTCTTAGTGGTCATCTCATGGCACTGGCATCTCCATAACACTGCTGTCTTCTGCTCTAACTAGGCTTCATCAATAGCCTCTCATAGGCTCTCTTCATGGTGCCAAGCCTCAACTCCTTTGCATGTTCCCTTCAGTCCTGAGCCATCAGTTGCAACTGAGGCTGCACCTTCACCAATGGCCTACCATGGCCTCTCTCAGTGCCAAGTCTCAGCTGCTCTTCATTATCCCTTCATGTCTTCAAAACTAGTACCACCTGGGTGACTCTTACACAGTACCAAGTCCATCCACAGCACAAGGTACAACCTTGGCTATTTCTGGAACACAACCTCTGTGCTTTCAGAAAACACTTCTCAGAAGATTTCACCTCAATGATGCTGATATCTTCTTAACTACCACTAAATTCTTAGCTCCAGCTAACCATCGTGAAAAGTCCCAGTATTACAAAGTTTTCACTTTAGTAGTTCTGGTATCTTGGTAATCATTGTTGATTGTTCAGCCCGAGCTATCCAAAACCAGATTGTTCACAATCAAAACAGCAATGGCCTTGATAAGAGTCTTTAATCTTCCCTCTGAAATTTCACAAGCAAGGCCTCCATCTTCTGCATAGTTCTCAACATTATCTTCCAGGCTCCTACAGAAGATCTCACATAGTCCTTAACATCCAAATGACTCCTCTAGCAATAAGTTTCAAAGTCCTTCCACAGTCTTCTCCAAAACATGGTCAGATTGTCACAGGAATTCCCCACTATGCTGGTACCAATTTGTCTTAGTCAGGGTGTCTATTCCTGCACAAACATCATGACAAAGAAGCAAGTTGGGGAGGAAAGGGTTTATTCAGCTTATACTTCCACACCGCTGTTCATCACCAAAGGAAGTCAGGACTGGAACTCAAACAAGCCAGTAAGTAACATCCCTCCATGGCCTCTGCATCAGCTTCTGCTTCCTGACCTGCTTGAGTTTTAGTCCTGACCTCCTTTGGTGATGAACAGCAGTGTGGAAGTGTAAGCTGAATAAACCCTTTCCTCCCCAATTTGCTTCTTGGTCATCTTTGTGCAGGAATAGACAGCTTGAATAAGACAACTATTTCCTTTAGAATCACTTCTCCTACAAAAACAAATTAAGACATGGCTTATTTTGCCTTATTGTTTAAGAAGTGACTTACATTTTTAAGCTATCATAGATGAAAGGATATGCATGAGTGTCACTGCAGTGTGAGAATTTAGGCCAAAGTTTATTTCATCTCCAAGGGATTAGGGAAGAGATCATGGTGGTAGCAGGGGTAGCCTGCAATCCTCAAAACTCAACCTCTCAATGACCCACTCACCAAGATGAGGATCAAATGCTAAAGGTTAGGTAACAATGCGAATAGCATAAACCAGGGGCAAAGTGTTGAAATATTTGTCAGGCCTGTAACAAAATATAGCTAAACTTTATTATCCCAACCTTGGTCTCTGTGAGAATATAGATATTGTATAATATAAAATTCATTCATTACAACTTTGAAAGTTCCTTTATTGAGTGCTACATCAAAGTTCTAAGTCCTCTGAGATGCAAAGTATTCTCCAACTGTCAACTATTGTGAAATCGAACATTTTCAAAATACAACGGCCCAAAATAAGATTTACTACTTCAAAAGTGAGGAATATGAAAACATAACAGGGCTACATTAGGACAAAGAAATCACAGAAACAGCATAGCAAAAAAAGAAGGCTTCATCTCTATTCACAGCATCCAGACCATCATATAGTCTCCAGTAGGCTTCAGAAACCCAGTCCAGCATCTCAACCACTGGAAAATTCACAGCCTTGATATTTGGGTTTGTTCTACTTCGTGCTTGTTGCTCTCTTCTGTAAATATCTGTCATTAGTCATATCTATAATATGTTCACATGCATCTTTAACATCACCAGCCATACTTTATGCACAGTCTATTCAGGAGCTCTATTCAGTGGATCTAACCTCCTTCACTGTGACTGCTGTCACTTTCTAGAGCTTTGTTATAAACCTCTTTGACCCAGTAAATCATACATGATTTTAAGCCTTCAGAAGCATTACCACAAAGATGATGCCAAGTTTTCCTGGCAACTGGAGATGAGTCATGGCACTCTTGAGTCTCAGAAGTAGTAACCTCTGTGTGTCTTTACATCTGAACTAGGTGGGTCATTTCTCGAGACAGTAGTCTGTCACCAAATTGTATTAGAGTTCTTTTCTTTTTTAGAATTCATTTTTCAAGGCTCCTTCCTTTCATACAACCTTTCATTTTGTACCCTGGAGACTTCCATGGCTAGAATTTTGTGCTCTGAGTATAATTCTTACTGTCCCACTGCAGATCAAAGGGTTTCTCTTTAATTGTCCTATTCATTGTGACAACCACAGCACTTCCCCAGCATTTTCTTCTTCTCCATAGTTTTCTATCTCCTCGTGTTGTTCTACTCCATTTTCTTCTTTCCTACTGTTTTCCTTGCTAAAATGAGTAATCAGGAACCAAGCCAGAGTCTGGATGTTATGTGGTACTAAAATTATTCTGCCAAATAGATTGTTCTTTTATATTTGGATTTGGCCTCACTCAAATTTTCAAAGCATTGTTAGAACATAGCAAGAGTCTCTGGCAAGAGTCTCTGCCAAAACAGAACACAAATGACTTTCCATAATTTCCAGGGCAGCTTTTAATTTACATTGAGACTTCACGATCCTGATCTTCTCCACTCACATGTCAGTTTTCATGCTGGTCTCCCATGCTCACACCAAAAAAGAACACTAACATTTCATGGATTTGAGGGTTTTCTAGGCAACAGTGTCCAACTGCTACATACTTTTCCAACAAATAAAGTTGAAATGGCTATGTATGATCCACTAAGTTATGTCTATTTTAGCAGAGGTCCTATTCTCTGCTGAGGGTTTTTCTCAAATTGTGAAAATCTTCAGATGTGAGAAATTGATTTTGGCTTGTTTATGGGGATAGAGTGTTGAAGGTATATTTGTGTTTCTCGCTACTATGGTAGGAGCTTCATCTGATTGCTTTGACCTCATTGCAATCAGAAACATGGATCATTCTAAAATCAGGATGATGGTGTAACCCTCAAGGCCTTATGCATGGTAACTTACATTTCCATGTAAATCCTCTTTCCCAAGCATTCCACAGTCCCCTAACCCTCACATCAACACTATCAGATGGAACCACGTGTTCAAACCCATAAACCTGTGGGGAATAGTGTATTTCTAAGCCACTTGGTCTACACTTCATCCCAATGAGCTCATGAATACTTCATAATGAAAACTTTGTTTAGTTCAACATAAAAGCTAAATCATATTATACTTCCTGCATTAACATTGATAAAATATTCAAATATAGTTTGTTCAGATACTCCAAGAAGTCCCTGAACTTCTATAAAATCAAATAAATTATATACATTCCAATACGCATTCAAAGTATTTGGGGAACAATTCATACCATTGTTGTGCTTTGGAGAAAGGCATACAAGGTACTGATGAGGAAAGTTCTTTCACCAAGATTAATTTCTATATTTTTGGATAGAAATGAGTTCTCCCAATATTAAATCCTAACTTCACAAAATACTAAAGGCATAGGTATAAGATTCTATTTTATAAGTGATCCAATGTGTTACAAAGCCCCTAATTGTACAATTGTCATAACAATAATTATGTAATTCATTATTAAGAGAAAAATCCAATAAATACCACAATAATGAAGCAGACAGTCATTTTCATTTTTGAAATACATTTGCCTTTTTTTTTATCTTTCATTCAGGGCCTTTATAAGAAGGAACACACAAATAATTTCCTCTACATTATTTTATCGTTTCAATTGTGACAAATTCTCTATTAAATGCAGTCTTATTATGACTATTTCAAACAAGTACCAGAGGGTATTTAGAGAAAATGTGTTACTTTTCTTCCCAGCTGTCACTTACTCTAAAGTATAGAACCTATAAAAACGTATGCTAGAATAATGATTGTGGTGACGTATGCTAGAATAATGATTGTGGTGACGTATGCTAGAATAATGATTGTGGTGACGTATGCTAGAATAATGATTGTGGTGACGTATGCTAGAATAATGATTGTGGTGACGTATGCTAGAATAATGATTGTGGTGCAACATTGGTCCTTGGTCTTCATGTTGCTCCCTCATTATCCTCCATATATTTCCAAAAAGTTTGAGAAAAGGAACTGAAGATGGAGGGTATACATCCTGCTTTGCAGTCCTCTAAATATTAATGCATATCTATTCTGTAAAGAATATGGACATGCCACACGTCTATGCTCCCTTGTTCTATAATCCTCATCACATTTCCTTCAGCTTCCTATAGCTAGTATGCTCATCATGGCAACCTGGAAGCTCAGCAGAAGCATCTTGAACATTTCTGGTTAGACCCGTTGTTCTCCACCTTTCTAGTGCTGAAGCTCTTTAGTACAGTCCTCATGCTGTAGTGATCCTAACCATAAAATTGTTTCATTGCTACTTTATAGCTGTAATTTTGCTACTGTTATGGATCATAATATAAATTCTGTATATGAAGGATAGATGGTATACAACCCCCTCCCCCAAAAGGGGTCAGGACACAGATTGAGAACACTGATATAAAGGGTGCCTGTTTTTCATGATTTATCTGTCATCTATGACAATGAAATATTATCTTAAGCTTTCCTATTTCATTTTCTATTTGTTACTGGAACATCTATTAATATCCATGTTTCCAATGACAGACTCTTCGAGGCAATCTAGAACCTTATAGAAAGGCCCTAAAATCATTCCTTTACTTAAAGTACATCAGAGTTTAACTGTTCAACAATGTTTTTCTAGCTCTCTGTTCTTGTGTTCCATATGCACTGTGTTCTCTGAAGCTAAGTAAATGATAAAACAGTTTTCTCTTCTTTTTTAAGGTGATAGAGTCCCTTTTGTTGTTCCTTGCAGTAGTTTGTTTTGCAGAATTTTCAGCTGTTGGCTTGATGTATAAATATTCCAAAATTCACAAATATGATAAACAAAGGGCATTTTTAATAATCACTATTGTTTTTGCAAAAAGATAGATTGTTAGTTTTATGAAACTAAAAATGTTTTACTCATTATACTTGTCGAAGTTATTATTTAAAATGTATATACACAAATATATACATTCATCTCTATATAGTCTATATTAATAATGTATATACACATATATTTCAAACTTGCTAAGAATTTGTAGAATTACCTGAAAAATATACTTTAAAATTCCATGAAAAGAGAGAGAATCCTGGCAAATCGTGAGATGGATGAAAATGAATATATGGCATCACTTTGAATTATAAAACATTGGTTTTCTAAACCTTAAAATTGTATTTTTTCCTCAGAATTTGAATGCAATAAGGTAAACTGATTTAGAGTACAATAATTCTTCTCTCTGCTCGCATGAAATATACATAAAATTACATTCTGCTATAAAAAAATGTCTTCTTAGTAAAGGAGCACATTGCAGACTGAATGAAACCTCATTACTCAAAATCTGACAGGATAATATTTAAACTTAAATTTGGTGGATGCAAAACAAGACACAAGTAGATTCATAGTCACCATTCATTAGATGTTAAATCTTTGGCTAATTGTTGTTCCTTATTGAGTTTCATTTTCTTCCATGTGGTGGAAATTTCCCTAATGATGTTTTGAGTCTTGTTATGCTATTAAGAGCTTTCTGTGCTGGCTGTCAGGAAGCTTCTCTGTAATGAATTTGTTTTCAGCCCATTTCTAATTATGTCAGAACTATTTGCTGGAAGATTTGAGATAACATGGCATAAGTAAAAATGTATATATACATATATATATGTATATGTATATATACATATGTATATATATTTAGTTAGAATCACTTTATTTCTTGCTTGAGTTTTTAAAACCACATTTTCAATAAATGAAAATGGCATTTTAAATTGTTGGCAATTATGTAAATTTTTGCTTTTTTTGTCATGTGTATGAATCTACATATGACTAATGCAGTAAACAAGCTGACATCAGCCAGGGTTTAAAAATCGCTCACTTTATATTTTATCATCATAACACTCCTTATAAAATATATTAATCATTCAGTAATTGAGAGTGATGATAAATAATTGTGCCCTCTGTTGCTTGATTTATCTTGATGATTTTTATCCATTCTACTATGATAAATGCTTAAATATCCAGCGATCCCAATGGTCCATTGTTTATACATTGTAAAGGTGTTCTATTAATTCTCATCATAAAACTGATATGCCTGCTTTTTCAGGGTAACTGAGAGTCAACATGTAGCAATCAATAATCATCAAGATATTCGCTTTCACAGAACAGCAATATTAAATTCAAAAGCAGCTTGAGCTTTTTTTCTTCAAAATAGCCTTCAAATATGAATGATCACTAGCTATGTTTCTAATTTTTTTGCCAACTCAATGGGACATATATTAAGAATGAAACATGCTTAAAGAAATAAAGTGATTGCTCAGGCTTTGAATAGAAGACCAGACTGCAATCTAATTTTTCTCATTACAAAAGGTCTTATAACATGTCTTTTTCCAAACTATATAATAAAAGTATTTGCAATTTATACCTGTGTGGAAAAGAAAAATTAGTTTTATACAAAAGGGTGACACAGAGTATGATAGCTACATTCCAGGGCATGGCCCACACTAAGAAGTGTTTCTTTAACACAAAAGATGCCCTAATGTTTTCGTTAGTGACTTTTGTTTTACTATTATTTATTATTTTGTCCTATTGTTTTGTTGGCATGTTTGTTCACTTATTCTGATTTTTCTGTTTTCTTTTGTTTGGGGGAGGTGGATTTTGAGAAAGTTAAAAAGATCATGAATTTTGGTGGCTGAGGGGAGGTGAGCTGTGATGAGATGGAAAAGGGAAAATAAAATGGCTTGTGGGACTTTCGGGAACCAGGAAAGGGGAAATCATTTGAAATGTAAATAAAGAATATATCTAATAAAAAAGATTAAAATACATTATATAAAACTGAAATTATATTATAAAAAGTATACAATAAACCAGAAATTAAAGTATGAATTTCTTTTGAACCCCCATCTGCAACCGATACTTTCAATCCCAATTTATAAAAGCAGAAATCTTCAACTACTGGTGAAATCACATTCTAGTATCAGATGTAGATTGTCAAGCCTTGGTTTTGTTTTTCTTTTTGAAATTTTGGTATCTCTACTCCAGTAATAATAGAATACCCTGGTCTGAAAAATAATCATATGAATTTAGAAGTTATATTCCATTCCAAAACTACCCAAAAACTCTACACAGTATTTCCCTATAATTCTTTGTACAAATATAGGTTATGATGCCAATAACTGCTTCAGTAGAGGGAAAAAAAATCTATATTCCCAACATTCTCAGATAGAAATTTCATATTTCATCTGATCTGAGTTCCATTATTTAAAAGACCTAAAGATCATACCAGCTTATATGCATAGAGATGCAAGCACTCACAGACACACATTTACCTTTTCAAACATACAAATAGAATGTATGTAAATACTAAAGAAAATAAAAGATAGTTCTCTAGATCAACATCCTTAATGTTAAAAACAATACTATTCACTTAATAATATTTCAATAATATAGAATGTAAGTTTCCAATTTTCTATTGATATTGTTTCAGTGATTGGGGAATTTAATTGTTAGACTAAAAGTAAAACTTTATTCATCTTTCTAAAATATTCGTCAAGCTAAATATATTAACAATTCCTACATAACAAAACATTCTTTTTTGTAGTGTCCAACATCATTTTTGTTCTTTTCTATATGTTCTGCTTCTTGGTACCCATGATTCACAGTTATAACTAGAGCCAATAACTATATTACATGCTAAAATTGTGAAAAGATTTGTTCAGGAATATATGATATAACACACCAGCAGGTTTTAAATAAATTATTAATCTCAGAGGTATTTTAGCAAATAAAAGACATTTTATCTCATAGAAAGATGAGCATTTTCGACAAGTTATTGTATATGTGTGTGTGTGTGTGTGTATATATATATATATATATATATTCTGTTTAACTTGTCTCACACATAGAAACTGAAATATGGAACATATTTGCTTATAAGGATATTAGCTGTTAAGCCAATGATAACCAAGCTAAAGTTCATAGAACCAGAGAAGTTAGATCATAGAGTAATAGACTAGGGGATGGGGCAGTAGATAAACCACCTTATAACAGGGAAACAGGGTAGTTATGGGTGAATGAGTTGTTGGAACAGAATGATCACATGCGAAGGAGAAGAAAAGGGAAAGAATGAACCAAAATAGGAAGAGACAATTAAATTAAGGGTTATTTGAAGGGTAATATGAAAAACTAATAGAGTAGAAACATCTATCTATCTATCTATCTATCTATCTATCTATCTATATTACATATGTATACATATAGACATATACATACAAATACATAATCAACCTAAAGGTGTTTTAAAGGAAATTACCAAATAAGAAAGAGTTCCAAAGGGCTGTTGAGGGCTGGTATGTTGTTAAGTATTGTAATGCTAAATTCTGCATCCCAAGGTCTTATTGTCTCAAGATAAGTGAATTTTCACATATGCTAATTTTGTTATGCAAAACTTGCTCCTTAATTTCAGAGTATTAGTGAAAATAAAAAGATGCCTACAACCTGTAGGTGGGCAGAAGAGAGGCAGATGTTGCTTCAGTTCCTGGGGTTGGTCTCTGAGGAGAAACCACAAGAAGAGAAGAAGGAAGACATTGTCATGGGAGTGGTTGATCCTGAGTGAATGGCCCTGGGGGCTGGCCAGTTGTAGTAGAAACTGCACAGGCAGAACATGCCAAGGATATCACAGGGTTACCCACAGGGAAGCAGACAAACTAATATAGAGGGATGATATCTGCCTAGCTCTAAGGCTTTAAGGCATAGTATAAATGCAAAAGTTTTGTATCTTTGATTTGGGAACTAAATGATCCCTAGGTTGGAAACCTCCAAATAATATTAACCCAAATACTAACCATTTCTTGTCACAGAATGAACCTTCCATTTACAGTATTTTATTAGGTTAAACCTAATTAAGTTGTTCAATGGGGTCCTCTGGGACATTCCAGCCAACCCAGGCTGTTGCCAAGAATACAGATTGCTCTCCATAAACTGTCCAAAAAATAAATAAATAAATAAATAAATAAATAAATAAATACTCCATTGCTGAAGACAACATATACACAACTCATTAAACCAAGCTGTTGTCTGCATAGAACATTTGCTCCTATGTTCTAGAGTCTTTGGTATAGAAAAGTACCACAGGCTATATAATGAGATATGTAAACATGAACCCTGACACAAATCTTTTTATCTGCAATGCTGTCCTGTCTGCAAGATGTGCTACTGCAATGGAGACATAAAGCTTGTGGGTGTGACTAACATTTTATTTGACTTAAGGCATATTCTATGGTATGGAACCCATAGCTGATAGTTTGTGCTTAGGGACCAAGGAGCTGAGACTAGATAACCCAGGGAGTAGAGTAAAATCAAACATTACTGTATAAAAGAAAAGAAAGTTAGAAAAAGTAACAATAAAATGACTTCAAATGATATTCTGCTATGGTCATAAATCAGTTCTTTGCTCAGTGTTCATTAGAGAGGCTTCCTCCCACAGCAGATGGGAGCAAGCACAGAGAGACAGAGCCAAGAATCATATAAAGAATGATAGACCTTTGAGCAATCAGTCCTAAATGGAATATTGACACCAAATCACTCCTATCTGGGTGCAGGGAACCCTGAAGAAAAGAAAATAGAAAAGGTGTAAAAACTGGAGGTAATGGAGGATACCAAGAAAACAAGACCCTTTAGAACAAGTTCAAAGCTCATATGAACTCATGGAGAACGACCCAACACAAGCACAGCCTGTATGGATTTCCACCAGGTACTCTTAAGTTTATATCATGGCTTGTAACTCAGTGTTCTTATGAAATTTTCCAGTGTGCAAAAGAAGGAATGGGTCTCTGATATTTGTGCCTTCTCTTGGACTCCTTTCTTTCTACTTGTTTGTTTTGTGTATAAGCTTGTGTTTTGTATTATTGCATCATATTGTTGTGTTATAATATATTACATTATTTAAACAATGTATAACCAGTTATAGTGGCTTTAATCCCAGGACTCTGGAAACAGAGACAGACAGATCTGTGAATTTTTGTTCAGCCTGGTTTCCATTGAGAGTTCTAGAACAGCTAGGACTACATAGAAAAATCCTGTCTATACCTACAATAATAAATACTACAACATCACAGGAGTCATTTGCAACTATTTAAAGATTTAAAATTTGAAAATCACTAGTAGCCAAAGGTAACCTGTTATATGAAAACTATTTAAAACTCTCATTCATATTATGGTTAATATAATAGCCGTTTGTAGAGACAAATGTCAACTGAGTATTCCAAACCAATGAAAGTTTCAATATTCTACAGTTTCAACACATTCCCCTTGAAAAACACATCAAACAGAACCCTAAGTATCAAGCACAACAAGAAAGTAAAATGGAAAGAAGGAAAGAAATAAAGAATGAAGGAAAAAAAGAAAGAAGAAAGAAAAGTAAAAAAGAATACGTGAATCCTCAGCACATGGTTTACTAGGAAATCTAAAATTTTATAAAAATTTAATAATCATATATGCTATTTTATGGAATTGTTAAGGATCTTAATATCTTTACTGTTGGATGATATCTGAACAAATACCATGCTTAATTTCATAGAAAATACTGCTTATAGTTCTTTTGATTGAGTGGCTCAGTCAGTAAATCAAAAGGCCACACAACCAGGAGGTACTTAGATTAACCCCAGCACTCAGGAGGCCAGGCTTGACTGTGCACTTGTAATTCCAGTATTTGGAGGGAGACATGGGTGCAATGTGGTTTCTTGCCAGCCAATACATCCAGGTGAACCTGTGAGCTCTTGGGGCAGTAAGTGCGCCTCTCTCATAAAGGTAGAAGGTGATTGAAGAAGAGACACCACTTCAGCCTTTAAACTTTACACACTGCATATACAGATACATAACTGCATTAAGTACTTTACATAGGTAGCAAAGGACCTAAATTATGTAATAAGAATCATACTAATTTTAAGTGCAATGTTCTTCAGTCAGTAAAAGAGCTGCGATTAAATATAGACATGAGTGCTTGTAAGATACATATTTAAAGTGTATAAATTGCTATAATGTAGCTTATATTAAATAATTACAAAAATTAAATATAATTTGATGCTTTAGAAATATTTTTCCAAGCCGGGTGGTGGTGGCGCACGCCTTTAATCCCAGCACTTGGGAGGCAGAGGCAGGCGGATTTCTGAGTTCGAGGCCAGCCTGGTCTACAGAGTGAGTTCCAGGATAGCCAGAACTATACAGAGAAACCCTGTCTCGAAAAACCAAAAAAAAAAAAAAAAAAAAGAAAGAAATATTTTTCCAGGTAGAAATGTTACACATGAAATTTTCTTATTCTGTTCAAATAAAATAAAACAAACTAGAGAAAAGAAAGTGGATAATGTAGAAGAAAACAAATGATATAATAGTATACAGTATAATGATTTGGGGACTAGTATGATCATTAGAAAGCAAGTTATATCTCAATTAGCAAAGGGCTGAATATTTTGAGATATTTTAAAATATGAAAACAATAAATTGTTTGTTACTCTTTTAGTAATACTTCTTAAATTTTTATGGAATATTTAGCTAAGAACCAATGTATGAGATAAATATTGCTTTAAGATATGAACAACTTGTATTATGAAAATTAGAAAATAAAGAAAATTACAGCTTCATTGATTGTGCAATCATGTTAATTTCAGCATGCTGAAATTTTCAAACATAGTAGTGTATTAATTATTTTAAGTTTTAATTACAAACAAAAATATTTTAACTTTTTATCGATTCTATACGAATTTCAAGTCGTGTACCCAAATCCCCACTCATTTCTCCTCTTCATATCCATCCACTGCCCTTGCAATGAATGCCACTCCCCCCCAAAAAAGAAAATAAAAAACAAAAATTAAAAAAAAATATACCAAGCCTAGAAAACATCCTGTATTGGAAGCTGTAGTGAGTCACAGGGTGTCCTAGAGTGTAGCCTCCTGTCTATATGTCTTTACTTGCAAATGTTAATTACAATGATTCATGGGTCAGGTTCTAAGTCTCTAGCTTTTGCTAAAGCACAGATACAGGACCCTCCTTTTGGTTCTCCTGTTTCTTCCCTGTGTCGTGGAGGCCCCACAGTTTTAAGTCTGCGGGATCATTGCTTTCATACGCTCCAGCAGTTCACAGATAAATGTAGAGGGTTTTTGGTTTTTTTTTCCTTTTTGGCGGGCTAACTCAAAGCTCTGGATCAAGGTCTAGGTGGTAGCTGAGTTTGTCAGCCTTCAGGCTCTCCCCACACCCACACCAACAGGTGAACTCCCCAGCCCTGCCTGGCTAGCCTACTAGGTGCACGGTTGTTGAGTCAACTCTCCAGCTCTGTAGCCCTCCAGGCAGGCTCACTTTCATCAAAGCCATCAGTGCTAACTCTATTATGATTCCCAGTCAAAGTGTGGGGCTCATTCTCCAGATTGCTATAGCCAGAGAGGTACAGGGCGAGCTCTCCCACTCTCAGGAACCTGGGGCCAGCTCTCCTGACTGCTGCAGGAGGCAAGGGGGAGAGGGAAGAGATCACCTCACAAGCAGACAAGCGACAGGGCCAGCTTTCTCATGCCCCTTCCATTAGGACCAGTTTTACTGTGCTACCCAGGAGAAATACAGGGCCAGGTCTCCAAAGAGCTTCTGCCAGGGACGGTGCAGGGCGATTTCTGCATAGCATTGGACATCAGTGTGGTCCCAGAAAGATAGAGCCCAGACTAGGGACACCTGCACATTCTTTAGTAATAATATGAGCCACTGTCGTCAACACAGACCCCGGGTACAGCATGGCCACAGACCACGACATGGCCCTCAGTAGCAGCATGAACTCCTTTTTTTCACTATGGATTCAGTTGGTGGGGAAGGCTACTCTCCATTCCCCGTTCTGAAGTTCTGCCTCTCTTCATAAGGCTCAAACTACTCTGCTTCACTTTCTCTTCTCTGTCCACCACATACTTGCACATTGGAGTGTCACCCACTGTGGGCAGACCTTGGATTTGTGGACCTCTTGGGGTTTACACCCAACTGAGACTCGTGGCAGCAGGCTGGCGTCGGGCGTACTGCCCTCACCAGCACTAGGATGAGTCCTAGAGACCGGTGGGTCTCTGGACATTCTTCCCATGCCTGCCCCGCACGGCCCTGTGCC
This sequence comes from Tokudaia tokunoshimensis, assembly GCA_036184795.1. Classification (NCBI taxonomy): domain Eukaryota; kingdom Metazoa; phylum Chordata; class Mammalia; order Rodentia; family Muridae; genus Tokudaia; species Tokudaia tokunoshimensis. The sequence continues at coordinate 18,221,281 of BTHU01000011.1, forward strand.
AGGTGAGTCTCTGGATGTTCTCTGCACTCAAGTGCAATGTCACAGCATATAAAATAGTCTTAAAATTATGTAAAATAAAATACGATTACCCAATTTTAAATCTAAGGAATTATACATTTTGGAGACAACAGAAAAGAAAAAATATGAATTATCTATAATTTATTATGTTAAGAACCTTACACACTTAAGAGTAAACATACAGTGTCTCATCTAGATTGGCAATCCATGAAAGGCTATTAATATTTGAATTATTAAATTCTCACAGTTTTCTGTTTTGCTCACATAATATGTCCTTTAGTTGCAAAAAGAAAATATCATGATCACAGTGGAAGAATAGAACACATAGTGCTACACACATTATCTGTCACTGGATTGCAAATTTTAAATATTAATAAGTTTTGCTGGAACTGAAGCTTTTGACAGACACATGTACAAGTTGCAGGTTTGTCCCTCCAACAGTGGTGACGTCACTTTCTTCTTTTTAAAGCCTGCTCCTCTTCCTATATGGATGGGTTCCATGAGCAGCACATGATAAATCTTGTTGATTAAGCCTGAACGACCGGATTTATTTGACTCCTGTGCTATTCATCATCCTCTTGTCGCTTTGTTTCAACACTTTTCTTTTTTGTTCTCCAACATCTTAATTTTTTTATTATCCACTTTATCATTTCTATCACCAGAAAAGTGCCATGCTCCTCTCGATTCTTACTAAGAAGCTTTTCCTCTGGCTGCACGTTCTTTTACAAGGCATCATTACACTACAGTTCTCTGAGGAGCAATTGATTCTTTTGAAAGAATTGTCTACATTGTCTACATTCCTTTGAAAGAGGTTTTTTCCTCATCCTAGGAACCTAACATTAGTCTCTTCATTGCTTCTATTTCTGTTTTGGTTTTTTAATTTCAAGTATTTTTGATATGTACTTAGTATTTTTAATACATTTCCCTTTGTTTTTCGGGAAAAAAATTAGAATTCATGATGTAAGGGATCTTTCTTTGTCTTATTTACTCACGTCTACTGAGGTTATAAAATATTGATTAACATAGAGTCAAAATAATACTATAAAACTAATGGATATATTCTTGAACTACAGTCCCTCTGTAGCTACATGTATTCTATAAGAATCTCTTCTACATGTTTCTTTCCTCAACCAATATTTCCCTTAAAGTCACTATCACACATACTCTATGTAAGGTTAGTGGTAACTGATAACTAAAATAAATTGAAAAATGAGCATCTGGGTATATCCATGGGGATTATTTTAATTGTGTTAGTTGAGGTGATATTATTTGCCCTTTGTGGGTGTTGTGATTCCAAGTCTAGGATCCTGGACTACATAAGTAAGGAAAGAGATTTGAAAACCAGGGGGGCTTTTATCTGTCTTTGCTTCCTAATATCGATGTAATACTTCAAAAGCATGCAACTTTGACTTCCCTACCATGATAAACTCTACTTTGATCTGCACACTAAAATAAACCATTTTACACTTACTTTACTTTTGACAGATTATTTTTATCACGGCAAGCAAAAATTGTCAACTTATGAGAAACAAGTTCAAAAGATTGTTATTTTGGTCTTACATTTCCAATACTTTATCTCTGTTCTGGTGGATCAATGATCTTTATAAAACATAGTTTTTACCAGGACCTCCCCAAACATGAATATATAAAACCATACTTCTACCTATAGACTAAAATCTCATGTGGTATTGGACCACACGATTCCTCCACTCTCTCCAGTCTAATCTGTCATTATTCCCCAAGCATATTCATCCCTGAGCTGTACTAAAATGTAGCTGACTTCCTGTGCATGTTGCATTGTTTCTCACAAAAAGATATGAGTGTGAAATTCTATGTAAATATTTCCCATTTCTATCACTGCAATATATGATCTCTATCACTGACAGATACCACAATTTATACACTAAACAATTTAAGCACTCAAATATAGCATATATTAACGGATACATTCACCTCTGCAAAATTTATTGACCTTTCTTTTACTTTTTTTCCTCTTCTGTGAGACAGAGTGTGTCTTATTGCTCAGTCTTGAATTTCTGGGTTCAATAGCTGGACACCTGACTTTTGACCAAAAATACAGAAATAATCATTGGACAAAAGAGCATGTGTAATAAATAATGTGAGTCAATCTGGATGGCTACATGGAGAAGAATACTAATAGAGCCATATTTATCAGCCTGCAAAAAAGTCAATTACAGGTGGATCAAAATATCCTGAATCTGATAGAACAGAAAGTGAGGAATTATCTTGAACTCATTGGAACAGACAAAGAATTTTTCCATAGCAGAAAGATAGCACAGGCACTAAGAACAATTAATCAATGGGACCTCATGAAAATGAAATGTTTCTGTATAGGAAAGAAAGAACACCATCATTCAAACTGAACAGCAAGATACAAAATTGAAAATGGCGATTACCAATTATATATCTGATAGATGCTTAATATCTAAAATACATAAATATTATAGTACAAGAAAATAAATAGAAGGAAAAGATCAGAACTAACCCAATTAAGAATTGGGCACAAAACTAAACACAGAGTTCTCAAAAAAGAAAATCAAATGCTTGAGAAACAGTTATAGAAAAAAATGTCCAACAGCCTTAGTCATTAGAGAATACAAACCAAAACTACTGTGAGATTTCATCTTAACTAAATCCAATGGCTAAAATAAATAATAATTAAAAACAATAACAGCTTATATTGGTGATGATAAGGAATAATGGAAACACTTAACTATTTTTGGTAAGATTGAAACTTGTTCATCTACATTATGTTACTTCCTTGGGAAGTTGGGAATAGATCAACCTTAAGATCCAGTTATACCACTTTTTGACATATACCCAAAGGACTCTAAATCCTACAACAGAGAAACATGCTCATCCATTTTTTTGTTGTGCTAATCATAGTAGCCAAACATAGGAAACAGCATTAATATACATCAACAGATTAATGAATAAGAAAATATGGTATATTTATACAATGAAATATGATTCTGCTAGTTAAAAACTCTTGAAGTTTTCAGGTATACAGATAGAAGTAGAAAAATTATTCTAAATGTGGTATTTCAGGCATACAAAAACAAATATTGTATGTATTTTATTATATGTCTATATGAGCTTTTAAAGCTTCAATAGACATATTCCAATTCTATACCACAGAAGTTAGATAAAGAATATGCAACTAGTAGGGAAGAATATTATTTCCCATGGAAGGTAAAACAAAATATATAATAATGGAGATATTGGAAGAGGGGGAGAATGATTATATTGAGAGGAAAAAGTGGAGGTAATGGATATAATATGGGAAACTATCACCAAGGACCATTCGAGGGGTCATATGGAAACCTACTGTGATAGAAACTTCTTTAAAATGCACATATGAAATAAATCTAATAAATCTAAATGGACTCACCAAATAATGATGGAGACAAGGAGAAAAACATTAAAATTAGATATATTTCTTTACCAATGAAGCCTTGATTGCCAGGAATGGGTTACATCTAATTGAATTGTTGGCCAAAGGGGCCCAGAGGAACTCCCAAACAACCCAGACTATGCTAAGACAAAGCTATAGGTTGTTCTTCACAAACTGATGGTAAAACCCTATTGTTGAATCCAATACATTCATATCTTACTGAACACAGAAAAGTTAAACTGATATCTAATTAGATCCTTTACTGATACTAACAAGTGTTCATGGTTTTGGAATGGATTCTGGATGCTACCTTTGATCATAGTATTGTCTTATGTATTTTCAATGTTTTTCAGGTTTTTCTGATTTGAAATACTGAATAGAATGGGTATACAATGTTATTCATATGGCTATAAATATGTCTTTAAACTATGAGATTTTAAAGCAACTTCAGTAAACAGAGGATTGTATTTACAAATTAATAAAGGAAACATATAACTTTTCATATATCCATGTTTCAACAGTTATTCTAACTGCCTTTTTTTTTGATTGTCCAAACTTAGATTATATTCAAGGCTGAAACTCAGTAAATAGTATTAAGGTTGCCTCTGATACGTCATTGCTTCAGAGAAAATAAGACCTGGTACCAACACGGTGCATGATTCTCTGAATCTGAGATGAAATAACCCTTGAGGAACAATTACCTTAGATGTCTCCTTCATGTTTTCATAGAGTAAATGAGCCACTGTACTTTTAGTCATTTCCTGAATGATGAGCTGATAAAAAATTCTATTCCATATTATAGGTCATTTAGTCATTCATGCTTGATAATAGCCAACTGAAAGATTGTCTCAGAGATTTATATGCATAGCTCCATATTTTGTGGTTTGAATAAAAATGACCCCCAGGTTCTCATTTGTTAGATGCCAGGTTCTAACTAGAGTATCATGTTGGGGTGTTTCTGAAAACCTTACAGGGTGATGTCTCTTCCTTTTGAAGGCTATTCTTGTCCCAGTACTCTGTGTTTGTGTCTACCATGAGAGCAGTAGATGCATTTTCCCTCACATTAATGTTCTGCCTAAACAGGAGTCCAGGAAAAAAATAGAGTCATTCTTGAGATTGTTTCTGTCAAATATTTTATCAGAGTGGTAAATGCTTGACTTAATAAAACCACACATAGAAACATAGTACCAGATAAGGTATTATTGCTTTGACTCAACCTAATCATGAGGTAACTAAACCATTGTTAATGGTTTGTATGAGATTTTTGTAAACATTTAATAACCAAAAAAGCTATCTTCATGGGTAATTCCTGGACCAGCAAAGAATACCTAGATGTCCATAGAAATATTCATTATAAGGGCAGTGTTCATGAAATTTAGGTGGATAATAACTCTATTGGGAAGTCAGTTATATTCAGGTAAATAATTGCTGCATTTTTATCTGTTCCCTTAGAATTTATTTGAGGTTGAGATGTGGTAGATTATTGGTGTGGGGTAGAACTTGTCAAGGCAGCATAGCATTTAGGTTTTGACACGGCTAATATTATTTGCTAAAATGTAAATTGAACAAACCAAAATAAGGAATTTAGAAAAGCACTTTGGTCAGAAAATGGGGTATGAGTGTAAAGGTTTGGATAATGCACTTGTTTTATAAATAACATTAAAAAGAACCAAAGTCTTTTACATTAAGACATCAGAGTTGTCTTGAGGGGATATCAGTAATTGATCCAGAATGATACATTGTAAGTTCCATGTTTTGAAAGTTTAAGTCATTGGAAAACTGTCATGAAGAGAAAGTCATGAAGCTCAGTGGTTATACAAGCAGTCTAAGAAACTATTATCAGACATTTAGTCATCCAGATAATATCCATGTTCCATGTCAGTCTATATATTCGTAAGCTGGCACAAGTTACTTATTTTATACTCATACAGAATGTAAAAGGTTTTGGATTATGGAGGTTTTCTCAAATTTCAAAGGAAATCCAACATTGCCAGACAAATAATGTATTACATTTGTGTATTTCCTCATAGCGTATTGCATGAAGCCTCAGTGGAGAAGCAAGGATATTATTGACTCTAGTAGCACAGTATGCTTACCTAGGACAATCACAGACATTGAGTTGATCTAGCCAGAGAGAGGTGATATGGGTTAAAAATAAGATGGTCTTAGAGGCAATGATAATCAGCATCCTGAGTTATCATATCAACACATAACATTGAGCTATAGGTTTTACTGTTTGAGAGGATTTTTCCAGTCTTATTTTTATCTGATTCTATCTTATTATTAATCCACACTTCTTTTGGGGAAATTGAATTCTGTTTCAATATATCTTGGAATTATATTTTAGAAATATACAACTTGCTTTTGTTTTTGCAGGGGCTCAGATCTAATGTATGGCTTGTATCTCTAAGGAGGCATGGTATTTGAACATCTAAACAGTGATAAAGCCATTAAGATTTTGAGACTCTTGGATATAAAGGGACTAAATGTAATATGAGATTGATCATTGTGGAACAGGAGTAGAATTGCATGTATTGAATGCAATGCAACATCCTCCTTATGTTCAAATGTAGAGAACTTACTTCCTACCTGGCAGTATGCTGGGGGAGGTAATGGAAATTTCATGAGTGACAGTCTACATGGAGATAGTGGACCACTGGAGGCATGCTGCTGAAGTCCATGCATGATCCTCAGTTCCCATTTCCTCTCTATATCTTATTTCATGAGGTGAGTAGCCTCTGTCTAATTCCTCCACTGAGATGGTATTTTATCCCACTGCAGATGCAACTGACCCAAGGACTATAGGACAAACTTCTGAGTTTGTTAAGTAAATTTTTCCTCCTTTTAATCTGGAACTGTCACACTTTCTGCCACAAAGACAGGAAAGCTAACTAGTACAGACAGGTGTCTGCAAAGAGCTAAGTGAATGAGAGTCTTATGTATAACGCATGCTTGCATCAGACACCCTCTGTACCTGCCTCTTGTTCTGATCAGCCAGCATGCAATATAGAACCTGGCCTTTCTCATGTACCACTAGATAGATTCTTAATTGGCCTCTGTCTTACTCTGTTAAAAATCTTAATAGAATACCTCTAAACTTCTGTATCATTCTTCAACTATAGAATCAGATATGTGATAGCATTTTAATTATTTTTAATCATTAACATTTTCCTCGATCAATAAATGTATTTATTATACACCGCACAAATTTATTTAGAGAACAGGTTAAAGTATTATTTTACTAACATCACTGATGTATGTTATTACACAATTTTATTACACAATTTTCTATATTACACAATTTTGGTTTGTGGTACATTTGAAATTAGCATTTTTGTTAAGTAATGTTCTTTTATTATATAATAATGTTTCATTAAAATCAAACAACAGAAGAAAAAAACCATTGAAGAGGGACATTCTATTTTTCCACTAATGTGACAATCCTCAAACTTCAGTGTCCAACCAGAAAGAAAGTGAAATCTGGACAGAAATCAAGACCAAGTTATTGTCATCAATCATCCTGCCAATGATCCAGTTTCTCAATGTAGGCCACATAGCCCAATGTCTCTACAGCTTCCCAAATCTGCAGCATCAACCATGAGCTAAGTATTCAAACATATGACATATTGGAAGCACTGTTTATTCAAATCATAACACTTAATATTGTTTTATTTTTCTTAAATATAATCCACTAGACATTTCTCAGGCATTTTTCCCTAAATTTGTTTCGATTCAAAATATTGACGACAGCAAGATGACACAGCATGTACCACAGTTCTTGCTACCAAAACTAATTTCCTGAGTTCAGACCCAGAGCAACACAGTGAAAGGAAAGAGGCAATTGATCCTCTCATCTCTATTCTCTCATGATGGCACACACATGCATCTTCTAAAAATAAATGTAAAGCTACTTGACATGCTTTTTTTTCTAATCTGAAATGTGTTCCCACTTTCTCATAAGAGTCTACATTGTGGTAGACACACACATTTCACTATTTATCATTTGATTGATCTGTACTGACCCTAATGATGTACTTGAAATAATTAAGCATATATGTGAATAATATAAGACAACATAATTAACATTTATTATTTTAGAAGTATTCATATCCAAATTTTCAAAAATAAACTACATTAACTATAAGTCAGAAAGCTTCAGAGAAATAATTACTCTAATCTACTGACTTAGTCAATGTTTGCATTCTTCCAGCAAGGCACAGTGAATAAGCACATTAGTTTTTGTGTACTGGAACCTGAAAATTATACAAAACTGAAATTCGTAGCAAAGCAAATTATTTTAACTTCCAAAGGTTCATTTATATTTTAATGTATGACATTAGAGTCAATTAACAAACAACTCTAACAAATTAAGACATTATTTGAACTAATTCATATCATGAACTGTTTTAGTGCCTGGAAACTTTTACTTCTTTCTTAGTGTGAGCACTGTGAAATTCACGTGGCATATTGTGGTTAGTGCCTGCTTTTTCTGGCTAGCAAAAGCTGGGTAGACACTGAAAATTGTAGGATAAGATAATATGAATGGAGGATAATAATTCTGTGGTTTTCTGGCAAAAATTATAAATTTCTGGAATATTCTATAAAGCTAAGTATTCATAATATAGAAACACCAGTAATGTTTCCTTTAACAATTGCATTTTTCAATGAAAATATATTCTTCTCTTATATAACACATCTCATTCATAGTTTCCATGTCCTCTACTCCTCCCATCTCCAACACCACACTCCTCTTCCCCAGTTCTATTCATCATTTGTTTCCCTTTAGAAAAGAGCAGTTTTCCAAAAGACAACAGGCAAAAATGAAAAAACAAGACTTGGTGAAAGCCCTCACATCAAGGCTGAACAAGGCAATCCAATAGGATGAAAAGAGTCCCAAGACCAGGCAAAATGTCAGGGATGAACCCTCTTCCACTGTTAGAAGTCCCAGAGAAACACCAAGCTAACAGCTACAACTTATAGCAAAGGAACGGGTGCAGACCCTTGCAGATATCTTGCTGTCTTTGTGAGCCCAACGCGCCCTCCTGAGTTGATTCAGTAGACCATGTTTCCCAGTATCTCCTGTGAATATTACAATATTTCTCTCCCTTTTATCCAGAGTTCATTGATCACCTAGTGGAGGGATCCAATGGAGACCTCCAATTTAGACTCTATCTCAACATCATATCTAGCTGCAGATCTCTCCACTCCAATCTGCTGTCAGAGGAAGCCATTCTGGTGATGACTTGACAAGACACTGATATGAGTATATCAGAATATCATTATTGATAATTTCACTGATATTTTTTTTGTGCCAGTCATGTGTGGTTCTACTCTGTGTGCTAGCCAGCTTCAGGTTTCGGTCCATCCAGGCAAGCACTGGGCTCCCCCTCTTTGAGAGAGTCTAAAGTTAATACAGACTTTGGTTAGTCACTCACACAGTTTCTGTGCCACTGTTGTTTCAGCACACCTTGTAGGCATGACAAATTGTATGTGGAGGGTTTCACGGCTGGTTGTTGTCTAGCTTTCTCTTTCAGGAGCCTGTAGAACACCTTTCCAAGCCAAAAAGAATAGAACAAAGGGGTAAAACCTCCATAGAGGTATCAGGTCAAACTCTCTACATTCAATGAGCTGTGAGGATGTTCTCCTCAGTAATGGGATCCCACTGTCAGTTTTCAGAGGGTGAACCCATGTCCTCTTTTCTATCATTAGCTTGAGATGTGTAGGGATGTCCACAGGACCTCCTCAGTCAAAAAAAAAAAAAGCAACACAAGCCAGTGCCACCACTGGAAGCCTCTCCTGGCTATGAAATATTTCCAGTTCAGACTTGGTATCGTCCATTATGAGGGGTACTTACTAGAATGACTCTCATAGATTCCAGGAACTTTCCATTGCACTAGGTTTCCACACTGCCCCCAAATATTTCCTAATCCCAGCAGTCTCTACTCAGTCTCTCTCCTGTATACCTTCCCTACCCACTTCATCCCTAACGTTCCCACTACCCAGCCCCAGTCCACCTGAAAAATCTATTCTATTTCTCCTTCTCAGAGAGATTCATGTGTTCCTTTAGATCTTCCTCTTTACCTAACTTCTCTGAGTCTGTGAATTGTATCTTCATTATCATTTACTTATAGACTAATATCCACTTATTAGTGAACACATAACACATTTGTCTTTCTTGCTCTGTGCTACTTCATTCAGAATAATTTTTTTTCTATTTCCATTTCAGCTTTTGAATTTCATGACATCATTTTTTTTAAACAGCTGAGTAATATTCTACTGGATAAATATATCACATTTTCTATATCTATTCTTTGGTTGAGGGATATCTAGGTTGTTTCTAGGTTTTGTTGTTGTTGTTGTTCTTGTTTTGGGGTTTTATTTTTGTTTGTTTTTGTTTTTGTTTCTATTATAAATAATGCATCAATGAACATATTTAGCAAGTGTCCTTGTAGTAGGACAAAGTATCCTTTGAGTGGATATCCATGACTTGTCTAGCTGGTATCTTGAGATAAATCAATTCCCAACTTTCTAGGGAAAAGCCATATTAATTTCCATAGTGACTAAAATGAATTCACACTCCCACCAATGATAGAAGTATGTTCCCTTGCTCGACATCCTCTCCAGCAAGTTCTGTCACTTGCATTATTGATCTTAGCTATTCTGACGCGTATAAGATGGAAACTCAAACTAGTTTTGATTTGCATCTCCCTGATGGCTATCATTTGCATTTTTCTTTTTCTTTTCCTTTTCTTATTGTTTCTTAGATATATTCCTTATTTGCATTTCAAATGATTTCCCCTTTCCTGGTTCCCCCCTCCCTGAAAGTCCCATAAGCCCTCTTCCCTCCCTCTGCAACCCAATCAAGCCCTTCCGGCTTCCCCGTACTGGTATTCCCCTACACTGCTGCATCGAACCTTTCCAGGACCAGGGTCCTCTCCCTTCTTCTCGGGCATCATTTGATAAGTGAATTGTGTCTTGGGTATTCTGAGCATCTGGGCTAATATCCACTTATCAGTGAGTGCATACCATGTGTGTTCTTTTGTGATTGGGCTACCTCACTTAGGATATTTTCCAGTTCCACCCATTTGCCTAAGAATTTCATGAATTCATAACCCGCCATCTTTGATCTGGCAACAGAGCAGATGGGACCTCCAGGTGCAGGATAACCGAGCATAACATCGCTTGGGACACAGCCAGCTGTTGTGCTCCCTGCACCCAAGAGCTGGGCAGTTCTGTGGTCATCTACATGCCAGCGCTGCTGTGGGACATCGGCCCTGCAAAGGGACCAGCACTAGGAGAGCTCACCAGCCTCCCCTTAGGGATCTCTGCTCTGGGGATTGACTACACTGAGTCTTCAAGTACGCAGGGATTCCCCAAATATAACATCGCTTGGGACACAGCCTGCTAGGCTCCCATCTGCGCCCAAGAGCGGGACAGCTCTGTGGTTGTCTGGGCACCAGCTCTGCTGTGGGACATCTACCCTGTAGAGTAATCTGCACCGAGAGGGTGCACAGCACAACTCCGCCATCTTTGATCTGGTAACAGAGCAGTTGGGACCTCCAGGTGCAGGGATAACCGAGCATAACATTGCTTGGGACACGACCAGCTGGTGTGCTCCCTGCACCCAAGAGCTGGGCAGTTCTGTGGTCATCTACACGCCAGCTCTGCTGTGGGACATCTGCCCTGCAGAGGGACCTGCACCAAGAGAGAACACACCAGCCTCCCCTCTGCTCCAGGGTTTGACTACACTGAGTCTCCAGGTACAGAGGGATTCCACAAGTATAACTTCACTTGGGGCAAGGCACATCAGGGCTCCAAAGTCACTCAGGAGCAGGGCAGGCCCCAGTAATCATTGCCAGGGGAAACCCAGTCATTCAGGGGATCAGAAATAGCCTTGCAGGCTCACAGGAGGTCCAAGCAACAGCCAGTGACAGCAGGACCAACTAACACCAGAGATAACCAGATGGCAAAAGGCAAATATAGGAACGTTACTAACAGAAATCAAGGCAATATGGCACCATACGAACACAACTCTCCAACAGCAGCAAGTCCTGGATACCCCATCACACCCGAAAGGCAAGATCTGGATTTAAAATCACTTCTCATGATGCTATTAGAGGATATCAAGAAGGACATAAATAAATCTCATAAAGAAATACAGTAGAACATGAATCAACGGTAAGAAGCCCTTACAAATGAAACACAAAAATTGCTTAAAGAAATGCAGGAGAATATAGATCAACAGATGGAAGCCCATAAGGAGGAAACAAAAAATTGCTTAAAGAAATATAGAAGAAATTGGGTCAACAGGCAGAATTCCTGAAAAAGGAAATGCAAAAATATCTTAAAGAAATACAGGAAAACACAAACAAACAAGTGCAGGAACTGAGCAAATCCATCCAGGATCTAAAAAGGAAGTAGAAACAACTAAGAAATCACAAAGGTAGACAACTTTGGAGATAGAAAACCTTGGGAAGAAATCAGGGGTCATAGATGCAAACATCAACAATAGAATACAAGAGATGGAAGAAAGAATCTCAGGTGCTGAAGATTCCATAGAAAGCATCGACTCAACAGTCAAAGAAAATGCAGAATGCAAAAAACATGTAACCTGAAACATCCAGGAAATCCAGGACACAATGAGAAGACCAAACCTAAGGACTATAGGTATAGATGAGAGTGAAGATTTGCAACTTAAAGGGCCAGTAAATATCTTCAACAAAATTATGGAGGAAAAGTTCCCTAACCTAAAGAGAGAGATGCCAATGAACTTAAAAGAAGCCTACAGAACTCCAAACAGACTGGACAGACAGAAATACCTCCCATCACATAATAATCAAAACACCAAATGTACTAAACAAAGAAAGAATATTAAAAGCAGTAAGAGAAAAAGGCAAAGTACCATATAAAGGAAGACCTATCTGAATTACATCAGACTTCTCACCAGAGACTATGAAAGCTAGAAGATCCTGGGCATATCTCATACCAACTCTAAGAGAACACAAAAGACAGCCTAGACTACCATACCCAGTGAAACTCTCAATCACCATAGATGGTAGGACCAAGATATTCCATGGTAAAACCAAACTTACACAATATCTCTCCACAAACCCAGCCCCGCAAAGGATAATAGCTGGAAATTGACAATACAAGGAGAGAAACCACACCCTGGAAAAAATGAGATAGTAACCTTCTTTCATCAAACCCAAAAGTAGATAACCACTCAAACATAAAGATAGTGTCAAGAATAGCAGGTGGCAATAATCACTATTCCTTAATTTCTCTTAAGATCAATGATCTCAATTCCTCAATAATAAGACATAGACTAACAGTCTGGATACGTAAACAGGACCCAGCATTTTGTTGCGTGCAGGAAACACCCCTCAGTGTCAAAGACAAACACTACCTCAGAGTAAAAGGCCGGAAAACAATCTTACAAGAAAATGGTCCCAGGAAACGAGCTGGAGTACCATCCTAATATCAGATAAAATTGACTTTCAACCTAAAGTCATCAAAAAAGACATGGAAGGACACTGCATATTGGTCAAAGGAAAAATCCACCAAGAAGAACTCTCAATTCTGAACATCTATGCTCCAAATGCAAGGGCACCCTCATTCGTAAAAGAAATTTTATAAAGCTCAAAGCACACATCGCACCTCACACAATAATAGTGGGTGACATCAACACCACACTCTCTGAAATGGATCTTCAGGAAAGCAGAAACTAAACAGGGAAACAATGAAACTAATTGAAGCCTTGGACCAAATGGAACTAATATATATATATATATATATATATATATATATATATATATATATATATATAATATTTCATCCTAAAGCAAAAGAATATACATTCTTCTCAGCACCTCATGGTATGTTCTCCAAAATTGACCCTATAATTGGTCACAAAACAGACCTCAACAGATATAAGAACTTTGAACTAATCCCATGCCTCCTATCAGATCACTATGGAATAAGGATGGTCTTCAATAGCAACAAAAACAACAGAAAGCCCACATACACGTGGAAGCTTAACAATGCTCTACTCAATGATACCTTGATCAAGTAAGAAATAAAGAAATCAAAGACTTTTTAAAATTTAATGAAAATGAAGGCACAACATACCCTAATTTATGGGACACAATGAAAGCATAGCCCTGAGTGCCTCCGAAAAGAAATGGGAGAGAGCATACACTAGCAGCTTAATGGCACACCTGAAAGCCCTGGAACAAAAAGGAGCAAATACACCCAAGAGGAGTAGAAGGCAGGAAATCATCAAAATCAGGACTGAAATCAATCAAGTAGAAACAAATAAAACCATACAAAGAATCATCAAAACTAGGAGCTGGTTCTTTGAGAAAATCAACAAGATAGATAAGCCCTTAGCCAGACTAGCCAGAGGGCACAGAGACAGTATCCAAATTAACAAAATCAGAAACGAAAAGGGAGAGATAACAACAGAAACTAAGGAAATTCAAAAAATCATCAGATCCTACTACTAAAGCCTGTATTCAACACAACTACAAAATCTCGAGGAAATGGACAATTTCCTAGACAGATAACAAATACCAAAATTAAATCAGGATCAAATAGACCATCTAAACCGTCCTATATCCCCTGAAGAAACAGAAGTGGTCAATGGAAGTCTTCCAACCAAAAAAATCACAAGTCCAGATAGTTTTAGTGCAGAATTCTGTCAGACCTTCAAAGAAGACCTAACACCAATACTCTTCAAACTATCCCACAAAATAGAAACAGACAGAATACTACCCAACTAGTTCTATGAAGTCACAATTATGCTGATACCAAAATCACACAAAGATCCAACAAAGAAAGAGGATCTCAGACCAATTTCTCTTATGAATATCAATGCAAATATGCTCAACAAAATTTTGCCAACCGAATCCAAGAACATATCAAAATGATGAAGTAGGCTTCATCCCGGGGATGCAGGGATGGTTCAATATAAGGAAATCCATCAATGTAATCCACTACATAAATAATCTCAAAGAAACAAACCACATGGTCATTTCATTAGATGCTGAAAAAGCAATTGACAAAATTCAGCATCCTTTCATGCTAAAGGTCTTGGAAAGATTAGGAAATCGAGGGCCATATCTAAACATAGTAAAAGCAATTTACAACAAACTGGTAGCCAACATCAATCTAAATGGAGAGAAACTTGAAGCTATCCCACTAAAATCAGGGACTAGACAAGGCTGCCCTCTCTCACCATATCTTTTAAATATATTACTTGAAGTTCTAGGTAGAGCAATTAGACAACAAAAGGATGTCAAAGGGCTAAAAATTGGAAAGAAGTCAAACTATCACTATTTGCAGACCATATGATAGTATACTTAAGCAACTCAAAGAACTCCCCCAGAGAACTCCTACAGCTGATAAACAACTTCAGCAAAGTGGCCAGATATAAAATCAACTCAAGCAAATCAGTAGCCTTCCTATACTCAAAGAATAAGCAGGCAGAGAAAGAAATAATAGAAATAATACCCTTCATGATAGCCACAAACAATATAAAATATTTTGGTATGACTCTGTCCAAACAAGTGAAAACTCTGTATGACAAGAACTTCAAGTCTCTGAAGAAAGAAATTGAAGAAGACCTCAGAAGATGGAAAAATCTGCCATGCTCATGGATTGGCAGGATTAATATAGTAAAAATGACCATCTTGCCAAAGCAATACACAGATTCAATGCAATCCCTATCGAAGTCCCAACTCAATTCTTCATAGAGTTAGAAAGAGCAATTCAAAAATTCATCTAGAAGTACAGAAAACCCGGGATAGCTAAAACTATTCTCAACAGAAAAGAACTTTTGGGGGAATCAGTATCCCGGACCTTAAGCTGTACTACAGAACAATAATGTTAAAAACTGCATGATATTGGTACAGTGATAGACATGTAGATCAATGGAACAGAATTGAAGACCCAGAAATGAATCAACACTCCTATGGTCACTTGATCTTTGACAAAGGAGCTCAAACCATCCAGTGGAAAAAAGATAGCCTTTTCAACAAATGGTGCTGGTTCAACTGGAGGTCAGTATGCAGAAGAATGCAAGTCGATCCATGCTTATCTCCTTGTACTAAGCTCAATTCCAAGTGGATCAAGGACCTCCACATAAAACCAGACACACTGAAAATAATAGAAAGGAAACTAGGGAAGAGACTTGAACATATGGGCACAGGGGAAAATTTCCTGAACAGAACACCAATAGCTTATGCTCTAAGATCAAGAATTTACAAATGGGACCTCATAATATTGCAAAGTTTCTGAAAGTCAAAGGACACTGTCAAAAGTACAAAGCGGCAGCCAACAAACTGGGAAAAGATTTTTACCAACCTTATTTCCGACAGTGTGCAAATATCCAATATATACAAATAACTTATGAAGTTAGACTCCTGAGAGCCAAATAACCCTATTAAAAATGGGGTACAGAGTTAAACAAAGAGTTCTCACCTGAAGAATATCGAATGGCTGAGAAGCACCTAAAGAAATGTTCAACATCCTTAGTCATTAGGGAAATGCAAGTCAAAACAACCCTGAGATTCCATCTCACACCAGTGAGAATGGCTAAGATCAAAAACACAGGAGACAGCAGGTGTTGGTGAGGATGTGGAGAAACAGGGACACTCTTCCACTACTGGTGGGATTGCAAGTTGGTACAACTACTCTGGAAAGCAGTCAGGTGGTTCCTCAGAAAACTGGGCATGACACTCCCGGAGGATCCTGTTATACCACTCCTGGGCATATACCCAGAGGCTTCCCCTGAATGCAATAAGGACACATGCTCTACTGTGTTCATAGCAGCCTTATTTATAATAGCCAGAAGAAGGAAAGAACCTAGATGTCTCTCAACGGAGGAATGGATACAGAAGATGTGGTATATTTACACAATGGAATACTACTCTGCAATTAAAAACAATGAGTTCACGAAATTCTTAGGCAAATGGTCAGTACTGGAAAATATCATCCTTAGTGAGGTAACCCAATCACAAAAGAACACACATGGTATGCAGTCACTGATAAGGGGATATTAACCCAGAAACTCAGAATACCCAAGACACAATTCATATATCAATAGATTTCCAAGAAGATGTAAGGAGAGACCCCTGGTCCTGGAAATACTGGATGTAGGGGAATACCAGGACAGAGAATGGAGAGGGGGTTGAATGGGGAGCAGGGGGAAGGAAGAGGGCTTATGGGACTTTCAGGGAGGGAGGAACCAGGAAAGGGGAAATCATTGTGAATGTAAATAAAAAAATATAGAAAATAAAATAAAAAGAATTTCATGTATTCATTTTATTTAATAGCTTAGTAGTATTCCATTGTGTAAATATACCACATTTTCTGTATCCATTCCTCCACTGAGGGACATCTTTGTTCTTTCCAGCTTCTGGCTATTAGTTTCTGAAAGACAAAGGACACTATCATTTGCATTTTTAAACACCAAATCGTATTTATTCAGCAACACAATTCTGGCATACCTCAACAGCATGAAGTGGTTCTGTAGTGACTTTAGAAATACCTTTATGTTAGGGCTATGTCCTATGCCAGTTTTATATCTCTAATGATATCTGCATGTTCACTAAGGTTGTAGTATAAATAGATAATCACCCACAATGGTTACTGCTTAAATAAATCACAAGGTGTTGCTGAAAGGCAACAGTTATTAGATTCCCTATGCCAACCTCTTCAATGTGTTGATCAGACTGTGTGGAAAGCTTATTATTCTTCACTGAAATGTTGTCGGGAACATTGACCCTAGATAACATGCTTCTGTGCTCAGCACCCTCCTTCATCTACCTTAGAATAGATGTGAAGGAAATAGTGTTTGGAAGCAGTTCTTTGAGAATGGATAATACATTTTTAAACATTTTCATATCCTTAGACCCAACATAATATTTATTCTGTGATCTCCTTAGGAATTACTTATTAATGCTAGATGTAAAATAGCACTGTGAAGAATATGTGGATTAGAATAATTATGCAGAAAACAGGAATGTAAAAATATGTTGCAGTTATTTACCAGAGTATGATTCTCCCTTAATGATAGTTTTTAAACATAAACTACAACTCAAGGACATTCTTTTGAATAAATTTCCTTCAGCTTAGGGTACTAAAAGTTTTTTGGTTTTTTCTTTCCTATTATATTTAAATTTATTTTTCCCATATATTTATTCATTCATTCATTCACTTTACATCAAGGTCACTGGCCCACCTCCTCCTAATCTCCCCTAACAAAATACATCTTTCCTCCCTCCCTCCACTTCTCCTCTGAAAGGGTGCAACCCCCCTGGATATACCTTCTCTATTCAGAGTCAGGCTCATTCTGTCTCACTGAGTTCAGACACGGCAGCCCAGATAGGTTAATGGGATCCAGGGACAGACAACAGCTTTAGCAACAGAACCCCCAAGTGTCCAGGTTAGTTGGACTCCATTGGTTCTTAAAATGTAGCCACTGCAAGTTAGAGGTTATAGATGCCTGAGAATATACAGGAAAGATTCAGAGAATGCAACTGAGACTGCATATGGCACAATACCATCATGTCGTGGTATGGAACACCACACACTGATTTTGCTAATAAGGGTCAGACTTGAAAGCAAGTCCTCAAAGTGAGATCATGGCTGAATCCCAGAACTATAGCAACCAGCTAAGATTCAGACTGTGTTCTTTATTATGAAGTCATTCTATCTTCACTGGGTAGACACATGGTATGCAAATTGGTTAATGAAATGAGAGGGAGGATTAAATGTGATATAGAATCTTATTAGTATAATAAAATAGCCTTGATCTTGACATATCAAAAGAAAGTCCATTGAAATGTTTGAGAGCAATTTCATTTTTTAATTATTATTGTTAATGAATTTATTTATTTGCTTCACATGCCAATATTAGCTTCTCCTCTCACAATACCCTCTCCCACAAATTTTACCCCCATTCCCTCTTCACTTTCTCCTCTGTAAAAGGGGAGCCTCTCTGAGTATACCCTTCCCCAACTTCCCCCTCCCCCTCCATACAAACACATCAAGTCTTTGTAGGACTAGGTACATCCTCTCCTATTGAGGTCAAAGAGGACAACCAAGTTAGGGAAATAGGATCCTGTCTATCCACAAGAGCTAAGACTTAATTTAAATCTTTAAGGGTTACCATTGTGTGCTCAAGAAGGCATACTTTTTAGAACTGCATTGGTCAAAATATCCAGGCACAACATCCGGAGTCAAGGAAGACAAGAAAGGTCACCTGTTTCTAGAGGTAATAGGGAAATCAGAAATCCACAACATAATGATATACACTGAAGTTCTACCCCAAGAGATAATAAATATGTACTGCTCTTTCAGGTATGCAGAAAGAATATCTTTAATATGACTATATCTGTAATGCCAGGTATGTAAATATGTATAAATACACATATTTGTGAGTGTTTTCTGAATGAATTTCTGAATAAAATAAATACCTGGCAAAGTTCTTAATGCCTCGAGATCTGAGCTATTAATCTTTATACCTTACTAAGCTTTTATTCAAATATATTTCTTTTGTAGTTTGTAAAGATAATTATAAAACTGAATTTGATCCTAGACCTAGAACAAACTTTCACATTCTTCTTGGGTCTTCTGAATTTCAGGACATGACAAACATATATATAGTAATGGATGGCTCAGAGGAGAAGCAGAAGTCATGAGAAAAATTATTGTTTAATAAGATAAAAGTGTTTAGAGAAGCCTGGTAGGCCTAATGTTTAAAACTACATATTTGTTCATGTTTGTTTGTCTGAGACTTATATTTATTTCCAGTGGGCATAGAGCTAGGATTACAAAAATAAGCCTGATATGATTTTTGCAATATTTATGGAGAAATTGATCTGGTTTCTTTAATCCCTAATGTTAATTAAGATGTGAAAACAATGACAAAGTTTGTAAACTTCAATAAGTATGAGGACATTTCCCCTCAGAATTGTATTGGAGTGTATGAAGTAGGCCATTTTCTGCCCACTGTGTCTGTAATAGAATAAACTGCCTTTCTCTTTCCTGATAAAAAAAAATTCTTCGTGAATGATGAAAAAAATAATATATCTTCAGAAAGTATTAAAATCTATTTCCTAAACTATGATTTCCTTTTCAACATTTTATTAAACTTCACATCTAAACGATTTATGATCAACATCTGAGAAAGGAAAGAAACACTATAGACCAGAGATAGAATAAATTTTGTTCTAATCAGTGTCTCCTTTAGCCATCATCAGAGATATTTCAATATGCAGAATATGGGAAAAAACAGAGACTCACCATTGAAAAATGTATAAAGAAGGAGAATGATAATTTTTGTATCTTTTGCCACTATTTGTTATATCTTCATCAGATCCTTCCCTTATTCTTCAAACAGTGATGTGTAAGAAGGGGTAAAAAGATCATAACAATCAGAGGGAATGGATGACTCCAAGGAAACATAATTTAGACACAACAGCATGATGCACACATGAAATCATAGCCACTGTGGCAGCAACATCTGAACAAATTCAAGATAGATGAGTTTCAGCATTGAGAGGGCATAGTGATAATTTGACTTCTTCTTTTCCAATTTATATCCCTTTGACCAACTTTTGTTGTCTAATTGCTCTAGCTAGAACTTCAAGTACTATACTGAATAAATATGGAGAGAGAGGGCAGCCTTGTCTAGTCCCTGATTTTAGTGGGATTGCTTCAAGTTTCTCTCCATTTTGTTTGATGTTGGCTACTGGTTTGCTGCATATTGCTTTTATTATGTTGAGATATAGTTCTTGAACTCCTGTTCTTCCCAAGACTTTTAACATGAAAGATGCTGAATTTTGTCAAATGCTTTTTCAGCATCTAATGAGATGACCATGTGGTTTTTTCTTTGAGTTCTTTTATATAGTGGATTATATTGATGGATTTCTGTATATTGAACCATCCCTACATCCCTGGGATGAAGTCTACTTGATTGTGGTGAATGATTATTTTGATGTGTTCTTGAATTCAGTTGGCCAGAATTTTATTGAGTATTCATAAGGGAAATTGGTCTGAAGTTCTCTTTCTTGTTGGATCTTTGTGTGGTGTTCTTTGAAGGTCTAAGAGAATTCTGCACTAAAACCATCTGGTTCTATGGTTTTTTCGGATGGGAGACTTTCAATGACTGCTTCTATTTCTTTAGGGGTTATGGGACTGTTTAGATGGTCTATCTGATCCTAATTTAATTTTGGTATTTGGTATCTGTCTAGGAAATTGTCTATTTCCTCCAGATTTTCCAGTTATGTTGAGTATAGTCTTTTGTAGTAGGATTTGAAGATTTTTTTTTTAATTTCCTCAGTTTCTGTTGTTATAGCTCCCTTTTCATTTCTGATGGGCTCTCATCACTAATGAGTAAGTTATCTCCAATTGACAACTGCTCACAAAGGAAAATTATTTTTCCCCAATGGAATCTCATTGAGTACACTAACTATACTTAATGACAGGGCTCATGCCCAGCAGCAGATGATTAAGGCAGAACAAAATCAATAGAATTTTTGTAGACTTTTTGTCTCATATCTGTTTTTAGGCCAATTTTTGTTGTATTTTTTCATGTATATTATGGTTTCCCATTTTGTGTTTTCATGGTTTTTCTTTGTTTTTTTTATGTTACTTGTAGTCTGTTTTCTTTATTCTGGTACTGTTTATTTGGGGGGCATCCTTTGTTTTGCTGTTATTGTTGTTTTTACTCCGTTTTGTCTTGTTCCTTTGATAGAGAAGGAAATAAAAGTAACAAAATTCTGTGAATGGAGAATGTTCCCACTCACAGAAGCATATGGGATAAGTGTGAGTAGGGGAAACTATGACCAGAATATCTTGTATGGAATCACTTTTGTTTTTCAAAAAACCAATTATATTGTATAATTTCTAGACAGACATGCTTCCCTACAACTTTACTCATAATTGTTGTATGTATTGTTATACTAAGTTCTTTCCTCATCATATTAATAAAATTTATGACAGACAAATCTTGAGGAACAACAGCTTATTGGCGAGTAAGATTTCAAAAAGATTTTAGTCCATTGTGGTAGCAAAATCAGGTGAGTATCTCTGTTGCTGGTGGTTAGCACAGGATGCAGCTAGTATTCATACAGCAGATGGGCAGAAATAACCACATTGGAATTATAGCTGTTCTAGATCCTTCAAAGGCAGCAACTAGTAACAGTGGCAGAAAGGTATCTATTTCTCCAGTTCTGCTCCCCACCCCTTAAAAATAGTTCCATGTTTGGAAACAGAACATGCACATTGAGGAGCTATCAGTACACTTTGTACTCACCCCACAGCAACTAATTTAAACAACTTAAAATGTATCAAGCATATAATTTATTTTGAATGCAAACACATTTGTAAATTGTCATAACTAATGGTCATGTTTGTACTTTCCTCTGTTATTTTTTTAGCTGCTCTGTTGACCAAGCCCGCTCGGTCATTCAACCGGTTCTCCAGTGGAGAAACAAGGATTAAAAAGAAAAAAAATTGATTAGACAACATTGTAGCATGACCCCAGTCAATTCTGAGACTGAAGGGCGGGTTTAATAATTTCCAATCCACTTTTATACCATTTTAATTACGTGTAAGTACTAAAGGAAATAGTAGTACAATGAGGAACAAGCAAGACAGTAAACACAAAATTGTCAAGGCGATAAGCAAAGTCCCAGGATTACTTCGCAGCGACAGTTATTTCCAAGAGTCTGTAAGAATGACCAATATACCTGAGCCCACCTCCTCATCCAAGCCCAAAACCTTGCCTGAAGCTTGCTTCTTTTGTTCCACCCTAAGATTAAAATTCCTGCCTTAACCTACTTCCCAATTATAGCCTAACATTAAATTCTTACCTAAATGTAACTTCCATATCGTGCCCTAATGTCAGATTCCTGCTTGAGTTTTCTTCTTTGTCATGGACTAATGTCAGATTCCTTGTCCTTGGTCAATGTCAAGCTCCTGCCAGGTGGCATGGCACCCCAATAAGGCTCTCTACCTCTCCCTGCTTTTTATTTAAAAAACAAGACCGAGTCTGTCTGGCAAGAAGACCTTCCTTACCTGTCTTCAAGGTCACATGAAGCTTGTTTGTGTTATTTGAACAAACACAGCCTTATTAGTGTTTATTAATAAGCAAACACAGCCTTATTAGTGTTTACTAATAAACACGGCCTTATGGTGCATGCCTCTGTCTTAGGTTTGTAAGACTTTGTGCAGAATCTTACCCATCCCTGGCTTGCCAGCCTATTATATTAATGACTGTGTCTAGGAGGGGGGGTTCATTTTTAGTTTCAAGCCATGTATCTTGGCCACCAACAAGTTAACATTGTTAAAGACAAGCTTTAACACAATGGGCAGGAATAAAAGTATTCCAAGGACAAGAAAAGCTAGCATGATCAAGGCATATATGCCATTCTTGACGCTTGACTAGGATGGAAATACTGACTACAGGCTATGGATAATTTTGCCAGCAATATCGGCAGCATCAAAGCTCAGTAGAGCAGCATTCTTTAAATTCATAATCTCAGTATGCAAAGCTAAAACATCTAGAGAGATGTTGCAATTATGCCAAATACCCTGCAAGTGTTTTTGAACCTTTTCCCAATTATAGTGACTATCATTGTAAACTTTAGAAGTAACACAAATCCATTGATATTTAGCATGGCACTCGAGATGGCTTCTTACTTTTAGACTCTGGATCTGCTCTCCAATAATTTGAATGGTATCATAAAAAGCACCAATCCATTGCTTCAAATTTCTACCTAAATCCTCTTGAATACTCAGAACATTAGTAACATTTTTTGTTAAATATTAACAAAATTATCTGTCTTAACTTCTTGTGTCAAGGCAATTACAAGAGGCAATGGTGTTAGCTATCAGTGTAATTAAAGCTACTACACCAGAAATAATCAAGCCCACAACCCCCTTGCTTCTATTTAAAACCTGACTCACTTCTTCTAGTACCTGCAAACTTCTTTCAGAATACAAAGGTCCTATAATATTCACAGGCAATAAAACAAAAGCTGGTTGATAGACCACCATAGCAGACATTCCAAGTTTTAACACACTAACACAATTCGAAAGTGTACAATCAGAAAAACTTACATTCAATAATGTAGAAGAAACAAAAGTAATTTTAACATGATCAATTAATAAAAAGTTTGGAGCCTTAATGCACACACTAACATGTTTGAAATCTAGATTCAATCTAAAATTGTCCCAATTTTATCTATTTCTAACACGACGTCATAGAGAATTGCAGCTAACTTCCCAGTGTGTCTCTGCAGTACCAGCCTTCAAAATGAAGCCTGTCATTTCCAATATTGGATTGATTTCTATACCAGTCCATGATTGAATCAGACTAACTGGTCATATCTAAGGATGGAGAAGAGTTATTATAACAACTTCTCTATTTGACGATAACAAACTTAAAGAGATATTTTTATAAGAGATAAGCTGTCTATGGCTTTTAGTGGTGACAACAGAGAAAAATGGTCCAGAGGAGAGTGATTATTTCTGAAATAGGAGAGAATAGAACTGCATGAGACCAAGAATCAAAATTACTCCATGATAGAACTCTCACTTGAGAAAAGTGGGGCTCCCAATTCACTTTATCAATGGTAGTATTGTATAGACAGATTGCATGGGCTAACAAATTATTTGTGTACGGGATTTCTTCTGTAACAGCTCAAATTATTGTATATGTCTATAGTGCTAGCTACTAGAAAGACTGGGGCAAGTAAATCACAAGATTAAGGACAGTGGGTGCTGTGTTCCAAAACATGGTTATGAGGGAGAAAATGCCAAAGGTTTCTATTGCAGCTTTCATATCTAAGATACATTTAGTAATGGAGAAAAAGAACTTCATGCCTGTGATATTGTTTTATTCAGTCTGAAATAACATAATGATATATGCAGTTAGGATGAAAATATGGAACAGTGATTGCAGTCCCAGCAAGAAGGCAAAGCACTTG
This sequence comes from Tokudaia tokunoshimensis, assembly GCA_036184795.1. Classification (NCBI taxonomy): domain Eukaryota; kingdom Metazoa; phylum Chordata; class Mammalia; order Rodentia; family Muridae; genus Tokudaia; species Tokudaia tokunoshimensis. The sequence goes on from BTHU01000011.1 coordinate 18,245,713, forward strand.
AAGGAAGGGCTTAAATGGGTAAGAAAAGACAAGTTTTCAAGGAGAGCCTTGTGTTTACGCTTTTATAATAACAGGGCTCAGTAAAAAAAATCAATACATGTAATAGATTCTTCCAATAGACTAAACTCTTCTAAGAAGACACGGCCCTGCCTTTAAGATGTGCTATAGAGATAATAATAATAATAATTGTGTAGCACATTACACTACAGGTTAAAATTGGAAAATTGAGGGTTTTATGTTCTTTTTTGTGAAGAACAAGCAAAATGGGTAATCATAAGGAAGATTTTTTTTGAGAATACAGTTTAAATTCTGATGCCACTGTGGCAAAAGTAAATAAAGGAATAAGAGCATATATTGATTTGGGAGGGAGCTTTAGTTAAAGTGATCATTTACAGGGTTCTGGATGTCATGTAAAAGATGTAACACAAATAAGTATTCTAAAAGTGGTATAATTTATATCAACAGTACTGAGCTCTGATTCAGACTTTAATGCTTCTCTTTCTTCACTTGCTGTACTGAGATGTTATAGGACATTTAAAAGGGCCCAATGAATATGTGGGATTACTTCTGAGACTAGCTAGCTCCAGACCCTGCCCATCTACTCTGTTTCTAATGCCATTTTGTTAGCTTCATCCTGAGACTCCTGATTCTCCCATAGTCCATAATGCATAAAGTGAATACAAGAAGATAAGTAAAAATGATTATTAATAATCATAATCATAGTAACAGTAATTTAATAAAAGAAAATGAGAAATCAGAAAAATTATTTCAATCAAAACCTGTGTATTTAATAAAATTCAATAAAAATTAAATGAAATATCAATAGGATAAAAAAAGAAATGTAGAATTAACTATATTGTCAGCATGCAATATCCAACCTCACGTACATATACATTCCAACGATTGGGTTGTGATATTTCAAAAATGTCCCAGAATTTCAGAGAAAATACTGACCATTGCTGAGTTCTTTAAGTCTGAAGAAGCAAATTCATAGAAGTCACACTTGATATCAGCATGTTTCATTCAAAACCTTAATCGGTGACTAATACTTTTCCAAAATGGCCCATAGTACAGTGAATATTACAAATAATGTAAAACCTACATTATCAATTCTCCAAAATATAATTGAATGTGTGTGTATGTATGTGTGTTCATATATGTCTGTCAAGTTAATTAACGGTCCAGATTGTGCAGTCTTCCTGAAAAGCAGTACTAGAAATATTGTTATAGGCTAAGTACATCTGGAATAAGTCATTAACATTTCACAAAATGAACTTCATAATGATAATGGAATTTTTATGAATCTCACCAATAATATGGTTGGATGGAAAATAGGAATTGTTCAACACTTTCACTAAGGCTTAATCTTTAGTGAAATTTAAAACTAAATCCCAGTTAACCAACTACAGATACTAACAATAAATGTATAAGCTGGAGTAAGAAAATTCCCTGATTTCACCAGGTAGACTCCAGGAACTGAAATCAAGGCACCATATGTGATTACAGGGCATTTATACGCTGAGCCATCTTGTCAGCCCCAAACATGTTGTCCACATGTTTGTTGTTGTCCACAACAAAACTGATTAGATAATTTTAGCACCAGTCCCTCAAGTTATTGCAGCTTCATTACCACCCTTTATCATCCTTGGTGATCCTGGACTCCTGAGGCTATACCCCTAGCAAATAATTTAGGAGAAGGTTCTCCTTCATAAAGTTGTAAACAATTACATATTTGAGATATATATCATTAAATTCCTTATCATTTTTTAACATGTGAATAAGTTTAAAAATATGTGATGCTAGCTTCTTTTGGGAGTCAATTTTTCCTGTAGGTTTTCTATATCCTTATAATGTTCAATTAGTTTTTCCTAATTTTGTTCTCCACAAGTAACATTCTCTATGTATTTTTATTGCTTAGGTAATTATTTACAAACAGAACGAATGGAGTAAAAGCTTTGCTAAGGTGCAGTTGTTAAAGGTGCATGTTCCTGCATTGTTTTGTTCACAGAAAGGGATTTCTACAAATTCTTCCAAAATATGTCAAATTTACAATTTTAAATTGAGTAACATGTTTTTGTATGTTAGTATAAAAACAATTTCATAAGCTTTTCTGATAAGCTAAATGTAGTACTATAAGAAGGATTAGGGGATTATTAAAAGCATATCTCTTTCTTTATGCTAACGGGTATTAAATTTTTAAAATTTACTGAATATGTGTTTAAATAATTATACTATATTTTAAATAAATGATTTTATTTTCTTAGTTACCATAAATTGTAAATAATTTTTGTTTGTAAAATAAACTTGATATTTTAGAGAATTTTACTACTGCGCTTGAGAACCACCACTTGCTACATTATATATTTTTAATTTGTCTTTCGTCATCTACATCAGCTCCAAATATTGACTTCTTCATCACTACCTCAATCAATCTAAACCCTCATTGTAGAAAAAAGATTTTCAGTAGACTCAATTCCTTAATAATTATTCCAAACACTAAAAGTGTTTCTTTCAGTGAAACTTACATCTATCTTGCCGTAATTAAGTACAGCTACTTTGGCTCTCACTCCAATAAGGATTCATTTTTTGAAAGTGTAATGACCCTTTTTATACAGAATACATGATATTAGGTCACCTGCCAGCCGTCTTTTCTCAAGTTACCTAATTAGCATTCCTTTAAGCTATGTATTTCATACTTCCAAGACTTGCATCATTAATTTTTCTCCCTCATGCACATACTGCATATTTTTCTACACAGTTATTGGCTCTCAGACTTTCAAGAAAAGTTCAAACCTAGCCAAATACTACATGAGATATTTCAATGTCTTACATTTTCTCATTTTCACAGTCAAATAAGCTGTTCCTTATTATTATAAATAGGCCATTTATTTTAGTGAGTTGTAATATGTATTCATATATTATTAGTTTATTTGAGGGAATGAACTGAAAAGTTGTCAAGATGCAAACAGAATTATTGGGTCTATAAACGTGTATGAAAGGATTGAAAAGAAGAAGATTGAAAAGGGAGGTCTGACTCTCTTCTTCCTTTTCTTGACCTTGCTCCTCCCTGTGATAGTTCAACATTGCCCTCCTCTAGGCTTATGTGATGGGTGTATCTCTCACTGTTTGTCTCATATGCTCTTGCCTTATCAGAAATCAAAAAATCAACCTAACCCTTACACAATCCGTGAACATGGTAATCAGTATTTTTGCCTCATTTCTATTTAATTACATTAAATTAGTAATTTAATCCTTCAGTGTTGTGATTTACAAAACCATTCCCTTCCCATCAATGATTCTTTTTATTCCTTATAACGACAACCATCCTCAACATTCTAAACACTTTGCTTTTGTTTTATGTCTTCAGTATTACTTTATTCCCTTTTCATATTATATACTCTTAGTATCTCTAACATTCCATTTAAAACGTATATATTTCAGATATATAATATATCATTAAATTTTTCTTTTCTGTTTTTAACAGGTGAATAAGTTTAAAAATATGTGGTGCTATTTCCTTATGAAATCATAATAAGGTTTTGTTATTTTTTTTCCTGTAGGTTTTCTCTTTTCTTATAAATTTCTATTACTTATTCCAAAAATTGTTCTCAACAGTCGCATTCTCTATGTATTTTTCTTGCTTAGGTAATTATTTACAAACAGAATGAATGGAGTAATAGTTTTACTAAGTTGCAATTGTTGAATGTATATGTTCCTGTATTTTTTTTCTCATGGAAATGGATTTCTACAAATCCTTCTAAAATATATCAAATTTACAATTTTAAATTAAGTAATCTGTTTTCCTGTGTTAGTATATAAACCAATTTCCTAAATTCTACTGACAAGTATTCAATTTTTCAAGTTCTTGCTCAAAAATATTAGTACAATAAGAATTTTCAAGTTTCCAAGTCTGTTTATTGTTTTCAGAACACCTAAAAGTTCCCAAATATCTGATAAAATACATCCTACAAAATATTCATCAGCCTGAAATTGCTTAAGATTATTATTGTTTTACTACTATATGTATATATATATATCAAGTTGACCACAGACAGATTTTTCAGGTAAATAGACATAACATAAACTCCTATATAAAATTCAGGATAAAAAGACAACCAAAGTACTTGAAGAATAAAATATAAGAAAAATCAGAGAATTTGTACAGAAGAAACAATCTTTTCAAGAACATCTGAAAGTTAGGTGAGTGGTCACATTGTTCAATATTTAATATTTTCAATATTAAATTGGAGTCACAAGTAATAAACTCTTTGATATAAAATATGCATTCTTCTTATCATGAGCAACCAGATAGATACAGAAAATTGCTGATGAGAATTCTCAGAAATTGCTTCTGTACCATTTGCTTTTACTTTCTACTATGTAAATATATTAAATATGTAATATATATGAATTATACCTAAATATAAATACATATATTTAGATAGACAGAAAGATAGATAGATAGATAGATAGATAGATAGATAGATAGATAGATAGATAGATAGATAGACAGACAGACAGACAGAAAGACAGTCAGACTGACAGGTACCTATAGATATAATCTTTTCTGAACTGTCAAAACTTCTCAATAAAATTTGAATCAAATTGGATGCCTCTCTAAAGGTAAATATTTCTATGATCTAGCGAGATCAAGTACTATGCCAAAAATATTGCTGTTTGTTATATTGCTATAAATGTCATTTATATTTTGCACCATTGAATGAAAAATTATGGATTCTTTACAAGTAAGATTCTGCAATGAACCATTTGCTTGTAAGTTAATACTGTTTTAAGATTTAGTATGAACTTCACAATCTATATAGAAAATACATGATTATGAGAATTTCAATTGATACCTGTTAATTTAATGTGACATTATTACCACCATTTTAACTGCTTTAGTGAATATTTGAACACATGAACAAAACTTTGTAGAATCCAAGGCCTTTTAATTTTTTGCCCACAAATATTTTATTAAACAATACAAAAACTATATTAGGGTTGGTGTACATCAATCTAAATGTTAGTGTTTTAGAATCCACATGGATTTAGCGTCAGTAGCCTTGAACTTACTCCTTTGACCCCTCTAAGATTCAACTGAGATCTAGGATGTTGACTTACTTCCCACCTTCTCAAAATTTTAAGCTCATAGTTCTTGTATCCTCAGGAGACTATTCTGAATTTTTCTTTGAACCTGTCACCATTTTATCAGCTGTTGATTTCTGTTCTTGAAATTTAAGCATCTGAAACATGCATCCTGGAAAAGTGCTGTCAAATGTCCTGTTCCTTTCTGTTGGGGGAATTTATGCCTTCATGCTCTACTGAATTGTCTGCTTTGGAAAGCAATTTTCTTCTCTCCCCTACTCTAAATCTCTAAAGTCTCTGATAGAACCAGACACTCTTTACTTTTCTGTTAGAACTTTTAGACTTTTCCCCCGTGCTGCTTATAAGCATATCCTTGAGAGAAAAACCTAGAAAAGTACTTTATTTAGTCTAAGTGGTAGCATAAAGTTTTACTGTTCCAATATCATACTGCCATGTAATTCCTTGGATGGGAATCTTTTAAATAGACACTGATGTCAGTTATTAAGATGACCATTTTGCTCTTCTGATTTTGTTGCGGTTGTTTATTAGTTCATTTGTTTGAAGCAGGGTTTCCTTACGTCAACCTTGGTTAGAAACCTCCAGAATAAGCCACACAGTCCTGGGATTACACATTTGTGTTATCGGTCTGTTCGTGGGAATCTGACTATGCTGGAAAATAAGCTAGGTTAGCTGAACACACTGATGCTAATTTTCATATAACAGAAATGTCTATCTAAATAAATTTTAATATGTGATTAATTATTTCTGGTTACTATTTCTAATTTATTAAAATCATAGGTATTTCAACTTACCCTATTATATAAAATCATGTCATACATACCCAAAATAATTATGTTCTAATTTTCTCTACTGTTTAATTATCTGATTTATATGAACCTGACATTTTGATTATATAGAGTTAAATGAGTTTCTATTTCTTGAATATATAAATGCATTAAAAATGAATATTTGAAAATCTGTTAATTCTTCTATCATGTCTACATGTTGATCATTTACTTTTAAATTGGTAAGAAAAACAATGTCAACTAACCAGACACCCAGAGCTGCAGGAGAACAAACCACAACAATAGAGTCCTGTGGAGGCTCGATTCCCCAGTGTAGGGGGATATTAGTGAGGACGGGGTGAGTGGGCAGGTGGGGAAGCACCCTCAAAGAGGCAGGAGTAAGAAGGGAATAGATAGCCGGGCGATGGTGGCGCACGCCTTTAATCCCAGCACTTGGGAGGCAGAGGCAGGAGGATTTCTGAGTTCGAGGCCAGCCTGGTCTACAGAGTGAGTTCCAGGCCAGCCAAGGCTACACAGAGAAACCCTGTCTCGAAAAACCAAAAAAAAAAAAAAAAAAAAAAAAAGAAGGGAATAGATACTGGGTTGTGGAGGGGAAACTGGGAAGGGGGATAACATTTGAAATGTAAATGAATAAAATGATTAATAAAAAAGGACCAAATAGGCTATATTTAGTAATATAGAAAAACATTAATCTGCAAAACAAAAGTACCTTAAAACCATTATGTACAATAATCTCTGAATATTCACAATAGTGGTAATTCACAGTGAATTTAACTTTTTCCAAACTTATTTTTCAATGTTTCCTATTACTTTGTAAAATATTAAATTCAAGTTCTTCTGAAATCCATCAACTTTAATTTCACATATTATTTTATAAATGCATACAACTTTAAATCTTTATTTGTGAATACCAGATACAAAATTAAAATATATTTTGTCAAATTTAAAAGTGTTTTGTGCCTTGAAAATGTGCATGTTTACCTGCTGACCATATCCATCCCTACAACTTGCCTCCAATACTCTTGGTCCTCCAGACATAATTTCTTCTTATCAAAACTATGTCCTTATTATTCTTTTCTTCTAGACCCATGTACCCATTTAGTTTTCTCCATTGTCTTGCATATAATAAGAAATTTTCAACTGGAAAATTCCTCCAAACAAAATAAAATGTAACAAAACAAAACAAACAAAACAAAACAAAACACTGCAAAAATAGAAGGCTCTTCCTTTCCCAGCTACTGTGAGCAACCAATAGCTTCCCAACAAGGGATGTGGCCTTGGGATCAGTTCCCTACTACATGATACTTTTTATTTCATTTTCCTTTTATTGAAAATAGATTCTTTTCTCATACAATGCATCCTGGTTAGAGTTTCCTTCCCCATCCTGGTTAGAGTTTTCTGTACCCCAGTATCTTACCCACTCGTCTCTCATCCAGATTCACCCCCTTTCTTTCTCTCATTAGAAAATATCAGGCTTCCAAGAGACAACAACCTAACATGATAAAATACAATATAATGGGATGAAGCAAAAACTGTCATATTGAAGCTGGACATGACAACTGAACAGGAGTAGTCCCAAGAATTGGCAAAAGTACCAGAGATCCACTCATTGTCATAGTCAGGATTTTTCTCAAAAAAATACTACGCTAATAGCTCTAATATGTAAAGAAAGGACCTGTAGACACAGGGAGGACCTATGTTCCCTGCCTCCAACTTTGTAAACTCTAATGTGCCTTGCTTAGTTGATTTACAGGGACTTGTTCTCTGGGTGTTCTCTATCTTTTCTGATTCTACTTCCTTTTCTATTGGATTCCCTGAGCTCTGAGGGGAAGGGTGTGGTGGAGACTTCTAAGTTAGACTCTGTCTGAATGATGCAACTTGTTTGATCTTATGCTGGTAAACACAGCTTCTATGAGGTCATGCGTACAACAACTAGATTATAACCCAAGGACAAGATTTTAAAGAACTCGTCTATACAATGTTTAATTAAAATATTTTATTATCTTTTTAAGAATTTTGCACATGGTATTTTGATCATATTTATTCTTTTTTTAAATTTATTTATTTACGCTCCAGATTTTATTGCCCCTGCTCAGGCCACTCTCCCACTGTTCCACATCCCATACATCCTCCCCAAGCCCCTGTCTCCACTTGGATGTCTGCATCCCCTACCCCACCTGATCTCTAAACTCCCGGGGGCCTCCAGAGTCCCATTATTGCTGGCTATATATATTCTTCTTGTGTGACCATCCAATGGAGCATGTAAGACCTGCTAAGTTTCTTTAAAACCTTAAAGAAACCTAATATTCCCATTTTCAGTTACTGATTATCTGTAGTTACACAGCTGGGATAAGCCTTCTCATATGTTGCCACATTCATGCCGGGTTTTTGTCTGTGTCATACTTACACACTTATGTGCATGCTGTGTGCACTATGGCTTCAAATGTTCAACTACATTTTGTATCAGGAAAACATTGTCTCATTGTACGCACCCATTGCCTTCAGCTTTTGCAGTCTTCCCTCTTCCCTTTATATAATGATCATTAATCATTTGGAGGACAGAGAGGCATATTTGTCCCATATATAAGACTAAGTCCTTATTCTCTGTATTTTATGCCAATTTTGGATCTCTGTGTAATTGGCATTAATTGAAACAAAAACACTTGATTTTTAAGTTTGAGAAATGTATAAATTTGAGGATGTAGTGAGAAAAAATGTAAGGATTCAATTCAGTATCACATCCCATTAGCAGAATAATAGTAGTTAAGTTCTTCCACAGAACTTTTGAACCACCTTGCCACAGTTTAGTGTCCTCAATATCTATGGCATTTATAGGTTCCATTTTGTGGAATGGACCATAAATCTACTCTGAAAGTGATGTATTACTCCCATGATATTCATGCCATTATTGCATTCATGAACATACCTTGCCAGGCAGGTCACTATAGTGGTTTTTAGGGTTCAAACCTGGACAAGAATGATTTTTACTTTTTTCCCCCAGTAGTATTCATAACAGCTTCCACCAATAATAAAGCTATCAATTAAGGATGAAACTTGTAGGGCAATACCAGGATGATATTTCTATGTCCGGTGACTTAATTATATTTCTCCAGAATTTTACTATCAAGTTGTAGAAAATAATTTAGAGTGATGGCAAGATCCTAAATTATTTTGAGTCTATAATAACTATTTGTCAAAAATTTCAATTGATGTAAACCATTCCTAGAATTGGGCTTTTCTTGTCAGCCTGTGATATTTAGTAAGAGCATTATTGCCCCATTATAGAATAATTTTATTAAATACCTTTTTTATATGTATAGGTTTGCTGTGTTGTAGTGTTTTTTAGGATTTTGTTTCAGGTCATTGTTTGCAAATTCATGATGCCATTGTTTTTAATAGCAAAGTAGTACTGCATTGTGTAAATGTATGACATTATCTTATACGATAGTGTGTATTTTTTACTACTATAGCTCTGTAATAGAACTTGAAATCAGGGATGGTGATACCTCCGGAAGCTCATTTATTATACTGTTTTAGCTCTCCTGTTTTTGTTTGCTTGTTGTTTTGTTTTGTTTGTTTGTTTATCCATATGAAGTTGAGTATTATTCTTTCAAGGTCTGTAAAAAGCTGTGTTGGGAGTTAGATGTACTACATTTTCTGTATCCATTCCTCCGTTGAGGAACATCTGGGTTCTTTCCAGCTTCTGGTTATTATAAATAAGGCTGCTATGAACATAGTGGAGCATGTGTCCTTATTAAATGTTGGAGAATCTTCCAGATATATGCCCAGGAGTGGTATACCTAGGTAGTACTATATCTAATATTCTGAGACACCTCCAACCTGATTTCCAGAGTGCTTGTATAAGCTTGCAATCCCACCAACAGTGGAGGAGTGTTTCTCTTTCTCCACATCCTCTCCACCTGCTGTCACCAGAGTTTTTGATCTTAGCCTTTCTGACTGGTGTGAGGTGAAGTCTCAGGGTTGTTTTGATTTGCATTTCCCTGATGACTAAGAGTGTTGAACATTTCTTTAGGTACTTCTCAGTCATTCAGTATTCCTCAGGTGAGAGTTCTTTGTTTATCTCTCTACCGCACATTTTAATAGGGTTATTTTGTTCTCTGGAGTCTAACTACTTGAGATCTTTGTATATATTGAATATTAGCCCTCTGTCGGATGTAGGGTTGGTAAAGATCTTTTCCTCAGTTTGTTGGTTGCAGTTTTGTCCTATTGACAGTGTTCTTTGCCTTACAGAAACTTTGTAATTTTATGAAGTCGCATTTGTCAATTCTTGATCTTAGAGCCTAAGCTATTGGTGTCCTGTTCAGGAAATTTTCCCCTGAGCCCTTGTGCTTGAGGCTCTTCCCAACTTTCTTTTCTATCAGCTTCAGTGTGTCTGGTTTTATGTGGTGGTCCTTGATCCACTTGGACTTGAGCTTTGTACAAGGAGATCAGAATGGATCAGTTTGCATTCATCTGCATGTTAAGTGACAGTTGATCCAGCATTATTTGTTGAAAATGCTATCTTTTTTCCATTAGATGGTTTTAGCTCCTTTGTGAAAGATCAAGTGACCATAGGTATATGGGTTCATTTCTGGGCCTTCAATTCTATTCCACTGATCTACCTGTCTGTCGCTGTACCAATACCATGCAGTTTTATCACTATTGTTCTGTAGTATAGCTTGAGATCCAGGATACTGATTCCCACAGAGGTTCTTTTACTCTTGAGAATAGTTTTAGCTATCCCAGGTTTTTTGTTATTCCAGATGAATTTGAGAACTGCTCTTTCTAACTCTATGAAGAATTGAATTGGAATTTTGAAGGGGATTGCGCTGAATCTGTATATTGCTTTCGGCAAGATGGCCATTTTTACTATATTAATCCTGCCAATTCACAAGGATGGGAGATCGTTCCATCTTCTGAGGTCTTCTTTGATTTCTTTCTTCAGAAACTTGAAGTTCTTGTCATACAGATCTTTCACCTATTTAGTTAGAGTCACACCAAGATACTGTATATTGTTTGTGACTATTGTGAAAGGTGTCATTTCCCTAATTTCTTTCTCATTCTGTTTATCCTTTGAATATAGGTAGGCTACTGATTTATTTGAGTTAATTTTATATCTAGTCACTTTGCTGAAGTTATTTATCAGCTGTAAGAGTTCTCTGTTGGAGTTTTGGGGATCATTTAAGTATTCTATCACATCATCTGCAAATAGTGATAGTTTAACTTCTTCCTTTCTAATTCATATCTGTTTGATATCCTGTTGTTGTCTAATTGCTCTAGCTAGAACTTCAATTACTATATTGAATAAATATATATATAGAGATTACAGTCTTGCCTAGTCCTTGATTTTAGTGAGATTAGTTCTAGTTTCTCTTTATTTAGTTTGATTTTGGATATGGGTTTGCTGTATATTGCTTTTACTATATTACGATTTTCTAACTCTATTTTTTAGGTATGGGCTTTGAATTCCTATCTTTCCAAGACTTTTAACATGAATGGACGCTGAATTTTGTCAAATGTTTTTTCAGCATCTAATGAAATGACCATGTGTGTTTTTTTTTTTCGTTGATTTTGTTTATATAGTGGATTTCATTGATGGATGAAGCCTACTTGATTATGGTGAATGATCGTTTTTCTGTGTTCTTGAATTCAGTTGGCAAGAATTTTATTGAATATTTTTGCATCGATATTCATAAGGGGAATTGGTCTGAAGTTCTCTTTCCTTGTTGGATCTTTGTGTGGTTTTGGTATCAGCATAAGTATGGCTTTATAGAATGAGTTGGGAAGTGTTCCTTCTGTTTCTATTTTGTGGAATAGTTTGAAGAGTATTGGTATTAGATCTTCTTTGAGGTTCTGACAGAATTCTGCCCTAAAACAATCTGGTCCTGTGCTTTTCTTGGATGGGAGACTTTCAATGATTGCTTCTATTTCTTTAGAGGTTATGGGACAGTTTAGATTGTCTATCTGATCCTGATTTAACTTTGGTATTTGGTATCTGTCTAGAAAATTGTCCATTTCATCCAGATTTTCCAGTTGTGTTGAGTATAGACTTTTGAGGTAGGATGTGATGGTTTTTTGAATTTCCTCAATTTCTCTTGTTATATCTCCCTTTTCATTTCTGATTTTGTTAATTTAGATATTGTCTCTGTGCCCTCTGGTTAGTCTGGCTAAGGATTTATCTATCTTGTTTATTTTTTCAAAGAACCAGCTCCTGGTTTTGTTGATTCTTTGTATAGTTCTTTATGTTTTTACCTTGTTGATTTCAGTCCTGAGTTTGATGATTTTCTGCCATCTATTCCTCTTGAGTATATTAGCTTTTTTTTTTTTTTTTTTTTTTTTTGGTCGAGAGTATTCAGGCGTGCTGTTAAGCTGCTAGTGTATGCTCTCTCCAGCTTCTTTTTGGGGGCACTCAGAGCTATGAGTTTCCCTCTTAGCACTGCTTTCATTATGTCCCATAAATTTCGGTAGGTTGTGTCTACATTTTCATTAAATTCTAAAAAGTCTTTGATTTCTTTTTATTTCTTCCTTGACCAATGTATCATTGAGTAGAGCATTGTTCAGCTTCCATGTGTATGTGGGTTTTGTATTGCTTTTGTTGCTACTGAAGACCAGCCTTAATTCCTAGTGATCTGATAGGAGGCACGGGATTATTTTAATCTTCTTATATCTCTTGAGGTCTATTTTATAACTGATTACATGCTCAATTTTGTGGAAGGTTCCATGAAGTGCTGAGAAGAAGGTATATTCTTTTGATTTAAGATGAAATGTTCCAGAGATAATCTGTTAAATCCATTTGGTCCATAAGTTCTCTTAGTTTCACTGTGTCTGTTTAGTTTGAGTTTCGCTGATCTGTCCTTTGATGAGAGTGGGATAGTGAAGTCCCCCACAATTATTGTGTGAGGTAGAATGTGTGCTTTGAGCTTTAGTAAAGTTTCCTTTATGAATGTGGGTGCTCCTGCATTTGGAACTTAGATGTTCAGAATTGAGAGTTCTGCTTGGTAGATTTTTCCTTTGATGAGTATGAACTGTCCTTTCTTATCTTTTGTGATGAATTTTGATTGAAGGTCTATTTTATCTGATATTAGAATTGCTACTCCAGCTTGTTTCCTGGGACCATTTGCTTGGAAAATTGTTTTCCAGCCTTTTATTCTGAGGTAGTGTTTGTCTTTGACACAAAGGTGTGTTTCCTGAATGCAGCAAAATGCTGGGTCCTGTTTGTATATCCACTCTGTTAATCTATGTTTTAATTGGGAAATTGAGTCCATTGGTGTTAAGAGATATTTATTAAGGAACAGTGATTGTTGATTCCCATTGTTTTTGATGTTATTTTTATGTTTATGTGGTTATTTTCTTTTGGCTTTGTTAAAAAAATATTACTTTCTTACTTTTTATAGGGGTTAGTTTCCCTTCTCATGTTGGTGTTTTCCATTATCCTTTGTAAGGCTGGATTTGTGAAAAGATATTGTGAAAATTTGGTTTTATCATGGAATATCTTGGTTTCTCTATCTATATAATTGAGAGGTTTTCTGGGTATAGTAAGTAGTCTGGGCTGGCATTTGTGTTCTCTTAGGGTCTGTATGAGATTTGCCCAGGATCTTCTAACTTTCATGGTCTCTGGTGAGAAGTCTGGTATTCTTATGAAAGGTCTGTCTTTATAAGTTACTTGCCCTTTTTTCATTACTGCTTTTAATATTCTTTGTTTAGTGAATTTGGTGTTTTGATTATTATGTGACAGGAGGAATTTCTGTCTGGTCCAGTCTAATTGGAGTTCTGTAGGCTTCTTGTATGTTCATGGGCATCTCTTTCTTTAGGTTAGGGAAGTTTTCTTCTATACTATTGTTGAAGATATTTACTGACCCTTTAATTTGGAAATCTCTCTCTTCTATACTGATAATCATTAGGTTTGGTCTTCTCATTGTGTCCTGGATTTCCTGGATATTTTGGGTTAGAATCTTTTCACATTTTGCATTTTCTTTGACTGTTGATTCAATGTTTTCTATGGTATCTTCAGCCCTTGAGAGTCTCTCTTCTATCTCTTGTATTCGGTTGTTGATGCTTGCATCTATGACTCCTGATTTCTTTCCTTGGTTTTCTATCTCCAGAGTTGTCTCCCTTTGTGATTTCTTTATTGTTTCTTCTTCCATTTTAGATCCTGGATGGTTTTGTTCAGTTCCTTCACTTGTTTGTCTGTGTTTTCCTGTAATTCTTTAAGGGATTTGGCGTGTCCTCTTTAAGGGCTTCTACCTGTTTACCCATGTTCTCCTGTATTTCTTTTTTTTCTTTTTTCTGGTGTGGAGCTTTATTTTCACAAAAATGTGTGTCTTCCTGTGCAGAAGTCTTCACAAAAACCACCTGCTGCTTTGTCTAATTTTGTTTGTTCTGCTTTGGACTGTAAAACAGGGTCTCACTCTGTAGAGTCTTGAACTCAGCATCCTCCCTCAGCTTGCAGTGTGTTGGAACCACAAATGTTTGCAGCCCTGCTCAACAAGATAGTAAGAATTAATCATATATTTTACTGACAAAAACATTATCAACTTAAATGTCAAAAGATATTTTCTTTTCTTTTCTTTTTTGGTAATGAGATTCTTTTTTCTTTTTCAGTATTTTTCTTTTTTTTATTTTCTATATTTTTTTATTTACATTCCAAATGATTTCCCCTTTCTCGTTTCCTCCCTCCCCTCCCCGAAAGTCGTTAAGCCCTCTTCCCTCCCCCTGTTCCCCATTCAACCCCCTCTCACTTCCCTGCATTTCTTTAACAGAGTTATTTATGTCCTTCTTGAAGTCCTATATCAGGATTATGAGATGTGATTTTCGATCCAAATCTTGCTTTTCTGGTGTGCTGGGGTAACCCAAGCTCACTATTTTGGGAGAACTGGGTTCGGATGATGCCATGTCCATGTTGCCCTGGTTTCTGTTCGTAATGTTCTTGCATTTGCCTTTTGCCATCTGGTTATCTCCAGAGTTGGCTGGTCTTGCAGTCTCTAACTGTGGCTTATTTGTCCTGTAAGCCTGTATATCAGTACTCCTGGGTGACCAGTTCTCTCTAGGAGGAATTTAGATAAGGAGAGCTGTTGTGCAGGATCAACTCAGGTGTGCAGACAGAAACCAAATGGACCCTGTCCCCATCTGATCCGTGGTTCCTGTGTCCTGTTGGCTCTGGGTAGGTCCCTCTTGGGCCAGGAATTCCAAGACAAGTGATGGTCTTACCTGTGAATTCGGGTGTGTAAGCACTCCTGGGAGACCAGTTCTCTTGGGGAGGGGGGGCGGTATTTGTGTATGTAGCTCTGTGGCCCAGGATCAGATCTGGGAACAAACAGAAATCAGAAGACCACTGTCCCAGGCTGCCCCTGGGTTCTTGTTTCCTCATGGTTTTGGGCGGGTAACTCTGAGCAGAAGGGGTGGTCCTACCACCACTCTCAGGCCTGTCTGCACTCCTGGGAGGTTAGTGATCTCCCTGTGCCAGCTGGTATGGAGCTCTATGGCAGAGGATGGTCCCTCGCAGGAGACAGGAACAGGAAGGCTCCAGCCTGAGGGTTCTTTGCAGGTCCTCTCAGCAGCAGGGGTGGTCTTATCTGAGCTCCCAAGCCTGTCTGCACTCCTGGGTCACATTTTTTTTTTAAATTGTTTACATCCATTTTTATGCTCTTAGACTGATTATACTCTTTAACTCCTGTGTTCAGTGCAGCGGTAAATATACATGTGTAAACATCTCTAATATGCTAATTTAGATGCATTCAGCTATACACTTAGGAATAGAATTATGTGCCCCATAAATTATAGGAAAGTATCCCAGGCTGAGCAGCGGGATTTTCACAATAAATAATCTGTGACTTTTAGAAGAGCATTGTCAGAGTATTATACAGCATTACACAGAATATCTCTATGCAAACTTATTTTTAAATTATATATTTAGTTTGTTTCTACATGTGACAGGAGTGCACTCTGAAAGCCCCGAGTTCTGCACATATGTTGAAGTGTACCCTGTTTCTAATTCTCTAGAAATTCAAGATTGCCCTCTAACACTGAGGTTCTGACTCATGGAAAAGGACCAGAAGAACACTGTTCACCAAATGATGGTCTATGTTGTTTTGTTACAAATTCTAAAAAAACAATCCTTAATTTAGTGTTCATAGTATGTCATCAAGTGACATCTCTGTTAGCAGATATAACCTTCCAATGCAGCCTCAGTATGGGCCATATCATAAGGAATAATCAATTATTTTTACACCAATGAGACAGATTATTTTTGTGGTATAAGACATTGAGAGTATCATGCATGTATGAGTACCTTGTTTATACAATATCTCTTGGAAATTTATTTCTGTTTCAACAGGACATTGATTTTTATTCTCCCTCATTTTTCTTATTAGACATATGCAAACACAATGTGTTCAGAGCTTTCAGTCTCATATTACTAATTACTTATATAGTAAATTCAAAAAGGTCTTCTAGTTCCTATATTGATAAGTTAGCTACATAATCAATAAACATATCCAAAAAGTGATATTAACAGTACTAATTGGAAGACATCATAAGCATTTTAGTTCCAATAGGAACTAAATATAAACACTGATCATGGTGTTTACAAAAGAAATTGAATCACAAAATAAAACCATTATTTTGTTAGAGTTGTTTCTATTATTTTAAATAAATAGTTGATATTGAAAGTAAAAATACCATAGATACATTTTATATAGACATATATAAAATGTTTGGTTGATAACCTTGGAAGGCCTTATATTTTCTGAAGTGGAATGGAGGAGGAATGTATTCATGGGGGTAGGGGAGATGCAGGGGAGACTGAAACGGAGTATAGGGAAGGGAAACTGCAGTCAGGATCTAATGCAAGAGAGGATATATTTTGAAAATTAAAATTAAATAAAAATAATTGTTACAAAATTAAAATAAATGAGTCTATTTTTATGTCATTCATAAAGTTTAAAAGCTGAATTTTAAATTACTATTGAAAACTGGAGCTCCTCTGAACATCAGTATAAATAATTCTCAAAGCACAAAAAAAATGTGACTTATCTACAGCATTCCTTGGCACACATCACAGCCAATTCTTCTTATTTTTAACATGATAAATTATTTTGTTTTAGTTTAAATCATTAACAGAAAATATTGATGAGTTATTATATGGTAGTTCAGAGTTATTACATTGCCTTCAAATTCTACCTAATGTCCTTTCACTTCTAGAATCCGATGTAGAATACCATATGACGTTTTTCCTCTTTAGCAGAGAATTTTTATTTAAAGATTTATTTATTCATTTAATGTATATGAGTACACTATTGCTATCCTCAGACTTATCAGAATAGGGCATTGGATCCCATTACAGATGCTTGTGAACCACCATGTAGTTGCTAGGAATTGAACTCACGACCTCTATAAGAACAGTCAGTGCTCTTAACTGCTGAACTATCTCTCCAGCCCTAGCAGAGACTTTCATTCCAGCTTTAGAATAACGTAAATTCTTCCAGAATACTTCCATGTCTACTTTATTCATACTTAAGTTGTTAGTCAGATTTACTAAAAACTGGTCTCTCCATTGTGTGTCCTTTAAGCAAAGGTGGTTTTTCTTTAGAATTTAAGTGGAATTCTCAAAATTATTTCAACTGCACTTTGCCCAACTTGACATTTCTTTAATATTTATTCTATTTGTATAATATTCTAAAATATTATTTATATAAACTTTACTATAAAAATGTAAAAATATAGGGAATAAACATACCAAACTGACCAGACGGAAAGACTATAAAACTCGTTGAACTTCTCAACAGTTAAAATAGGTATTTGGATAGAAGTTGGACAGTTTCTCATTAAGTTTTACATTTTCTTTTCTTTTTTATTGGATATTTTCTTTATTTACATTTCAAATGTTTTGCCCTTTCCAGATCTCCTCTTCAGAAACCCTCTATCCCATTCCCCCTCCAATTGTCTCTGTGAGGGTGCTCCCCCACCCAACCGCCAACTCCCATCTTCCAGTTCTGGCATTCCCCTATACTGGGGCATCGATCACCCCAAGGTCCAAGGTCTTCTCTTCCCATAAATGTCTAACAAGTCCATCCTCTTCCACATAAGGGACCAGCTCCATGTGTTGGTCTATGTGTATTCTTTGGTTGGTGGTCCAGTCCCCAGGAGCTCTGTGGGGGAGGAGGAGGGTTCTGGCCTGATAGCACTGTTGCTCCCTCCATGGGACTGCAAACCCCCCTCAGCTCCTTCAGTCCCTTCTCCAATTCCTCTATCAGGGACACCCTGCACAGTTCAATGGTTGGTTGGGAGCTTATGCCTCTGTCTTTGTCAGGAGACTCTCAGGAGACAGCCATATCATGCCTCCATCACCAAGTTCTTCCTGGCATCCAAAATAACATCCAGGTTTGGTGGCTGTATATGGGATAGATGTCCAGGTGGGGCAGTCTCTGGATGGCCTTTCCTTCATTCTCTGCTCAACACATTGTCTCCATATCTCCTCCTTTGAATATTTTGTTTACCCTTCTAAGAAGCACTGAAGCATCCACATTTTTGTCTTCCTTCTTTTTAGGCTTCACATGATCTGTGAATTTTATCTTGGATATTCTGAACTTTTGGGCTAATATCCACTTATCAGTAAGTACAAGCCACATATGTTCTTTTGTGTCTGAGTAACCTCACTCAAGATGATATTTTCAAGTTCAATCCATTTGCTTGTGAATTTTATGAAGTCATTGTTTTTAATAGCTCAGTAGTATTCCATTGTGTAAATGTACCACATTTTCTGTATTCATTTCTCTGTTGAGGGACATCTATGTTGTTTCTAGCTTCTGGATGTTTTAAATATTGCTGCTATGAACATTGTGGAGCATATGTTAAAAACTGCATGGTATTGGTACAGTGACAGGCAGGTAAATCAATGGAATAGAACTGAAGACCCAGAAATGAACCCACACACCTACGGTCACATGATCTTTGTCAAAGGAGCTAAAACCATCCAGTGGAAAAAAGACAGCATTTTCAACAAATGGTGCTGATTCAACTGTCAGTTCGCATGCAGATGAATGCAAATTGATCCATTCTTATCTCACTGTATAAAGCTCAAGTCCAAGTGGATCAAAGATCTCTGAATAAAACCAGATACACTGAATCTAATAGAAGAGAAAGTGGGGAAAGGTCTTGAACATATGGGCACAGGGGAAATTTTCCTCAACAGAACACCAGTGGCTTATGCACTAAGACCAAGAATTGACAAATGGGACCTCATAAAATCACAAACCTCTATAAGGCAAAGGACACTGTCAATAAGACAAAACAGCAACCAACAGATTGGTGAAAGATCTTTACCAATCCTACATCTGATAGAAGGCTAATATCCAATATATACAAAGATCTCAAGAAGTTAGACTCCAGAGAACAGAGAATTCTCAACTGAGGAAACTCAAAGGGCTGAGAATCACCCAAAGAAATGTTCAAAATCCTTAGTCATCAGGGAAATACAATCAAAACTACCCTGAGATTCCACCTCACACCAGTCAGAATGGCTAAGATCAAAAACTCAGGTGACATGAACAGCTAAGATCAAAAACTCAGGTGACATCAGACTTTGGCAAGGATGTGGAGAAAAAGGAACACTCCTTCATTGCTGGTGGGATTGCAAACTGGTACAACCACTCTGGAAATCAGTCTGGCAGTTTTTAAGAAATTTGGATATAGTGTTTACTGACGACTCAGCTATACCACTCCTGGGCATATACTCAGAAGATGTTCCAACATGTAATAAATTTTACATGTTCAACTATTGTATACCGTTTATAAAATTATCTACCACATAAAACAAAAGCAAAATCATACCATACCCCACTATAAAAACATTTACCTTCTCATCCTCTTTTAATAGTTTTGTATACCTTATCTACATTCAATCCTTCCTCATTCTCTCATACTTAGCCTTCCTTCTTTTATTTTTTTACTGTTATACCTTTCTTATATATAATTATTATATATAATATTATAATTAAGTATATATTTAATTATAATACTCAAGCATTACTGAGTAGATTCTGAATATGAAAGAGAATATGTAACCTCTTTCTAAAATTGTGTGAGATTGCTTAATATTAATATGATACATTCTTAGTTCATCATTTTCTTTATATTTTAAATTCATTTTTAGAGGTGAATAATATTCCATTATATACCCATGAAGCAAAAATCTAGTAGCCATTTGTATATTGCTGAACAAGTAGGTGAATTTCAATTATTTTCTATAATTAATAAAGTATTAATAAACAAACATTTCTATGGTAGGGTACTGAGTTTTCTAGGTTTATGCCCTGGAGTAATATTGTTGGGTAATATGATAGTTCTCTTCTTAATTTTTGAGAAATTTCCAAATTGATTTCCAAATTGTATCAATTCGGCTTTGTACCAACTGTAGGAAAGGGTTTCTTTCTTTCCACGTTATTGCTAACATTTGTTTTCATATGTATTGATGATACCCATTCAAACTGGGTTGATATAGTATACAAAATCATTTTACAAAACATTTTCGTTTGGAATGGAAACTGTGTGGTTTCTCATTAAATTTATTGGTAAGAAACATTAAACATGTTGAAAATTAATTCCTACTTAATGCAATGGTTAAGGATATTAGACACATTGAAAATAGTTATTGGTCTGGTCACTTTTTACAAACTGACTTTCAGTCAATATCATAATTTGTTGAAAGATAATATTCATCCTTGTTATTTAACTTTTCCAATTTGTTTTAAATTCTGGACATTAGTCTTTTATTTGAGATGTAACTGGTAAAAATTATCAGCCATTCTCTTGTCTGTCTGTTAAGAGTTTCATTTCTCTTAACACTGCTTCTTATGTTGTACAGAAACTTTTTATTCTTATGTAGTTCCATTTGTTGATTCTGGGTGTTTTGGGGTGTTCTCCAACCATAGTACTATTATCTAAGGAGAATCACCTAGAAAAACTCAGGGCCTTTATCAAAGAATTCAAGAAATTTAAAGAATTGATGAACCAGAACTTCGATGAACTCCAAGAGGATATCAAACATTCAAGTGATGTCTAAGAAATACAAGTTCATTTCTGCAAGAAATAAGCTTAAACAAAGATGTATGCCGCAAACATAATATTCCTGTTAGAAAAATTGAAATGAACCTTTAAATAGATAAAATCAAATAGAAAACAAATTATAAGAACTCTGATAAAGTATAAGATTTAGGTGAAAAAAATAGATGGATTTCATTAGAAATATTAGAGAGATTTTGTTTTTCTTTCTTACTCTCTAGTTATAGCAATTGTGATTAACTTCTATATAAAGAAGATTTGAGGAAGCTGCAAGTCATCCCTGGCTATGACTGATGTTGTTTTGAAAATGTATGTATACCATTATTGCTTTGGGAAGGGTTTCATAATTTCAGCTTTTTAAGACAACACTCAGAATATCTCTAAGGGGGATGGGTTGTGTTTATGATAAATTATCACTTGTCATCCTACCACATGCTATCTAAGTAGACTGAGGTTTAAAGACTAAGACACAAAAAGCACACCCAATTGAATCCGTGATCAGCCAAGCTATCTCAGGCTTGTTAATTCTGTTCTTATATAGCACTTTTTAAAGTGATGTGTTCCTTAATTTCAGCTAAATATTTGAGATTTTAACAAAAAAGGCCATGCTTTTTTTTAAATAAACATATTTAGTTTCCCCAAAAATGTTTAAGAGAGAAACTTTCAGCAACTGTGGAATACGATCAAATTTTATAAAGTTAAAATGAAAAAGAAAATATACTGGCAAATGGATGACTTGAAATAATTTCTGAATGACCACAGTCAGGGAGGAAGATTTCACATGTTCTCATTCTTTTTATTCCTTTCCAATTAAAAGACTTTATTATATTAAGAGCCAAGGGAAGCCAACTTTTTCTAAATATCACAATTCTATTCTTGGTACATTTTTCGAATGTTAAGATGACCTTGGTTAAAATACTACCATCTTTTTATTTTACCTTTGCAAAAAATGTATGATTATAAATTTCAACTTATATGTAATGAATTTACATACTAATGGATTGATTTCTGATTATAGAATAATATGTGTGCTGGAAATAGTTCAATCTATATGGAGATTATGGAGAAGTCCTTAGAGAATGAAACAAAAATTAACACTAAGTTCTTCATGTTACAGACATTAGCATTCTTTTTTTTTTCTTTTTGTCAATTTTTTTTTACGCCCTAGTTTTCAGTCATTACATATGTGGGATTAAACTCTAGTAACAATAGATGTCAGGGAAGTCAGGGGCCATGATTGACCTGGGAATATCTCTTTCGGAAGGTTTAGTGAATGCTTATGCTGTCAAGGTAAAAGTAAACAGTGGAACAGAAAGTGTTCAATGTGGTAGGAGCTGGTAGTATGGGTAAAGGAGAACTAGGCAAGAAAAACTAATTCTAAATATCTTTGAAAATGTCATATGGAAACATACTATAATGCTTCCGGAAACTATACAGTATGAATAATAATATGTTTAAGTGAAGTTAACTTATAACAGAAGGTCATTGATTCTTTCAGACTAAAAGGTTATCAAATAAAAAGTCTATCAACTCTGGATCATCTCTTTTCATGTTGTTTGTTAATGGTAAATACCTCTAATTATTTACCTTTATACCATAGATTAGTGCATCTCTCAGTTCTCCTCAGAGAAGCTTCATTTAGTAGTATATGGAAGTTTGTACAAAGACTCCTAACTACGTCCTATGGACTTGAAATACAAGAGTGACATGTTCAGTCCTAAGGCTCAGGGATTTTTTTTCCCTATACCAGTCATGATGATTGTAAGCCATAAAGAGAGGACGACTGCTTAAAAGTTGAGTTTTTAGGAACATGATGAGGTGCTTGCATACGTAACATCAGAGCACTGTTGACTGCTTGCTTAAAACCAGCGCAAAAACAAGCCAGAAAATAAATGCTAACATGGATCAGGGAAGGACTTACAAACTTATATCTCTGATTGAAGACTATTCATGATTGATGGCTGCTAGGAGAGGTTTTTTGTCCCTGATAGACCACCAATGCTCAGTGACCCCACATCCATGCACATGAACACAACATATACATTCAGTAAGTGTCAAAAGATCACACAAAGTGTGGAAAGGAAAAGGGGGAGTGATCCCTGACAAGAGGCCCGTGCCCTTGTGGATGACCTTGCATGCATGAGCAAACTGCAACACTAATTACATTCAGTAGGACAAAACAATAAAAATAATTGTCATTTTCTTAAATTTAAAAAATTATATTAGGGAGGTTGATCTGTTGGAAGAGATTCCTGGGAAGCATAGGATAGTGGATATGACAGGTTTGTATGACCAAAATACATTTTATACATGTATAAATTTTGAGAAAAAATGAATTAAGTACTTTTTAAAAAATATTATGTGTGCTGGGGCCTCAGATCAGCATGTATGTTCTCTTTGGTCAGTGGCCTAGTCCCTAGGAGCTCCTAGGAGTCAGTTGACACTATTGGTCTTCATAAGGGGTTTCCAGTCCATTCAGCTTCTTCAGTCCTTCCCCTAACTCTTTGATAGAGGTCCCCAACTTCAGTCCAATGCTTGGTTAGCAGGGGCCAACATTAGGGATATAAATAAATAAAATAATTAATCAATTGAAGAACAAAACAAAACAAAAAGATATTATAAACTCAAAGCCTGTGAATCATTAAGAAATTATTATATGTGAAATATCACTATGGGGATAAAAATAAATTATCATTTAGAATCCATTCAATTCAAATATAAAAGAAGGAAAATTAACTGAAAATCACAGACAACCCCTCAATAAATTGCTAGAGAAAAAATCTGAAGGTCAAAGCATTCACTTCTATTTTTATTTTACACAAGATTACATAAAAGGACTAATAGGGAAATTAAAATGAGATAACTAAAAATAATGTTCAAAATATTTCTATCCAAGTTACAATGTTAAAAGTTACTGCATACAATGTATGTAAATGAAACATAAAGCATGTTTTGGAAAGAAAGAGGAAAGACATAAAAACATATATATGAACATAAATTACTTTAATATGTGAATATATGAATGTCACCTCTTAAAAATTAAATTATAAAATTAACTTTATGTTGTTTTAAGTCATGAGAATATTACTCTAATATGAATATTGACTAGCAGGAGAAAAACCATTATATTTATTATAATAAATCAAATTAAAATGATGAAACTGTTCTTCATTGAACTTGTCAAAACATTATTTAAGAAATAAAACATGACCTAAATAAAGTAATATACTATGATAGTGAATTAAAAACTGTTGTATTCTACAGTGGTCATTTGTCATAAAATCAATGCCAGTGCAGAGTCCCTTCAGTTTTGAGTATGCATAAATTCACTTTATGAAATTAAATTAAAGTCTGATTCTGCATTTATTTAAGAATCAAAAGTATTTTTATTGTGGCAAATAATGATGAAGTACTTTTATATAATTTTAAAAAATTTTCAAGATTTTCAACTCGAGTACTGTTTTAAAATTTTCTACCATCCCTCCCTCATGAACAGGACAAGGTAATCATGAAGAAACTATTCATAACCAGAGCAATAATATTAAAGATTAGGGCCTGCGATAAAATATCAAGATGAAAGTTAATGTTTCAAAAATAGAAAGTCCAGAAAGGAAAAGCTTAGGCACCTTATAACTAGACTTTCAGAAAAATGGTTCTTTCACACACAGCATGGGGTGTGGGGCTCTGATGATCTTTTCAAAATGTACTGCTTTGTCTTACCTGGAAGGAATCCTTAAATCTCAAACTATACAGACATAACCAATTTCAGATGGATCATTATGTTGTGGATAAGATACAGGACACACCATTAAGACATTGGAAAAGTGATTATATTTGCAAGAACTCTACCAAGTTCCTGTATAAATATAGGGCTTGCTGTGTACCCTCAGATAAGACAAACTGTAGAAATTGCTAAGGCTTGATTTATGCTATATAGAGATTTCAGCAAAAAGTCCAAACACACATTTATTTTAAAAGAGTAACAAAATAAGCCATTTGCAGAGTTTGAAAAAGAACTGTTTTTTTTTTTTATTTTGTTTGTTAGTTTGTTTTGTTTTTCCTTTAACTGGCTTTGTATTTCCTCGTTGTAGAGACCAAAGCAAGTTACATATTTCTTTTTTTCTGATTATTGAAAACAAATTATCACCCCAAAATAAATATAACTTGACAGATCTATTTAGTTTTGATGTCTTCAGAAATATTCACTTTTCCTTCCTATTGTTTTTGAGATGGCTTATTTAAGAACTGCATAGGTGGAAGGGGGGGGTAAAGTAGGAGTAGAGATGAAATAAAATGTTCCCAAAAATAAAAGTTTGATGGAAGAATCCAATAAAACAGAATGAAAAAATTTCAAGCTGACCTTTGCTGAGGCCCACCATCAAGCAAGGCTTTCATTTACCAGGTTGTCACTAGGTAACAATGAAGTCTAAACCTTTATTAACCTTTGTTCGAACTTAGTGCCTTTGTATGCATTTTATTGCTTAGAAAAAGTGCATCACATGTGATATTATAGCTTTTGAATAGCCAAATTATTTATGATTAAACCATGAAAGCTATACCTAGGCCGTTATAAAGGTTGAGCATAAACCTCAAAGAGGAGACATTAAAAAGTGAAACAAAAATTTAATTCTTCAATTATTATTTTATGCTTTAACTTTATTTCCCACAATGAGTTCAACAAACAAATCAATAACAGAAAGTCTCTGACGCTCAGGGAAGAAAACCCCATTAAAACGACTTTATTTAAAATTCCTACTCATTAAAGGTTACCCTCATAACATTTTAGGAATACACTTGAAATGGGCAAAAAAACTGTACATTTATTTCAGTACTTTTTATTTTTTAATGTTTGAAAGTCTAGTCATAACAACAATTTCTAGAACTTAAATGTGTAAGCAGGAAGGTTATTAAGAGGTTTGAGGTTAGCCTGGACTGTACAAAGCCCTCTCTTAAAAGCCTTATAAAATTGTGAAAAACTCAAATGTTTCTGAGACATGAATCATGTGAATCAAGTTAAAGAATCTTTACTTTTAACTTATATAATATTTTAAAACACATATGAATCTCTTAAGTAGTGCTTTAGTTTAGACAACCTGATTAAAATGAAGACACACTAATTTGAAAATGATTATATAAATGGACTTTCAATTCTTCTTTTAATAATGTTTTATTCTTGAGATCATAATATAATCAAACCAATCCTTTCTTACCCTCCTACCTATAAGCTCTCTATATACACCTGTGGCTCTTTGTAAAATCCATAGCTGTGCTGTTTGATTGTTGTTACACACACACACACACACACACACACACACACACACACACACACACACATACACTAAATACAAATGTTGTTCAGTCTGTTTAATGCTATTTCCAGACTATTTAGTGTCCCATAGACAATTGTTGTACACGTCCTTGGAGAAGACTATATTCCCTTCTTTAAGCATTCCTTTGCTGCATATAGTTCTTTGTATAGGTTTGAGGCTTCCTGACATAGCCCTGTCCGCATTAAAATGTCTCGTGTTATCCCTGCTCAGCATTGTTTAGATGGCCGTATTAGTGAGAATTTATGAATGTACCTTCTGACATTCTTAGATATTCCGACATGATATTACTCTTTCTATTGTCTTCTTTGTCTCCCTCTCTCACCATTAATGGTAAGTTTCTATTGCTGAAGGCACCAAATACTTTAGAGACAAAGCCTATAGACCGCCAAGCTCCTATTGAGCTGTATGCTTTCTCTATAAGAGCTGCCTTTTATAGTACCAGAAGGTGACATTCAATCTAGTAAAGGAGAGAAGAGACAAAAAGTCCTACCACCCTATGATGCCTGTGAACTAAAATGTCAACCAGCGTAGTGAGGTACTCTAAGGATGCAGTAATGTGCAATGCTGGCGCACATACTTTGAAAGTAGCAAACAGCTCTCTAGATGGACTGAGTACCTACTCAACAAGAGGAAACTCATGCATGACGAGGAAACCTAGCTCTGTACCCTGACCTGGTGGAGTCAAGACGCATGAAAAACTTATAGTCATCACTTTCGTAAAACAGCATGATCCCTAACTACATCTGAAATATTTATCTCTATGTCGACAGATAAGTGCATCTTTACCTCTCATTGAGGAAAATTCTTTTGCAACAGATAGAGACCATTATAGAAATCCACAACCAATCAAACTGCAGAAGAAAAGAGCTTACTGTCAACAGATAAAGTTACAAAAAAACCACAAAAAAACAAAAACAAAAACAATGAAAAACGTACAACAGCAGCAAAAAACAAAACAAAACAAAACGACAGTCAAAACTAAATCTCAGGAGCATTGCAGAAAAGGGAACAGAAAGACTACAAGAGATAGGGGCCTCCAAACTCTGGAGAAATCTCTGCCGTTCCATCTGTAATCAAGTACAAATTCACTTCTACCTCAAATACATCCTTTTTTTTTTTTTTTAATTTAATTTTATTTTATTTTTTTAATTTACATTCCAAATCACTTCCCCTTTCCCGTTTCCTCCCTCCCCGAAAGTCCCATAAGCCCCCTTCCCTCCCTCTTTTCTCCGTTCAACCCCCTCTCATTACTCTGTCCTGGCGTTCCCCTACATCCAGTCTTTCCAGGACCAGGGGTCTCTCCTTCCATCTTTTTAGAAATCTATTGATATGCTGATTGTGTCTAGGGTATTCCGAGATTCTGGGTCAATATCCCCTTATCAGTGACTTCATACCATGTGTGATCTTTTGTGATTGGGTTACCTCACTAAGGATGATATTTTCAAGTTCTGACCATTTGCCTAGGAATTTCGTGAATTCATTGTTTTTAATTGCAGAGTAGTATTCCATTGTGTAAATATACCACATCTTCTGAATCCATTCCTCCGTTGAGGGACATCTGGGTTCTTTCCAGCTTCTGGCTATTATAAATAAGGCTGCTATGAATATAGTGGAGCATGTGTCCTTATTGCATGCAGGTAAAGTCTCTGGGTATATGCCCAGGAGTGGTATAGCCGGATCCTCCGGAAGTGTCATGCCCAGTTTTCTGAGGAGCCGCCAGACTGCTTTCCAGAGTGGTTGTACCAGCCTGCAATTCCACCAGCAGTGGAGGAGTGTTCCTCTTTCTCCACATCCTCGCCAACAACTGCTGTCTCCTGTGTTTTTGATCTTAGCCATCCTGACTGGTGTGAGATGGAATCTCAGGGTTGTTTTGATTTGCATTTCCCTAATGACTAAGGATGATGAACATCTCTTTAGGTGCTTCTCAGCCATTAGATATTCTTCAGGTGAGAACTCTTTGTGGAGCTCTGTACCCCATTTTTTAATAGGGTTACTTGCCTCTCTGGAGTTTAACTTCTTGAGTTCTTTGTATATCTTGGATATTAGCCCTCTGTCGGATGTAAGGTTGGTAAAGATCATTTCCCAGTTAGTTGGTTGCCGCTTTGTCTTTTTGACGGTGTCTTTTGCCTTGCAAAAACTTTGTAATTTAATGAGGTCCCATTTGTCTATTCTTGATCTTAGAGTATAAGCTATTGGAGTTCTGTTCAGGAAATTCTCCCCTGTGCCCATATGTTCAAGGTTCTTCCCTAGTTTCCCTTCTATTAGTTTCAGTGTGTCTGGTTTTATGTGGAGATCTTTGATCCACTTAGAATTGAGCTTAGTGCAAGGAGATAAGGATGGGTCAATTTGCATTCTTCTGCATGTTGACCTCCAGCTGAGCCAGCACCATTTGTTGAAAAGGCTATCTTTTTTCACTTCTACCTCAAATACATCCTTTTGCTGAGCCCAGATGGCCCTGGTGGGGACAGAGTGATGTGGTTCCTGTCCCTGGGAGAGGCCCAGGTGTGAGCCTGCACATGTATGGAGGCTCCAGGAGTGTGGATGGCTCCTGCAGGCATAAGGCTTGTTTGTGTAATAATATATATATTTTCTGGACCCTCAAGCTGTGGAGGACTCTTTCCATAGGAGTAATACCCTGAAAACAAGTTAAAGACACCTTCACTCCTACTGTTAGGAGTCCATAAAAAAAAATACCAATTTGAAAAATTTCATAAATGTGCACAGAGCCTGGTACACAGGCCGGGTGCATGGTCCTGCTGTAGACCCGTGCAAGTCTCTGTGGTTGCAGTTTCATTCTCTGTCAGCCCCTGTGAGGACTGCTCAGTTGATTCTGCAGGGTCAGGCCTGGTTAATATTTGGATGAGGTATATCTTTTACAAAAAGTTTCCACTGGACAAACAATTCCTTGAGAGAAAACTCCAGAGTCTTCTTAGACAGTAATCATAAAAAGAAAATATGGCAATTCACAGAGACAAAAATCTGAAAATAAATAGATAGATAAACAAATGAACCTCCCTACAAAGCATTCCTGTACCTTAAGGCTCAGGGAACATTGCTGGAGAGGGTGCAGAAATTTTGAAAGAGCTGGAGGATCAAGGACTTTGCTGTGAAATTGTGTTTCCTAGTAAAATAAGAATCTATACACACAAAGCTTCCCTAACATGAGACAGGAGCTGCACAAAGAAGACAACAATGCAAAGGTCAAGTGGACAGAGAAAAGTCCGTGAGGACTAAACTCTACACAAAGAACCACAGGGAATTGAGGAAAGCGGGTATTGGGAGAGCAGATCTTCCACAGGGAAGAGTGTGTCAGTTAGTTGCCCATTGCCAAATGATCAGCCCTGAAAACATACATACGAGTAACATTATGCAGACTGAATAGGTTTTATTAAGAAATATATATGTACATAGAAATACATACATGCACACAATAACAGTGAGTGCGAAAAAGACAAAGGAAAGAATATCAGGGAGGTTATATGAGAGGGTTTACAAAGAGGGAATAGAAAACAGAAACATTTTAATTAAATATGTCTCAAGAATTTAAAAAAGTATTAATAAGTAAAAGAAGGACTATATGTTACATTCTAAGTTACTCTTAATACTTGAAATGTTAATTCTTCATATTTGTAGAAAAAAATCATTTAAGGCATTTAAGTTTAGTAAAATTCTCTTTGAAATTAAGGAATTATACTTTCATCTTTTAAGAACTATTGAATCTATTATTTAGTTGGAGAGCATTAACTACAAATACTAATCCTCATAGGTACAAGGGAGTATAAAGTTTTGAAGGCTTGTAGATTTACATTTGTATAAACTTGACAGATGATTTTTAACACTTTGTCCAGTAAGAATTACATGAATATGTCTTCTCTGAAAGCGTCTCAATGGAACCTAACAGGACATTAAGTTATATTCTGATAAAATTTCACACAGAAATAGAAAATTCCCATGACTTACATTTCAGATTTGAGGCTTATGCCCCTGCACTGTGCAAACAAGATTGAAAGATGGTTGTATTATAAAACTGGTTCAATCTAATAGGATTTAGTAATGGTTACATTTATTTATTTTATGCAAAAATAAGTTACCTGAAAATAAAAATGAGTTTTCCAGTGTAAACCCCTGCTTTTTCAACTCTTACAAGCTGAAAGCCACAAAATGAGCACTCCGTGTTCTAATCTTTCTTTCTTTCTTTCTTTCTTTCTTTCTTTCTTTCTTTCTTTCTTTCTTTCTTTCTTTCTTTCTTTCTTTCTTTTATTGGATATTTTATTTATTTACATTTCACATGTTATCCCGTTTCCCGGTTTCCCCTCCGGGTACCCCCTATTGCATCCTCCCTCTCCCTGCTTCTATGAGGGCACTCTCTCACCCACCCACCCACTCTTGCCTCCCTGCCCTGTCATTCCCCTACACTGGGACATTGAGCCTTCACAGGACCAAGGGCCTCTCCTCACATTGATTTCCAACAAGGACATCCTCTGCTATGTATGCGGCTAGAGCCATGTGTACACTTTCGTTGGTGGTTTAGTCCCTGAGAGCTGGAGGCAGGACAGAGGGTTACTTGGTTGATATTGTTGCTCATCCTATAGGGTTGCAAACCCCTTCAGCTCCTTCAGTCCTTTCTCTAACTCATCCATTTGGGACCCGGTGCTCAGTCTGATGGTTGGCTGTGACCATCTGCCTCTGTATTTGTCAGGCTCTGGCAGAGCCTCTCAGGAGGCAGCTATATCAGGCTCCTATCAGCAAGCCCCTATTGGAATCTGCAATAGTGTCTGGGTTTGGCGTCTGTACATGGAATCTTTTCTAATAATATTTTACAAATAGTATACCTAAGTTAGCTATTACCTCTTTGGCTTGACTCTAAAGGGAGATTCCTGCATCAGTCCTGGGTGTTGAATACAAGTAGGCACAAGAACACTAGTGACAGAGCTTCCAGGGTTGCCTGATGCCATTCTTTCTGCTGCCCAGGGCTTCAGTTCTTTACCCCCACCCAATACCAGATCAGATTGCCCTCCCCTCCAACTCCCTACCCCATCCACTTTCCCTTCTAGGTCCCTCCCTCCCTCTCCACTTGTAATTGTTTTCTTCTTCCTCCCAAGTGGGACTGAGGCTTCCTCACTTGGACACTTTAGATTGTTGACCTTTTTGAGTTCTGTGAACTATATCTTGGGTATTCTGTATTTATTTATTTATTTATTTATTTATTTATTTATTTATTGTCTAATATCTACATATTAGTGAGTACGTACCATGCATTTGCTTTTGGGTCTGAGTTACTTCGCTCAGGATTATTCTAGTTCCATTCATTTGCCTGCAAAACTCAGGATGTCCTCATTCTTAATAGCTGAGTAGTATTTGATTGGGTAAATGAACCACATTTTCTGTGTCCATTTTCTGTCGTGGGACATCTAGGTTGTTTCCAGCTTCTGGCTATCACAAATAAGGCTGCTATGAACATAGTGGGACACATGCCCCTGTGGCATGTGGGGCATCTTTTGGGTATATTCCCAAGAGTGGTATAGCTGGGTCTTCAGGTAGATCTATTTCTGACATTCTGAGGAACCTCCAGACTGATTCCCAGAGTGGTTGTACAAGTTTGCAATCCTACCAGCAATGGAGGAGTGTTCCTCTTACTCTACATCCTCTCCAACATGTTTTGTCACTTGAGGTTTTCATCTTAGACCTTCTGATTGGTGTAAGGTGGAATCTCAGGGTCGTTTTGATTTGCATTTCTCTGATCACTAAGGACTTTGAACATTTCCTTTGGTGCTTCTAGGCCATTCCTCAGTTGTGAAATCTAGGTTTAGTTCTATACCCCATTTTTTGATTGGGTTGTTTGTTTTTTTTTTGGTGATTAGTTTCTTTTTTTTATTATTTATTTTATTTTTTTTAATTTACATTCCAAATCATTTCTCCTTTCCCGTTTCTTAATTTCTTTATATATTTTGGATATTAGACCTCTATCAGATGTGGGGTTAGTGAAGGTTTTTTTCCCAATCTGTGGTTTGCCAATTTGTCTTATTGACTATGTCCTTTGCCTTACAGAAGCTTTTCAGTTTCATGAGGTCCCATTTATTAATTCTTGATCTTAGAGCATGAGTCTTTGGAGATCTGTTTAGGAAATATCCCCGTGTGCCAATGTGTTCAAGGTTCTTTTCCACTTTCTCTTCTATTAGACTCAGTGTATCTGGCTTTATGTTGAGGACCTTGATCCACTTGGATCCACTTGTGCAAGGTCACATATATGGGTCTCTTTTCATCTTTTTACATACAAACATTGAAACAGAAACTAAACAGAGACACAGTGAAACTCAGAGAGGTTATGAACCCAGTGAATTTAACAGATATCTACAGAACATTTCACCATAAAACAAAAGAAGACATATTATTCTCATCACCTCATGGTACCCTCTCCAAAATTAACCACATAATTGGTCACAAAACCAACCTCAACTGAAAAAAAGAAGATTAAAATAATACCATGCATCCTATCAGATCACCATGGACTAAGGCTGGTCTTCAATAACAGCAAAATTACAGAAAGCCCAGATACACATGGAAATTGAACAACTCTTTACTCAATGATAACCTGGTCAGGGAATAAAGAAAGAAAGAAATTAAAAACTTCCTGCAATATAATGAAAATGTTGACACATCATATCTAAACTTATGAGACACAATGAAAGCAGTGCTAAGAGGAAAGTTCATAGAACCAAGTGTCCTGGTAAAGAAACTGAAGAGATCTTACACTAACAACTTAACAGCACACCTGAGAGCTCAAGAACAAAAGAAACAAACTCACCCAAGAGGAGTAGAAGGCAGAAAATAGTCAAACTCAGGACTGAAATCAACCAAATAGAAACAAAGTAAACAATACAAAACATTAACAAAACCAGAAGCTGGTTCTTTGAGAGAATCAACAAGATAGATAAACCCCTAACCAAACTAACTATAGGCAGAGAAGCAGTAACCTGTGAAATTAACATACACATATTTTTATAGCTGAAATATATGTATTTTTTTGATAGTAAGCTCTTATGTTGTCTTTCATCTCTTATCAGTAATTTACTTCACAATACTGAGTACTGTGATTGCAGATGTGTGTTACCACATCTGGCTCATATAAATTCTATATCACAAATGTGGAGAAAATGGTTTGTGATATTTCAAATATGATTTTGTATATTCATATGTATTATCTCAAAAGTATTTGTGTTTTCTTAAAGACACTTATCCTTAAAAGCCTAATGCTGTTCTCTCTCTATTTCAATGGTAGGATAAGATAAAATAATTAATTAAATAATTAAAAGAAAAGTCATAATATGACTAAATCACAAACCACTGTCCCAGTTTCACCTGGGTGCTGAAATAAAATACCCACGCATAGAGGAACTTAAGAAAGTGACAATTTATTAGAATTCTTGAATCCAGTGTTCAGTCTATCATTGTGAGAAAATCAAGATAGTAACAGCAAGCAGCTAGTCATACCACATCCATAGGGAAGAACATAAAAATATGAACGTATATGTTTATTAACTTGCTTGCTTTCTTGGTCTACTCAGTTCCTTTGCTGTTACACATTTCAGGACTCCTGCTCTAGGGGACGGTGCTGCCCAAATGCCCAAATATCAAACCACTGTAGACTAGTCACCCACTGAAGCTCTCTCCCCAGATGATGATATAGGTTATAGCACATTGATAATTAAAGCTAACATTCAGTGTTGTTGCTGATTGGTGTTTGCTTTTGATTTTCCATGTCCATAGAGGGTCACAATATGATGAATCTGTTATTCTGTAAATACAGACATGTGTGTACCAATTATTATCTTTGATTTAATGATAATATATTCACAGCTAAATTGTTTCCAATGCTTTAATTTATGAAGCATTTCTGATTTCTGGATTTACTGGAAATTAAAGCCATAGAGAGCAGTTATAAGTTCTAATTCAACATTAATCACTGATATTACCTCTCAATTCACAATTTTACTTCACACAACTGTAAATGTGTGTCATGTTAAGGTGAGCTTAGTGTCATGGTCAGGAAAATCATTCTGCATGTTGTATCCTGGGACAGAGACATAAATGCTCTCTTGGGGCAATTTTTCAATGATACTCATAACAAATGACCAGGTGTGTAGGTTTTCCAGATGTTGATCTTGGTGTACCACTTCAGTTTTGTTCCCAGATGTGTTGACTGCCTATTGTATAAGTGCTTGTATCTGGTATTTTAAATGTATTTGGTATATTCAAAGGCGTTAACACAAATCAATTATTTATTAGCCTATACCTCCTGGAATGCTGGCAGATGTTGGCTATTTACTTGTATCAGTAGGATGAAGTATTTTTTTTTTGCTAGCATATATATTTAAAGTGGATTTACTTTGAATCAAAATGTTTTAAACTTTGGGTAACTAAAACCTAAGGACTGCGTAAAATATTCTATACTGTGTACCAGAGTAATAAAAACATAGAAACAGATTTTATCCTATTATCTATGAAAGTGTGACAGTGAAGCGATTGTCAGAGACTGAGAGTATTAGGATAGGAACAAAAGAAGCAGTAAAGACCGAGTTAGAGAATGGCAGAGAGAGAGAAAAAAAAAAGAAAGAGCCAAGAAAAATATTTTCAGAAATCACACAAGAAAAGAAATTCTCCAGCCCCAGATGCAATGACCACTTCTCTTGATTAATTTACAGCCAATTTTGCATAGATTGGTAAGAGGTGGACAGTGCACATATATTTGGGGCTGTCACTGCATGGGCAAATGACCTTACTTCTGAAAACAGCTAACAAAATTTCAAGTGAGCATTCAGTTGGTTAAGTCTGCAGACTTACTGCAATTAATAAACTTTTCATCTTTCTACTTCGTTTTTCTGTTCATTAGTTATTTGAAATATATTATTAGGTACCACAAGATTAAGGAAGACACTTCATCCTTCTTAAGATGCTACCCTAGAGAGCTTCTTAAATGAGTCAGAAAGGAGTAGCCACTTAATTAATTTTACCCTAGAGCAAACATAATCACAAGCAAGGAGGCATCTTTCTTCTATGTGTCATCTCCTCACATCTAGCTGCAACTTCTGCTATCAACATTACTTATCATGGATGCAAAATGAAATTGAATATATATGAATATATATGTGAATATATATGAATGTATATATTCATATATACATTCTTCAATGTTCTTCAAAAGTTAATCACATATCTGTGATTGTCTAGCTAATTTTATATTTAAAGAAAATACATACAAATCCAAAGTGAATGGATCAGCTCTTGCTTTGCAGTAAAAGAAAATTATAGTTCAAAATTATACTAATATGTGTATCCTAATTTTCCCTCTTAAGTTTATTGAAGCGAGAAACGTAATATTGGATAATAATCAGAATGCTTCTTTCAGCATGTTCAGTGAAATAAATTTTTAATGCAATTTGTGTGTGGGTATATATATGTATATAGTGACACTGTGACAATTTCTTTACCATATTCTTATAAATTCTGTTTGGCACATCTGTGCTACAATTCCGAGCATGTACTTCAAGCATGAAAAATATAAGATATTATAATGAATCTGATTAGAAGAAATTATATTCACAGAACTAACTAGCATTCCAATAGCTAATAGACAATTATATTTATAGAATGTACATATAGGTGAAAATTTGCTTGTTCTAATAAGATAAATAATAGGAATTATAGAAAAGTATATGAAAGTGTTTTAGTTAATCTTCTATTTCTGTAATTAAAAAGAAAAAAGAGTCCCTGACCAAAATCAACTAAGAACGAATTTATTTTGGCTCATACATACAGGGGCTAGAGTCTGTTATGGCAGTGAAGTTCTGTAGCCGAATAAAAACTTAGAGATCAAATTATTCTTATATATACAAAGGAAAAAGAAACCTAATTGGAAGCTGGGTGAGGTTTTAAACTGTAATAATTCATTTCTAGTGATGTATTTCACCCTGTAAGACTGAGCCTTATAAAAGCACCACATATGGAAAACTAAGTGTTCAAATATATGAGCATATTGGGGGACATTTCTCACTTTAACCTCTACAGAGAAAAGAGGAAATAAACTCTGTTTATACTTTCCCATATTGCTAGGCCACATGTAATGGATGTCCAGAGATCACAAGTAAAAAGGTGAATTATTTCAGGAGAAACCTCACATCATGTTATCTATAGTGCTCACTGCAGACATGAGCAAGATGATATCTTTAAGAAATTTAAAGAAGACACCTGATCATTAGAAAGTTTCTTTATCAATTATTACACATACACATACATATACACCCACACACACACCCCCACCCACACACATACGCACACTTTAGGTTCTCCATTATATTTTTATATGAGCAACTACCTGTAGCTTTGAATGCAGATTCCATTTACCACATATTTCGAATCTGTGAGCAAGATAAAGACTATGATTATAGGAAAGATCTTTTCTTTTTTAAAAATTTCCTCTCCTTAAAGATTTGTTTTAATTGTGTGTGTGTGTGTGTGTGTGTGTGTGTGTGTGTGTGTGTGTGTGTGTGTGTGTGTTTGTGTGAGCATGGGAATGTGCTGACAGTACCTGCAGAGGGCAGAAGAGAGCATTTGATCTTCTAGTAATAAAAGTTGTTGTGAGCCATCTAAATAATAGAAACTGAACTGTGGTCTTCTAGCTCAGCACCATAAGGTCTTTATCACAAAGCCCACTCTCCAGTTCTTTTTAACTAAGTCTCGAATACTTACATTTTTGGAAACATGTTGAGAATTAATTCTACTGTTCGCCAATTGTTTTACTATGATAAACACATTCATCATGATCAATGTGTTTGTGTAAACTTTTATAATCAACTTATACAAGTCTACACAAAGAAACTGACAAAGAAAAGACAAATTGGATCTATGCAGCATTACTTTTAAAAATTGCTGATGGAAAAAATCTTGAGTGTAAGTAACTCAATAGCAGCAAATGTTTAATCCACTGTTTTAAAAGCGAAATGCCTTGTGAAAAAATAATTTTTAAAACTATTTTATAGTAGGTATTAATTTATATCTGTCAAATTTCTTAATTGCAGGGAAACCATGATCCTTAGTGTTATTTTCAAGGTAAATCTTGAAGGCACCTAAATTATGGAATTAGTACGTGAAGCACAGAGACATCATCGAAAGTACATAGATTGAGATGTTGGAAGCAGAAAGGAGAAACTCATGCTAACACTAAGTGAGCCTCAGGCTGCCCCTAATACCTCATTCACATGGAAAGTAAACACTCCTCCTGGAGAAAAGGACTTTAGTTGCTAAGAAAATACATCACACATTGAGTTTACTATTAAAAAGTATTCTATTTCCTGAGGAGACTTTTAAATTTTATTATCCCCTCAAGATTTTTTTAAACACACTGCAAACATCTCTACTGGTAAAATTTGTACAATGTTCTATTCAGAAGTTTTTGAGACGACAGCATGAGCTAATAAATAGGTCATTGTATTTGAAATCATGGAATAACACATAACACTGTAATTTCTTATGGTTCTTGTATCAAGTGATGAAAGCAAATAAAGTGACTAAAACAACAGGTTTTTCCCCTTCACAGTGCATGAGATGGCTGTATAAAATTAGCTTTTAAAATAATTATTTTTTTCTTTTTGCCTATCAACTGGATATGGTTTCTACAGGTTCTCTTTCCCCTTTGTTGGGTTTTTCAGCTAATGTCATCTCCGCTGGGTCAAGTGAATCTCTTCCTTTCCTGGCCTCTGGGACTTTCTAGTGGCTATCCCCATTTTCCCATCCCCCAATGCTATACAATTCTGTTCAGTTTCCTGACCCTCTGAACTTATCCTCATCTCCTCCCACACCTATTCCTACCCCCTGTTTTTACCTCCTCGTCCTCTCTCCCTCCCAGGTCCTTCCTCCCTCTACAGCTTGTATTTTGCTTCCTCTTCTAAGTAAGACTGAAGCATCCATACTTTGGTCTGGCTTCTTCTTGAGTTTCATGTGTTCTGTGAGTAGTATCATGGGTATTCTGAGTTTTTGGGTTAATATTCACTTATCAATGAGTACATACCATGTGTGTTCTTATGACTGGGACTTTGAAGCCAAAACTAAGATGGTACCTTAGGATCCTCTGTCAGTATCTTCTCCAGTGCCTTTTCCAGTTCCTGGTGGTTATTAATGTTATTACCTTGTAACCACATGATGACATTGCTCTCTGTGTTATCTCACTGGCTTCTCTTCTTAATCTGTAATTTTTCCATAAGGTCTTTGTTGTATTTCTGTTTTATCCTGTTAAATCAGGATAAAATATATTGCCCATATTCTTAATGATATCATATTTGAAAAGTTGTATATGTTCCTGTTTAATACAATTCTCACAAGTTCTAGAAATTAGTAAGTGACTGAGATGGGGAAAACACATTATTTACTGCTTCAGAGTGCTAAATACTGAATTCCAAACTACTTAGTAAGCTTCTCATTGAAACAAGATAAATCAATATGAAAATGCTACACATAAGTACATGTTACAATGTTTTGCTACCCTGTGAATTAGAATATGTGTCAGACTACTCTTAGAGAAATGAAATTGATTTCTTATAAAAATCTAGAAACGCCCGATCACTTTTTTATTACAATTATAAAACTGCCTAATATCTCATTGGAACTCCATTTTGTCTCTAACTTCCATTGTCATTGAATAAACCGAAGTGGCTTAATCAACAGGGCTTGGTTAATTTGCTCGAGGAAGTCAAATGGGGTCAGTTTCTAAAGCTGCTTGTGAAATTTATTCTAAAATGTGATGGTCATAATTTGAATGCATTAAAAGTATAATTTTGTAATTCTTATTTTTTGAGGTAATTTTCTATTCTTAAAACATGGTGTGAAGGGAAATGTCAGGGTGGTTAGGTGGGAGTGGTTAGCGGGGAGGGGGAGAACCCTCATAGAAGCAGGGGAAGGGGGATGGGTAAGGCAGGTTCTGGAGGGGAAACCGGAAAAAGGGATAAAGAGGATAACATTTGAAATATAAATACATAAAATATCCAAAAAGTATATATATATACTATATCCATATATCCATATATCCATACCATATATATATATATATATATATATGGTATGGAATCATTTTCTTCTTTTATTTGGCAACAGATACTTTTGCATTGATTTCTTCCCTCACTGGAGTTTTGTTATTCAGAGATATTCACTTGCTGTAACATGGTCAAAAGAGCAACACATGGTGACTATTATCTTGGGGAACTGTGAGAGGATCCACAAGGAAAGGCAGAGGGTTTCTCACCTCATGTGCATTTTCCCCCTTCATCACCCTTGGGCATGATTTCATGCCTCCTATGACAAATATTTGAATTCTATGTATAAGACATGTTTATTGTTGTTGGATGTCAGAACATAGCTATAGTATCCAATCTGGCCAGTGTACCCTGAATCTGAGTGTGGCCTTTTCTGCCCTACACTTCATGCTTAACCAGATATTCTGTATTTAAATTGGTCTGTCCTGACAACATTCTTGGGAAGGGATGTTTTGTTCATATTTAGTATATGCTCACTAGCATTTATTTACATGTTTTTCTGATCATCTTTTTCTGAACTCATATAACCTTCTTTGGATGATTGCTTTCCTCATTACCTTCTTATACAAAAGTACACTGAAACTGAGGTAAGGTTGTCTATGAGGCTAGACTATAATCTACCCCTTAATTTCAATTCCTCAGATCATAGGTCCAGCAGAAAAATCTGCATAGATTGATGAAAGTCAACAGCCAACTATAATAAAACTTTTGGAACTGAAAAAAATCACACACTTAACCTAAAAAGCATAGCTTCCTGGGAGCTGTTCTTACCAACTTGCTGTCTTTTTACCCTTTGCTATACTGAAGGTCTCACTTAAGGCTAAGCACTTTAGTGAGGCAGATCAGAAGGAGTGGGGTTCTGCAATATATACTCTTATGTATCCTCTCTCTAGCTCCATGCCACATCTACAGAGCCAATGTTTGGCTATACTCATTAATCTCAACTTGTAAATGACTCAGGGAAACTTCTTATAAGAATATTTTTATTCACTTAGGAGAGTAAGTAAGATAAGCATATATACACTTTCAATCTTTTTTTTTTTAATCTATTTTTGTTCTAAACAATTCTTATGTTTCTTGGGGCTGTGTTTTCAAAGTGTGATTCTTTAAAGAGTTGAAAACACACACACACACACATACACACACACGCTCACACACGCATTTGTGTGTATACATGTATGTGTGTGTATATTGAAATTTTCTGAATTTGAGAAATGTGTATTTCTTTCCATTCTCTTTATCTCAATGAGTTTAGCTTTGCTTCCCTTCTCTTTAATTCTTAAGGTTATTTATTTTGTGTTTCGATAGCACAATAGTCATTCTAGTAAATTCACTTAGAAATGTACTTAGTATTTATGTTGATAATTGAAAATATTTTCATGTGGTTTCTAATTTCAACTCTATTTCATATTTATCAGTTGGAAGGGATCTGTTACTTTAAATTAATAAAAAAAGACATCCAATATAATGTCCTCAAAACTTTCACGGTATTCTAAATCATAGATTTGACACTTTCTAATTATAAATATTATCATTTCATATCAGACATATGTGTATACAGATTTAAATAAGATTTACCACAGGAGTTGAGGAAAAACTTTGAGCATCCAAAAAAAAATTAAATATTTCCTTCCTGTAATGGTTTCAAGTAATTTAAATAATTATAAATCAGAAATTCCTTTATGCATTTGAACCCATGATGTCACAATTATTGTGCTTGATATTAAGTTATCATTCACAAGAACATGTCTTGGTTTTAATAACCATTTTCATTTCACAATTTTTCTTTTATATAATCTTAGAATCATTTTATCATTGAAATGATATTTTAAAAACCAATGATCAACAGCTGTTATATACTTTAAATTTAATTTATAACATACTTAATATTCATAAGAATATCCATGCTTACATATTGAGCAATAAGTTAAATCAGTAGCTTTTTGCCTAACATCAGGCTCTTCTTGCATTTGTCATGTTTTTCATTTTCATTCTATGATGAAAATCTTTTTTCAAAAACATTTTCTGTGAATGAATAGTAAAATTATCTGTTTAAAATATTAAGCACACATAGCTTTACATAGCTTTAACTTCATGATAAAAATTTATTACAAAAATCTGATTGTATTTTCTTCTTATACTATTCCAAATTGTACTGAGTGCAGCCAATATTAAGAAATGCAACCTGAAATTCATGAGAACATAGTGAGACTTCAGTTCTACTTGTCAAAGCTCACAATGCAGTGGGTTGTCCTTTCACCAGAAATTAGAGTGGATCACCCAATGCATGAACATGGGTAATGAGTTCTTTTACCTGACTGTATTTTTTTCTGAATATGCATGAGTTTATGCTTCTTATTGCAGTCACCTGTAGAAGTCCTGCTTTTGATGTCCTGTGTACTGCTTTATGATTTTTAATAGTCTTATCCAGAAGAAAACTTTTTATTCTATTTTAAATGATGACCTATTCAAATCAAGATATGTTATGAATAAGTTTCAATACAGTAAACAAATATAAGGACAAATTGATTTTAAGGGAATTTTAAGGGAAAACATAATATAATGGCAATGCTAATGTTTTTCTCCTAGGAAATCACTGGCAATTTTGCTTTTTCAAAAAATACTTTCTCTATATTGCCATAGACATGTATTTACCTGTAGGCCTAGGGTGTAACTAAATGAATTCAATGTAGGCATGCAGTGTAAATAAATGAATTCATTGAATTCCTTTGGAGTTATTCTGTGACAAGAAGAATGTAGCCACAAACCATGGATACATGTTTTGAAGAATTTGATTTGTGGGCTCTTTCCAATTGAAATGGTATATGGAGTTTTATTCAATTCCATTTCAAGTTTATTTGGAAAACAATACAAAAACATCAGTACACGATTGGAATGCTAAATTGCGCGCTGTCATTTAGATTTATAACAGTCTAGCGACTTGCTTTCAGATCTATACAAGATTTAAATGTCCTAAGTTATTATTTTTTTGGTGTAGTTCTTTTTTTTTGAGATTTATATGCTTTTAAATTATACTCTGAGCAGTTTACAATATTCATTTGATTAAACTGGTGAATCAATAAAACATGATGATGTGTTTCATGTTTAACATGATTCATTTTAGTCTTAATTATTTTTGTATTATAGCAACATAATATGGATTTCTCATTTTCCAAATGAGTCAAAATTGATGAAGTCACTATCAACTCATCTCATATAAATCACTTTAATTATCTGTTAACAAAGTATCACAAGAAAAACAGAGGATACTATATGAAAAGTTGTTGAGTGTAAACAACTGATAGAATGATTAAAGAAACATTCTTTTTTTTTTTTTTTTTTGCAAAAGCAAGAGGTTTATTTTCCGGCGTGTTGAGGCCAACCCTCAATCAGTTCCTCTTGGCAAGTCTAAAGAAACATTCTTGTTTACAGAAAATCAATTATAATCTTGCTAAATCATTCACCAAAGTGTTTAATGGGTTGCTGCATTATATGCAAAATTTCACATTCATCAAAAACTATAAATAGTGAATATAATCATATCATTTTTCCAGCTAGGACTAATTTAGCAACAATATATGAATAGCTATATTTTATTTTTGTGTATATGAAAGGAAAACAATGAAGGAGATGGAGATTTATAATAGCATTGGATTTCATTCCAATATTCTTATTTTATTTTATGTAAAATTCTTGAAAAGTCAAGTGGGTTTTATGTGAGCTAAAATTTTGAAATTCAAAATGATCTTTATAAACTGGCAAGAAAGTATTCAGATTATCATGCACACCATTTTTCTTTATTTGGCTAGTGACAAGAAATCTAAGAACAGTCAATAGAGCAAGAAAGGGTTACTTACAATTTAAGAGATATGTCTCTTAAAAATTAAGTCATTGTAGTTCCATGAACAAGAAATATACTGCAAAATATTTCAATTGAATATTTTCAGTTCTAATGAAAGAGTTGACTTCTAATATTCAGAGAAATTAGTAGTAGTAGTAATCTTTAGTGTCTGTTCTTGTGAAAGAAATTCTCTAGGCAATGTCACTTATGTTCACACATACAAGCATATGCCCCAGGAACATGACTAAGATTTCATTTTGTCTATATGTTTATCATAAGAAATATACTTCATGAAATTAATGCAAACATCAAGAAAGTGAATAAAATATCTATTAATAATAGATATAAAACCAAAATAAATACACACATAATAAAACATAATCTATAGCAAATTTGAATGGAAAATTGTAACATGGTATAGATATAAAAATGTCTCATATATAATTATCATTATATATAAACTTTTTTCTTTTAAGTGTAAAAGTGGGATTTTTAAAAAAAAAAAAAATTTTTTTGCAGCTGTCTTCAGACACTCCAGGAGAGAGCATCAGATCACATTACAGATGGTTGTGAGCCACTATGTGGTTGCTGTGAATTGAACTCAGGTCCTCTGGAAGAGCAGTCAGTGCTCTTAACCCCTGAGCCATCTCTCCAGCCCACACATAAACTTTTTTCATTAAGGTTTTAAATTAATGGAAATAGATGGGTAACATTAGTT
This sequence comes from Tokudaia tokunoshimensis, assembly GCA_036184795.1. NCBI lineage: Eukaryota > Metazoa > Chordata > Mammalia > Rodentia > Muridae > Tokudaia > Tokudaia tokunoshimensis. The sequence continues at coordinate 18,289,632 of BTHU01000011.1, forward strand.
GAATATAAAGTCAACATGGAAATACATGCATATTTAAAAATAAAAATACTTAGTGCTACATGTTCTAAAACTCAGTTATAAACTTTTGAGATCAAAAATAAACAAGGCAAACTCAAAGATTTAAAAAACTCTTATTTGGTAGATGTCTTAACTGAGATAAGATGAATGAACTCACTTATTTGCTATCAAAATTGAGATTTTGACAGTAAAATGGTGAACATATAATTAAATTGTTTTATCTAAGATTGTGTGAAAAAAATAAAAGCATTTCATTAATGAATGTCTGCTTTAGACTCCTGGACTTATTTTAAAACAATAAACAGCAATAAAACTGAGTATAACATTTGAACAAACTGTTATCACCAGTAATCCATCAGCTTCAATACTGTGCACTATGACACACAGTTCAACACAGCCAGGTGTGAAGTTTCTCAGCTGCAGATAGAGGTTATAGTTCGGTCTTCAGCAGCAGTTGAAATATAAAAAGAACCTGACTGGGAAGTCATGCCCTATCTTGTTGGGCACCAGAGATTTCAGCAAAAATTTCGTATTTTTTACCAAGTTGTAGGTCAATGGGGAATGAGGTTTTAAATACTGTAAATATAGTAGAATACAATGTAGGTATCTGTAGATGTATGACCCTTATATGTCATGGATTTTGGTTCCTTAAGAATGAAAACCAGTTCACACTCTAAAGCAAGGAAACAGACTGATACTGAAGAAAAAGCCTTGATAGATTCGATACAGCTCATACAGTAAAGAAAACAGTTTCCATCATTATACTATGAATATTTTTTATAAGAATTTGCATATATTTCCTGTTCCCTCTTATAATTCTCTCTGGTTATTACTAATTTTTTAACTATTGAATCATTCTTTTTTATTTAACTATTTTTTAATTTAAATGATTTTATTCAAAATCTGTTCTCTTGGTTTTTTTTTTACTTTTCTTTTCTTTCTTTCTTTTTTTTTCTTTTTTTTTTTTTGGATACTGAAATTATCCACATTGTACTTGGCAGTCTCATGAAGATGAATGTATGTAATGGTGGGAATTCAGATATATTGTTGATGCCCACATAGGATTAACTTCAAATGTTTGTTGGTAGTCACTGAAAATGCTTTTTCTTTGATAAGCAATATAGACACATATTGTTTAATTTCATATAGAATTTTCGCTTTTATAAATTATTCATTTTATACTTTAGAAAACTATTCTTATATTAGAAGATATACAAAACATCATGAACTGTATTTTGCACAATGAAATCTGAAGCTTCCCTCCCCTTTTACAGACTGGTTTTATATATATATATATATATATATATATATATATATATATATATATAACCTTCACATTTGAGAAATCAAAATAATATAGAAGTGAAAAAGAAAACTACATTTTCCAATACTTCGTGGATATGAATCATCATGAACAAACAAAGTACTACATGAGATGATAAAGGATTGGAAACAGGAAGACGCTGTTCTGTAATGAGGTCCTGGCAATAGAAAATATAAGGGGCGAGAGTGCCCATGACATTTATAAGAGATAAATTGCACTTATTTTCTTAGTCTTGAAGACTATGCAGCGTGAAGCAAAGAGCCTCATGGTACTGGTATGTTAATCTTCCTTGCAAAACTGAGTAGACCCCCTGCCTTCTATGATTGTGAAATTGACATGGAACTAGTAATTAGGTATAATACTATTTGTTCTTTAAATATTACCTTTATTCTAGATTTCTATCTGTTTATATATGTTAGACTTCTAAAATTGAATTGTAAATGTTCATAGTTAATATTTATCTTGTAAAAATATCTATAGGTTTAAATTGGCTATCATCCAAATATACGTATAATGTTTGTTGAATGTAAGTAATATGAGAATATTAAAGTATTCAAAAGTGTAGAAAAAACTTGTATTTTTTTATTCTTTATTGCCTCTTAAGAAAAGAGATTAAATATTTTATACTGGTTTTCATAATTAATTTATAGTATTATTTAGTTTCCTGTCCATTTACTCTACAAATATGTGTAGGAAACACAGTTATATTCATCCGTTATGTATAATACAATTTCAAAGGATAGAAACTTTTTCTCTAGTGTATAAAAACAGAGCATAATTAACTACCACAGCAGGGAAGGTATATTCCTCACTACCCTTCAAATAACCCTGAGTAAATTATTTATTCCACGTAAAGTACATGGTCAATTGAACACATCACCTCCTCCTTCATCCTGCTGTGTATTAAATGCTGATTACAGAGTCCACTGAGCTACCAGCTATTATTATGGTGTTATTTTCTTTTTTAATAATACTTTTGACCTCTACATTGGCCATTTAATATAGGGTGCTGTCATTTAGGTCAATTTCTCTTAGAGACAGTAGATTTTAAATGAAAGCTCATTGTACTCAATGCAAAGTGATGTGTAAGAAGTATTTTAAAAACGGTTGAACTTTGTAAGTGAGATTTAACTCCTCTGATATGTGGTAGTGTTGATAACAGATTAAATTAAGGGATCATGCACAGTGGATTGCAATTTGAATTCCAAAGCATTCTACACTCCCTTTTGGCACCATTCTAGCAAACATGGCTTTAGAATGTCATGCAAGAAATGAATAACAAGTAAACATAAACAAACAAACAAACAAATAAAGACTCCAGGTTATCCACTTGGGGAATGTCGACATAAGCATACATATGCCTCACAGATATCGAACAGTAATAATTATATGTTCATATCATATGGAATCATGTAATTGAGTCTTGAGATTAGTGGTTCATATTTCCCTTACAATTTATTCTATCCTCCTGATGGTAAATCATTATTGCAACTCCTTAGCTGATGTGATTGCATAAAGAAATTCGGACAAATCCTTGTTTTTTTTTTTCATATCAGAATGGTAAGAATTACTAAGTAAAGAATTTATTAGAAATAAATCAAAACTTGTAAAACAATTACAAAAATAATTAAGTTAGCTAACTGTCAGGATATCAACAACATTTATTTTCAGTCAATTTTTTAGATCAGATAAAACTGTACTTTCATAGGAATTTTCCTTTAAATTAGCCAAATTAAAAAAAAAAGTATCCTTTAGATTGTAATAAAACTTTGTGAAATAGACTGAAAATATCAGTATTGGTATGTATATTACTATTAATTTTTATAAGGCATTTGCAAAGCATTATGAATACTTCATCAAGCAAGTTGTTGAAAACTAGGTCTCCAGATTGCAGATGGAGTTCTTGTTTACTCTATGTTGTAGGGGAATAAAGATCAGAATGTTCAAACCTAACAAAGTAAGTGAGTGACTGAATACTATAGTGCTGTATGCCGGGGTAAAACGGGATTTAAAAATGAATGGGCCAAAACATAAAATATATATATATCATGAATATGGAAGAGAAGTTAATAAGGAAATGTAAGGACCTGACAAATGTGAAAAAGCAGATAAGAGACGATTTGGGGGAAGAATAGTTATAATGCATGGTATATACATAGGAAATTTTGAAGGAACAAAAGTATTCAATAAAAAAAGACACATGAGAGAGGGAGAGATGGGTGATTTTCAGAAAGGAAACCAGGAAGGAGGATAACATTTGAAATGCAAATCAACAAAATAACCAATAAAAAATTTAAAAAAAAGAAAAAAAGACGACACATTGAAACTCATGAACTGAAAATATAAGTCAAATGCTGTTGAACTTTATCTCAATATTCAGCTGATTGTATTCATATATCTATGTACGCATGTGTGTGTGTGTGTGTGTGTGTGTATTATATATCTAAGAATGACATTATCAAGTAAAGCTTCAAAGCCCACCCCCAGTTTGATACCTCTACCATACAATGCCACACCTTCTAATCTTTCCCAATATAACAGTTCCATCAAATATATGAGCCTATGAAAACTGTCTTAGTTACTGTTCTATTGATTGGAAGAGACATCATGATCAAGGCAACTCTCATAAAAATTGCATGTAATTGAGGACTTGCTTACAATTTTGGAGGATTAATACATTATCATTATGGTAGCAAGCATGGCAGAAAGTAGGCATGCATGTGAGACCTTATATCCTGATCAACAGGTAGGCTAGTAGGCAGAGAGACCTTGGGCCTTGTGTGGGCTTTTAGAATGTCAAAGTCAACATCCTGTGACATACTTCTCCAACTGGCCATGCCTATACTAACAGGGCCACATCTCCAAATAGTTCACTAACTGTGAACTAAGCATACAAATATCTGAGTCTATAGGGGTCAAACACATTCCAATCATCAAAGTATGTCAAAAATCATGAAAAATTACAAGTTATCAATCTGAGAGTAGGAAGGAATCATAGGAGTTTGGAGGTGGTGAATTTGAAAGGGATTGAAGGAACGAGAATGGTGAAAACAATGTAATTATATTTTGATTTTAAATATATAAAAATGGGAGAAAATATATAAATGGTAGGAGAATTTCAATGTAAGACTGGATAATCCAAACCAACGCACATATATTCCAACATAACACACTGGCTTCTCTGGATGAGAAGCAATGACTCTTGCTATTTCATATTGAATCTACATGGTGGACTAATTTTGGTACTATCTCTTTTTACACTAAGATACCTTAGAAAAGAATATTCTAGAAGGCAATTGTTATGATTCTAACACTTATGTCAATATAAAAGTTCTGATACAAAGAGGTTAAAAAAGGAAAAATCAACATCACCACATGTAGAACACAGGAAACTTGGAGCAAAAATATTGAGTGAAATACTATACATAGTACATTGATGTCTGTGTGCACCTCACTATCAGTTGTAAAAAAAAAAAATCTGTTGGTGCTGACAAGTAGTTATCAGAAAACCAGAGCAGCCTTACTGAAATTCAGTGATGTGATTATCCTGGCAGCAACAGGGGAGCAAATGCAGGATATACCAAATATGCTCATATCTCCTTCACCACCTCCAGTGAAAGGTGATAAGTAATAAGGTACAAGCAAATAAAACCGCTTTGCAATGATTATAATGCTTAACCAGTGTTTCTGAGAATAGACCTAAGATGTTTCCTACGAATCAAAGTAAAACTTCACTATCAAGTCAGCGGAGGGATATTTGAGCTAACAGCAAATTCTACACGTGTAGAAAATTGTTGCTTAGCTCCTTCGAAAAATGAGTTGTGGATAATGAATTCTACCGTATAGAAAACTACATTTTTTTACATGGGGTGAAGATTAGAAAAAAATTGTGCTGCAATTCTAGAATCTCTTTAAATTGACAATATGCTTGTTAAGGAAATGGATTCCAGTGAATATATTTGTATAATTTTGAAGAAATTAATCCCAAAAAAGAGTTAGTGTGTGTAAAATTATAAAACTATTATATTATAAAACTATTATTAACCTATCTAAGTATCTGAAACAAAACTAGAATTACTAGGTAAGAGAAGACAGCAAGTGCTTAAAATATTAATATAATTTGTGAATATCATAGCTGTAACTGCTGCAGTTACATAGAATGGGTTACCTGGAAGGGAAGCTGGGAATGTATGGGAAGGCAGCGAAAAGAGATGGAGACCAAGACAATACCTGCTGCTCAAGGTCTCAAAGTTTAATGGAGGATTCCAAAATATAGGCAGGGGAAAACCCTTCTCCCAAAGGCTGGAAACTTCTCAGCAGAACCAGTTCGGTTGCTCAGCAGTGGCTAGTGTTTCTCAGGAATCTGCAGGTCCTTGAAGAACGATGGGCTTCACCTTGGTCTGAGGGCTCCACCTTAGGTGGAGGAGATTATGGCTAACACAGGAATTCCTGCTCAAAGGCTGATCTAGGAACTTCACGTTGGTCGATGTCAAGTTCCTGCCAGGTGGCATGGCACCCCAATATGGCTCTCTACACATAGCTTAAATATAGGGGCTCACAAGATGACTCAACAGGTAAGGATGCTCATCACCTGATTGCCTACCTAAGAGTCTTTTGAGCCAAATTTTAGGAATTTTGAAGTGACTATTCCAAGTTGTTCTTGTCGTGAAATCTGTACATCTACCCATATCATACACAGATATGCACACATAAAATAAGTTAAAATGTGAATTATAAAAATTATAGCAATGCCTTTAAGTAAAAGATTACTTCAATGTACAGTACACATGAATATTTTTACTCAAAATCCATAAAATTTTCATATTATTTATTAGGTTTTTTTATTAGGTAAAATGATACATCATTATTTTTTAACTCAATTTTAATTTCTATAAACTTACATTACCAGAGCTTATATTTGTAGCTCACATAATGTCTATTTTTCAAGGACATGTGTATGAATGTAATAATTCTTAATTCTAGATACCTAGTATTTAATTAGAGCAAACCTAATTATATGAGCAATTATAATTTTATGTATATTTTATGTGTTATGGTTTGGATATGCCTAGTTAATATGGTAATATTTAGGAGAGATGCTTAATGGGCTGAGAATTTTCAGGAGAATCTTTGGAGATAATATCAAAGCTGATATGTAAAAGAGGAGCAGGTACTCAAACATTATAAAAGGAGAAGCAAGCATAGAATAGCCACCTTTGCGACAAGCAGATGATGTCCAGATGCAGGCCTTAAAAGCAGTAAGGTGCAAGTTGCTTAGCCTAGGTCAGAATTCATTATATAGTCAACCTTGGGGTGAATTGGAGAAGCCAATATAAAATTATAAGCAGAATGTGATCTAGTCTGTATAATTGATCAACATGATCAACTAAACAATGCTGTTCATAAGATCAAAGTTAAATCAAGATCAGGTAAATTATCTAAAGTGTCCCATAACCCCTAAGGATCTGGAAGCAGTCATTATAAATCTCCTAACCAAATAAAGGCAAGGGCTAGGTCATTTTGGTGTGGTGATCTGCCATACTTTCAAAGAGGAACTAACACCAGTATTCTTAGAACTATTCCACTAAATAGAAACAGGAGGAACACTACCTAATTCATTCTATCTTTATTTGTTTAAAAAGTCAATTATTGATTTTAAATGCATCACTGCTCTAATCTCTTGTTGGTTTTTATTCTCTTACAATTCCAGATCATTAAGAATTTCTTTCCATTTTTTTCAAGTTCTGTTGATTATTTCTGTTCTCGGTAATGTCACCTGTAGCTGAGGCTTGCCTCTTTGTATGTAATTGAGAATTGCTTTGAGCACCCCATCCTTTCTCTGATGCTCAGTGCGGAAAAGAGTGTCTTGCAATTCTTCTACACTCGTCCTTAACTGGTCAGTGAAAAGCAAAAATAAAACACTGAATGAGTTTCCTCAAAATAAAAAAAGTAGAATTTGATAATGACAATGGAAAACAGTAGCAGGCATTGATAAGCTCCTGCAAAAAGGTACATATGGTAATCTGAGAAAGAACACCTAGGCATGTTACAGACAAAGAATGAATTGAAGGATCACACAATCAACATTTTGCCAAAATTTAATTCTGATATTAATATGTAATTCCCTTCTTACAAGTCAAAGAAATTCATAACTAAAAACAAAGATGATTGTCCTTTCTAATTACATATTGATACATTTTTTATTATTATGAATATATTTCTAATAGAAGAGGAGGCTAGAAAATCCTTTTTACTTATTTAGTGATACAATTGACATGGGAAGAAATTGTATTTCTTCTTGTTCAGTTTTTCTGTTTGAAGAAAATCTAAATATAAAGCTCTTTGTCTAAGGTCATTGTCTAGGATATCACTTAATGCTCTCTCTGAATGAAGATCGGTTCTTCTCAGTTACAAACATTAGCTTTGAAAACGAAGAACAGCTGATATCTGTGCAGTTGTATTTTCTCATTCCTTTCGAGTGCTTATGCATTCTTACACGTATATGAAATATAAACATACAAATCAACTGAGGCACACTAACGTTGCCATTTGTAATTCTAGCTATTGCAAATCCAAATGAACAAAGTCTGTTAAAATTCATGAGAAAAATAAGTTGCATCATTGCTGAAAGAGAAAAGACTATTTGTTTCAAATGCATACAAGTAATATATGTGATTACTGTCATAAAATGAAAGGCAGAATTTACTTTATTGCAAATTACAGCATTAAGGACTAATTTTTAAAATGTTGCACAATTAGCTTTGATTAAAATTGAACCAGAAAAAGCAAACAGTACTTAAAAGAACAGTAAAGATACTAACGGTGATAAAAATGAGGAAGGGGGCTGAAAGGAGGAAGAGGAGAAGAGAGGATAGAACATCCTCGTTACTTACTAAATGATACGGTTGCCCTGGGAAGGAATAGTACTTCTTATTAATCTTAGCATTTGATCTTTAGAATGGTGATAAGAAAATTAGAACAGATAAGAGACTATTCTATAGGGTTTCCCCCTTACATTCTCTCTGTTTTCTTCTTATTAGGCAAATAAACAGATCATATCATTTACTGGTTTCCTATATTCCTTTATTGTTCTAAGTGCCTCCCATTCTTAATAAGTAGAGCATAAAATGTTCTTTTATTCTTAACTTCCAATAAGTCACGTCTTATAGCTTGAACTAGATATTTTAATTCTGTTTTTAATTTAGTTGTGGCTCAGGTTCCCACATTTTTTCTGATTTCTTGTTGTCCTCCTAAATTAACAGAAGTCCAGCTGACATGAAGGGAATTCAGATGAGGACTGAAAACTTCCGTGTTTCTCCATAATTCATGCTCCTCCTGTATTCTGTTGCAATCACAGCAGGAGGTGAATTCACAGAGGTGAAAAACATGCTGTAGAAGGTAGACATGTCATGGTGAATTCTAAGAGCCCAGAACCCTCTAGATTCTCAGCTGAGTTCCAGTAATATAGTTAGAAGGATAGAATGGAGTATCAATCAGAATCAAGATTCCTGGATTATATATAAAAATGATAAAAATGAAATAAGCATGATGCTGGGTTGAGAGATATCATATTTATAAACTCATAATCTTCTATCATGAAAACAACGTGTTTTTATCTAGAAAACTCAGTTTTAGATACTGAAAGGAAGCAAAGGCTGTACCTTCAATTATCCTTCTAAAATTAAATAATTCTAAAAATATGAAGAAAGTATCCTTAATGTTAAACTCTCCAAGAGCTACTCTGAAGAACTGCATATCTTCTATCTACACAGTCTAATTAAATATACTCTGATTTTTGTATTTCTATGAACAGTCATACAGCACTTGTCCAAAAAAATCAATCTCTCAAACATTTGTGCACAATTCGAATCTCTAAATGTACACTTTTTAATTAGATATTTTCTTTATTTACATTTCAAATAAATTTACGTTTACATATACATTTCCTCATTTCCCCTCCAAAAACCCACTATTCCATCCCCTATCTCCCTGTTTACCAATCCCCCCATCCCACTTTCCTGACCTGGCATTCCCATACACTGGGGCATCAAGCCTTCACAGGACCTCTACTCTCATTGATGTCTGAAAAGGCCATCCTCTGCTACATATATAGCTGAAGCCATGGGTCCCTCCATGTGTACTTTTTGGTTGGTGGTTTAGTCCCTGGGAGCTCTGGGGGTACTGGTTGGTACATATTATTGTTCCTCCTATGGGTTTGCAAACCTCTTCAGCTCCTTGGGTCCTTTCTCTAGCTCCTCTATTGGCAACCCTATGCTCAGTCTATTGGTTGGCTGTGAGCCATGGGTATTTTGATGCCCCTTCAAAGAAGGATCAAACTATCCACACTTTGGACTTCTTTCTTCTTGAGCTTCATGTTGTCTGTGAATTGTATTTTGGGTATCCGAGCTTTTGGGCTATTATCTACTTATCAGCAAGTGTATACCATTTGTGCTCTTTTGTGATTGGGCTACCTCACTCAGGATGATATTTTCTACTTCCATCCATTTGCCTAAAATTTCATGAATTCATTGTTTTTGATAGCTGAGTAGTACTTCATTATGTAAATGTACACATTTTATGTATTCATTACTCTGGCGGGGGACCTCTGGGTTCTTTCCAGCTTTTGGCTATTATAAATAAGGCTTCTATGAACATAGTGGAGCATGTGTCCTTATTACATGTGGGAGCATCTTCTGGGTATAAACTTGTAATGCAAGATAATTATTATAACTAGAAGTTTCAGAGTGCTAAAGCTCCATGTCCAATTTTGTCTAATTCTTTTAAAGGTGGCTGATAGCCAAGAATGGGCTTGCAATGACTGTGTAGACAAGAGTAACCTAATCCTCCCATATCATTTCTTCCTGTAGTGGGCCTGAGCGAACGCAACAGGCTCAATTTTTAGCATGCAATCCAGAGGTATCCAAGCCACAGTCCAGAGATACAGTATCATAATCTCTGTGTGTGTATGTGTATGTGTGTGTGTGTGTGTGTGTGTGTGTGTGTGTGTGTGTGTGTGTGAGAGAGAGAGAGAGAGAGAGAGAGAGAGAGAGAGAGAGAGAGAGAGAGGGAGAGAGAGATTCCATTATCAATCTAGAGTAGAGATTTCTTCTTTATAACTTCCTTTGTTTATACTCCCTAAAGTATAAGATCTGTGTTTTGTTCCTACCTGTTTTATACCCTTTTAATTACACCCTTTCAGTCATCCTATATACCTCTTCTTGCTCCATTTCCAATAATGACTTCTTTTTATATCAATTGCTGTTACATACATATATAACTTGAATTTTAAAATTACACAGTATAGAGTACATACTAAAGATATATTTAGTTAAAAGCCACCCAGAGACTGCTCTACCCGGGGATCTATCCCATATACAATTACCAAACCCAGATACTATTAGGGATGCCAACAAGTGCTTGCTGACAAGAGCCTTTTAATAGCTGTTTACTGCCTGACAAATATAGAGGCAGATGCTCTCAGCCAACCACTGGGTACAGGGTGCCCAATGGAGGAGCTAGAGAAAGGATCCAAGGAGTTAACGGGGTTTGCCGTCCCATATGAGGAACAACAATATGAACCAACCAGTGCCCCCCCCAGACATCCCAAAGACTAAACCCCCAATCAAGAGTACACATGGATGGTCCCATGGCTCCAACTGCATGTGTAGAAGAGGATGGCCTTTATGGACGTCAATGAGAGGAGAGGCCTTTGATCCTATGAAGGCTTGTTGCCCCAGGTAGGGGAATGGCAGGACAGGGAAGCAGGAGTGGATGGGTTAGGATGGGGGATGGGATAGGGGTTTTTGGAGGGGTAGGAAGAAAGGGGATAACATTTGAAATTCAAATAAAGAAAATACCTAATTTAAAAAAAGGATAATCTATACATATTCTATTTTAGCCACTGAGATATCTAATGACAGGATTTCTGGCAACTCAGACACTGGTTCTCTTTCATAAGCCTCATTTATTCTAATTGGCTTCAAAATAATTATGATGCTTTGCCCACTATGAACAAGTAACTGATAAATTATTTTTTAAATAAGTTTTGAACTTTAACCAAGATATAACAAAGAAATTATGCTTGTAATCTTTCTTAAGACATAAAATACTCAAATGACTTTGATACTTGCAATAATAAAGTAAATTTGGATGTAGTACTTTCATTTTCCAAGTTTTATTATTATAAACATAGACAAATAAAACTCCACATTTATTATTTTGTGCACCCACATTGGTATATGATATTTTACATTTGAGGATTATACAATTTTTGCTTTAAACTATATTGAATAAAGTATTTTAATACAGAGGCAGTCTTATATAATAAATAGAAATAGGCCATAAAATCACAAAATATGCTTATATATCCTGATCTATAAACAATTCATGACTATATGCATGTTGCATTGAATTGTCTTCTTTGCCAATATAATACATATACACACACACACACATATATATATATATATGCACACATGTATAGATATACATTATATGTTAATAATTTACTTGTTTTTACTTTTTTGGATGCTAAAGTTTAAAGTTTAAAATTGTGGTTTATGATCTATCTATCTGCTGTAAACAAATTGCATTACAGTTGAAAAAAAAAGCCCAATTCCAAATTAATTTGGTAAGTTTACACCAGATCATAGTTAATAACTCATGCTGTCTTTATGAATTCTTGTTGAAAATAGTGAGAAACTGATGCATTTCCTGGCATAAGCTCTCAAGGTAATGTGAAATGTTAGATATAATTTATTCATTATGTTTTATCAGGATATATCTCACTTTTAAACATTTCTATAGAATCAGATATATAAAATATTAGCTAATATGTAAATTATTATTAAAATATAGTATGGTAAGTACTCAGAATTCTAACTTGATAATTTTGGCAATTTGAAAAATTACCTCTTTTTTTTCTTTTATTAAAAATATGTTCTTCTCATATAATATTTTCCAATTGTGGCTTTACCGCTCCCACTCTTGCTCTTTGCCCCTTACCTCGTCTTCTACCTGGAACTAACCCCTTATGTCTCTCGTTAGAAAATTAGCAGATGTCGACTAAATAATGACAAAATAAGATAAAACAAAACAAAATTAAAATACGACAAAAGAAATAATCAAGAAAAGGAGCTGAAGAACAAGTTCAGGAAGAAGGACACATACCAGCACACGTGGTAATTCTTTAAAAGTATGAAACTGAAAACTGTGATGTGTACTCAAAGGACCTGCACAGTTAAAAAAAAAATGCCTTGACTTAACATTATGAGGCAAGGAATCTCCCAAGAGGCCACTGAGTTTGTTTTGTGTTGACATCTGCTGCTGGGCATTGGGCTTATTTCTTTTTCTTTCATTATTTATTTACTCACTTACAGATTAATTGTAGCCCCTCTCCCTCCTCTCCTTCAAGTCCATCTTCTCACTCCCTTCTTCCATTTCCCCCTTTGAGGAGAAGGGACACCCAACCCATCCTGGCACATCAATCAACTCCCAGTAGGACCAAGCTCATCCTTTCCGACTGAGGTCAGATAAAGCAGCCCAGCTATAGGAAAGAGATCCAAGGGCAGGCAACAAAGTCAGAGACAGCCCCCACTCCAAGTGTTAGGAAACCACATGAAGAACAAGCTGCACATCGGCTGCATATTTTGTAGGGGTCCTAGGTTTAGCCTATGCATGCTCTTTGGTTGGTGCTTAAGTTTCTGTGAGTTCCCATGGGCCCAGATTGGTTTATTCTTTTGGCCTTCTTGTGGTGTTCTTGACCTTTCCTGCGCTTGCAACCCTTCTACAAACTCTTTCATAAACCTCCCTGAGTTCTGTCTATTGTTTGGCTGTGGGTTCCTACATCTTTCTCCATTACCTGCTGGACAAAGTCTCTCAAAAATTTGTTAGGCTCCTGTCTGCAAGCACAGTAGAGTGTCATAAATAGTGTCAGGAACTGGCTTTCTTCCATAGGGTAGGTTTGAAGTTGGACCATGGTTATTCCATCCTTTGTGGCTATTATCCACTAATAAGTGAATATATAATCCATGTCTTTCTGCTTTTGACTTACTTAATTCAGGAAGATATTTTGTAGTTCAATCTACTTTCTGCAAAATTCATAATGACCTTGTTTTTAATAGTTGAGTACTGTGCTCGCTTCGGCAGCACATATACTAAAAATTGGAACAATGCAGAGAAGATTAGCATGGCCCCTGCGCAAGGATGACACGCAAATTCGTGAAGAGTTCCATATTTTTTATATAAACAATCTCAAAGAACAAAACCATATGGTCATCTCATTAGATGCTGAGAAAGCATTTGACCAAATTCAGCATCCTTTCATGTTAAAGGTCTTGGAAAGATCAGGAATTCGAGGCCCATATCTAAACATAGTAAAAGCAATTTACAGCAAACCGGTAGCCAGCATCAATCTAAATGGAGAGAAACTTGAAGCAATCCCACTAAAATCAGGGACTAAACAAGGCTGCCCTCTCTCTCCATATCTTTTCAATATAGTATTGAAGTTCTAGCTAGAGCAATTAGACAACAAAAAGAGGTCAAAGGGATACAAATTGGAAAGGAAGAAGTCAAACTATCACTATTTGCAGACGATATGATAGTATACTTAAGCGACCCAAAGAGCTCCACCAGAGAACTCCTACAGCTGATAAACGACTTCAGCAAAGTGGCCGGATATAAAATCAACTCAAGTAAGTCAGTAGCCTTCCTATACTCAAAGGATAAGCAGGCTGAGAAAGAAGTAAGAGAAATGATACCCTTCACGATAGCCACAAACCATATAAAATATCTTGGTGTGACTCTAGCCAAACAAGTGAAAGATCTGTATGACAAGAACTTCAAGTCTCTGAAGAAAGAAATTGAAGAAGACCTCAGAAGATGGAAAAATCTGCCATGCTCATGGATTGGCAGGATTAATATAGTAAAAATGACCATCTTACCAAAAGTAATATACAGATTCAATGCAATCCCCATCAAAATCCCAACTCAATTCTTCATAGAGTTAGAAAGAGCAATTCAAAAATTCATCTGGAATAACAGAAAACCCAGAATAGCTAAAACTATTCTCAAGGGTAAAAGAACCTCTGGGGGAATCAGTATCCCGGACCTCAAGCTGTACAACAGAGTAATAGTGTTAAAAACCGCATGGTATTGGTACGGTGACAGGCATGTAGATCAATGGAACAGAATTGAAGACCCAGAAATGAATCCACACTCCTATGGTCACTTGATCTTTGACAAAGGAGCTAAAACCATCCAGTGGAAAAAAGATAGCTTTTTCAACAAATGGTGCTGGCTCAACTGGAGGTCAACATGCAGAAGAATGCAAATTGACTCATTCTTATCTCCTTTCACTAAGCTCAATTCTAAGTGGATCAAGGACCTCCACATAAAACCAGACACACTGAAACTAATAGAAAGGAAGCTAGGGAAGAACCTTGAACATATGGGCACAGGGGAGAATTTCCTGAACAGAACTCCAATAGCTTATGCTCTAAGATCAAGAATAGACAAATGGGACCTCATTAAATTACAAAGTTTTTGCAAGGCAAAAGACACTGTCAAAAAGACAAAGCAGCAACCAACTAACTGGAAAATGATCTTTACCAACCCTACATCCGACAGCGGGCTAATATCCAATATATACAAAGAACTCAAGAAGTTAATCTCCAGAGAGACAAATAACCCTATTAAAAAATGGGGTACAGAGCTAAACAAAGAGTTTTCACCTGAAGAATATCTAATGGCTGAGAAGCACCTAAAGAGATGTTCATCATCCTTAGTCATTAGGGAAATGCAAATCAAAACAACCCTGAGATTCCATTTCACACCAGTCAGAATGGCTAAGATCAAAAACACAGGAGACAGCAGTTGTTGGCGAGGATGTGGAGAAAGAGGAACACTCCTCCACTGCTGGTGGAATTGCAAGCTGGTACAACCACTCTGGAAAGCTGTCTGGCGGTTCCTCAGAAAACTGGGCATGACACTCCCCGAGGATCCGGCTATACCACTCCTGGGCATATACCCAGAGGCTTTACCTGCATGCAATAAGGACACATGCTCCGCTATGTTCATAGCAGCCTTATTTATAATAGCCAGAAGCTGGAAAGAACCCAGATGTCCCTCAAAGGAGGAATGGATTCAGAAGATGTGGTATATCTACACAATGGAATACTACTCTGCAATTAAAAAACAATGAATTCACGAAACTCCCAGGCAAATGGTCAGAACTTGAAAATATCATCCTTAGTGAGGTAACCCAATCACAAAAGAACACACATGGTATGCAGTCACTGATAAGGGGATATTAACCCAGAATCTCGGAATACCCTAGACACAATTCGCATATCAATAGATTTCTAAGAACGTGGAAGGAGAGACCCCTGGTCCTGGAAAGACTGGATGTAGGGGAACGCCAGGACAGAGAAGCGAGAGGGGGTTGAATGGAGAAAAGAGGGAGGGAAGGGGGCTTATGGGACTTTGGGGGAGGGAGGAAACGGGAAAGGGGAAATGATTTGGAATGTAAATAAAAAAAAACTTAGAAAATAAAAAAAAAATAGTTGAGTACTATTCTATTGTGTAAGTCTACCATATTTGCTTTATCCATTTTTCAGTTGAGGGACATCTGGTTGTTTCTAGTTCCTGGCTTTTACAGATAAAGCTGCTATGAACATAGTTGAGCAAATACCCTTATGGTATGGTGGAACATCTTACTTACTTGTTTTGTTAATAGATTCCCTCCTTTCTTATCTTTTCATTTTCTTCTTGAGACCACTTTAACTTTCTATCCTTGATCTCCTCAAGTTCACTCTGGCTAATTAATGCAACAGTCATTGGACTAGAGGCTATATGTATCTCCTCATGATTCCAGATTCAAGGCCAAGTATTGAACAATTTCTACAAAGGAACATTAAGGATTTTATGGCCCCTGTTGTTATGTTGTATTGTTAGCATTGTTCTTAGGGCCAAGTGGAAGGTTTGTTCCTTGTCTCCCCAGCTTCACAACCACTTCCATGTGTCAATCCTGAGTATTGCATCTATTTAATTTATTAGGGAGTAATTATCTCCGAGTAATGGGGGAAATATATTCCCCAGAAAGAGAGATTTAAAGTGAAATAGAACAGATAGCAGAGCAGCTTCTGGGCAACAGCAACCATAATCACACACAGAGATTCACAGCCTGGCAATGATCCAGGGCAGGAACTATGTCACAGCTCCCCTTCACAGCCATGCTGGACCAGGCACCTCCAGACTGATTTCCAAAGGGATTGTTCAGGCTTGTATTCCCACCAGCAATGAAGGGGTTTTCTCCCTACAGCACATCCTCACAACATGTGTTGTCACTTGAGTTTCTGATCTTAGGCATTTTGACCAGTATAAGATGGAATCTCAGGGTCATTTTGATTTGCATATACTTGATGACTAAGGATTTTGAACATTTCTTTAAGTGTTTCTTAGGCATTTGAGATTCCTCTGTTTAGATTTCTCTGTTTAGATCTATACCTCATTTTAATTGAGTCATTTGGTTTGTTGGTATTTAATTTCTGGAGTAACATATATTTTTGATGTTAGCCCTTTGTTTGGTATAGTGTTGATGAAGACCTCTTGCCATTCCACAGGCTGCAACTTTGTCCTATTAATGGTGTTCTTTGCCTTACAAAAGTTTTTCAGTGTTATGAGATTCCATTTGTTAATTGTCAATCATAGTGTCTGAGCTGTTATTCTATTCAGGAAGCTATCTTCTCTGTCAATGTATACAACTATATTGCCCAGTCATTTGCTGCTGGTCTAACTAGATGTCTGCATGTGAAAGAGTGCAAATAGATCCATATTAATCACCTTGTAAAAAGCTCAAATTCAAGTGGATCAAAAAGCTCAACATAAAACCAGATACACTAAATCTAACAGACAGGAAATCAAGGAATAGCCTTGAACACATTGGTATAGGAGACAACTTCCTGAATAGAACACTAACAGCTCAGGTACTAAGATCAACAATTAATAAATGGAGCCTACTCTTAAGAGTGATTTATTAACCTAGTGAGATTCCCTTTGAGAAAACTAATTTTTCAATTACAAGTAACTATCAATTAGCATTAGCTTCTGCATTAAGGATGGTATCCTATGTTCACTTCTGTCAGCTCTAAAACCCTAACTGGTGCAGAACCATATAGGACCTGTGCGTGCTGTTCTATCTCTGTGAGTTCATATGAAAAATGATAATAATATATCTAGATGACCTTGGATTCATGACTTTTATAGAATTTCTATCTTTTCTTTCACACAATTTTCTGAGACCTGAAAGGTACCCTTTTAGTGTTCAGTTTGAACAAACACTTCTTATTCGTGGCTTCTAATAGTCCTTTTAGTGTTGCTTGTATGAACACATATTTAGGGCTTACCACTTAAGAGCAAAACCTATAAGGAGTTGCCTCTCTGGAGAGGGCTTACTATTTCCATTTATATTTCTGCTAATAGGTCATTGATTGACTATAACTCCCCAAATCCATGTTAAAATAGCCTTTTTGAGGTATATTAGTTTAAGTTTTACTATATAGAGATATACAGGCATATCCATATATGCTATTTATATAATTACTTGCTTCGAAATCGATATAATTCACACAATATTATATCCTGAAATACATATATATTATTTAGTTTGCCCATTACATTTTTATGCTCCATTTAAATTGAGGCTTATGATTACGGGGTCTCTGACTACAAAATGTTTTCATCTATTTCCAAGGCTACACTGCCAAGGATCAGCCTCAGCTCGGAAAGGGGTTCCTAAGAGAAGTGGTGTCTGGATGTGGTGAAAAAATTAACTTGAACTCAAATCCTGGGTTAAGCTGAAGGCCTATGTTCTGCTTAAGACAGCTTTCCAGATTGCCCTCACTCACTCTCTCTGTTTCTGTGTCTCTCTGTCTCTGTCTCTCTCTGTCTCTGTCTCTCTGTCTCTCTCTCTCTCTCTCTCTCTCTCTCTCTCTCTCTCCCCCTCTCTCTCGTCTCCTTTTCATCCTTTCCAAGTTCTACTCAAGACAGCTCTCTCTTGTTATTCAAAAACTTTCTGTATAGCTCATCTCTTAAAGATCAAAAGCCCAAGTTTCCTTTTGAGTACCCATTAATCAGCATGCCATGACCCCATCCCTCCCTTGATTCTTTTTGTTTTGTTTTGTTTTAAAATACAATTTATTATAAAAATTTTTTTTCTAAGTTTTTTTATTTACATTCCAAATCATTTCCTCTTTCCCATTTCCTCCCTCCCCAAAAGTCCCATAAGCCCCCTTCCCTCCCCCTGTTCCCCATTCAAACCCCTCTCACTTCTCTGTCCTGGCATTCCGCTACATCCAGTCTTTCCAGGACCAGGGGTCTCTCCTTCCATCTTCTTGTAAATCTATTGATATGCGAATTGTGTCTAGGGTATTCTGAGATTCTAGGTTAATATCCCCTTATCGGTGACTGCATACCATGTGTGTTCTTTTGTGATTGGGTTACCTCACTAAGGATGATATTTTCAAGTTCTGACCATTTGCCTAGGAATTTCATGAATTCATTGTTTTTAATTGCAGAGTAGTATTCCATTGTGTAAATATACCACATCTTCTGAATCCATTCCTCCGTTGAGAGACATATGGGTTCTTTCCAGCTTCTGACTATTATAAATAAGGCTACTATGAACATAGTGGAGCATGTGTCCTTATTGCATGCAGGGAAAGCCTCTGGGTATATGCCCAGGAGTGGTATAGCCAGATCCTCGGGGAGTGTCATGCCCAGTTTTCGGAGGAACCACCAGACTGCTTTCCAGAGTGGTTGTACCAGCTTGCAATTCCACCAGCAGTGGAGGAGTGTTCCTCTTTCTCCACATCCTTGCCAACAACAGCTGTCTCCTGTGTTTTTGATCTTAGCCATTCTGACTGGTGTGAAATGGAATCTCAGGGTTGTTTTGATTTGCATTTCCCTAATGACTAAGGATGATGAACATCTCTTTAGGTGCTTCTTAGCCATTAGATAATCTTCAGGTGAGAACTCTTTGTTTAGCTCTGTACCACATTTTTTAATAGGGTTATTTGGCTCTCTGGAGTTTAACTTCTTGAGTTCTTTGTATATATTGGATATTAGCCCTCTATCGGATGTAGGGTACGTAAAGATCCAACTTCATAGAGTTAGAAAGAGCAATTCAAAAATTCATCTGGAATAACAGAAAACCCAGGATAGCTAAAACTATTCTCAAGAGTAAAAGAACTTCTGGGGCAATCGGTATCCCGGGCCTCAAGCTGTACTACAGAGCAATAGTGTTAAAACTTCATGGTATTGGTACATTGACAGGCATGTAGATCAATGGAACAGAATTGAACACCCAGAAATGAATCCACACTCCTATGGTCACTTGATCTTTGACAAAGGAGCTAAAACCATCCAGTGGAAAAAAGATAGCCTTCCCTAATGACTAAGGATGATGAACATCTCTTTAGGTGTTTCTCAGCCATTAGATATTCTTCAGGTGAGAACTCTTTGTGGAGCTCTGTACCCCATTTTTTAATAGGGTTACTTGCCTCTCTGGAGTTTAACTTCTTGAGTTCTTTGTATATCTTGGATATTAGCCCTCTGTCGGATGTAAGGTTGGTAAAGATCATTTCCCAGTTAGTTGGTTGCCGCTTTGTCTTTTTGACGGTGTCTTTTGCCTTGCAAAAACTTTGTAATTTAATGAGGTCCCATTTGTCTATTCTTGATCTTAGAGTATAAGCTATTGGAGTTCTGTTCAGGAAATTCTCCCCTGTGCCCATATGTTCAAGGTTCTTCCCTAGTTTCCCTTCTATTAGTTTCAGTGTGTCTGGTTTTATGTGGAGATCTTTGATCCACTTAGAATTGAGCTTAGTCTTGATCTTAGAGTATAAGCTATTGGAGTTCTGTTCAGGAAATTCTCCCCTGTGCCCATATGTTCAAGGTTCTTCCCTAGTTTCCCTTCTATTAGTTTCAGTGTGTCTGGTTTTATGTGGAGATCTTTGATCCACTTAGAATTGAGCTTAGTGCAAGGAGATAAGGATGGGTCAATTTGCATTCTTCTGCATGTTGACCTCCAGCTGAGCCAGCACCATTTGTTGAAAAGGCTATCTTTTTTCCACTGGATGGTTTTAGCTCCTTTGTCAAAGATCAAGTGACCATAGGAGTGTGGATTCATTTCTGGGTCTTCAATTCTGTTCCATTGATCTACATGTCTGTTACTGTACCAATACCATTAGACAAATGGGACCTCATTAAATTACAAAGTTTTTGCAAGGCAAAAGACACCGTCAAAAAGACAAAGCGGCAACCAACTAACTGGGAAATGATCTTTACCAACCTTACATCCGACAGAGGGCTAATATCCAAGATATACAAAGAACTCAAGAAGTTAAACTCCAGAGAGGCAAGTAACCCTATTAAAAAATGGGGTACAGAGCTCCACAAAGAGTTCTCACCTGAAGAATATCTAATGGCTGAGAAGCACCTAAAGAGATGTTCATCATCCTTAGTCATTAGGGAAATGCAAATCAAAACAACCCTGAGATTCCATCTCACACCAGTCAGGATGGCTAAGATCAAAAACACAGGAGACAGCAGTTGTTGGCGAGGATGTGGAGAAAGAGGAACACTCCTCCACTGCTGGTGGAATTGCAGGCTGGTACAACCACTCTGGAAAGCAGTCTGGCGGCTCCTCAGAAAACTGGGCATGACACTTCCGGAGGATCCGGCTATACCACTCCTGGGCATATACCCAGAGACTTTACCTGCATGCAATAAGGACACATGCTCCACTATATTCATAGCAGCCTTATTTATAATAGCCAGAAGCTGGAAAGAACCCAGATGTCCCTCAACGGAGGAATGGATTCAGAAGATGTGGTATATTTACACAATGGAATACTACTCTGCAATTAAAAACAATGAATTCACGAAATTCCTAGGCAAATGGTCAGAACTTGAAAATATCATCCTTAGTGAGGTAACCCAATCACAAAAGATCACACATGGTATGAAGTCACTGATAAGGGGATATTGACCCAGAATCTCAGAATACCCTAGACACAATCAGCATATCAATAGATTTCTAAAAAGATGGAAGGAGAGACCCCTGGTCCTGGAAAGACTGGATGTAGGGGAACGCCAGGACAGAGTAATGAGAGGGGGTTGAACGGAGAAAAGAGGGAGGGAAGGGGGCTTATGAGACCTTCGGGGAGGGAGGAAACGGGAAAGGGGAAGTGATTTGGAATGTAAATTAAAAAAATAAAATAAAATTAAATTAAAAAAAAAAAAAAAAAAAAAAAAAAAAGAATTGAGCTTAGTGCAAGGAGATAAGGATGGGTCAATTTGCATTCTTCTGCATGTTGACCTCCAGCTGAGCCAGCACCATTTGTTGAAAAGGCTATCTTTTTTATCATCCTTAGTCATTAGGGAAATGCAAATCAAAACAACCCTGAGATTCCATCTCACACCAGTCAGGATGGCTAAGATCAAAAACACAGGAGACAGCAGTTGTTGGCAAGGATGTGGAGAAAGAGGAACACTCCTCCACTGCTGGTGGAATTGCAGGCTGGTACAACCACTCTGGAAAGCAGTCTGGCGGCTCCTCAGAAAACTGGGCATGACACTTCCGGAGGATCCAGCTATACCACTCCTGGGCATATACCCAGAGACTTTACCTGCATGCAATAAGGATACATGCTCCACTATATTCATAGCAGCCTTATTTATAATAGCCAGAAGCTGGAAAGAACCCAGATGTCCCTCAACGGAGGAATGGATTCAGAAGATGTGGTATATTTACACAATGGAATACTACTCTGCAATTAAAAACAATGAATTCACGAAATTCCTAGGCAAATGGTCAGAACTTGAAAATATCATCCTTAGTGAGGTAACCCAATCACAAAAGATCACACATGGTATGAAGTCACTGATAAGGGGATATTGACCCAGAATCTCAGAATACCCTAGACACAATCAGCATATCAATAGATTTCTAAAAAGATGGAAGGAGAGACCCCTGGTCCTGGAAAGACTGGATGTAGGGGAACGCCAGGACAGAGTAATGAGAGGGGGTTGAACGGAGAAAAGAGGGAGGGAAGGGGGCTTATGGGACTTTCGGGGAGGGAGGAAACGGGAAAGGGGAAGTGATTTGGAATGTAAATTAAAAAAATAAAATAAAATTAAATTAAAAAAAAAAAGATAGCCTTTTCAACAAATGGTGCTGGTTCAACTGGAGGTCAACATGCTGAAGAATTCAAATTGATCCATTCTTATCTCCTTGCACTAAGCTCAATTCCAAGTGGATCAAGGCCCTCCAAATAAAACCAGACAGACTGAAACTAATAGAAAGGAAACTAGAGAGGAACCTTGAACATATGGGCACAGGGGAGAATTTCCTGAACAGAACTCCAATAGCTTATGCTCGAAGATCAAGAATTGACAAATGGGACCTCATAAAATTGCAAAGTTTCTGTAAGGCAAAAGACACTGTCAAAAAGACAAAGCGGCAACCAACTAACTGGGTAATGATCTTTACCAACCCTACAGCCGGCCCAGAACTAATATCCTCCCTTGATTCTTAAGAGTAGAAAGCAATCAAATTTGTTTTAATATCACAAAGGTATTCAAAGATCTGCTTGTCTTTATTAAGCACAGACAATAAACTAGCTGGGTGAGATCCCATACTGAGATTATCATTTCCACCAAGTTTGGGCCCAATCTATCTCTGTCCCAGGTTACATTGAACTCAGGACTATTCCTTCCTTTTTATCTGCCTACCTTTGTATTTTTCTGGCAGGCTTGCTCGCTGTGCAGTTGCTTCTGTTGTTTCAGGTCTGCAAATATCCTTATACAATTCATATTTCATCCTTTCATCTTACATAGTTGAAAAATTATATATTCTTGAACTTTTATTTTCAGAGTTTTTTCCCACATTCTCAAGGGTTGTCCTGAAGGTCTCAGTATTTAGCATTTTGCTGAAGCATTAGCCAAACCCTTTCCTCCCAGACACATGCTGTCTCTGAATATCATGGAGCTGTTAATCTTAGCAGAGAGGACATTCCCCAGAAGGAGGAACATAAAGTAAAATATATAAACAAGACTTACCTCCACAAGAACCACACACTCATGGAGACCCCCATTCTACTGACTTAGTTCCAGGGGTGAGAACCATGTCAAGCCACGCCTTACATGGCCAAGCCAGACTTAGCACAATACCACAATTAATATACCATCTATATTATTGATGTACAGTTCCTAGAAAAATAAACAACACATTTACTAGTTAGAAATTCACAGCCACTAGCAACTGAGACGAGCACTGCAACTATTACACGGGAGTGTCCGCCTTAAATAAAGCTGACACATCAGTGCAAGTGACAGTTAACCTTGGTTGTCAACCTGATTGAATCTGTAATAACAAAGGGGCACACTTCAGAGCAAAATTGCAAGGGTAATGGGACTGCTAAACACCTCAGTCTCTCTTTAGTATCTAAGCAACCAATATTGAAAACTCAGAACATACATTATAAGCCTCTCTAATAAATCTTTATAATACGTATTCATTCTAATGATTCTTTTCAAAAGATATATAACAGACAACCTCTCAGCTGAACCTAGAATTTACTTTTTGAGGAAAATTCTAACTCTTTAGTACAAAAAGCAAAGTTGATGTGAATGTTTTGGAAGATGTTCTTTTAATATAATGTACATAACAATCTTAAATACATTGGTAAGAGTAGAATCACTTGATAGTTATGTTTGTACCCAATTTTATTGTATAATTCCAAACTGCCTGACATGTCCCATTTCAAAGTACCTTCAACAGTGCTGATGAGATTTTCTATTATCTATTAACAATGTTTGTTCAGTTAATTTTCAACTTGGTGGTCATAAGAAAATCACTTAAAATAAAGTAATTGAGCACCGCCAACTAGTGGAATAAGTGGACAAAATCCAAGATCATGGGAATGTGCTGACTAGATCTGAACCTAGAGCATTACTTGTATGGACAGAAGCTGGTTTTTATGGATAGAATGGAGCATATGACCACCAGAATATCTAGTGAACTCTTCTTCACATTCAAGTCCTTCCTGTATTTATAACTTTCTGCAGAGTATAGATAAAATATTTGAGATCTCTTAGAAATACATTAAAGGCAAAAGATAAATATTGTAGTATGAGAATTATGCAAAATGGCAAAATTGGTTTCCAGGTTGATCTGCTTACAGACAAATGCATGAGCTTTTGTCCAGTTTTCTTAAATAGTGTTTTGGAAATAGTTATGAAATAGTTGCAGAAAAGGGGAGTGAAATTATTATAACAACCAGAAAAACAAGATGTCTATAATAAAAGTCTTTCCTAGAAATAGTTGCATAAACAATACAAGAACAATGGGAATATCAATGAATATACTAACATGAAAGGGAGAAATTATTGCAGGGTCCCAACCCTAAACAAAGAATTGCAGGCAACTAATGACTGCTAGGCATAGCTTTGCCCAAATATGAATTTTCCTATTGGTTGTCCAATTCAGAGTGCTCAGCCCTAAAATTAAACACACACACACACACACACACACACACACACCAAAACAGACTTAGGAGGTTTTATTTATATATTTGTACATGTGCATGTACATGCATTGATACAAATATACAAACACAGACTTAAAAGAAAAGAAAATATAGTATGCATTTGATAATATAAAATAAATAATTATTATGAATGAAAAGGTTATTTTTAAAGATGGAGTTGAGTTAGAAAGTAAAGAATAGTGGTGAGCCTAGCCTTTAACGGCTGAGCCATCTCTCCAGCCCAATGTGTAGCCCAGGCTGGCCTTGAACTCGTGATCCTCCTGCCTCTGCCTCCTTCAGAAAATCCTACCGGTGTGTGCTTTCCAAGAAGATGGAAGGAGAGACCCCTGGTCCTGGAAAGACTGGATGTAGGGGAATGCCAGGACAGAAAAGCGAGAGGGGGTTGAATGGGGAAAAGAGGGAGGGAAGGGGGCTTATGGAACTTTCAGGGAGGGAGAAAATGGAAAAGGGGAAATGATTTGGAATGTAAATAAAAAAACTTAGAAAATAAAAAAAAATTAAAAAAAACTTGACAAAAAAAGAAAGTAAAGAATATTAAACAAATCTATGTACGGTGGTTGTTCATTCTAACTAGGGCCCATTAAACTATTGTATCTAAGAATGGTATTTGAGATACTTTCTAACATTTTATTTAAAAATTACAGTTCTTATCTTTCCTGCTCAATGAGTTGTCTACAGCATTCCAAGCTCCCCTAAGCAGCCTGCTATCCCCTCTGGACCTCCATTCTTCCCAACCCCCACCCACCTGCCTTCTCCCACTTTCATCAGACTTGCTGAGCCTGAAGCATACAGGTAAACTTCACTTTAACCACCCTTCTACCCTGCTCAGTGAGTCTTTTAGGCAGGCTATCTTTTCCTAGCAGCTTGTTATCCAAAGGGGACAAAGTTCTCATGTCCACATTCATCCAACCTGTGGCTTCTGACCTACACAAGCCTGAGTATCTGGAACCATACAGACTTATAGATTCAGAGCCATACAAGCCAAGGACACATCAAAGACCTTCCACACTAGGACACTGATGCAAAAATATTTGATAAAATATTTGCAAACTGAGTCCAGGAACACATCACAATCATCATACACCATGATCAAGTAGTCTTCATCCCAGGGATAATGGGTGGTTCAGTATATGAAAGTGCATCAACATAATCCACCATATAAACAAACTGAAAGAAAAAAATCACATGATCATCCAATTAGATGCTGAAAATGTCTTTGACAAAATCCAACCCCACTTCATGTTAAAGGTGTTACAATGATCAGGGATATAAGGCACACACCATAATCAAAGTGAGATGTAGCAAGCAAATAGCCAACATCAAGCTAAATGGAGAGAAACTTAAAGCAATTCCACTAAAATTCTAGACAAGACAAGGTTTCCTACTTTCTCCCTATTTATTCAATGCAGTACTTGAAGTTCTAGACAGAGCAAGAAAAAAAATAAAGGAGATCAAGGGGGTATAAACTGCAAATAAAAATGTCAAAATAACACTATATTTTGTGTATTGTACATATATATAATTGACCACAAAATTCTACTAGGGAACTCCTAAAACTGATAAGCATTTTCAGCAAAGTGGCTGGATACAAAACTGATTTAAAGAAATCAGTAGCACTCCTTTATACAAATGAAAAAAATGGGCCAAGAAAGAAATTAGGAAAATAGCAAAACCCTTTACAATAGACATGAATATAAAGTATCAGGGTATAACTCTAGTCAAGCAAGTGAAAGATCTGAATGACAAGAACTTCACATCTTTCAAGAAACTGAAGAAAACCTCAGAAAATGGAGAAATCTCCCATGGTCATGGGTGGTCATAGATTAGTAGGGTTAACACATGGCTATTCCTCCATAACTTGTGGAGGAATTACCATCTCTCACCTCAAGTTGTACTACAGAGCAATAGTGATAAAGACTGCATGGTATTGATACAGAAACAGACACAGTGATCATTGAAATCAGATCAAAGATTCAGAAAACACACACACACACACACATACACACACACACACACACACACACCTATCAACACTTGATGTTTTTTCATAAAGAAGTCAAAACCATAAGATGGAAAAAAAAAACATCTTCAACAAATGGTGCTGGTCTAACTGGATGTCTACCTATAGAATAATGTGAATAGATTCATATTCATCTCCCTGCAAAAAGCTCAAGTCCAAGTAGATTGAGGACCTCCACATAGTACCAGATATATTAAATTTCATAAAAGAGAAATTCAGAAATACCCTTGAATACATTGGTATAGGAGATAAATTCCTCCAGAGAAATCCAATGGTCCAGCCCTAAAATCAACAATTGATAAATGTGACCTCATGGATCTTAAAAGCATCTATGAGGCAATGGACACTGCCAATAGGACAAAAAGGTATCCTACACATTTGGAAAGGATCTTCAGCACATTTGGAAAGGGCTAATATCTAATACTGGAAAAAGAACTCCAGAAGTTAGAAACCTACAACTCAAATAAACAAAATAAAAAATGCATTAGAGAGTTAAACAGAATTCTCAACCAAGGAATTTCAAATGGCTAAGAAGCACTTAAAGAAATATTCAAAATCCTGTAGTCATCTGGGAAATGCAAATCAAAACAACTCTGAGATTCCAACTACAGCCATCAGAATGACTAATATGAGAAACTCAAGAGAGTAGATGCTGGCAAGGTGAACACTCTGTCATTGCTCCATTGTTGATGGGAATACAAACTTGTACAAGCACATTGCAAATCAATTTGGTGGTTTCTCAGAAAACTGGGAATAGTTCTACCTCAAGGCTCAGGTGTACTGCTCATGGGCATATATCCAAAAGATACTCTACCACCCCACAAAGACACTTGCTTGACTCTGTTCATAGCAGCTTAATTCATAAGAGTTAGAAACTGGAAACAATCCAGATGTCCCTCAATTAAAGAATGGATGAAGAAAATATGGGATGTGTACACAATAAATTACTAATCAGCTATTAAAAACCAAAGGAATCATGAATTTTGCAGGCAAATGGATGAAACTTGAGAATATTATCCTGAGTGAGGTAACCTAGTCCTAAAAGACATGCATGGTATGTACTCACTTGTAAGTGATTATTAGCCATAAAATACAGGATACCCATGCTACACTCCACAGACCCAAAAGGATAAATAAGAAGGAAGCGGCAAGCATAGATTAGTGATAAGAAGCAAATGGAGAGAGAGAGCCAAGTGGGAGACGGAATGGAGCAGTAGCTGGGGGTGAACTTCATATATGGAGAGGAATAGGAGAGATGGTTAGATAGCCATGAAAATGATTGAGAAAGGTGAGGAGGTAGAGGGCATCTACAGGTGAGGAGGTAGAAGTCAGAGACCCGAGATAAGAGAGGCATCCATGAAACAATAGGGATGTCCTTGACTGTGACTCATAGCATTGAGGCTATAGAATCTGAAGAGACTACCTTCTGTAGCCAGGTAGGAACCCCAACAGAGATATAGGGACATCAATCCAGCCACAAAACTTTAGACCCAATATTTATCCTGTCTACAAGAAATGCAGGCATTGGGGTAGAAGCAGAGAATGAAGAAATGGTCAACCAATAACCAGCCCAACTTCAGACCCATCCTATGGGCAAGCACCAATCTCTGACTCTATTAATGATACACTGTTATACTTGCAGACAGGAGCATGTTGTCCTCTGAGAGACTCCACCAAGAAGTATAGCATGACTGTCTTCTGTTAGGCTCCACCTAGCAGCTGATTCAGACAGATGCAGATACCCACAGCCAAACAGTGGATGGAGCTTGGGGCCCTTTATGGAAGAGTTGGAGAAAGGATTGAGAGCCCCAAAGGGGATAGGAACTCCATAGGAAGACCAACAGAGTTAACTAACCTGGACCCTTGGGGCTCTCAGAGACTCAACCACGAACCAGAGAACACACACAGACTGGATCTACACTACCCCCCTCCTGCCAGTACATATGTTGCAGATGTGCAGCTTGGTCTCCTTGTGGGTCATTTGGAGTATGGGCTATAACAAAAGCTGTTGTCTGTCTTTAGGATATATTCTAGTTGTGCTGCCTTGTCTGACCTCAGTGGAAGAGGATGTAACAAGCCCTGCCGAGACTTGATGGTACCCAGTGGGCCTCAACTGCTCAGAAGAGAAGGGGAGGTGTGGATTGGGGAATAATTCTGGCACTGGTGTTCCAGGAGAGGTGCAGTAAGCAGGATGTTAAGTGAATAAGTAAAAGAAATGAAGAAACAACAACCCTTAGTTGCCTGTAGTCGTTTGCTTATGACTGAAGCCTCGTTTCCACATTAGCAAGTGTATTGTTATCTTTTTTTTCAGTTCAAGCCTAAACAGGCAGTCATGTCCAGAAGCCATTATAGGTGTAATTTTGACATTCCTAGGACACACTATCTCAGCAAACTCTTTTTGCCTCTGCCTTTTTCAATCCCTCTGTACCTTCTTCTGCAATAATCCCTGAGATTTAAAATTTTTAACTAGGCACAATATAGCAAAAGTTTCAAAGATTCCGAAGTAATTTTTTTCCACCAGCATAAAGTCTATGTGTTTTTCATTTCATGTTATATAAGAAAGTACAGTAACATTATTACATTATAAATATAGTAAAAATTAAAAGTCGGTTTTTACCTTATCATGGTGTAAAGGCAACTCCTTGGATAATATTAAACGTTGTCTTTACTTTTAATAGGTTTCAGAAGTTTATAAACATGTTTTTATTTCTGTTTAATATTAATATCTTTTAAGTTAAAGGACTAATCCTTATCTATATTTAAATGTATTTGTAACTTGTAATTGAAAAATCAGATATTTTAATTATTTAATACTTGAACCATAAATATGAGTGGTTTACTTGAAAATGTGGCAAGAAAATTTGTGCAGTTCCTACAGCACATGTCACTCACACTAATCAACTCAGTTCCCAAGACTGAATCAGTAACTCTAAAGTTATAGGAAAATTGTTGTCTGCCATTTGGATTAGAAACATTCACAGTAAATTAATATTGAATCATAGCTAAATATGTGTATTCCAGTATTAACATGTTATAATAATGTTTTACTCTTATTTTAGATATGTTTAGATTTTTATTTAACTATATGCATTTTAATCATATTTTACAAACATATTTGTATCATTGTGGAGAAAATTGATATATGAAGAAATTAACTAAGCTGCTTTTCTTTTTTCTCTCTCTCTTTCTTTCTTTCTTTCTTTCTTTTGTTCTTGACTTTTACATTTTTCTTTCTTTTTTTAATTTTTTTTTACTAAATTATTTTATTTTTGACACTCTGAATGTTGCCCCACTTCGTGGTCCCCCTCCCTGAGTTCTGGAGCCCACTCCCTCCCTTCTGGCTCTGAGAGATTGTTTTCTTTACTTACTGTTTGTCTTTCCTTCATAATAAAATTTGTGTGACGATCAAATTAACAAACATATTTTAAAATTAAGTCAAATATGGGGTAGAGTTTATATCAGTGGATCTAACCTTCTTAATACTGTGACCCTTGAATACAGTTACTCGTGTTATGGTAATCCCCAAAATCATAAAATTATTTTCATTGATACTTTACAACTATAATTTTGCTACTGTTAGGAATTGTAAATTATCTCATATGCAGGATATCTGATATGTGACCCCTGTCTCAGGGTCATTCGAACCACAAAAGGATTGCAAACCCACAGGTCGAAAAGTGCTAGCTCATAATGACTAATTTTCTGAAGTTTCCATACACCTCATATGCAGTAAATGTTACCGCTTTTCCCAGAGTAACACACACACACACACACACACACTCACACACACACATGTACAATCACACACACATACACACACACATGTACACCCACACACACACACACGTACAACCACACACACATACACACACACACTCACACACACATGTACAACCACACACACATACACACACACACACACACACACATGTATAACCACACAAACATGCACACACACACACACACACACACACACACACGGAAATCTAGTGAGTGTTTCTCTTATAGTTTGCTCTTCATGTCTTCCATATCACCTTAATTACTTCATGGTTTTCATGACATTAACAGAAAAGAAACTCAAATAAAGATATAAAGCACATAAATGGAGGATGAGCATAAGTTGCTTATGGGCTATTACTATAAACTATAATTAAATTTGAAAATGAAATGTTATTCTTAATGTGATGTTCAACTTGTGTTTATGCCGTAAATACGAGGTTTTTACGACATTTGGGGGTCAGAAAATTATAATGAATTTGAAAGAGATTGAAAACTTTTTGGAGCAATAAGATTCAGCCTATGTGCTAGTGTGCAGAGAGAAAAGAGTGGATGAGGGATGTGGACGTTATGAGAAGAGTTTTGCTGCAGAGTCATCCCAGTTCTTCCTAAAGACATGCAACTGCTATGAATATATATTAATATTAATGTGGTCTGTGATCTCAATATGTTTGTACTGTATATCAATATTTTATCTCTACAAACATATAATAAACCCAGATTTTTGCAGTCTATTAGAATAGAATAAAGTAAAATTTTCACTAAGTCTTACTATATTAAATATTATGTTATGCATGCTATATTATATATCCTACTTCATTTATTTATATATCTTACTGTATTGACTTAAGTCTTACTACAGTTAAGGAACCCTGAGTATTTACCTTGTATTTTTTCACAATGTGAAAACTCTTCCCATGTTACCAAAGAATGCTCAAACTGCCTCGTAGAAGAGCTACCAACATTCTCAAGGACTGTCTGGTTTTGCAAATGACAAAAGAAGTTTCAGTTGGAAAGGTTCTCTGTTAACACATGATTGTATGTTCTGTTTCATGTATGAAGAACTAGACCCCAGTTCAGCTTTCAAAGGACAAGGTATTTCAAGTAGTAACAGTTTATTTGATAAGGTTTCCCTCTCCAAAATGTTAGGTAGTAGCCATGCAGTCAGGCATCAAACCACAAATGACTTCCTGTGATTTCTATGTATTTCAACCTTTCAAAACCCTAAGATCTTACAATTTCACCATTATTATATTTCTGAATATTATTAATTTGAACCTTCACATTTACTTTTTAGACATAATATGCAACCTCATCCATATAATCTCCAGTGTTCTCCTCTCTATAATCATAGAGTGAATCAAGATCTTCTAAATCAAACATGTGCTTTTGCTATTAAATGATATATCAAAGTACTGAAATAATTTGGTGGTAGATTTTTGCTCTTGAAAAAGTGAAAATAAAAGCTAAAATAAGAGATATCAAGTATGAAGCACAGTTTTTTTTTCTCTCATTTTCTAATTACATCACTTTGGGTAAGTTATTTACATGCTCTGATTCTATTTATACAAAAATGTGGCAGTGTGCCGAAATTAATGTATTTGTTCTTTTTAAAATATAGTTTAGTAATCATATCTAGGTCACCAAATATTAAAATAAATATGGGATATCAAATACTTATATATATATTTTAGGCAAAGAACAATTATTTTATTTTCAGCAATTCTACCAGATACTATCTTTAGAAAAGTATTACAATAATTTCATTTGGAATCTGCATTTATATTGAAGAAATTTGTACTTCATGAATTATTTTGAAATTGATGTACACACAAATAATAATTTACTTTAACTAGCTGAAATTCTCAAGCTGCCTCCATGTATATTCATAAGTTAGCAGTAAAATTTTGGGTTATGCATTTGGAAGGAAAGATAGAATGCATAGTGTGTGTAAAATAAAAGGCACTTGCTCTGTAGAATGCACTGTAATTGCTTTATTGACATCATGATAAATTTAGTTTAGAGAGTTCAAATAAACATCTGTTATCTTCACTCAAAAATGTGTTCAACCATTCATGCTTCAAATGCCTATCATATTTTAAGTGAGAATAATTTATAGCCCAATTATAGTCTGTCTTTCAGTGTGCTTAAATCTGACAGTAGGTGAAGAGTTTAGCAATATGGGAAAGTTTTATGGAATTCTCCCAAAAAAGACCAAGGGTTTTAACAAAAGGGGTAACATATTTTTCTGTCTATCTCTGGGCTCCTTACTGAGACCATCACTTTGAAATGACCAATCCCTTCTTGGACTTGTTTCTACTATTCTTAGGCTTTATCTGTCAATTACAATAACCCTTATTCTCAGTATATCCTGACTCTTGCTATTTTATGAAAGCAAATGTTACTTGATATTTGAGAAATGTAAATGAAATGTATTAAGAATTTTAAGCTGTTCTGCTTTCATTCCCTAATATATATGAACTTGGTATAATATTTGTTTCATTGGTTCACAGAGACTAATACTCAGAAAAAAATAACAATAACTACAACAAATAACATTTCCTCCCTCTTTTGGGTTATCTTTCAGGCATGTAATGAAGAACGAAATGCAGCCAATTCATGCTTTCACGTCATTTCTGTTTCTCAGGTAACCATAAGATGGATC
The DNA here is from genome assembly GCA_036184795.1 of Tokudaia tokunoshimensis. NCBI lineage: Eukaryota > Metazoa > Chordata > Mammalia > Rodentia > Muridae > Tokudaia > Tokudaia tokunoshimensis. Next base: position 18,323,042 of record BTHU01000011.1, read on the forward strand.
TCCTTATAGTCACCTTCTGCATCAAGAAGCTGTATTTCACAATTGGTTTGGACACTTGTGTAACCCAGATGTCAGCCATGGTATACCACTTTCGAGGCTTAGATGGAATTCTGTGCAATTCCATGTCATGTTCAATAAGAGAGCAGCAGGTGCAGATTTTTGCAAATTCACATCTGGCTATAAAATTGGGCTGCATTCCTTAGTGAACTATGCATATCACCAGCTTTTGATTTCTCTGCAGAGTTCAGATCAAAATAAGTTCATTTAGCACAGAGAAGGTTCTTTAATTTCCATCAAAACACAAATCATGGAACTGCTCTGATCAAAATAATTTAAAATATCCAAACAAATGCAAATAGCAGCTTAATTAATGAAAGAGTTTGCTCTGATCATCCATTCCTCTTCTTCATTCTCTGTGCTCTCAAGCCCTCACATGCATTGATATCTTCAGTTTGGCATTTTTACCGTGGACTTGCTTTTCTTGTCAAATCATTCTCCTGGAGCCTTTACATGTATCTGGAGCAGTAATTTCCATATGCAGTTTTTAATGCAAATCCTACCTAAATATGCAAGCATATGTTTGTATAAAACCTAACATTAAGGAAATAGTGAAAGCAATAACTGTATATATAATGAATACATATTTTTCACTCGACCCAACACTTCAAATATATTAATAATACCAATAATCATGTAGCATTATGCAGGACAGTTATCTTTTCCTTTTAATCTACTTCCATGTGGCTGAAGTTGTATGGTGGTTTGCTTGGCTCAGGGAGTATCACTGTTAAGAGGTGTGGCCTTGTTGAAGTAGATGTGACCTTGTTGAAGGAAGTGTGCCATTGTGGGGGTATGCTTTAAGACCCTCCTTCTAGCTGCCTGCAACACAGTTTCTCCTGGCTGCAGTCAAATCAAGATGCATAACTCTCAGCTCCTTCTCTAGTACCATGTCTACCATATTCCTACTAATATGGTCCATTAAGTCCCACATAAAATATTCAATGGCTTTCCCAAATCCCCAAATCCACATTCCTTCAAACAAAAGCATGGTCAGGCCTATCACAGCAATATCCATCTCCTGGAACCATTTTTTTTTTTAATGTATCAATAAAATTTTATTTGCCAAAATGTATTCTTTATTTTTTTCTTTTTTTAATTAGATATGTTCTTCATTTACATTTCAAATGTTGTCCTTTTCCTGGTCCCCCCCAAAGTCTCATAACCCATCTCCCTTTCCCCTGTTCCCCAATCAACCCTCTCCTGCTTCCTTCTCCCAGCATTTCCCCACACTGTGGCATCGAACCTTTCCAGAACCAAGGGCCTCTCCTTTCTTTGATGTCCAACAAGGCCATCCTCTGCTGCCTACGTGTCTGGAGCCATGGATAACTCCATGTGTACTCTCTGGTTGATGGTTTTGTCCTTGGGAGCTCTGGGAGTACTGGGTGGCTCATATTGTTGTTCCTCTTATGGCGCTGCAAACCCCTTCAGCTCCTTGGATCCTTTCTGTAGCTCCCCCATTGGGGACCCTGTGTTCAGTTCAATGGATAGCTGAGAGTGTCTCCCTCTGTATTTCTCATGCACTAGCAGAATCTCCCAGGTGATAACTATATCCGACTCTGGTCAGCAAGTACTTGTGGGAACCAACTTCTCTCTTATGGTTCAATTGCTGTGAAAAGAAACCATACCCAATGTTTAATTCTTATAATGGAAAACATTTGCAGCAACATGGAAGCATTTTACTTCAGAAAATGACTAAGGTGTATTGGGTGAGTACAATGTGCCAGAAAAACCTAATCACTAGGGAGATGGTTACTGCTTTAAAATAGTAGGAAATAAAAAATAGACATTAATATCCTTTGGCAGGAGTGGTTTTAGGAGGTGATTATGCATGTCTATATATCTCATAATTTTCCAGGAATATTGTCAATCACATTTGATTGAATCCTGAGTTAGTAAACTAGTTAGGATTGTACACTATGGGAATATATGGATATCTGATATGCAATTGCTTTCAGGGCAAGTAAATCAATCTTGAAAAATCATATAACTTTCCCAACATGACAGCTGATAACAATGGAGACTCTAAGAACAAATTGTCTTAAGAGTATTCACTTCGCTGTGACATGCCATTTAAATAGAGAGCAGAATTTGTCGCTCTTACTTGTTCTAAAAAATAAAATACTAAATAAAAAGGCACATGGCTTGAATCCCAGCATTTGAAGGCAGAGAGTGGTGAATCTCTGAATTTGATGCCATCCTGGTCTATGGAGTGACCAGGTCTCCAGAACAGCCAGGGCTGTACAGAGAAACCCTGTTTTGAATAATTAATAAATAAATACATACTTCCATACATATAGCATGCCACTATCATATCAGTTGGAAATGTAAAAACGGGATTAGAAAAGGTAGTGGCTGAGTATCTTCATAAAAAAATGAAAAAATACCTTTGAAAAAATTTATCCTAAAATATAATCCTTCAAATTTTTAAATTATTTTTAAAAATATAATGATTTGATAGTATCATAATTATTTTATTGGTAAATTTTTTAAAAAAGAAAACACTTTCTTAAATTTTACGAACAATGACTCTACTTTTTGAGCAAACATCCTATTGGATTATGTTTATTTTGTTTTATTTCTCATCATTATTTACTAATAAATATGGATTTTCAACTAATTTGTGTTCTAAAAGGACTGCATTGATGTCTGATGATATTTTGATCTCATAGTCTGATGAGTTATTATATATGAAAAACTTAGTTTTCAAATCACTGGATTCAAGATGATTTTAGTAAATAAAACATTTTATATTTATTCTACTATGTGTTTTGACACTATATTGTATAGATTTCACAGTTAACCTTATTTTATATTTTTTTAAATTGGGACTAGTTAGGCATGCCAGGTTGTTAACATGTAACATGCTTCCACAACTCAAGTAGAGCAGACACAAATACAACACTAGCCACCACCAATTTCTTGATATTTAGTTATCCATCATTTGGTTGGATGGAAAATCATGTTAATTGAATAGTATTAGCTAAATCTGATAGATATTAGGAAAATAACTTCATAAATCTTATTTACAATCTCTAACATTATCATTTTCTCCTACTAACAACATCTTACTCAAAGTAACAAGAAATCCATGTTAATTCTTTGGTTCATCATTGATACAGTAAGGTATAAGTTAGCATCTGATCCATAGGACTCACTAAATAGAAAGACAAACACTCTTCTTCTTGCTTTCCATTGCTCCACCTACAAATGTACACTCACATTCACACAATGATGTGGAGTCAGAAACAAAATAATTAGCAGAACCTGATGCTGAGACTTTCCATGCTCTGGAGAGGGAGGAGAGATTAAGTAAATGAAGATTTCTAAAATTCTTAACAGAGAGTAATGTTTTCCATGGGCAAGACAGAGGCTAATATCACCTTTGAAAACCTAGGTGCAATAATAACGACAAAAGTTGTAGTTATCCTCTTATAATCATGTTACTAATAAGACTGTTTCTTCATATATCATATCTATGGAAACATAATACAGCAGCTGTGAAAGTATTAAAGCACTATACATTAGATAGGTAGGGAGATGAACAAACTCTCCTGAATGAGCTGTCTTGTTGCTATTCCTTAAAAATACTATACATTAGACACAATAGATTAGGAGATAAACTCTCCTGAATGAGTCGTCATATTTCAATCCATTCTGGGGACCATAAATTATTTATACATACTTCATATAGGAAATGTTTCAAAATATATTGACATTCTTGCCTAAGATAACTTGAAGAGTTAAAAATAAGCATGTTGAATTTACTTAACATGTAGGAATGAGTAAGGACTTTCTAAAACTGTCTCTGTATATAATATATATTTTAAATTTTATAGCCATTAAAATCTCAAATTTAGCATTTTTTCTTTCTTTAAGCTTCTTGTCTATTACAAAAATGTTGATAAGGGATACTGTACATGTTTTGTTTTTCTTAAGATACTTAATGTTTTGTATCTCTGTGACCTACTAATGAAAATTTTCTGTTCTCACCATCTGATTCTTGAACTATTTCTAATTTTATGTTTAATTAACTTAGGGAAACTTTAATTAGAATGAAATATGTTGTTCTTCCTGTGGTCTTTTTATTTCTTTTAAATAATTTTTTGCTTGATTTATGATGCTGTGAGCTTTACATTTCTTCATTTTGTTATTTCATTGGTTCAACTTTTGAAAAATTCACATTCAGTTTTTCAGTTTTTATGCTTGCATTCTAAAGATGACATGCAGTTTAGTCAAAAATATCCTTATTCATAACAGCTTTATTACTTTTGTCATCTTACTTCACCTTATCAGGAGCAAATTTAAAATAATTAACATAATTATACTGATTACTTATCTATTTTCCAAGCTGTGTTGATAGTTCTATGATGGCTTCTTCTTTGCTTATGAATCTATATGACTTTCTTGCAATCAATAAAAAGTTTTTACTCCCTTATCCAATTGGATAAGAGCCTAAGCTCTTTGTGTTATTTGTGTTATTTGAAAGACTATTATTGGGTCTTTCAGAGGGCAATCATGATAGGTCCCTTTTGTGAGTGCTCAATAGCATAATAGTATCAGGCCTTGGGGCCTCCCTTTGGACTGGATCCCACTTTAGACCTGTCACTGGACCTCCTTGTCCTTAGGCTCTTCTCCATTTTTGTTTCAACAGTTCTTTCAGAAAGGAATAATTCTGGGTCAGAGTTTTTGACTGACAGTTGGGGTTGCCATCCCTCCACTTGATGCCCTGTCTTTCTATTATGGGCTCTACAAGTTCTCTCTCGTCACTGTAGGGCATTTCATCTAAGGTCCTTCCCTTTGAGTCCTGAGAGTCTCTCATCTCAAAGGTCTCTGGTACATTCGGGAGGGTCTCCTTATCTCCTGGCTTCCGAGGTTGCCAGTTTCCATCCATTCTGCTGGCCCTCAGGGCTTCAGTCCTTCTCCTTCACTCAATACCTGATCATGTTCCCCCAACCCTGTAAGAGGTCTAGCAGTTTCAATTAACCAGGACCCTGGAGATCTCTCAGACACGGCCCACCAATCAGACAGCATATACTAGCAGATACGAGGCCCCCAACACATACAGCAGAAGACTGCCAGGTCTGGGTTCCTAGAAGATTCACCTAACCCTCAAGAGACTGGAAGCCTTAGGGAGTAGAGAGGTCTGGCGGGGTGGGGGTTGAGGGTCTGGGGACATCCTTGTGGAGACAGGGGGAGGGTAGAAGGTATGGAATGTGGAACAGTCAGAGGGTGGACCTGGAGGGAGATAAAATCTGGAGTGTAAAAAGAAAGATTAAATACAATTTTAAAAAAAATGAAAAAAAAATGAAAATCTATTAATTTCAAGCAAATCCCACTACAGATATAAACCAGGTATCTATTGTTTTCATACAGCTGGTGTATTGCTTAGTTTGTTAGTTGTGATTTGGAGTTCTCAATCACAGAAACTCCATCTCTTTTCAACCACTCCAAAGGATGTATGACAATTTTTGTACATATTTTGGCTTTCATGCAGAAAGAGGATAAGTTATCATCCTGAAATTAATAAGTTGAACAGAATGCTACTGAACTGTGAAGCAAATGGTTCACAAGCAACAATTATATAGACAAAGTGTTGATAGTGCCAAGCTTTGAGGATTTAATGTAACTTCAGTTTATTTCAACCAAAAACTAAACTGGTTTTACTGAACATCTTGTGCTAAATATCTTTCATGTTCTTCTTCAGTTATTTGTTTGATTGTTTATTGGTTGTTGGTTTCTTGTAGAAGGTCAGCTCCAACAGTGTGTTCAGTGATCCAAGGAGGAGATGTGGGTCTGTGATGATGTAAATCAGGCACACACTCACATAACACTTGGTAGATGAAGCAAGCTCCAACAAGCTCTACCAACTTTAACTGTTCTCCTAACCTTTTTATACCACCTAAGACAAAAATTCTTTGTGCTAGAAAAAAGATGACCTCATAGCCAGAATTTATATATCCACCAAAAACATTGGCCACAAAACATGTTTTTCAAAAACAAATTAAAATCCTTACACGAAAGGAAATTACAACAGGATTACTGGTGGTATATTCTTCTTTTGAAACTCATACCTGAGTATCTTTCCATATATCTTTGTCTCCACAAATTTATATCTCCAAAGCAATAATTCTTTTGTCATTAACAGAGTTTAAGCAAGCTAAGTCTATAGTAGCAAGTTTTCCCTTATGCTTAGCTGACAATTTGAATTTACCGAGAAACAGATCATCAATATTCTGTATTAATTTTGAAGTCATATTCAGCTAACTGGCAAATCAGCTGTTCTCTATTCTCATACTGCTAAAAGTTATTTATTTTTTATTTATAACTTTGTCTTTTCATGGAGTACACTGACACCTGCAACTATATCTCTGCTTAACATCAAGGAGATCAGATCCAACCTAGAAAGAATGTTTTCTTTATTAACTTGTTCCAAGCCTATTTATCTTATCCTAGTACAATTACATGCTTGTAATGAATGAAAGCTCACTGTACTCCTTTTCTAACCTATGTAGCCCTCACTCCTCTACAAGGAGGGGGCACATTGTACTCTTAATTCTAACTTTATCTTTCTGCAAAATAGTCTAACCTATCCCCTTAAACTTTCTTCCATCAACTACCCTAACTTCCTAAACCTCTTTAAATCAAATCAGAAATTATGGAAAATCATTAATTTCTCTAAAAATATATTATTCTGTGAAAGCTCATCTTCATCTTGACCTGCACAAAAATTTCCCAATAGAGTAGGCTGTCTCCTAAGATGCAATAGTACCAGACTATAGGGAGTGAGTTCTCTCCATTCTTATTTACACACAAGATACAGGAGGAATATAGCAATGACAAACATGAGAAAGTACAGCAGCAGCAAGAAGCAATCGAGAGAAGAAGCACCTACACCTTCCATACACTCTAACCCCCATCCGACCATCTCTACTGTGCAAAACAGTGAACTGTCTCCAAGAAGCTCACTTGTCCACTTCCGTGCCTTCTGCATGATGTCCACCAGTTTCTTTAAAGGTTGGGAGACTATATAATGAACATCCTACATTCCCAATTTACAGCAGAAAATAAATTACATTTTACTTCTTCTAGTGAATTTCCTACAACTTTCATTGACATTTTTATCTGTTTTCTAAGGTAAAATTGACTGAAATATATTCATTTTTTTAAAAAAATTGCATTGAGTAAAACTGATACTTCCATGGCAACTTTTGCAATCAATTCTTTGTAAAACAATGTTATGAAAACCCAGCACATTTTGAAATCATTAGGAATAATTAGCTTATTTTACAATATGTAGTAAAGGAACACTTAGAAATTCTTAAATACCAGGTAAAGTTCTAATATATTCAAATTTACCTTTACCTATAAAATATGTATTAAGAAAATGATAATATTACAAATTAAGTCTATACTTTAGTACACAGAAACCATGAAAATATTATTAAATTAAATTCTTAATGAAGTGGTATCTCTTTAAATATTATGTCCACCTTTCATATGACATGTTTAGAGTGGTTTGAGTTGTCACACCATGATTTAACCTTCCTTAAAATTAATATAATGATTATGCAGCAGATAGATGGCAGCTAACAGTGGAAGTAATCAAGTGTCTTGGAGAAAGAGGTTGACCTTCTCAGCTATGTTGCCATATATCATGATGATTCAGGTTTTGCCATTATACAAAAAATGTAGAGGACAAGATGACTTTGTAACCCCAATTGACTGGGAACATTGCCAAAAATTGGATTTTGTGCTACATTAATGTAATGGAGACTCATTTTTGAATTGCACTTAAGTTCTATTGGATCTTTTTAAAAGGAGGATGGAAACTCACATAACCTTGAATGATCATTAAATAGAAACACTGGCTTACAAGTTAAGGCAAAATTAAAATGTTATGTGTATTTTTCACATAACATATTATTAAAATATCCATATTTCAAAAAAACTGGTATAATTTTGTCTTAATAATTCATATGACACCAAATTTATGAGAGGGTTTTTTATGCTATGTTTTTTGGAAGGACATTAGAGTTAAGAACCAAGAGGAGCAATAGAACATAAAGTCAATCCTATCCAGAATTTAATTATATTTGGGAATTATATAACAAATTATTAATTAAAATTAGTCAATAAGCCTATTACACAAAGATAAGATTTACAGAAAGCATGCAAAGAAGGCAATATGAGAGTTTGAGCTTGATTCCATCAGAAGATTACACTGATATCAGAATTCTTGGAGGTTTTAATGTAATATTAGCATGGAAACCCCAATGGAAGAATTAGGGGAAGGACTGAAGGAGCTGAAGGGGATCGCAACCCCATAGGAAGAACAACAATATCAAGCAACAAGACCCCCCCCCCAGTGCTCACGCCAGGGACTAAACCACCAACCAAAGAGTACACATGGAGGGAACCATGGCTCCAGTTGCATATGTAGCAGAGGATGGCCTATCTGTCATCAGTGGGAGGGAAGACCCTTGGTCCTGTGAAGACTTGATGCCTCATTATAGGGGAATGCTAGGACAGTAAGATAGGAGTGGGTAGGTGGGTGGGGGAGCACACTCATAGAAGAAAGGAGAAGGGGTATGAGATAGGGGGTTTGCAGAGGAGAAACTGGGAAGAGGAATAACATTTGAAATGTAAATAAATAAAATAACCAACAAAAAATAAGAATTACACAAATTTTAAAAATAAAATATTCCTCATATTAAAAATATGAGATTATTAGGATCAAACATAACTTGATATGAACAAAGAAAGACTGCATGAACAATCATTAAAATAAAACTTGGAATGGACAATACCTTTGTAAACTTGTAGCAGCATTGGGGTAAATTGTCTCATAAATGCCCAATGGAACTCCAACACTGCTGATTCTGTAATTTTAGATTTTTAGTCTTCTGGGTTGTAGGAGAAACAAAACTAATTTAAAGGCACCAAATTTGTGGCAACTTGCTAAAGTATCCCTAAGAAACAATATAGATGTTACTCAAATTGAAGTTTAAAGTATGTCAAAAGTCAATTATGGAGAACTGGGGAAGGTTGTTTCAAAAAGGAGGGTGGCCTACTGCAAAATATAAGATCACAATGAGCTGTTTGTATGCTCTTTAAATATAAAATGGAAAGGAGGTGTCTGTGTATGTATTTAAACATTATCAGGCAGAGGTATTTATAGACAATAATAATGAACTGGTAAGAAGGTGGACACAAAATTGTGTTGGCAGATAACAGTGGATAAATTTTAAGAACTAGAAATAAAACCATGCTACATTAATTTAATTATAGTAATTTTAATGATAAAAGAATATGATCGCTAAGAAAATTACTGTTTCCAAAGAAAATTCTGGAAAACTCAGAGCAAGAAGTGTAAGAGCGGGGAGAACCAAAGCCAGGCCAGTTTACAATGGTTACAGTGGGCAGCTGACCTTCACCGTGTGTGTGCTGATTTATTCAGTTAAAAAGTATTGGACGTGGAGAAAGTAAATGACATTAGGTGTGATAACACAAATTCCTGCCAGACACCATCTGTAGAGTAAGAATGAAAAGACGTCTTCCTCACTCTTAGAATTTTGTGTGCATAGACAGTAGATATGAGTACCATCTTCTAACACTTGCACCACTCTAGAGGAAGTAGTACCATGTAACAGAGAAACAATTTTAATAGGACGAGAAACAACCCCATTAGCCAAAATAGTAAATTCAGAACTTGAACGTATTATAGTTTTTAGTTTAGGACTGATGTACATTGTAGTATTCTTACAAGGTTGCTGTTCAATATTACACAGCTGAATATAAAACATAACTTTTGTGATATAACTATACATGCTCATGAGTTACCCTTGCATTCCTCATTGCTTTAAGACTATTTAGCATAATAATATAAAATGATTAATATATGTTCAAGCTTTATCACCCCTGACTTTATATATGAAAGAGACAAATTATGCATATACTAGGAACCAGTATAGCAATATTAATTAAAGGTAGCAAAATAAATAATTAACCATTAATTATCAAGATAAAATATGTTGATAAAATATGTTGTCTTTTCAGTATATGCTTTTAACTGTAAAATTAATTTTCAGTATAATGGGTGAAAGTAAAGGTCATTATAGTATTAAAATAGAAGAGACACAGAAAACACATATTCTATGATTCTCTCTTATGTCTAGTCTAAAAATATGTGATAACATGAGACTATTTTAGAAAGAGAAGAAAATCAAAAGGTGGAAAACTAAATAGGAGGGCATAATAGAGTGATAAATACTACTGAAGTATATTTTATGCCTATAATACAATTTCATATCTAACAACTACTTTGTGTAGTTACTACATAACAATGGCTTATACAGATAGCTTTGGTGGTACACACTTCTAACACTTGTAACTTGAAGTCAGAGGAAGGCAAATCTCTGAGTTCAAGATCAGGGTAGTCTAGAAAGCAAGTTTGCATAGAAAAAAATTACAAGTTTTCATTATAAGATATAACAACATGTTATAAATAGACTACAATGACATCACCATACAATAACACTTAGTAGACAGAATATGGAATTTTATCTTATTTTGCATAAATTCTGATGTACACATTATCCATTAACATATTATTAGAGTGAATTTTCAATATTAGAATCATGAACAGTCAAAATTACTCTGAAACCAGGTGCAAATCATAAAATTTCTTTTAATCAAGTAACCTATCAAATTAAAATATAGATTAAGAGTTATTTGCAAAATGAGTATGTTTTGCAAAATCTAAGGAAACTCAGGTCTAGATGTAATAGCAAACTCTGTTAAAATTGTTTATTCGGTACTTTTTTTTTCTGCCAAACTAGAAAAAAATAGTAGTCTAGAATTTCCGATGTGCATATAACACCCATTTCTTTCTGCATTTCATCCAGGAACTGAGTTATAAATGTCTATTGAAAATGTCAGCCAGAATTCTCCATATTAAAGGAGAATGTGCAAGAGCATCCTGTGGGGGAAGGTGAATTTAGTTTTAATGAGCCAATCTCTCTCACTTTCTGGTATGCTTTTATTTCTCTGTTCTGAGTCTTAATGGTTATTACTGGAATGGTCTCACTTGGCACATTGAGCGGAGATGGATTGCTATTTGCTCACAGGAAAAGTTCTGTGACTGACTCATTATGCAACTCACTGCAATATTTCCCTCAGTTAAGCAAGTAGAGTCCAGATGAAGATTTCATGTATTGTGCATACTTCTGTTGTATGCGTTTCCCATCAATTTGGTTGTGTTGTATTTTGAGAAAAACAGTCACAGATCTAAAGAAGATATCCATATATGCTTCCTATGCAGAAGATATTAATAACAAAAGTTTTCATTATAGCATTGACATTACTTTAGTCATTCCCAAATCCCGCTTTTCAATGAAATTATCAATATTATCAATACTATGGAAGAAATCTCTTTTGAAAAACATTAATTGCATTGGTTTTTCTTTTCTTTTTTCTTCTTAAAAGTAACACTTCTCTCATACAACACATCCATACCACAGCTTCTCCTCACTCCACTCCTCCAGTCCTCCTTCCCACCCCCTCTCTAACCTAGATCCACTTCTCCATTTCCCTTCAGAAAAAAAATAGGCATTCCCCAGGATATCAACTGAACACTGCATAACCAGTTGCAATAAAACTAGCTGAAAACTATCAATTCAAGTCTGGATAAGGCAACATAATAGGAGAAAAAATTGTCCAAGAACAGACAAAGGTGTCAGAAACAACACCCACTCCCTTGTTAGGATTCTCACAAGAAGCTGCTTGAAGTCCCATAAGAACACCAAACTATACAGCCTCAACATATGTGCAAAGGACCTAGCACGTGCCCATATGGGCTCCATGACTACCACTTCATTCTCTGTGTGCCCCTATGAGTCCTGCTTAGTTCACATTGTGGATCATGTACTCTTGATATCCTCAAGTCCTCTGGTTTCTATAATCCTTCCTCTCTCTTCTGAAGAGGTCTCAGAGCTCCACCTCATGCTTTGCTCTGGTATATGCCTCATTAGATTTTTTTTCCTTAATGTCCAGTTATGGTGGGTTTTATAGGTCTCTGGGCCATCCAGTCTCCAGTTCCTGAACAGCTAAGCAGTGTCACCATGGGCTCTCTCTCATAGAATGGCCCCCAAAGTTAGACTAGCCATTGGTTGGCCATTCCCACAAGTTCTGTTTCACCATTACCCCAGCTCATGTTGAAGGTAGAACAAATTTTTGGTCAAAGATTTGGTGGCTGGGTTGGAGTCTCAGTCCTGCCACTAGAATTTTCCTGGTTTTAGGAGATCGTTAGCTCAGGTTTGTATCCTCCTTTATTAGTAGTCCAGGGAGTTTCCACTGTACTAGGTTTCTACATCACTTCCAAAGTGCCCCCCAATTTCTATCTTTTCTCCCCAAATTCTCTCTCCAACTCCCAAAACCTAATCCCTCCTATTCCAAACTTCCTGCTTCCCCCTTCCCAAACCCCCTATCCCATCTCCACCCTCCCCTGCTCACCAACCCACCCACTTCTGCTTCCCTGTTCTAGCATCAGGCCTTCTTAGGACCTAGGGCCTTTCCTCCCTTGGATATGGCCATTTTTGCTGTGATAAAATATGCTAATAGAATTCAGTAAAGACAGGGATGATTTTGATGTCTACTTCTAGAGAGATGGAGCAATTTCACTGAGATGAAGACACATAAACAGAGATGTCATGGCAGCAGGGCAGAAATGGAACTCATTGAATCTGTTTTCAATGTTCTAGTTTGTTTTCTGCATGTTCTTTATATATTTTGGATACTAGCCCTCTATTGGGTGCAGGGTTACTGAAGATTTTTTCTCAATCTGTAGATTGCCATTTTGTCTTTCTGACAGTGTCCTTTGCCTTGCAGAAGTCTTTTAATTTCATGAGTCCCATTTATCAATTGTTGGTCTTAAAGCCTGAGACATTGGTATTCTGTTCAGGAAATTTTCTCCTGTGCCAAAGCACTCAAGGCTATTTCTCACTTTCTCTTCTATTATATTGAGTGTATCTGGTTTTATGTAGAGATTCTTGACCCACTTGGACTTGAGCTGTGCACAAGGTAATAGATATGAATCAATTTTAACTCTTCTACAAGCAGACTGCCTCTTAGACCAGCATCATTTGTTGGACGATGCTTTATTTTTTCCACTATAGGGTTTTGGCTTCAAGTGTCTGTAGGTGTGTGAGTTTGTTTCTGGGTCTTCAATTCTATTCCATTGCTGTACCTAGAATGGTTTTGTCTATGTACCAAGAATGGTTTTGCTGTTATTGTTGTTGTAGTTGTCTGTTTTGCTTTTGTTTTTGTTTTGTTTAGCAAGGCTGTCCTCTGAGAGGTTCTACAAGCAGCTGATTAAGAAAAGTGCAGACACAGTTTACCTTTGGACTGGAGTCAGGGACCCCTATGGAAGAGTTTGGGGAAGGATTGAAGGAGCAGAAGGGGATGGCAACTCCATTGGAAGACCAACAGTGTCAACTAAAATGGACCCCTGCAAGTTTCCAGAGATAAAGCCACCAACCAAAGAGCATACAGGGGCTTGTCTGAAGCCACTGGTCTCAGTGGAAGAGTATGCACCTAATCCTGTAGAGACTTGATATCCCAGCAAAGGGGGATGCATCCTTTCGGAGACAAAGTAAAAGGGGTATGGGGTGTAGAACTCTGGAAGGGAGGGGGTCTGATAGATGGAGGGCAACATTTGGGATTTAAATAAAGTATTTCATTAAAAAATATTTATTGAACAAAATATGTTATTTATTAACATTATTATTAAATATTAATGTCTAAATATTAAAATATGACTATGAGGCTTTCAAAAATATTTACAACTGTTATTATAATGAATTAAACCCAGTGTCTGAATACGTTTATTTCTTAATGCTTAAATAAAATAATTCTCATATATTTGCTTTCAGAAGTTTTTTAAACCCTTGCCATATTGATATTATGTATCAAGGCATGCCCAATTAGTGAAATATTCATAAATAATTCTTACAAAATAGTTATGTCACAAATAAATTTATTGAGTTAACAAAAATCTTACCTCAAATTTTAATCTGCTTTAAAAGTATAGCTGCCTCTAGTCAACAACAAAGATGTGAAGAATGAAAATTAGATCTATGAATGGCTTAGATATCACAAAATTATAGGTCCGAATATTTCATAGTGAGTGAACCTGCAATAACCCTGAAGAAATCTCTTACCAGTGAGTACTAGGATTTTAATTTATGGATTTTATAGCATCTATCAAGGATTCACAGAAATATTTTGTAAGTAGTATTCCAGCTGTGTAGTGCATTATCAGGTGATTTTACACTACTGAAATATTGCTTATTGCTTCAATCTCACAAGATTGAACCACCAGTTAATTTTTTTCTTGCTTTTCCTCAAGTGTGATTATAAAACATGCATGCTGTTATTTGCTTCAGAGTTTTGTATATTCCCAGAAGGAAACACCCATTTGTAAGCTTTATTGATAAACAGCTTAGTACATTCATGTTTATTACAAGCCATGGATAAGAAATAAAATATAAATAAATAAATAAATAATAAATAAACTACATGGAGGGGAGGAGGTGCAAAAAAGGAGGAGGAGAAGAAAGGAAAGAAGGAATAGAAAGGAGGCTGGTAAAAAGAGTATTTTGTACTGCAGTGTTCTACAAATAGGGGATCACACTGACAAATAATTACCTTAGGATGTTTACAACATCTTTCAGTCTTTTAATTTAAAAAATACATTCTAAAACACTGATAATATTAAAACACAAAGTATATTTTCATCTGGATCCCCAGAGGTAACCAAATGGATTAATAAATATGAGACCCCTAACCCTGTGTCTTTGACAGAAGACACAACTTATTGATATTTAGTTGAAACTATTATATTAAAAATGGAGATAGAGATGACATCATGTTGTACTTCTGCTATATAAAGCTGCCATTACTCCTAGCATATAAATACAAGTTAGAGTAATACAGAAGGGAAAATTGATTTTATACAATATAAATCTTTCTAATAAGTGTTAATAATCCTAATGGGAAAATACTGATTTACAAAGACTATGTTTTAATTGATAGAAACAAAAATTGTAATTAATTCTGTTAAAATTCTGTGATTTTTATATAAGGGGGAATCTCTGGAAACATAGAAGAAGGAGAAATCTTATGTCAGCTGACTTGTTAGAGTTACTATTGCTATAGTAATTCTTCTCCAAGAATCATTTTCTCAATTGAGTGTCCTTCATTTCAGATAACTCTAACCAGTTTGAGGTTGGCATAGAAAAAGCTGGCATATCAACCCAATTAGTTAGTGTTTGATTTCTGAGATAGATTTTCTGTAGAGATGATTTGGTTATATAGACTTCTACAAAGATAAACAGAGAACCATTATAAAGAAAAATCATCAATTCCAAATCAGATTCTGTTGTTATATGTCTAAGTATATTAATTAGAAAAAATGGCCACTGAATGAAACTGAGTATATGACTCATAGTAAGAGATACTGACCAAAGTAAAAGCAATTTGTGCCAAAGTATTTTACTTCTGTGAAATGGTAATTCTGGTTAATAGTTTCTATATTTTAGTGAAGGCAATTTCTCTGAGATTGAAAACATAGTTACTCTGCATATTTTTAATTAAATCTTCATTATAAATAGTGAATAAAAAGCACAACCAAAAGTTATTCAGAGATAGTGTCTGCATCTCAACAAATTTCTAGACAGAAAAGTCACTCTAAAGCTGTTGAAATTATATTGGATTTTACTGTTTCACTGTCGAAGGTATTTTATATACTATTGAACAACAGAAAAGTGAAAATTATGACAGGGGTGTAATTAGAAAAACAATTTTATAACTTCTTTCACAACTCTAGTGTCCATTACCTGAATTAACTCCTTCCTTATCACCTAAGAACCACATGAGGCATTATGAGGCATTTCACCCTGGACATATACCAGGAGAACACCATATCTTTTCAAATAAATATCAATACTCATATTTACTACTTACTACTAGTCTATCCCAATAGTTTTCTGACATAATTTCCAGTATTATTATTATTTTACTCTATTACATGGAAGTATATCTGTATTCTATCTTATGCTGTATTCCATTAACTTATTTACTATATTGTCAATAGTTATTTACTATAAAACTACAACCGTTATTCACAAATATCAATACAATAAAGTTAAAAAAAAGACTAACATGAAATACACATAACTAGCTGACTTCTAGTATACATACTGCTTTATTTTATTAAAAATAATTTTTTTAATTTATTTTCTAAGTTTTTTTATTTACATTCCAAATGATTTCCCCTTTCCCGTTTCCTCCCTCCCCGAAAGTCCCATAAGCCCCCTTCCCTCCCTCTTTTCTCCATTCAACCCCCTCTCGTTACTCTGTCCTGGCGTTCCCCTACATCCAGTCTTTCCAGGACCAGGGGTCTCTCCTTCCATCTTCTTAGAAATCTATTGATATGCGAATTGTGTCTAGGGTATTCCGAGATTCTGGGTCAATATCCCCTTATCAGTGACTGCATACCATGAGTGTTCTTTTGTGATTGGGTTACCTCACTAAGGATGATATTTTCAAGTTCTGACCATTTGCCTAGGAATTTCGTGAATTCATTGTTTTTAATTGCAGAGTAGTATTCCATTGTGTAGATATACCACATCTTCTGAATCCATTCCTCCGTTGAGGGACATCTGGGTTTTTTTCCAGCTTCTGGCTATTATAAATAAGGCTGTTATGAACATAGTGGAGCATGTGTCCTTATTGCATGCAGGTAAAGCCTCTGGGTATATGCCCAGGAGTGGTATAGCAGGATCTTCCGGAAGTGTCATGCCCAGTTTTCTGAGAATTAATATAGTAAAAATGACCATCTTGCCAAAAGCAATATACAGATTCGATGCAATCCTTATCAAAATCCCAACTCCATTCTTCATAGAGTTAGAGCAATTCAAAAATTCATCTGGAATAACAGAAAACCCAGGATAGCTAAAACTATTCTCAAGAGTAAAAGAACCTCTGGGGGAATCAGTATCCCGGACCTCAAGCTGTACTACAGAGCAATAGTTTTAAAAACTGCATGGTATTGGTACAGTGACAGGCATGTAGATCAATGGAACAGAATTGAAGACCCAGGAATGAATCCACACTCCTATGGTCACTTGATCTTTGACAAAGGAGCTAAAACCATCCAGTAGAAAAAATAATTTTTCATATATTATTACAGTTTCCCTATGTATTAGTCAGAGTTCTCTAGAGTCACAGAACGTATCGGTAGTCTCTATATAGTTAGGGAATTTGTCGATGACTTACAGCTTGTAGTCCCACACCCAACAATAGTCAGCAGTACTTGTAGATGGAAGTCCAAGGATCTAGCAGTTGCTCAGTCCCACAAGGCAGGCCAGGAAAAGCCAGAGAAAATCTTCCTTCTTCCAATGTCCTTATAGAGGTCTCCAGCAGAGGGTGTGGCCCAGATAAAAGGTGTGCCACTACACCTTTAATCCCAGATGACCTTGAACTCAGAGATATCCTTATCTTAAATCTTCTGGAATTCATTGTCACCATGCTTCAAGATCTCCATGCCAAGATCCAGGTCAGAAACTTGTATCTCTGAGCCTCCAGATTAGGATTACAGGTAAGCCTTCCAATTCTTGATTAGTTCATTCCAGATTTAGTCAAGTTGACAACCAGGAATAGCCACTACACCCTCCAACTCCTCCTAGATTCTACCCAACTCCCTTACCATCCAACCTATACCCTCTCTTTCTCTTAGAAAACAAAAAGTCATCTAAAAATAATGAACTGACATAATATTTTGAAAAGGAAGCAAATTGATACAGAACAAAACAAATGAAAAGAAAAGCAGCCAAAGAAAAGGCACAAGAAATGCACAGATGCAGAGACACACAGGTTTTCACATAAACTTGTAAAACACAGAACAAGATATCGTATCAGATACTCAAACGATCTAAAAGGTTTGTTGCTGCTGTTGTTGCTGTCATCATTGTTTTTAAAGACCTGACAAAGCATTATGAGACCAACCTCAAAAAATTCCATTGGGTTCATTTTGTGTTGTCAATTTACTGATCTTCTCATGGGAATGAGAGAAGCCTTAAAAGCATGGTTTGTATCCCAGCTGAGACTTAACTGGAGTAAACTAATATCCCATCCACAAGTGTTTTTCTATTGGAGAGAGTTTCTGGGTTAGGGATTAGGGATGGGGGCTTGTGTCTACCCTCTCTCTCAGAGCCTGGACCCCATTAACCCCAGAGCTGTAAAGGCACTGTGAATGTTGCTGTATTCTCTTGGATCTATGTGTTCATTGGGCCTGCTGCTTCTAAAATGTTTAATTTGTGTATGTTTTCACATATGTGGTATATGTACACATGTGAGATGCACATGCTGTGGATGTTATTGCATTCACAAAATAGAGGCCAGAGAAGGTTAACAGCTATCCTGCTTTAATTCTTTCTTATTCCCCTGAGATGGGATTTCTCATTGACACCATGCTAAGCTGATAACCAGCATCAGCATCCTGTTTCCATCCTGTGACCCTCTTATCACACACACTGAGGTGGTGGAAGTGAAGTCACCATGCCTGCATGCTTTTATTGGTCTTGAGTATGTTCGGCACACCATCTTACTGTCTGATTATTCTTTCTTCCTCCTATTTGTAAGCTTTTGATTAAAATCATGTCTTTACTAGGTACTTCATTGTGAAGAAATAAAATGGAGTTTAACTAATTAAACTAGTATAAATAATTAGATTCTGAATTGCAGAGAAAGTTCAATAGCACAAACTTGCCCTTTAATTCGCTTTCTCCTCCATCTGTACTGGTGTTGATTCAGTCCCCCATTTTCATTGACATGTACAAATTACTGAATAAAAGTGCCCTTAAAGTTTTATGATACTGCAACAAGGCAATCTATTTTAAAATGGAGCTATTCTGAATGACAGCAAGCACATACTAATTAATGGCTCTCAGTAGTTGAAGGTAAAAGTTAAAAAAGTAATAAGTTAGCCACTGATTTCACAAAGAAACATTACAGCTTTTCAAAAGAACCATGTAAACACTGTCAACTCCCCCTGGCTCTCTCTCCCAACAATTGAGGGATTTTGGTAACAAATCTTGTAGAAAGCTATAAATTCTTCTCTGCATAAGGGACATTTATCTGTATGTAAGTAGTTGTTTCTGACACAATGACTAATACAAATACATTTTCTGTTATGCATTACCGAAAAGAATAAACACTATATGGTTTGTGTGTTAATAAGTTACCTGATAAAAAAGAAATTTAATGTAATGAGAATTTTTTGTACTCTATTTCACTGATTATAAGCAAAGACAATGGGCTTTGATATGAACTAGGAAGACTGAAATTTAACATATGGCAAAAGAGAAAATATATTCCCATGTATAATATATGAATTACTTGTTTGTAAGCACATCTACATATATCTTTTCCTCACAGAATTTCCTTGTATTATTTTTGTGTGAAGTTTCAAATGAATATAAAGACCATGTGCTCTCCAGAGACACTTTACAACAGGAAAGAAGCTAAGAGATCATTAATAAAAGATGCAGTGACTCTTTTTCCTTGAAACAATTTCCTTAACTCCTGATGTCTTTATTTGTTTAATTTTCCTGTAATACATATATACTTATATAATTTACTATATTACTATATATGGGGTTGCTGGTAAAACAAGTTATATCTTTTTGTTGAAGCTAACCTGAAACTCTTGGTCCTTCTGACTCAACCTTCCACTTCCATGATTCTGGGTTTGGGTCACCTTAGACTATTTGCTTGGGAATATTTTTTGTTTGATTGGTTTTTTATCTTGTGTTTCTCATTTACTAATCAGTGAGTTTATCATCTCAAAATACATTGTTCTCTATGTTTAAATATTTTCTGAGACATTCAGAAACTAAAAGCATTTACATTTTCAAATTGCAAAGCACATTAAATATACATGCATTGATTTATTTAATCCTATTCTTCACAGTCAAGTATATCATCTTCAATGTATATTCTGTACTTTAAGGAACAAGTGTACATTATTTTTATATTGAAAATAGTTTATTCTCTCGTACAATGCATCCCATCAATAATTTTCCCTCCCTACACTTTTTCCACTTCCCCTCATCTTTCTATTCCTCCAGATCTCCTTCCCCTCTGCTTCTTTTTAGAAAATAGCAGATTGCTCACAGATAAACAAAAACAAGAAAACAACAAAACAGGTCAGAAGCCTCTACACAGAGCCTGGACAAGGCAAGCCAATGGGAGGAAAAAAGTATGAGGAGCAGGCAAAATGTCAGAAACATACCTCTTCACATCTTTAGGAACTACACAAAAGCATGAAGCTAACAACCACAGCATATGCACAGAGAATTTCATGCATGTCCCATGCTGACCACCTTAGTTTCTGTGAAACAAATAAAAAACTGGGAACTGTAAAAAAAAAATATTATAAAATTAGTATAGACTTTTATAAGTTTTGGCAGATCAATAATGAAAGGATTTATATAAGTACTATCAACACAGGCAGGTAAAAAAAATAGCAAGACACGATATTCACAACATCAAGAATTTGTCAACTCATATGGAATAAAGTCATGATTTATAGTTATACAAATGTGTGACAAAAAGGGACAACTCAAAATAACTTATTATCTATAAAGTAAGTTATGTGGTGATTCCATCTCTCTTTTAAGACCAGAGAACCAAATTGAACAACCACTCAAGTGGGAACAGTATGTCTTAGTCAGAGTTTCTATTCCTGCACAAACATCATGACCAAGACGAAAGTTGGAGAGGAAAGAGTTTATTCGCTTACAGTTCCAAATTGCTGTTCATCACCAAAGGAAGTCAGGACTTGAACTCAAGCAGGTCAGGAAGCAGGAGCTGATGCAGAGGCCATGGAGGGATGTTTCTTACTGGCTTGCTTCCCCTGGCTTGCTCAGCCTGCTCTCTTATATAAACCAAGAATACCAGCCCAGATATGGTACCACCCACAAGGGGCCCTCCCCACTTGATCACTAATAGAGAAAATGCCACACAGCTGGGTCTCATGGAGGCACTTCCCCAACTGAAGCTCCTTTCTCTGTGATAACTCCAGCCTGTGTCAAGTTGACACACAAAACCAACCAGTACAATTGACCCCTTGTCAACTTGACACACAAACACAACACTATTAAGCCTCAACCCTTACTTTCTTATTCATCCACAAGATCTAAATAACTTTAATAGTCCCACAGTCTTTACATATTAAAAGTTCAATCCCTTTAAAATGTCCAATATCTTTTAAAATTCAAAGTCTTTTAAATATTCAGTCTCTTAACTGTGGGCTCCACTAAAATACTTTCTTAGTTCAAGAGGGAAAAATATCAGAGCACAGTCAAAATCAAAAGCAAAATCAGACTCTAACCGTCCAATATCTGGGATCCAACTCACGATCTTCTAGATTCCTCCAAGGGCTTGGGTCCCTTCTCCAGCTCTGCCCTTTGTAGCACACAGCTTGTCTTCTAGGCTCCAGCTGCCTGTACTCCACTGCTGCTGCTGTTCTCGGTGGTCATCTCATGGCACTGGAATCTCCAAAACAATGCTGTCTTCCACTATAACTAGGCTTCACCAATAGCCTCTCATAGTCTCTTTTCAATGGTGCCAAGCCTCAGCTCCTATGCATGACCCCTTCAGTCCTGGGCCCTCAAGTGCAAATGAGGTTTCACTTTCACCAATGGCCTTCCACGGCCTCTCACAATGTCGAACCTCAACTGCTCTTCAGGACCACTTCATGCCTTTAAAACCAGTACCACCTGGGTGACTCTTACACAGTACCAAGTCCAGCCTCAGCTCAAGGTACAATCTTGGCTATCTCTGGAAAACAGCCTCTGTGTGCTCTTAGAAAACACTTCCCAGAAGATTTCACCTCAATAATGCTGGTCTCTTCTTAATTACTGCTAATTTCTTAGCTTCAGCTAACCAACATCTATAGTCCCAGTAATGTAAAGGTTTTGCTTTAGTACTTCTGGTATCTTGTTAATCACAGCTGATTCTTCAGCCCCAGCTAACCAAAACCACAGAATCTTCACAATCAAAACAGCAACAGCACTGATAAGAGCCTTTAATCTTCCCTCTGAAATTTCACAAGCCAGGCCTCCATTTTCTGCACTGTTCTCAACATTATCTTCCAAGCTCCTACAGAACTTTCCACAGAGCTCTTAACTTCCTAATGACTCCTCTAGCTCAAAGTTCCAAAGTCCTTCCACAGTCTTCCTCAAAACATGGTCAGGTTGTCACAGGAATACCCCACTACACTGGTACCAATTTGTCTTAGTCAGGGTTTCTATTCCTGCACAAACATCATGACCAAGAAGCAAGTTGGGGAGGAAAGAGTCTATTCAGCTTACAGTTCCAAATTGTTGTTTATCACCAAAGGAGGTCAGGACTGGAACTCAAGCAGGTCAGGAAGCAGGAGCTGATGCAGGGGCCATGGAGGGATGTTTCTTACTGGTTTGATTCCCCTGGCTTGCTCAGCCTGCTCTCTTATAGAACCCAAGTATACCAGCCCAGAGACAGTACCACCCACAAAGGGCCCTCCCCACTTGATCACTGATTGAGAAAATGCCCCACAGCTGGATCTCATGGAGGCACTTCCCCAACTGAAGCTCCTTTCTCTGTGATAACTCCAGCCTGTGTCGAGTTGGCACACAAAACTAGCCAGTACACAGTAAGAACAGCTAAGAACAAACAAACAATAAAACAAAAGTAATAAGCTTCATACCACACAGGCATACTCTTAGAATTTAGGAAGCTGAGAAAGGTGAATCAAAATTTCCAGATCAGACTGATCTATAGAATTATGAAGTATCTCAAAAAAAGAAACAAATTCAGTGAAGAAAAGTTTCTCATTTCTACACATATCTAGAAATATTGCAGTTATTTAAGGCATATTTTGTAGGTGGTCAAAATGTTTGATGACTTGCAAATTCAGAAGTTGCAATCTACCAAAAGCTATTTCCATGACAGTAAAAGAAACACTAAATTTGAAAAGTATTGAGTAATTTGAGCTACAAGCTCACCTGGTATCCTCGCAGTGAAAATCATACACTTTCATTTCATGAGAAACATTTCAAAAAGTAGATGAGTTAAAGTTAAATTAAAAGCTAATAAATGGACCTTCAAATATATAGAATGACTCCTGAAAGAGCCTGGCAGTTGGTAAAGTATTCAGTAAGTCAAGTGTAAAATAAAAATATAAATAATAAAAAACATTAGTTTCTAAGAGAAAACTTCTAATTAAAATAGCTGTGACACTAAAACTCTAACTTGAAAAATACTTCATCTGTATTCACAAAGTTATTTGATCATATCTCTAAAAATATAAGACATCTAAAATATTAATTTCTCAAATGTTGTTGTTTGAGGAATGCTGAATATTTGATGCACCTGACAAGTTTTCAGTCTGTATTTTCAGACTAGCGTGAGGAAAAGTAGTTCAGGATATTATGAGGAAGAATGCTTCATATTTTAATTTTCTTTTCTGAAATTCTAAGCCTTCTGACTCATTCTTTGTAATTTAGTGAGGAGGGGTGTCTCATGAATCTGTGAAGTCTAATTCAAGCTCTGAAATTCCAGGGTATAAACATCCATATTAATTAAAATTCAGTCACAACACACTGGCTTAATTGGGACCAAAATGCTCCGGAGAAAATTAAAGTACATTATTTCAAGTCTGAGCATTTGAAGGACTTCTTTGTTTTGCCAAGATTCAGTTATTAACATTTCTCTTGTCCTTTCCTGATTTATTCTCAATAAATCTCCCTTTCTAGGCAGTTTCATAAATGAGTAACTGGAATATCACTTCTACTTCTTCAAAGAACTTACTCATGATGAGTAAAATTGCTATGATTTATGTCCTGTCATGTAGACTATGAACAGAATAAAAAAAAGTAAGAAAGAAAAAGGCCTGAACAGTGTGTCAGAATCATAAGCAGCAGCCAACTGGGCAGCTCACACTTACAGGAAAATGCGGGCAAAAAGGTTTCTGACAGCTTCGCTCTGTCAGCACAACATTCTCATTTAAATATTTAAATATTTTACAATAATCAGTGTTAGCTCCATTGGTGAGCACATCTTTATGTGTAAATTAGCATTAGGAAAAAAATGGAAATCACTTAAATATTTAAGAATGTTCATAAATTTCTAATTTTATTTGAAATTAAGAGTAAAAATATCTGATCACAGGAAATAATGATGGGTATTACTTAATGTTTTTGGACCACTAGACACTAATAAAAATATGACAAATTGTATCACCTAGTCAAATGCAGTAGGAGCTTTTCTTCAGTCATGTAATAGTTTGATGTAGCTTCCAAGTCAATGGAAGTTTTTCTTCATGTAGTGCATCAGATGACACATTCATTTATAACGCCTGACTCTCAGGTCACATGCCCTTTTAATTATTCAACAACAGTCAAATGTTGCACTTCAAATAATCAGCAAAAAACTATTGAGAGTTTAAGGCAAAGTCTCAGAAAAGACTCGCCTAAAGAGAACAATATAATAAATTAGGAGACGTTTCAGGAGAAAGAATAATAATCCTGCTTTCACAATGAAAAGGTTTTGCTGGCAAGCAGCTAATTTCAAAAGGGGAAAAATACTACTTAGTTCCCTCAATATGAAAATTTAGGCCTTATATAGTGGCTATTCCTGGTTGTCAATTGAGTATATCTAGAACGAACTACAATCCAGAATTTGAAGGCTCACCTGTGATCCTTATCTGGAGACTGGGAAATATAAGTTTCTGACCTGGATCTTGGCATGGAGTTCTTGAGGATATGAATCCCAGAAGATTAAGACAGGGAGATTTCTGAATTCAAGGTCATCTGGGACTGGGACAAAGCAAATCCCAGATCCAGGTGTGGTGGCACACACCTATAATCTGGGCCACACCTTCAACTGGAGACCTTCATAAGGACATTGGAAGAAGAAGATTGACTCTCTTCTTCGCCTGCTTGCCTTGTGGGACTGAATAACTACTAGATCTTTGGACTTCCATTCACAGCTGAGCTGACCATTGTTGGTGAGTCATCAATAAATTACCTTACTATGTAGAGACTACACGTAAGTTCTGACTCCAGAGAACCCTAATACACCTGATTACAGAAACAAGCTTTCATAAACACAGGTAGTTCAGAAAGGGAAATTCTTAAGCTTAGATTTGAAATAGCAACACATCTTCCATTTTTCTCTAACTAGAAAGCTGTCAAATGATTTTCTTTTCAATGCGAGAGAGGATGGGAGACACAAAATAGCTGTGCTGAAGATGAGAAGAGTGTATCAGGAAGAATTGTGCAGTACATGCTGTGGTTAGTTGTGAGGAATGAAAAGCTGCACTTATTTAATACCTTTTGAAAAATTTAAGGGTCTTAAGCCCATCTACAATGAAATATAGTTTAAAGATCATACATAGTATAAATATTGTATACCCTAGATGACAGTAAAGTGATTTCAAAGGAGAACACCTAAAATATAACACCACACAGTGGGATTCTCTGTACTCAGAAGTGATATTGATTGGACTTAATACACTGGGCCAAGCCAAGTGCTTCTGTAGATTTAAATATAACTAACTCATACTTACCGATGTGCTGTTATCTAATATTATCACTTCAGTATTCTTTCTGAAATATATATAAATATGATATACTCACAGAGTACATGCTGTACCTTCCAACATTCAAAAATGCAATCATGTTCATTTGCTTACTAATATTACAGCTTATTAATTATGTGACTCTGGATTAAATTTCTTAATCCTTTTTAGATTCAATCTTGTCCTTAAAAGGGCAATCTTAGTACTTTGAAGATTTTGAAGATTACTTGAGATAATACACAATAATCTTCTGATATACATAATAGTAATCTAAATAGCAGCTCATATTTTAAGTAATAATGATGTCTGCAATTGTCATCTGTCTGCTGCACTGATGCCCTGCCTCCTCAAGTTCTTACTAGAAATTTCCATCATTATTTCTCTTCTTACACACACGTAGAGTCATAGCTTTCAATTCACTCAAGAAAAGATGAATTGATCATTCAAGAAAATCTAGAATTTGCCAGCTTTTTCACTATTATGTCAGTACTAGAGCTTCAGTGCTTCTTATGCACAACATTGGAAGAGAATGGTGCTGTCAATGTCCTCACCCTGGTATTATCACAGGTGAATTTCTTCTTTTATTTTATTTTCTAAGTTTTTTTATTTACATTTCAAATCATTTCCCCTTTCCCATTTCCTCCCTCCCCAAAAGTCCCATAAGCCCCCTTCCCTCCCTCTTTTCCCCATTCAACCCCCTCTTGCTTCTCTGTCCTGGCATTCCCCTGCATCCACTCTTTCCAGGACCAAGGGTCTCTTCTTCCATCTTCTTGGAAATCAATTGATATGCAAATTGTTTCTAGGGTATTCCGAGATTCTGGGTTAACATCCCCTTATCAGTGACTATATACCATGTGTGTTCTTTTGTGATTGGGTTACCTCACTAAGGATGATATTTTCAGGTTCTGACCATTTGCCTAGGAAATTCGTGAATTCATTGTTTTTAATTGCAGAGTAGCATTCCATTGTGTAGATATACCACATCTTCTGAATCCATTCCTCCGTTGAGGGACATCTGGGTTCTTTCCAGCTTCTGGCTATTATAAATAAGGCTGCTATGAACATAGTGGAGCATGTGTCCTTATTACATGCAGGGAAAGCCTCTGGGTATATGCCCAGGAGTGGTATAGCTGGATCCTCCGGGAGTGTCATGCCCAGTTTTCTGAGGAACCGCCAGACTGCTTTCCAGAGTGGTTGTACCAGCTTGCAATTCCACCAGCAGTGGAGGAGTGTTCCTCTTTCTCCACATCCTCGCCAACAACTGTTGTCTCCTGTGTTTTTGATCTTAGCCATTCTGACTGGTGTGAGATGGAATCTCAGGGTTGTTTTGATTTGCATTTCCCTAATGACTAAGGATGATGAACATCTCTTTAGGTGCTTCTCAGCCATTAGATATTCTTCAGGTGAGAACTCTTTGTTTAGCTCTGTACCCCATTTTTTAATAGGGTTACTTGACTCTCTGGAGTCTAACTTCTTGAGTTCTTTGTATATATTTAAGATACCCGATTGAAGGAGTCTTCAATGGAAACCCATAATTTAAGAAAATTCCTAACCTTTTACTTTCAGGACCCTTCACAGTTTCATCCTATGAATTCTTTCAATGTTTTCCCACTTTTTACCCTGAACCACATATAATCCCAAATTCTGGCACCAGCTTCATTCAGATAAAAATCTCCTATCCCCTTCAGATTATGGATCTGATCCTTCTGCGTCATGTGCTTCCATGTGTTTCCTTATTTCTCAATTTGGTCATTGCATTTATTTATACAAGTTTTCCCATTAAACCATAGCTAAAATATTAATATAACAACTAACCTTTAGAAGATGCCAAAACAAATATGAGTCAGCAAAATATGTGCCACAAATTAAGGGGACCCTTCAAGCGAGGGGTACAAATGTGCTCATCAATTCTAAATGCTGCCTTCAGTTTTACAAAGAAGCCAGAATGTTGGTAATAATTCATGATTCTCCAGATAGTCAATTCACATCTTTCTTTGTTATTATTTCTGTACCTATATGGGACGATGTAATAGATTTAGCTATGGACTTTGCAAAGCAGTGTTAAAAATAAATCTTCCTCAGATCATGCATCAACAAGTCCAAGTTAACAAGTCAAAACAATCTCACCAACATTGTTTCTTCTACTGAATTGTGGGATAGTATGCCATTACTCCCAGACATGCATATGTAATAACTTTACTTAAAACCTGAGTGCTTAAATTATATTATGCCACATATCTAATCAGTGCTAAACACTTGAAAATTGAAGTATCTCCATTGAACAGGATATATTTTTATCTATCCAATGGTGTATTTCAGTTATCACACTATTTACAATGAAGACCAAATGTGAATCTATAGGCATGTATTCTCTGTTTCTCTGTTCTGTGTCTTTCTGTGTCTAGATGTCCCTGTCTCTGTGTCTGTCTCTCTCTTCTTTCCTCTCTTTCTTTCTGCCCTTCCATTCCCCCACTCTCTCTGTCTCTCTCTCATACACACAAACACACACCACCAACAACAATAACAATTCCACAAAATTGAAAAAAAATAAAATCTGTCTCATATTGTTATCCTAACACCCCTTCATGATTAATGTCTTGGAAAGATCAGGAATTCAAAGCCCATACCTAAACATAGTGAAACCAATATGCAGCAAACCAGTACCCAACTTCAAATGGAGAAAATTTTGAAGCAATACCACTAAAATCAGGAACTGGACTAGGCTGTCCAGTCTCTCCCTACCTATTCAATATAGTACTCAAAGTCTTAGCCATAACAATTAGACATCAAAAGGAGTGTAAAGGGATACAAATTGGAAAGAAAGAAATCAAAATATTATTATTTGCAGAAGATATGATAGTATACTTAAATGAACACAAAAATTCCACCAGAGAACTACTGAACTTGATAAACAACTTCAGCAAAGTGGCTGGATATAAAATTAACTAAAACAAAACAATGACCTTCTTCTACTCAAAGGATAAACAGCCTGAGAAAGAAATCCAGGAGGTAACACCGTTCACAATAGTCACAAATAATATAAAATACCTTGGAGTAACTCTAACTAAGCAAGTGAAGGATCTGTATGATATGAACTTCAACTCTCTGAAGAAAAAAATCAAAGAAGATCTCAGAAGATGGAAAGATCTCCCATGCTCATTGATTGGCAGGATTAATATAGTAAAAATGGCCATCTTGTCAAAAGCAATCTACAGATTCACTGCAATCCCCATCAAAATTCCATCTCAGTTCTTCACTAGAACTGAGTTAGAATTAGAAAGAGCAATTTGCAAATTAATCTAGAATAACAGAAAAACAGAAAACAAGATAGTGAAAATTATTCTAAACAATAAAAGAACTTCTGGCAGAATCATCATCCCTGACCTCAAGCTGTACTGGAGAGCAACAGTGATAAAAAACTGTATGTTATTGGTACAGTAGCAGGCAGATAGATCAATGGAATATAATTGAAGACCCGGATATGAACCCACACACCTATGGGCACCTGATCTTTAATAAAGGAACTAAAACCATCCTGTAGAAAAAAGACAGCATTTTTAACAAATGATGCTGGTTCAACTGGCGGTTAGCATGCAGAAGAATGCAAGTCAATTCATTCTTATCTCCCTCTACAAAGCTCAAGTCCAAGTCAATCAAGGGCCTCCACATGAAACCAGTTACACTGAGACTAATAGAAAAGAAAGTGGGCAAGAACCTTGAACACATGGGTACAGGGGACAATTTCCTGAACAAAACACCGATAGTTTATGCTCTAAGATCAAGAATTGACAAATGGGATCTCACTAAATTGCAAAGCTTCTGTAAGGCAGAGGACACTGTCAATAGGACAAAAAGGCAACCAACAGATTGGGAAAGATCTTTACCAACCTTACATCCAACAGAGGGCTAACATCCAATATAAACAAAGAACTCAAGAGGGTAGACTTCAGAGAACCAAATAACCCTATTAAAAATGAGGTACAGAGCTAAACAAAGAATTCTCAACTGAGTAATACCAAATGACTAAGAGGGACGTAAAGAAATGTTCAACATCCTTAGTCATCAGGGAAAGGCAAATCAAAGCAACCCTTAGATTCTACCTCACACCAGTCAGAATGGCTAAGATCAAAAACTCATGTGACAGCAGATGCTGGTGAGGATGTGGAGAAAGAGGAACACTCCATTATTGGTGAGATTCCAAGCTTGTACAACCACCTGGAAGCCAGTTTGGCAGTTCCTCAGAAAATTGGACATAGTACTACCTAGGACTCAGCTATACCACTCCTGGGCATATTATCAGAAGATGATCCAACATGTAATAAGGACACATTCTCCACTCTGTGTATAGCAGCCTTATTTATAACAGCTAGAAGCTGGAAAGAACCCAGATGTCCCTCAAAAGAGGAATGGATACAGAAAATATGGTGCATTTGCACAATGGAGCACTACTCAGCTATTAAAAACAATGAATTCATGAAATTCTTAGGCAAATGGATGGAACTAGAAAATATCATCCTGAGTGAGGTAACCTAGTCACAAAAGAACACTCATGGTATTCACTCACTGATAAGTGGATTTTAGCTCAGAAGCTCAGAATACCCAAGATACAATTCACAGACCACATGAAGTTCTAGAAGAAGGAAGACCAAAGTATGGATACTTTGGTCCTTCTTAGAAGAGGGAACAAAATACCCATGGGAGGAGATACAGAGACAAAGTGTGGAGCAGAGACTAAAATAAAGTCCACCCAGAGACTGCCCCACATGGGGATCCATCCCACATGCAGTTACCAAACTCAGATACTATTGTAGATGACAAAAAGCGCTTGCTGACAGGATCCTGTTGTAGCTGTCTCCTGAGAGGCTCTGAAATGTCTCACAAATAAAGAGGTAGATGCTCATAGCCAATCATTTGACTGAGGACAGGGTCCCCAATGTAGGCGTTAAAGAAAGTACAGAAGGAGTTTTCAGCCCCATAGGAGGAACAACAATATGAACTAACCTGTATCCCCAGAGCTCCCAAGAACTAAACCACCATTGAAAGAGTACACATGGAGGAACCCATGGCTCCAGCCACGTATGTAGCAGAGGATTGGCTTCTCGGACATCAATGGGAAGAGAGGCCCTTGGTCCTGTGAAGGCTTGATGCCCTAGTGTAGGGAAATGCCAGGACAAGGAAGGAGGAGTGGGTGGGTTGGTGAGCTGCAGAAGGGGGCAATGGGATAGGAGGTTTTGGGAGGGGAAACCAGGAAAGGGGATAACATTTGAAATTTAAATAAAGAAAATATGTAATAAAAAAAAAAGAAATCAGAGAACAAAAAGGAAGAATGATGCCACTCAATAACAGTTAGATTTTCAATAAAACACAAAAAGGTTATGCTAAGTTCAGCACCACTCTTCTGAATGTGAATAAAATAAATCGTTTGAAACATTATGTTTATGAAATAATCATGTCAATATTCTCTTTGTGGACTCCAAACATATAAGCATGGCCTATGCCAAGGGAAATCTGCAATTAATAGATTTATTTGAGGTTAGTTTTTCAATCTTTTTCCTTTTAGCCATCACTAGAGTGATTTTTTTTAATATTAGGCTAAACAAATCAAAATTCAAGATTTATCTTCATTGGTCTTGATTATATACACAGCATATCAAATTATGGTGTCATTTTACAGCAGCCAGACCTTTCCTTCCTTTGTATCATTACCTTCTATTCTTTCTCCCTTGGTGTCCTTCACCTCACCCCTTAATCACATCCTAATTTCTGATCTATTATTCTGCCATTTGGGAAATGATATGAATTCTGCAGATAAATATTTGAACCCAGAAACATTATACATGAGGTAACCCAGACCCAATATAGAAGGTGCTGCGTGCTTTCTCTAATTTATGGGTGTTAGCTTTGAATTTTTAATCGCATGGGTATTGTGTCATTGCTACTAAGTACAATTTTTCCTCTTTCCTGGTTTACATGGTACTTAGAGTCCTAGATAGAAAAGTAGGACAAGTGAAGGAGATAATGAGGATCCAAATAAAGAAGGAAGAATCCAAAAAATCTGTATTTGGCTGTTGTTCCTCCATAAGAGAGGCTCTACTTGAATTCAAGCCTTTGTTTGTAAATTTTTATGGTTTTTTGGTGCTGTTGTCATGTAACCATTGTGTCTGAATAGGACTTCTTTTATACCCAGGCTGATCCAGAACCTACAATCCACTTGCTCCAGCCTTCTGTTCTAGGATCATCTAATAGTACAGATGAATTTTAACTGTCACATACATTTATTCATGTGCCACTTCTACATGGAAATAATGACTTTTCTTGTTCATAAGCATTTTAGTACGTGCTCACTATCTTGTATTATAGCAGTATAACCAGCAATATATATCTCATCTTGTGTAAACCCAATCACTTTTTCATCTTACTAAGTTATATATTTTCATGCTCCATTTTATGTATTTATATTTATGTTTCAACATCATATATTTGGATGAGGTAAGAAACTGAGTGATTTCTTTTATGCATTTAAGTGTTTCCTCTTATGATGATAAAGTAATGTACTGTTCATCAAAAATTTATATGTAGGGAGGTCAGCTTCACTTCTGCCTCTGATCCAGTAATGTGTTCATTTCCATAAATTTGTGATCTTCAATAAGATGACCTTTTCTCTTTTGTTATCAGTCTGTCCCTTCCTGGTCTTTCTTCCAGATGTATTTTCATAACATGGTTTCTTCCTTCCTTCCTTCCTTCCTTCCTTCCTTCCTTCCTTCCTCCCTTCCCTCCTTCCTTCCCTCCCTCCCTTCTTTCTTCCTTCCTTTCTTTCTTTCTTTCTTTCTTTCTTTCTTTCTTTCTTTCTTTCTTTCTTTCTTTCTTTCTTTCTTTCTTTCTTTCTTCCCTTCTTCCTTCCTTTCTGTCTTTCTTTCTCTTTACTAAATCTGATACTTTTTCAACATTCCTTATATAGAAATACACACACTTCTGCTTTTTTTACATACATCTACTTTAATACATACTTCTCCTAATGTCATGCTTTCTAAATGGACTCCACATCTGTATCTGCTACTTCTCAGTGTTTATTTTACCAGAAAGATACACATTTATTATCATCAAATGTTATCATAATCTTTTTTATTAATCTTTATTAATACTACTGAAATATGTGTAAATTACTTAGAATCTAAAGTTATCAATAATCACATGCAGAGCAAGATCTATAAATCCAATAAATGGAAAACATTTTAGAGTCAAAGATGTTAAAATATAATTCCTGGCCAATTGTTTTTATGAAATCTACATATAATTCAATAAGTATATCTGCATATATATAATTTAGAATTTTAATATAGAAAACAAATTGCATTATTAAATCAAGGGAGCATAAGAAGAATAATGTTCTTCCTGAGAATTAAGGCAGTATGTTAAATCATCAGGGCTTTCATGAAAGTAAGTGTTTCTGCTGAAATTTATTAAGAAACTGTATATTTACACAACGATCAAAATATTCATTGTAATGATACACATATTTTTTTCAATATTAAAGGAAGAATCTTTTGTCTCTTAAAAGTATTAAATAATTGGCTGAAGAGATTGCTTAGTGGTAAAGAATACTGGCTACTGGTCCAGAGGATGGAGGGTCTCAGCCTCTTTTTGCAGCTCACAACTCTCTGTCACACCAGTCCCGGGAGATCTAATTTTTTAGATTAACTAGGTCTGGCTGTATACCATGTGCACATATATACCATGTGCACATATATACTCATGGCCTCCATGAGTATATATGTGCACATGGTATACAGTCAGACCTAGTTAATCAGAGTGGATCAAAACATCCAGAGTCTCTCATCCTGTGGCTAAAATTTCTTACACAGTTAAACACAATAAAATGGGGGGAAGGGGGAAGTTTGCACATGACACTCACATAACAAAGCTTCAGAGATGGTTACATTGAAGATTTCTGGCAAAATAGACTGCTAAAGCAAAGAACTTGAGACCTTTATTATAAGAATAAGTTGTATTGCCTGGAAAACAGTGCTCAGCGAAAAGGCCCTGAAAAAGGATTTGTAATAACCATAAGGATGAATTCTATTGAGGGAGGATGCGAAGTACATGAACCTCTTTTATAAGGAGGAGTTCTATCCACTGGGAGATGAAGCCCAGGATTTGGGTGACATTCTGGGGGGACATTCAAGGGGAGACTGACTCTAAGAGGATGGCGAAAGATGACCAGCTTGTTTGATCACTTTCAGCCCAGCATTCCAGGTGACCAGTTTTCATTTTTCCTTCCTTTGCAGAAAGCAGAACTGTGTGTTTTTTTTTTATTTTATTTTATTTTCTAAGGGTTTTTTTTATTTACATTCAAAATCATTTCCCCTTTCCCGTTTCCTCCCTCCCCGAAAGTCCCATAAGCCCCCTTCCCTCCCTCTTTTCCCCATTCAACCCCCTCTCACTTCTCTGTCCTGGCATTCCCCTACATCCAGTCTTTCCAGGACCAGGGGTCTCTCCTTCCATTTTCTTGGAAATCTATTGATATGCAAATTGTGTCTAGGGTATTCCGAGATTCTGGGTTAATATCCCCTTATCAGTGACTGCATACGATGTGTGTTCTTTTGTGATTGGGTTACCTCACTAAAGATGATATTTTCCAGTTCTGACCATTTGCCTAGGAATTTCCTGAATTCATTGTTTTTAATTGCAGAGTAGTATTCCATTGTGTAAATATACCACATCTTCTGAATCCATTCCTCTGTTGAGGGACATCTGGGTTCTTTCCAGCTTCTGGCTATTATTATAAATAAGACTGCTATGAACATAGTGGAGCATGTGTCCTTATTGCATGCAGGTAAAGTCTCTGGGTATATGCCCAGGAGTGGTATAGCCGGATCCTCTGGGAGTGTCATGCCCAGTTTTCTGAGGAACCGCCAGACTGCTTTCCAGAGTGGTTGTACCAGCTTGCAATTCCACCAGCAGTGGAGGAGTGTTCCTCTTTCTCCACATCCTCGCCAACAACTGCTGTGTGTTTAACAAGCCTGGTTCCCTCAATGCTTTCTTTAAGTTATGCCTCCTAGAGGAAGCTGCTAAACATGACTGTTGTCTAGAAATAACTGTGTTTCCCTCATACCTCAGAGCCTTTAGGGAACACAGCTTTACAGTCTGCTAAATACGAGTTTCCTACCAAAAGACTCATCAAGGTCTATTCACATAACACTGACCACACCTGTGTCAAAGTAAGCAAAAAGGAAAACTATAAAACTAATCATTGAAGTTCTTCTCTTCTATATTTCACTAAATGTAAGAAATTTAATTTACCAGGTTGCGAAGGTGTTTCTCACTTCATAAAAGGAGAATGTAGGTAATCTTTTTAATAGTGATTTGCAAGTTTTCATTTTATTTTACCAGATTTTATTTAGCAGCATCACAAAACCAGAGGCCTTGATGGTGAACCTGTATTGGTTTAAGAGGTGATGAGCATATGACTAAGTTGTAAAAAGAAAAAGGACTTTTCCACTTAGCAAAGACAGGAAAAAAAAATCAAAGATGAAATCATAATGCACAGTAATGAGACTGGGCAGCTGGCCAATACTTGTGTACATTGAATGACTTCTACTTCAATGATCCATTTGTTCTATGAAAAAAAAATACAATTTAAAAATGTTATCTAAGCAATGAAAAAGATTCAACAATAGGAATGAAATCAGTTTTCTAAAATTATATTCATTAAAATTTTAGTCCTAAGAGATGGCCTTTTGAGTTATCGACACAAAACAAAACAATTATGTAGGCAGTCCCGTGTACAAAGTAATAAAATCGGACTCTCTTACTTATTGTCACATAGAAATAGAAATGTAAGCAACTGTTCAGGAAGCAAACTGTAGTCACAACTGGTACAGTCAGGAAAAAGTATAGAGCACCTGCCCAAAGTACAGGAATAAGTTAATATAACTGGCGATCATAGGAAACACAGTTTCTCATTCCCTTCATAACACTACTCCGAGTACAAACAGTGGAGAGCAGAGATAGATGTCTTCTCTGTGTAGAAAGACAAGTAAAGCAACCCAGCCTCAGCATTGACAGCAGTAGCAGTCTCTCCTTGGTGAGCCAATGGCACAAGATGGACTCCATGGACCAGTTTCAGAGACAGAAGTCAGCCTTGACCTATCCAGCCTTGCTGTTAATTTCAGTTTTGAACTTTAGTGACTTTAAGATAATGTGAACAGTCACTTCATGCAGTATAAAAAATACTTTAATTTTTTTTTTATTTTGTTCTGTGCTGAGCTAATAATATACAGCCACATCATCTCCCACAATAGAGCAGCAACCCAGCTTGTCACAAAATGGTGAGATTGAGCATAAGACAGCCAATTGTAAGCTGTATGGTCAGGTTACAATATTCCAAGGTTAAGCATAAACCATTATCTTTTTACTGAGCATATTTTCTATTTATATTTTCTATTTCCATAATCCTACTATAACATATACATCTATCTACACGCTATACATGTGTAATATTGTTTAAGATTTTTATGGAAATCTTGCAACAAAAATGATAGCTTTAAGATGATGTTTCTATAGTGATAGTGTGCCCCTGTAGGAAATTTAAAAACTGATAACCTTGTAGTGGTAAAATTTTAGCATATTCTTTTTCTATAAAATGTAATTCTGAAGGAGAAACTTGGCAGCAATTGGATGACATTTAGTTCAAGGTCATCATCCTGTAAATGCTATGTACATTGTTTCAATTATAAAGACAGAACTTGTTTTTTTTAATGTATTTTTTGATTTAAAGAAACCGAAAGAATACTCAGTCTCATTCAGAACTTGAGCATGAGGCAACATATGACCCATGATACCATAAATGTAAGACTAAATTATGGTAACTAACTGGTTTTATATTAAACTGGAAGTGCAGTGAGTTGAAGAAAATGCACATCTAGAATTATTACATCATCAAAACCCTATAATTGAGAGGTCATGGGTCTAAGAAGGAAGCATACTACAGTGATTCCCTCAATGAACATGTTTTGAAGCTGCTTTCTGATATTTTTTATATCCATAACCTAGTGTCACTACCAGCTGAGTATAAAGAAATTCCTTTTATGTAGGAGATGATGGCTATTGCACAGGCTGTCTCTGATAATAGGATGAGAATAAGTGACTGCTGAACTCTCAGCCCTCCCTGCAAGGCCTAGTGAACTTCTTAGATCAGATGAAAAACTGACTGTAAGAATTAGAAGAAGGTACAGCAACCCAGATACAGTGCAATCATTTGATCACAAACATAGCAGAATGAACACCTGCTCAAGACTGGTTTCTTCTACTCCCCATCATAGGTACAGAAGGAGTCCATGAATCCCCCCACTATCCAGATGTTAAGAAAGGTTTGCTTTGAGAAGGGTGTCATTTTCATTTTTATAGTTTTTCTTTTATTGAAAATAGATTTTATTCATATCATATATGGTGATTACGGTTTTCCATCCACCACTTCTTTGGAGTTTATCCCCACTGCCTATTTATTTAAGTCCAAACCCCTTAAAAATAAACAGGCATTTAAATAATAATAATAAAATAAGGTAAAACAAACTAATCAGTGTAGGACAAAGCAAACAAACAAACCTACAAGAAAAGGAGAAAAAGGAAAAGCACAAGACACACGTATAGAAACAGACACAGCTTCACATACACATGAGTCCCATAAAAGCACAAAACCAGAAGGCATAATATATACACAAAGGACCTTTGTGTACTGGTAAAACAATTTTAGACTAAGAATCTACAACGGTGAGATTGATTCTATCTCATATTAACCATGTGCTATTGGGTATGTCCTGTCTTTAAGAGTAAATTGAATATTCAGTTGGAAAAAATAATTTTTCATTCACAAGTACTTATCAATTGTAGAAATCTTCTGGGTTAGGGATGGGGGCTTGTGTTCATCTTTTGATTTCAGCACCAGGAACCTCAACTGGAATGTTTCCCATGCAGGCCCTTTGCATGCTGCGACAGTCTCTGTGAGTTCATATGTGCATCCAGGTTAATATGTTTTAGAAGACCTTCATTTATTGGTGTCCTTGAGCCCCTCTGGTTCTTACACTCTTTCTATATTCTTATCCACAAGGTTCTCTGACCTCAAGGGGAGCAAATTTAGGGAAATATTCTATTTACAACTGGATATTCAAAGGTCTTTTGTTGGGTGTTCATTTTTTGGCTGTTTTTCCTTTTAAATGTAATTGTTTTCCTGCAATGCAAGAGAGCTTCTCTGATGATTTCTGAGCAAGCCAGTGACCTATGCATATAGCAGAATATAATTAGCAGTCATTTATTTGTGATATTCCTTTAACATAACCATAGTGCTTGGTTTTGCTATAGGTCCCTTGGCTTATCTAGTCTCATGTTCCAAGCCACTTTATTAGTGTTGGGGATCCATCTCATGGAGTGGGTCTTAACTCTATGCAGATAGTGTTGGTTACTCCCACAAGTTTTGTGCCACCATTGCACTAGAATATCTTGAAGACATGTTGCCCTATTATTATTATTGCTGGATTGGTATTTACGTTTCTCATTTAGAAGCATAAAGAATGCCTATCAGTACCATGAACACTAGTCAGTGGGAATAAAGGCTTTAGGGAGGCACCAGTTAAACTTATTTATATTCAATGAGTTGTATAGGTGCTGACTCCAGCAATAATCCTTTCCATCAGTTTGTCAAGAGTAAACAATAGCCTTAAAAAAATAGAGTTGTTTGGAGGTTTCCATAGGTTCCCTTTGGCTAAAACTTAGATTATATGTAACCCATTCCCAGTACTGAAAGCTTCCTTGGATGAGGTGAGATGTTCAACATTGTCTGCATTTCCCAGATTAATCCATGATTTTATTCAGATCTCCTTCATAAATCTATATATTTTGTGAAGCTTCAAAAATGTTAGTTTTTCCATATTGCCCCTCAAATGGATTTTGGTTTTAGCTGATCCTCCTTATATTTCCTCTCAGGTGCCTCTTCCATCCCCTCCCCTATCTGGTCTCCTAGTTGAAGGGCTACTTTCCCTGCCCTCATCCATCCATAGCTATCTATTATATTTTCCCTTCATAGGGAGATCCATCCCTACCCCAATACCTTCATGCTATACCTATCTTCTGTGCTTATATGGATTGTAGCTTGCTTCTCATTGACAACAGTTAGCATCTGCATATAAGAGAACACATACTTTATTTGCATTTAGAACACATATCTTATTTGCATTTCTGGGTTTGGATTACCTAAGAATGGTTTTTCTACCCCTACCTATTATCCTGCAAATTTCATGATGTCATTGTTAGGATTAAGCATCAAAAAGAACCTTGACAAATCTGGATGAAATTATGTATCCTGCATAGCTCACACCATGTATGCAACAGAACTAACAAAAGAGGTTTATTGTGGAAAAGGGGAGCAAAAGGCTGTCTCAGAGGGGAAGAGAGAGAGAGAGAGAGAGAGAGAGAGAGAGAGAGAGAGAGAGAGAGAGAGAGAGAGAGAGGCAGACAGAGAGACAGACAGACAGATAGACAGGCAGGCAGACAGGCAGACAGACAGACAGGAAGACAGAACAAGACAGCTGTGACGTGCAGAGGGGCATTTAAAGGGTGTCTGTGTCAAATAAGAAAAGACAACTTATACATTACCTGGTACCAGTGTGGAATGAAGTAACTGCTTGCTGGTGCTGAGTCACTGAAAGGCAAGTTTACCAGGTGCCTGGTTTACAATAGTCATATTTTTAAAAATAGCTGAGTAATAGCATACTTTTCTTGTTAGACATAAAGGTTGTTTCCAGTTTCAGACAATTATGAGCAAAGCAACAAAAAACATGTTTGAACAAGTGTCTTTTTAGTAGGATGAAGTGTGTTTTGGGTATATGCCTAAGTGGTATAATAAATCTTGAGATAAATCAATTCCCAATTTCCAGAAGAACTGTCACATTAATTCAAGGCAGATGTACAGGTTTGCATCCACACCAGCAATGGATGAGTGTTCTGAGAGAGATGCTATGTTATGTAGTACTTTGGGAGATAGTTAGGATGAATAAGTTTAAACAGAAAAGTGAGATGGATAGTAGAGGGCAGTGGGGTGGTGAATATAATCAAGATAAAATGTGTAATATTAACAGAAATTTTAAAACAAGATGGATAAACAAAGCAGAGCCAACTTGCATTCTGCACAAAAGAACACCAAACATAAAATACCTGACTTTTCCACACAAACAATGGATGCTAAAAGACAATATGTAATTTATTCAACAGGATGCAAAAGAAAAAGCCAACATCAAGTAAGACTCTTAGATACATTAAAATATGCAATACAAATATGAAGGTTAAATAAAAATATTCAGAGATAATTGGTGAGACAGAAACTGATAGTACTTCACTTACTAGACAATTCGGTGCTGAAGCTTGTATATATAAGTATCCTCAAGTTCAACTTCATGACATCAAGTATTTTCCCAATTTTACAAATGACTAAGTTAAATAATGTATGTAGCATTTTATATAATAATTTATAAGAAATGTTTCAATGGAAATATTATGATGTAAACTGTCAATTGATTCTTTTAAATGAATATATCATACAAGAATTTTATTTTCAATTTTCATGTACATATATTTTATATGTCTGGAATCATTTTATAAATTTGAACTTAAAATTATACTGAAAAGTACTGAATTATGTTGGTCGAATCTGTTGATTTTTAATATCTGTGTTGCTACAAATATTTGTTCTCTTATATAAGAAGTCCAACTTGAGAAATAACCATGTTTTAATTTACTAATAGAAGTTGTGTCTGGCAAGCCATTTTGCTATTCTTGTGTTCAGATTGCCTGACTAAAATAAAAAAGAGATTTATAAATAATCATAAATATCATGTGCAATATAAAATCTAAATTTTCTCTGGAGGGCAATATTTTACCAGGCATCTTATCTCATTCTTTGGATTTTCTGGGATTATTTACTTTATTCTCCGACTTTTCTTTCTCTAATTGTTTATTTTTCCTCACTGATTTCAGAAGACATTTGCCCTTTCAATTTGAAAAGAAAATCACAATCCTGAAGGAAGCACAAATTATTATAGTGTCTAGTGACTTAAATTTAGCAAAACAAAGAATCCAAATAAAGTCATGATCAGTGAATTTCTTAGGTTTTATTACCAGACTTCGCCTTCTAAAAATACACATCTCTCTCCTTTTTCTTATCATAGAAACTGTAAAAACCTCCAGTCTGCTTGCCTTCTAAATCAAAACATTTCTAAGCATTTGATTGTGAAGCCTTGATGACCAGCCAGCCTTCAGTGCTTTATGAAGCAGTATGAAAGTTTGGATGAAGCAAGTCTCCCTGGTGCCTGAAATGAGGAGATAACACATGTGTGGAATATTTGGCCTTCTGGCATATGGGAGAGGTTGATCCAGAGTAAATAAATGAAAGTAAAAGCAACCCTCCCTCCGTGGGTTTTTCAAAGCATTGTTTTCCTTACTTTTGATAATTATAACAAAGACAAGGGAATTTTCATGTGTTAACACCTGTGCACTTTTTCTGTCTCCACTGAGAAGGAAGGAAGATAGATTGGGAATGTGCTCACAGGCAAACTATGCCCTCAGCTTGGGACAGCGTATGATCAAAACTGTCTCTAGTATTGTGCTGTTTACTTATGATCTATTATGGCACTTTTCACTAGAACTATGTATATGCAATTGCTTGACATCTTTATAAAAGAGGCAGTTTGCTTTAGAGTAAAGCTAATAATCAAATAATAATTTCAAAATCACTAAGACACTAAAAGGAATGATGCTTCTGGGAAATTATTTGGGATAAGGAAATCAACTGCAACACCAGAAGGCTGACTTCCTAATGTCAGTACTATTCTGAAATCACAACTTTAAATGTTCCAACTGATAAAATAATGCTTTTAAAGTTAAATAACTTCTTCCAGGGCCTTATAATATTAAATATGGTAATTATATATTTGCAGTAATTTTTAAAA
Source organism: Tokudaia tokunoshimensis (assembly GCA_036184795.1). Lineage (NCBI taxonomy): Eukaryota > Metazoa > Chordata > Mammalia > Rodentia > Muridae > Tokudaia > Tokudaia tokunoshimensis. The sequence continues at coordinate 18,364,778 of BTHU01000011.1, forward strand.
GTTTAATACGTGATACTATCCTGACAATATTTAATTGTCATACTTAATAGTTAGTTGCCCTTCAAAAAGTAACTTATACAAGCCTGTATGGTAGATAAGAGGAGTACAAAGACTTTTGAAATACAAGTCAAATTAGAAAATCTTGTGTGTGTGTGTGTGTGTGTGTGTGTGTGTGTTTCATCTAAAAATTCTTAAGTATTTTAGAAGCTACTGAAATTATTCTTGGTATGACCAAGTTCAATGTACTTGATACAATATAAAAATTTTCAGTTAATGAGAATATATTTCGATATATGAGTCCACTTATTTTCAGTTTCTATTATAGAATTTTAGTAAATGAATTATGTTAAATTTTAAGTGACTCCTGAATGACTACACTGTAGACGCTAAAATTGTCCTTTACTAGAAAGCTGAAATGTCTGACTAATCCACTGTACCATATTTTACACAGAAGTGACACGCAAATCACACCATTGTTGAGTATAATTTGATTTCTATGTAATATTTAACATAAGTATCTTTAGAGTACAATATTCTACTTCATTTGACTTTTTAAAGCTTCTTATTGATTGGTTATACCCTCTTAACACATTCTTAATTCCCATGTTGGTTGAAGATGAAAAACTTGTTTTTCTTGTACATAAAAGAAATGGTAATATGAAAAGCTACTTTGTGTTTCTTAGATTGCTAAAAGTCTTAGCTTGCAATTTCATTTATGATCCATTAACCATTATTTTTATGACTATGTTGCAACTCAACTCAAGGTTTCTATTTTATGTATGCACTGTAAACATGCCTTGATGATTAATATTGTTTAATCTTACAAATATAGTATTTGATATGCATAGCTCAGCTCTTGTCAGTTAGGTTCCTTTGAACTTAATCATTCCGAAGTTATTCGATATTTTAAAAAATTCAAAAGTAATAACATACACAATTTTCTGACTCTCTTTAAAGCCTTAAACTATGTAACTTTAAAATGTGTAGTCTGTTGTAAACAACACTGCATTTAATTTTTCCTTACAATTACACATTTTAATTACTTGAGGTAGCATATGCATTTAATAACAGCTAACTTTAGGAAGGGACTTTTAAGGACCATGAAAACCTGGAAATGTATAACAATTATTTATTTATAGATTGCTGATGGACATCCTTGGTTACCATTCCATTAACTGAATGTATGTATTGTAGCATTACAGAGCTTAATAATACCACATTGTATGTCTCATTGATCTTCCTAATAAATATTAAAGTAAATGAACTCTTTCCAGTTTGTTAACATAAATAATTTATCTCCTAATCCTGGAAACTTACTGGAAATTCCCTGCATCTTAAGTAAGGAATTTCTATACTTTAACACTCAAAAGAGATGAAAGGAGAACAATGTGCAGAAGAAAAACCTCATTCCTGCAATTAACCTAGGGCTAATAAATCCAAAACTTAACACAAAAAATCTTTTCATTCTTGTTTTCTCTTTTGGATAAAAATTAATTCACATATATAGTTCACTGTTATAGAAATAGAATGTAATAGGCATAAAGTTTAGATCACTTTGTTTATATAACATATTATAGTATATGTAATTCAACTCTATACCACATATTACAACACGAAAATAATATATAAGTACATTAGAGTTGATGAATTAAATATGGTTGAGATTTAATGTATATAGAGCTATTTATAATATGTGATTTTATGTGTATAATCTCACAAACATATCTTAAACATATCCTATTACATAACTATAGGAATTAGTTTAGTTTCATACTCTGTCAAATTTAAACCTGCTATGGTGTTTCTTAAATTGTAAGGAATCAACAGATCAATGATTTTCACAAGTTTTGATCATCGTTACATTAATTTGTTTGATCAAGGATTAGAGAAAAAAATTAAGGGGTTGATAAGATAGTCAACTAGTTAAATGCTTACTGTATCCATATAGCCAGTTTTCAATCCCAGAATCCAAAGAAAGTGGCTGGAGATGACGATAGCACACCCTTGGTATCATAATATCTGCAGTGAAAGGAAGGTCATGGTAGAGACAGGTGGGTCCTTGAATCTCATAGTGTCACCCGACCTTGTCTACTGGACAGCGTTGTCTACGTGATAAATTCAAGACCATTGATAAACTCTGTTTTAAACACAAGTGTAGACAGATTAGCACCCAAGGAACAACATTCAAGACTGTTCTCTCTCCTCCATACTTGCACACACCACCACACTTTTATACATAGCAAACACACACACACACACACACACACACACATGCATATAAGCACATGTGCATGTGAAATTGTATATGTTCTTATGAAAGCAATAAAGAAAAATTATAAATGTAGTTAATGAAAATTATCAGAAAGCAGTGATCATCTATTCAAAACAGGTAACAATAGGAAGCCATTGACATTTCAAGAAACATAGAAGGAGGAAAGAAGGAAAGGGGGAAGGAGCATCATTGATGGGAGGGGCTGTTAAATTAGGAGGACAGAATGAATGAGAGGGAATCTACTTTTCATATCTGGGCTAAAGGAGCAAAAGCAGAGGCTAGGAATCATGACTAAAAACAAAGTGTGAAATTCTGATTCCACATAGTAATTTTCAGTAGCACTAAATAATTCGGAAAGTAGAAGGCAGAAAGGGAGGGGGAGGAAGAGGTAGACACACAGAGAGAGAGAGAGAGAGAGAGAGAGAGAGAGAGAGAGAGAGAGAGAGAGAGAGAGAGAGAGAGAGCGAGAGAGAGAGAGAGAGAGCGAGAGAGAGAGAGAGAGAGAGAGAGAGAGAGCGAGAGAGAGAGAGAGAGCGAGAGAGAGAGAGAGAGAGAGAGAGAGAGAGAGAGCGAGAGAGAGAGAGAGAGAGAGAGAAGAGCTGGAGCACACAGTGAACATGGCAGGCAGTGAAGCAGAAAGTAGTCACAGAGACCGAGTAAAAGCAATAGATTCAAAAGTGAATTCATCTGTAGTACTAGAGCAATCTTGGCATCCACATAATTTATATCATGGGAAAAATAATTAACTCCAAGCTTTTCTCCATTCAGCCATTTCAACTGCAGAGACTATGAAAAAAACCAAACTGAGTACTGAGCCCTGGGCTGTGCCCTGGGCAAGGTTCATGGACACGTGGTTGGTTGGCAGAATTCTTCTCATCAAGGTGGGCATGGAAAATATAAAATCAGGTAACAGTGACTACTCACCATGCAAGTGAAAGGAGGGAAACTTTCCCTGAAGGATGAGCGGTAACAAGAGAAAACAGAGGAGAGCTTCACTGCAGAACCTTGTTCATTGCCTTTCCATCAACAGACCCTGAAGATAGGAAGGACTCCAGCTTGCCTGTGGAAGCTTGGCACAAGTCACCTCCTGTTTCTGGACTGAACAAAAGTACCAAGAATCACAATAACTGCTAATAAACTGCAGGGTCTGCTGTGAGAAAATGCCATAAAGATCAAAGAGAAAACAAAATAACAAATGGCCTCTGCTCTCATTACTTGCTGTAAGCTCAAGGAGTAGAAGAAGGCTTGGGTCAGACACTGTGCTCCTGCTCATGTGAGTGGCTTCCTCAACAGGCAGGAAATACACTTTATGGTTTTAACTGTTTATATTGTTATTATTAATGTGAATCTTTATTCCTGTATTTGTTGTCATCATTGTACTTTTCTATTTTTAAAATAATTATAATATTTATATACAGATGGTTAAAATTGCACTGGTCAATGTAAGCACGTGCATTATTTTCCCTTAAATTCTTGTCATCTGTTCTTTCTTTATATGCTCATTATTTAATATTCAGCTGTAAAGACAAGGTTTGCTCTATTTCTTTCTCTTGCTGGTTTGTTTCAACAGTTTCTAGATACAGTGAAGTGGGTGAAGAGATAGCCAAACTATCTTAACCAGCTGCGTTTTGACACTGCAGGCATGAGATTCTTATTTGTTATTTGTATTTTAACTTGTCTTTTTTTGTTTCAATGCCTTTTATTTTTCTCTATAGTATTTTTTCTCCACTTTCCTTCCCTTTCTTTATCATATTTCTTTTACCTAAAACTTTAGTTTCTTTTTTGTGATCTTTGCATTTCCCACCTCTAAATGTTGTTGGATAAGCCTTATTCTTCTTAGCCCCTTTTAAACTTGTACCACCTTTCCTTGCTGTTGTCTCTCTGCTCTTTTTTCTATCGTTCTGACTCCTGAGAAGTTTTCTTAACATTCTTCCCGTTAGGAACAAATACCTTAGAAATCAGCTGTGAAAGATTTTAACTGTTTACTTCTGGTTTCTTCTGATGTTAGCCTTCTGCTGCCAGAACGACACTAAATCATGATAAAACAGCCCTACTGTTTAGGGTTTAGGTACTATACTACCTTTCTGGTGCTATGACAAAAACAAAAATCCAATACTGACTTAAGCATTCTCACCCATTGCAAATACTGTAACTAGAAAGATATAGCGAACTAAAACCCCAAGTAGTGATATAAGCCCAAATGTGCAAGTCCCAGAAGAGAAGAAAAAAATATCAAATATAAAACAAAGCAAAACAAATACAGAAGTTAAAGAATTAAATATCATATACTCTCATAATGTTAAAGTAGATGAAATCCAAAGTAACATTTCTAAAGAATGAGTATTATAATGATAATATCAAAATGGACTAGGATAAAATATTGACAAGCAGATGAGTTGAATAAGGAAGAAACTATGGGAAATGAAATGGAGTTTAATAAAGAGATTAAATTATTTACAAGTGCTCTGTGCATATGTTTCTAATTACGCTAAGAAAAGGAAGTGAGCTAGCAGGAAGGAGTAATGGACAGTAAATATAGATAATGTGTATATATCCTTTTATAAAAATGTGCTATGAAACCCACTACTTTATGTAATAAATATGAGCTAATAAGTTACATTTTGTAGTAATAATTAAAAAATACAAAATGTATTTATAAAATTTGCATGCACTAAGTATAAAGTAGAACAATTTCCAACCTTGGCACTCAAAAGCTGAGCTTCAGTTTTGATTTTGGGAGCAAAACAATATATTTCAGGTTTCCAAGTCATCCTCTATAAATTCTCAATTGTAAGCAACAGCCTTTCTAATTTGCTAAGCTAGAAACCCATTACAACCTCCCTTTCAAGTCATTCTTTTTTTATATTTATCCAATTAGCATTTAGAAAATTCATAACATCCCTTATAGGCCTGAATCACATTGGAGAGAGATGAAGTGGTTATAACTACACAATAAAAATCATTCTTGATAATTACAGTATTCAGCCTAGATCCATGGGTATTCATGCATAGGTGGTGAATAACTGTGGACAATTAAAGAGTTTATAAAATTTACAAAGGCTTACAAATGGAAAAAGTATCTGCAGGGAATAGGGAGACCTGAGTTATTTGAAAGATTCTATCTCCATAATCTTTCAGACACAGATCATTTTTAAGTGAGATTAGAACCCCAAGAATGCATGCATGCTTTAGTTTCTCTTCCATTAGGCATAGACTGTACATCAAAGCAAGAAAAGAATTGATAATCACTCATATTCTATTCAACAAAGAGCTTTACCAAATGATATGTAGGGAAAAAGAATTTTTATCTAGAGTAGGCAGTGCAATTATTAACAACAATGTTAAGTTATTTATGAATATGCATGATACATTTCCATGTGGTTTGATTAGTCATTTTAAAGAGTGCTCATTATTTAAATGATTTGTGTAGGGTGATATTATCTTAAAGTTAAACATTCTTTCTATTTTGTATATAAACTCAAAGACTGGAAGCTACAGAACTGGCCACAAATACAAAACCATGGCTAGTAATGCCTACCAATGACTTGTTTGTTAAGATATCAGCATATTTCATTCACTGCATTTGACCAGAATGTAAATGCTGAAGACAAAGCATGGAGATTTCAAAGCGAATAGCTAAGTATTCCCCACATAATAGAAATATAAAGCATGTTAAAATGTAGTAAGTAATATATACAAGGTCAACATACATGGAAAATGTTTTCTAAGGAAAAACAGGTATCTCAGAGCAGTTGTGAAACTCAGATTGTCATTCCCTCTCATTTGGACTTAGGGAGCCCTGTAGAAGTGGAAACTAATCTTAGCCATTCTGACAGGTATAAGATGGAATTTCAAAGTAGTTTTGATTTGCATTTCCCTGATGTCTAAGGATGTTGAACACCTCTTTAAGTGTGTCTCAGTAATTTGATATTTCTCTGCTGAGAATTCTCTCTTTAGATCTGCATACCATTTTTAATTGGATTAGTTTACTGATGTCTACTTTCTAGAGTTTGTTATATACTTTGGATATGAGCCCTCTGCCAGAGGTAAAGCTTATAAAAATTGCTTTCCATTCTGTAGGCTGCCTTTCTATTCTATCAACAATGTCCTTTGCTTTGCAACTTTTTGGTTTCATTAAGTCTCATGTATTGATTACGGATTTTAGTGCATGTGCTATTAGTGTTCTGTTTAGAAAATTGTCTTCTTTTTTTATTATTATTTATTTTATTTTTTTTAATTTACATTCCAAATCATTTCCCCTTTCCCATTTCCTCCCTCCCCGAAAGTCCCATAAGCCCCCTTCCCTCCCTCTTTTCTCCATTCAACAACTAGAAGAAAGTTGTCTTCTAAGCCAATGTGTTTAAGGCTATTCTCTACTTTTACTTCTGTCAAGTTCAGTGTGTCTGGTTTTATGTTGAAGTCTTTGATCCATGTGAACTTGAGTTTTGAGCAAGGTAATAAGTATGAATATATTTGCATTATTCAACATGCAGGCATTAAGTTTTACCAGCACAATTTGTTGATAATGTTTTCCTTTTTCCATTATTTCTTTCTGGCTTCTTTGACAAAAATCAAGTATTCATAGGTACGGATTTATGGTTGGGTCTTCAGTTGGATTCCATTGATCAATAGGTCTATGTTTTATGCTAGTACCATTCAGTTTTTATTACTACAGCTCAATAACACAAATGACAGTTCTTGCTGGGCAAAATGTGGAGTAAGAGAAACACTCCTCCATTGCTGGTAAGGTTGCAAACTTGTACAGTCACTTTGTAAGTGCCTTAGTTAGAGTTTTACTGCTATAAGCAGACAGCATGACCAAGGCAAGTCTCATAAAAGACATTTAATTGGGACTGGCTTATGGTTCAGAGGTTCAGTCCATTATCATCAAGGTGAGAGTATGGCAACATCTAGGCAGGCACAGTACAGGCAGAGCTGAAAGTTTTATGTCTTCATCTGAAGGCTGCTAGTGGAAAACTGACTTCTAGGAAGCTAGGAAAAGGGTCTTAATGCTCAAACCCACAGTGACACACCTTCTCCAACAAGGCCACACCTCCAAATAGGGTTAAGCATAGACAAACTATCACAGTAAGTCAATATAGCAGTTCCTCAGAAAATTTAGAATTGATGTGCTTTAAGACCCAACTATACTAGTCTTTGGCATATACACAAAAGACACTCTGCCCTAGATAAGGACACTTTTTCAACTAAGTTCATTGCAGTTTTATTCATAATAGCAAGAAACTAGAGACAACTAGATGTCCTTCAACCAAAGAATGAATAAAAAATGTATTGAATTTACACAATAGAAAAATATCTGTTTAAAAAAAATGATATCATCACATATGCAGGCGAATGTCTAAACTAGAAAATTCATCCTGAGTAAGATAACTCAGTCTCAGAAAGACAAATATATGTACTTACTTCTAAGTCAATGATAGCTGTTAAGTAAAGGATAATCAAAAACATTTCAGAGACCAAGAGAGGCTAAGTAAAAAGGATGTCTCTAGGGTGGAACACACGGTTCTCAACAGATTTTGAGGGTGGACTAGGTGGGGATGGAAACAGGAGGGATCAGGTGGTTGAGGGACGGATATGAGAGACAATCTAGAAACAATGCAGTACAAAATCTATGTAGGTGGCTCTAGTTCCCATCCTCCTAGAATTAGAAGATACGGAGTCTGAACCATCCACCTATTGTAGCCAGGCAAAGACTTCCAGTGATGAGACTGGGTCACTGACCTAGATGTAAAATGTTCTACTACAACCTGTCCTGCTTGCAAGATGTTCTGGGGGCAGAAGTGGCTCAGAATTTGAGAAGGTGGTCAACTGTTGCATGGTCTAATTTGAGGCTCAGCCCATGAGAAAATGCACATTACTAACAGTGTTTAGGTGGCTAGGAACCAGAGTTGGATAGCCTGGAGACCTATGTTAGAACCAATCGGGACTGTAAAAAATTGTCAATGAAATGATTCCTAATGATAGATCATTGCCTAACCCAGTCATCATTAGAGGAGCTTCGTTCGCTTGCTGATGGGAGAAGGTACAGAGAACCACAGCCAAGCATTACGTGGACTTCAGGGAGCCCCATGGAAAATGAAGAATTATAGGAGCCAGAGATGTCAGTGTAACCAGAACATAGCACACAGAATCAACACAGGGCTCATAGAGGCTCTCAGAGTCTGAAGTGGCAATCATGGGGCCAACATGTGTATGCTATGAATATGTTATTCATGTATATATGTGTGCGTGTGTTTGTGTGTGTGTGTGTGTGTGTGTGTGTGTGTGTGTGTGTGTGAGTAAGTGAATATATGTTATGGTAGTTTATCTTGGAATTTTTTATTACACTCCTAACAGTGTGAGAAGGGAGTCTTTCACCCTTTTGACTACTCTTGGAATCCTTTATTTCCTGTTGGGTTGCCTTGTCCAGCCTTGTTATGAGAGTTTGTGGGTGTTCTTTCACATTAAAATTGCTCTATGATGTTATTGTTTAAAATCCATAAATGATCCTGGAAACATTTTTTGAACTTGTTTCCTAATTTTTCATGAATATAATGAGATATAGACTGCTCTATCCTTTAAATACCAAAGCCAAGGAAGACGTTAGGGTTTCCATAGTTGAGAGTAAAACCAAAAGTGTGATCAGAACAGTATCTGCCACAATGAATTGAAACTGGTTTAGTCAGTCTACACATCTCTACATGAAATATATAAAAGGTCTACAAAACGTGTATGTGTAACTCAAATTTATATATGTACTTAACAACTATTTATGTTTCCTTCTATGTCTACATTTTTGTATGCAACATTTTGTTATTTTTCAAAGGTGAACTATCAGTTTAAATACATAACAGATTAAAAAGTTGAGAGCTTATGGGACTCTTTTATACTTTTAGCTCAGGAATCTGAAATGTCGAATTTATTTTTCCCCATTCAGGTTAATTTTATATAGAAGTCAAGTGAGCAGAGGAATTTTGACTACAGTCTATTTCACAAAGCGGTGACTGGATCAAAAAACATACTTTATAGTTATTTTGTGTAACTAGATTATGCTGACTAGCAATATCAGAGTTGCCTAATGACTTTGGGTGCATCGATTTTAAGAAACATCAAGTGAAAAATATTAAAAGCAGCTCTCTATATGTACTAGCATAATTAAGCCAGTCAAGTGAGAGATAAAGCACAAGATAGTGATGAATGCCATTTTCTCTAGGATATGTCTTAATTTCATGTGATAGATTATTTCAAATTAATCATGTTGTTACCAATAGAAGCATCATTTAAAGACATTTTATACAGAAAGGTTGAAAAATTACCTAGATCCTTCAGACAGTACCTGGTCTATATACATTGATCTTTAAAACAGCTACCTTCATCTCTCTTTCATAGACACACACAGATGCATGTATTATATCCTCACCACGGGATTTCATTTTGTTAAAAATTATTTATTAGAAATTTTCAATAAGAAAATGGAAATCTCTAAATTAATCTCAGACCATTTATAAGTCTCTGTCCAAGGATTTGTATAAAACAACAAGGAGTTGCTGCAAATTATTTTTATGTTTAGCGTGTAGAAGTTGGAGCTTATTTATGAGTCTTCAGTAGGTAACCTACTGAGGAGATGCCTTGTACTTTAAAAAAATCTCGCTGTGAATTAATTTACACTAAATAACTCATTGTGTTTGCCAAGTTACAACCTACCAAAAACATGTTCTTGTTAAATATTTACAGAATTTCTAGCAAGCTGAACTGCATGGACTGCTTCAACACTCTTTGAGTATTATTTTTAGGTTTTAGTACAGTTTACCTTTAAATTTAATTTGCCTTTTCAAAATTCAGGCCTTTACTTTAACAAATTTTTGAGAGTTAAATTTTAAGAAAAGTGGGCTGCACTATCAGACCAGCCTATGAACTGGTGAAGTTGAGTGAGCTCAAACCGTGGAATCTGAGATTTGAAAAGAACAGGATAAAGCAGCTTCCTACCACTCTCTGTACCTGCTCTGGAACACATAACCACTACAACCAATGAAGGTGACCCTGGCAGTCGGTCATGTAATGTACCAAGCACCTGGAGTCCTCCTCATGCAAATAGAGTATCACTAGCATCTTAAACCCAGCCAACAGAAAAACTTTAACCCTCCATCCCATCCACTCCCCCAGGTTCACATAGTCCCTGTCCACATGGAATAATCACACAAGTTATTTCACTGAGAGTGGCTGTCTTTACTGAGCTGTAACACTTGAGTGAGAGCTCTCTCTCTCTCTCTCTCTCTCTCTCTCTCTCTCTCTCTCTCTCTCTCTCTCTCTCTCTCTTTCCTGGAACATTCATCTTTGGATCTTGGACCCACATGGCTATCCTGGCTCTCCCTGCCTGCAGAGGCTTACTTCAGAGCTGTTACAGCTCAAGTCACCAGTGTTTTCTCTGCAGCCACTATCACTACCACTATAGCTGTCTAGAGATGAGGAACTCCTACTACTTGGCCCATGCAGACCTCTTATACTTCCTTATTTCTCTTCTAAGAGATAAAACATTCCTAGCATTCCTGGTTGGACCAGAGTCCTGTGGAACCTATTCAACCCAGGCTCCTGTTCACACTCTGTCTGCCATAGAGAGACAACTGAAGCCCCAGAAGGAAGTAGGTCGACTGTGAACCACATTTAATCATTTAAAGATTTGTGTGTGTGTGTCTGTGTGTGTGTGTGTGTGTGTGTATTTGGGTGTGTATAGCATGTGGTGTTTGTATTGTGCATTTGTATCTATCTCTATGAATGTGTACACATTTCAAATGGGAAGCAAGCTATCTTTTGCAACTTTTTTATACTATGTATAAAACACACGAGTAAGTGAATCACTATCATTTCTAAATAGGACTGAAATAGAATGGAATTCATTATTTATGAAAATAACTGGTATTCATTTACCAAAATACATAAAAATATATTTTAAAATGTTATAATTCCCAGTATAGGTAAACTGAGAGTAGACCACACTTTATCAAACACTGATTTGTTACTATAATACTAATTGAGGTAAAAAAGAGATAAAAAATAAAAATTAATTTACTTGCAGCTGTGAAAACGCCATCTAAAACTCAAAAGGAATATTAAGAATTCCTTGTCACTATCCTCTATGTCTTGTAAATTTGTAAGTGATTAAATTCGTAGTCTAAATAAGAAAAATAAATTCAATACTCTTCCTACTTATAAATAATGAGATGCAGCTTTTTAAAATGTATTTGTAGTATTCTTTTACCCCCAAATTCTATTGGTATTTTCCATGGAAGATTGTTTATCATCCAAGGAAATACACCTTCGTACTGCCCATGGATGGTAGATACTAGTGCAGGGTTTTATTCTCTAAAGGAACACATGATTTAAAAATTCACATTTGGCTTCCCAGGACGACATCCAAGTATCTGTAGTTTGGGCAGTTCGATGAACCTCATCATCTTTTTTGGAATACTAAAATATATTATGTTTAGAAGAAAAGTAAAAACTGAAGACATCATTTCTGTAAATACCCCCACTTCTCCAACAAAACAGCTTAATAAGAATTTTGAGTTTTATAATTTTTCAAACATTCTCGAATAAAGAGATATTTCTTTTTCATTTAAGCTTATGATTGGAATTCTACAATTCAACCTTAAATGTTCCCCCAGCATTTAATGGATTTCCAGACCCAGATGAAGTGCAGCAAAGGAATTCTAAGGGGGAGAAGGTGTCTTTCCCCAGGAGGAGAATGTTAAATGGGTTTTTGGTTCCTCAGGCATACGCAGTGATGTATCCTATTACTAATACTCCAAAAGAGGGATGCCTTGTAACCACAGAAGCAAAAGAGGAGAGTAATGTGATGGATAATACTAAGAATGCTTCTTTGAAGCTTTGAGCTTGGTGTGATGATCTTGATGTGAACTGAAGAACTACTGGGAACTGTGTGACCCTGTCCTCTCTCAAGATATTTACTACAATTATGTTCATTTTTAGGTGTATTTATTCCAAATGATATTATACAGTCCTTTGAGAACAGAAAGTAACAAAGAAAGCTATTTTTCATATTTTTTCATAGCTTGGAACACTAAACAATTTTGTGGGCTTGATTATTTTATGCTGTTGGGCCAGAATTAGCTGTACTCATGTTTCTGTGTCTTTATATTTATTTCTAAATCCTCTGGACAAGCATGCATTTGTCAGATAGAAGATATCATACTCATTTTATAAATTCCTGAAAATTTACCTCCTCAAGTCAATTCTAGACTCTATTAATATTGTTGTTGTTGATGATGGTGGTGGTGGTGGTGGTGGTGGTCGTGGTGTATGGCGTGTATGTGTTTGTGTGTGTGTGTGTGTGTGTGTGTGTTCATGTGTGTGTGAAAGAGCAGATGTGTTGCAGCAGGAGTCCATTCTCTTCTTCCACCATTGGTGTTAGGTATTGAACTCAGACTTTCAGTATTGAATTGTAAAACCTTTAACCTCTTAGTCTTCTCTCCAGGTCCTAGTCTTTTTAATTTTATATTTATACATTTATTCTGATAAGGCAGATCAGGACACCTTCAATAGATATTTGATATTCATTAATACATGCATGATTGATACCACACAGAGTTTAGGAACTCTTACCAAATGGCTGTGTAGCATGTGTGTGAATCTCTGTACTTCAAAGTTTAGTGTTTTGGACTTCTATTCAAAGACATGTGTCATTGGAATTTGTTTATTTCTATAAGACAATAATTTGTGTAGAAAGTATAATTTTCCTGTTGTAATATCAGTTAAGGTTTGTGATCCTTGAATTACACAATTCTTGGTTTTTACTAACAAGGTTCCATGTGAGGATGAGAGACATAGCTCAGGTACTAAAAGCCAGTGGTGATCTTGCAAAGTACCAGAGATCAACTCTCAGTATCCTTGTCAGGTATTCATAACCACCTGTAACTCCAGCTCCAGGGATACCAATGCATATGGACTCCACTTCCAAGGATGCCTTCACACACACGTTAATTAAAATAATTTTTGAAGACTACCAAATAATACTTTTTGTCAAGAAAAGGCACCTTCTCCAAAATGTCACTTTTGTTTCTCTATTACTCTGAACAAGTTGTAGCCCTCTTCCTATATTATCTTATACAGAGATAATTGGAAAAGTGTCAAGAGTCCTGGCATTAACACTGTATCAAGAATGCACTCAAATGATAACAGCATTTGACGAGTAAAAAATGTCTGGTTGTGGTGGGTCCTATCTTTTATATTCTCATGGAAGTACAGACAAGAAGGTAGTATTTGTTGATTTGAAAGTAAGTACATGTCACAACCGTTCCCTAGCATTTGGAGAAAAGATTGCCACTGATGCACTGTCAGCTCTTACAAGATGCTGCTACAAACAAAATTAAGAATGAAAAGTTTGAAGAACAATTAAATACTTAGTAAAATAATACATAGCAATTGTCTTAATAATATGCTTATGGCTACAAAAATCTCTACATCACTGCTACTTTGATTGAGGATTCAGGGTAATTTGAAGGATTAATAATAGTATCATAAACAAAATAGAAACAATTGAGCGTCCGTGCAGATAAAATAAAAATACTTTGGTAAAAACTGATAAATGTATGAAAAGTATAAAACTTAAATAGTCATTGTTTAAAATCTTATCATGGCCTTGAGGCCACAAAATGGTTTATTACAAATAATCTTATTGTTGGAGACAATGCTTGTAAAATTGGAGAATGTAAAATAAAAAATATCAAATATTAAGGTATTATTAATAAATTTTATTAAAAATCTCATGCACATCATAAAATAATTTGCATTATATAAAATGATTTTTAAGAAAATGTTTACATTTATAAGAATGTATTCACATTTTTTAGAGATAAAAATTTTGTTTGGGCTGTACTCCCTAAGATATGCATGTGCAAAGTGGCTAATTATTTGAAAAAAAAATTGTTAAGCAACCACATCTTAGTGCGACAAGCCTCCTTTATGGGAAGTGTTTGACGCACAGACGTAAGAAAAAATGAAAGCAAGATATTTGACACATTTCTAGCAACAACAAAGAAGGCCACAATAAGTTTTATCAGCATAAAAGAGTCTTGAGGACAGAACCCTGGAAGCATTGAAACACAATACATTATTTAAATTCATTTTAATGATACTTAAAATACAAGTACTTAATATTTCATAATATTTCCTCATATAAGCTTTATTTTAAAAGGGTATCTTTATTTGCAAATGAGACAATTAGAATTTACAAGTATAAATGTTTTCTTTGATATTCAAGCCTTTTTATTCTCCTAATTCCCATATGATACAAATTCAGTAAGGAATGCCCCCAGGCAAATATTATCTCCAGACACAACATCTAAAATTGCAAAAGTATTCATATAAGTTCTTGCATTTGGAAGAGATAATTAAGTCATAGTGATGTTTCTATTTCCAAAATACACATACACAGGTATATATAACATAATATACATATATAATCATACAATGTTGTGATATATATCATCATTGTAACTCAACATAATTATTTTGTGGCTATAACTGAAGAACAAAGATTGATATGGTGTCTATTTTAACTTAATTATGTCAGTGAGTTTGGTGTTTTTATCCATGTGTTTTCACATTTATGTGAGGGGTGGGGCTGGATATGTACAGATTATTTGCATATGAATGCACACAAATGTGGATGTATGAGCTTGACACCAAGTGTCATTCTCCATCATTTTCATTCTTATGTATTAAAGCAGAATATCTCTCTCCTTGAATACAGGGTTTATTTTTTTGAGCAGTTTAGGTAGCCAACTTGCTGTAGAGATTCTCTGTGTCTGCTGTTCATGCTGTGGAATATACATGGGCCACCAAGTACATCTTGCTTTTTCACACGGGTTCTAGAAACCCGTACTCTGAATTGTAGATCCCAGTACTTACACCTACACAGCAAGTCTTTTTCCTGCTGAGGCATCGTCTCAACATACATTTTACTTTCTTTGCTAAGTTACTGTGCAAATTCACATTTTGTTAAAATTTTCTTGTTCTGATTTCTTTAAAGTCACATTCCATTTAAGCATTTTCTTTATGCTTCAAAATCACACTTTAAAAAACAGCTCACTGTGTTATTGTTAATCAGACAAATGTAACTTTTCAGAACCCTGATGTTTTCCTATGAAAAATTGAAGAGGTTTGGAAGCTGTTTTTGAATGTACCGGGTATAGGTTCTGGATATTACTATATTCTGCATATCACATAACAGACCCATAAAGCTCACAGTTATTCAGATAAAAATAATATTGAAAACAGTGTTGAGGGAGAAATATAACTTCTAGGCAGTCTTTATATTATCAGTACTGAATTGACAGACATAGACAATTAGTTGGTATTTTATCCTTAATAGAGAAAAATCAAATGTGACAATGCAATAATTAACACTTGCCTAATTGGCCTTTAATTACTTTACTTCTTTGTGCGTCAAATTTTAAAACTTAAGTTGCAGATGCTTTATTGAATACATTCAGATGCTTTTACTGATAGAAAGTAATATTAATTGAACATTGTGTTAAAATTTTATAGACACAAAGAAAACATGGAGGCTAAGATATTTATATGCTTGTAAAATTGATCAACAGGCTCTATGGTCCTGTTATACATACATATAAATGACATAGAAAGCTAACTGTCTCAACCTCAAATATACACAATGCTTTTCTTTAATGTTGTTCAAGTTAAGGCATCTAAAAGATAAAAGGCTTTTCGCTTTTTTCTCTTGATACTTTCAATATACTTTCTCTGTTCTGTATAAATAATGTTTTTAATATATTTTATGCCCTTGGAATTTTCTTGTCTGGTTTCATCTAGTTGGTGTTCTGCATGTCTTGAATATATGAGTGTCTTTCCAAAGTTTGGGGACATTTCTTTTATATCTTCCTGAAAATACAGTCTATGCCCTTAACGAGGGATTCTTTTCCCTCAACCCTTCCTATGATTTAATGCTTGACCGAGCATTCTCATGGTGCCAAACAGTTTTTATTTCTGGATTTCTTTTATTTGATTTTTTTCGGATTCTTTGTTCCTTTGAGTCCTGTCTTCACCCAGTCAGCTTGCAAGGTTTTCCTTTGGGTTTTCTAGTTGGGTCACAGAAGTTTGCAATTCCAACTTCATTTAATCTTGAGTATTCTGCAATGTCTCTCTGTCTTTATTGAACTTCATTGTCTTCATCGTTGCCATTCATCTGACATATGTGTTTTCTTGGGCATCATTCAGGCATTTATCCTTCTTAAACTCTATCCCCTTAATTGATGTTTCTTTGTGCTTTTGTTAAACTCTTTGACACGATGAAGTTTATGATTGTTCTTTTAAATTCTGTGTTATCGAAATTCCTAGGCAAATGGTCAGAACTGGAAAATATCATCCTTAGTGAGGTAACCCAATCACAAAAGAACACACATGGTATGCAGTCACTGATAAGGGGATATTAACCCAGAATCTTGGAATACCCAAGACACAATTCACATATCAATAGATTTCTAAGAAGATGGAAGGAGAGACCCCTGGTCCTGGAAAGACTGGATGTAGGGGAACGCCAGGACAGAGAAGCGAGAGGGGGTTGAATGGGGAAAAGAGGGAGGGAAGGGGGCTTATGGGACTTTCAGGGAGGGAGGAAACGGGAAAGGGGAAAGATTTTGAATGTAAATAAAAAAAAAACTTAGAAAAAAAATTCTGTGTTATCTAAGTAATTCTTATTGACAAACATTTCTACCTGACTTGGATATTGTTTGCATTTTTGTGACAAGGTCTGTGCTTGTGAACTACTTCTGTTAATTCTGTGTCAGATATGGACTGAGTGCATTGTAACAGAAGAGAAAATATGCTTGAGAATTGAGCCTAAATGTTGGAAATGCTAAGGTGGAATGTAGTCAAGTAGGCAGAGGGGACAGGTATGATAAATAGAATGGGAGCACTAGTTCAAGCCTTTAGTATGAGAGTAAATCTGGATGGGTGGAGATATTGGATGTGGCATGGCATGGAAGTGTTTGTAGGTTGCTGGTTAGGCATGTAGGGTACTAGAGGAAGCCTAAAGTTAGTTGTAATTCAGACATTAGTCAGACCAAGCCTGGGAACTGGGTGTGAGACCCACATGGTGAGCTGAAGAAGATGCATTGAAGCAGAGGGTCATGCAGACCCATCTGGTTAGACTCTGAATTAAAATGTCCCAAATTTGACTCACTTAGGAAGCAGAATATGGTACTATGGTGATCTGTTGGTTAATTGTTTCTACTAATTTCTTAAAAACAGTAATTTATTCATTAGATGTTCAGTTGGGTTATCCAAGAAGCAAATTGAATATGTTTCTCTCAGTCATTAAAATTCATCAGCCCATTCACATGTATCAGGAGATGAAAATACTTAGATAAATTTCAAGTATTATTTCCTTAGATCTACAGGACTTTACCTTCTATGTATAGTTTAGAGAAATGAAATGCTGCCTGTGGGCCTTTTTCCCGCCTCAGGTTATGCAGGCACCTTTTTCACACCAGGCTGAACTAGAAAAAAAAAAAATGAACCTTAGCTGGGTCAGAAAGGCATGCATGTAGGAGAAACAGCCTTCCCTGGAAACAGTTTTCAGTGAAGCAACTCTCTTAATTAGGGGTGAATAAGGGCTATATAAACCTTGGGGAGGGTATAAGGATTTTAGAGCTGAAAGTGCGTCATTGGCTGGGGCTGAGGTTCTGAGAATGCTTCATTTGCATAAAAGAAATGCCAGGTGCTAGCTGGATAAATCCTTATAAGGAGAGAGGAAATTTAACCTGAAATCTGACCACCAGGTTATGTGACCTCCTCAAGGCTGATGGAAGTGGGGTTTTTAAGTCTTATAGTGCATTGTGTAGAATGATAGAAGTCCATGTTTCTATCAATATGAATTAATTTACATGTTTTAAACTTTACCAGTTTAGAAGATTTTGGCCTGTTAGTCCTATTGTAGCACCAGGGAAATGTTCCTTTTGAACTTCTATGTGTCTAGAGGCTCCTCAGACCAGTAAATGTCTATGGAGGCTAGATTCTTCCTCTTATCTCAATCCAGAAGCCTGCCCCACTGAGTGAGCCTTCTTTTCTGCTCACCCTAGCCAGGTTTCTTCATCCTGCAGTGTTTGGCACTGTTTCATTCCTTCACCTGTAGCTTCTGGCCTTCACTGGATGCTTCAAGGTCTATCTCTCTTTATCATGCCTGAGGCTTTGGTCTGCCTTTGTCCTATTGTAAAGAGACTAGGTCTCTAGTCTAGATAGCTTTCTACCCAGGCCTTCTCAGGCTGTAAACATGGATTTTAATGGCTGTAAGTTGACTGCCTTTATAAAATTACTAATATTTTTTTCTATAATAATTAAGGTTGGAGAATAATATAGTAGCAATTATTCCTTACCCAGCTAGTTTCCCAAATAATCACACAAAAACCTTTTAATATTTAATAATTCAAAGCTTAAGACTTAGCTGGAAAGTTGCTCATCGAGCTCATTTATGTTAAATAGACCATCTAGCCCCATCCAGTCACATAGCTAGCTATAACTTCCAGACCCTTATTCACATCAGTCTCCTCTCATGTCTACTGGCAAATAGGCCTTCCTCTTTAATGTTCCTAGAATTTCTTTTTCCCTCCTATCAAGTGCCACCTTTCACTTTTTGCCCAGCTAATTGGCCAGCAAATTTTTATTAAAGTCAATCAGAGAATGCCTTCGGTAAATTAGGAGGGACTGAGACACGGCTTCACACAGTGTGCCCCAGGAGTACTAGGTCATGCAGTTTCAGAGCAAGGAGGAAGCTGTCCTGCTCTTGCAGGTTTCAGGATGAGATTTTCAATGTTTGGACAGATTTTGATCCTACTCTTAAAAGTGCTTATATAAATAATTCTCTTAAATTTCTTTCCCATTAAATATCAGAAAATGAATATGCTTGTTGAGTTTCTGAAAGAAGTGTGGCACCTCAGGATGTTTTTTAAGTAAAAACATTGCTTAATTCCCACTGTGAAGAGAATGTTCACATTATACATGAACTTGAAAGAGGCTTTTCTCATATGTCATATGTCATAATAATTTTCTAGATGAAATTAAGCATAACAATCAATTTCGTTAGGAAATATTATTGGATTGTGCTGTCTATTTTTCATTGCATAGTATATCAATAGTTTGAATGTTTTATGAGACTACTAAGAGGTTGGGGACAAGATGATATTAGCTTCAATTTACATTCATGTTTTACAAATACCATTAGGCCAAAAACTAATTGAGTAAAATAAGTATAAATTCTCTGTAAATATATTTAGAAATAACTATGTAACGAACTCTTAAATCTTCTTGTTTTGAAAATCTATTTCGTGCTTGAAAAACTATATTTTTTACCCTACATTAACTGAAGTTAATAGATCCACAGAACTAAGAACTACCTTTATTGTATTTCAAAGAAATAAACAGCAGTCAGTGAAAATACATAGACATAGTCCTGAGTGTCAAATCTTGGATGCATTAGAAAAAAAAAAAAAACTTAGCAAATCACAGGCTGGAGTTATCACAGAGAAAGGGTTTCAGTAGGGGAAGTGCTTCCATGAGATCCAGTTGTGGACATTTTCTCAATTAGTGATCAAGGGGGGAGGGCCCCTTGTGGGTGGTGTCATCTCTGGGCTGGTAGTCTTGGGATCTATAAGAGAGCAGGCTGAGCAAGCCAGGGGAAGCACGCCAGTAAGAAACATCTCTCCATGGCCTCTTCATCAGCTCCTGCTTCCTGACCTGCTTGAGTTCCAGTCCTGTCTTCCTTTGGTGATCAACAGCAATGTAGAAAGTGTAAGCTGAATAATCCCTTTCCTGCCCAACTTGATTCTTGGTCATGATGTTTTGTGCGGGAATAGAAACCCTGACTATGACAAATTGGTACCAGCATGGTAGAGTATTCCAGTGACAAACTGACCATGTTTTGGGGAGGACTGTGGAAGGACTTTGGAACTTTGAGCTAGATGATCTATTCAGTGTTAAGAGCTTTGTGTATGAGCTTGGAAGATAGTGTTGAAAACACCATAGAAGATGGAGGCCTGGCTTGTGAAATTTCAGAGGGAAGATTAAAGACTCTTATCAGGGCCATGTTTTAATTGTGAAGACTCTATAGTTTTGGTTAGCTGAGGCGGAAGAATCAGCTGTGATTAACAAGATACCAGAACCACTAAAGCAAACCTTTATCTTACTGGGACTATTGATGTTGGTTAGCTGGAACTAAGAAATTAACAGAGATTAAGAAGAGACCAGCATTACAGAGGTGACATCTTCTGGGAAGCACTTTTTGAGAGCACAGAGACTGTGTTCCAGAGATATCTAATGTTGTACCTTATGCTGTGGCTGGATTTGGTAATGGGTAAGAGTCACCCAGGTGGTACTGGTATGAAGGCATGAAGAGATCATGAAGAGCAGCTGAGGCTCGGTACTGTGAGAGACTATGGAAGGCCACTGGTGAAGGTGCAACCTCAGTTGCAATTGATGGCCCAGAACTGAAGGGGTCATGCAAAGGAGTTGAGGCTTGGCACCATGAAAAGAGCCTGTGAGAGGCTATTGGTAAAGGCTAGTTACAGTGGAAGGCATCAGTGTTTTAGAGATGCCAGTGCCATGAGATGACCACCAAGAACAGCAGCAGCTGTGGAGTACAGGCAGCTGGAGCCTAGAAGACAAGGTGTGTGCTACAAAGGGCAGAGCAGGAGAAGGGACCCAAGCCCTTGGAGGAGCCCAGAAGATGTTTAGTTGGATTCCAGATATTGGAGTTTGAATTTTTGCTTTTTTTTTATTTTCTAAGTTTTTTTTTTATTTACATTCCAAATCATTTCCCCTTTCCCATTTCCTCCCTCATCGAAAGTCCCATAAGCCCCCTTCCCCCCCTCTTTTCTCCATTCAACCCCCTCTCGTTTCTCTGTCCTGGTGTTCCCCTACAACCAGTCTTTCCAGGACCAGGGGTCTCTCCTTCCATCTTCTTAGAAATCTATTGATATGCGAATTGTATCTAGGGTATTCCGAGATTCTGGGTTAATATCCCCTTATCAGTGACTGCATACCATGTGTGTTCTTTTGTGATTGGGTTACCTCACTAAAGATGATATTTTCAAGTTCTGACCATTTGCCTAGGAATTTCGTGAATTCATTGTTTTTAATTGCAGAGTAGTATTCCATTGTGTAGATATACCACATCTTCTGAATCCATTCCTCCATTGAGGGACATCTGGGTTCTTTCCGGGCTTCTGGCTATTATAAATAAGGCTGCTATGAACATAGTGGAGCATGTGTCCTTATTGCATGCAGGGGAAGCCTCTGGGTATATGCCCAGGAGTGGTATAGCTGGATCCTCCGGGAGTGTCATGCCCAGTTTTCTGAGGAACCGCCAGACAGCTTTCCAGAGTGGTTGTACCAGCTTGCAATTCCACCAGCAGTGGAGGAGTGTTCCTCTTTCTCCACATCCTCGCCAACAACTGCTGTCTCCTGTGTTTTTGATCTTAGCCATTCTGACTGGTGTGAGACGGAATCTCAGGGTTGTTTTGATTTGCATTTCCCTAATGACTAAGGATGATGAACATCTCTTTAGGTGCTCCTCAGCCATTAGATATTCTTCAGGTGAGAACTCTTTGTTTAGCTCTGTACCCCATTTTTTAATAGGGTTACTTGCCTCTCTGGAGATTAACTTTTTGAGTTCTTTGTATATATTGGATATTAGCCCTCTGTCGGATGTAGGGTTGGTAAAGATCATTTCCCAGTTAGTTGGTTGCTGCTTTGTCTTTTTGACAGTGTCTTTGCCTTGCAAAAACTTTGTAATTTAATGAGGTCCCATTTGTCTATTCTTGATCTTAGAGCATAAGCTATTGGAGTTCTGTTCAGGAAATTCTCCCCTGTGCCCATATGTTCAAGGTTCTTCCCTAGTTTCCTTTCTATTAGTTTCAGTATGTCTGGTTTTATGTGGAGGTCCTTGATCCACTTGGAATTGAGCTTAGTGCAAGGAGATAAGAATGGGTTAATTTGCATTCTTCTGTATGTTGACCTCCAGTTGAGCCAGCACCATTTGTTGAAAAGGCTATCTTTTTTCCACTGGATGGTTTTAGCTCCTTTGTCAAAAATCAAGTGACCATAGGAGTGTGGATTCATTTCTGGGTCTTCAATTCTGTTCCATTGAGCTATATGCCTGTCACTGTACCAATACCATGCAGTTTTTAACACTATTGCTCTGTAGTACAGCTTGAGGTTCGGGATACTGATTCCACCAGAGGTTCTTTTACTCTTGAGAATAGTTTTAGCTATTCTGGGTTTTCTGTTATTCCAGATGAATTTTTGAATTGCTCTTTCTAACTCTATGAAGAGTTGAGTTGGGATTTTGATGGGGATTGCATTGAATCTGTATATTACTTTTGGTAAGATGGTCATTTTTACTATATTAATCCTGCCAATCCATGAGCATGGCAGATTTTTCCATCTTCTGAGGTCTTCTTCAATTTCTTTCTTTAGAGACTTGAAGTTCTTGTCATACAGATCTTTCACGTGTTTGGTTAGAGTCACGCCAAGATACTTTATATGGTTTGTGGCTATCGTGAAGGGTATCATTTCTCTTACTTCTTTCTCAGCCTGCTTATCCTTTGAGTATAGGAAGGCTTCTGACTTGCTTGAGTTGATTTTATATCCGGCCACTTTGCTGAAGCTGTTTATCAGCTGTAGGAGTTCTCTGGTGGAGTTCTTTGGGTCGCTTAAGTATACTATCATATCGTCTGCAAATAGTGATAGTTTGACTTCTTCCTTTCCAATTTGTATCCCTTTGACCTCTTTTTGTTGTCTAATTGATCTAGCTAGAACTTCAAGTACTATATTGAAAAGATATGGAGAGAGAGGGCAGCCTTGTCTAGTCTCTGATTTTAATGGGATTGCTTCAAGTTTCTCTCCATTTAGATTGATGCTGGCTACCGGTTTGCTGTAAATTGCTTTTACTATGTTTAGATATGGGCCTCGAATGCCTGATCTTTCCAAGACCTTTAGCATGAAAGGATGCTGAATTTTCTCAAATGCTTTCTCAGCATCTAATGAGATGACCATGTGGTTTTTTTCTTTGAGATTGTTTATATAGTGGATTACATTGATGGATTTCCTTATATTGAACCATCCCTGCATCCCTGGGATGAAGCCTACTTGATTGTAGTGAATGATCATTTTGATGTGTTCTTGGATTTGGTTGGCAAGAATTTTATTGAGTATTTTTGCATCGATATTCATAAGAGAGATTGGCCTGAGATTCTCTTTCTTTGTCGGATCTTTGTGTGCTTTTGGTATTACTGTAATTGTGGCTTCATAGAATGAGTTGGGTACTGTTCCTTCTGTTTCGATTTTGTGGAACAGTTTGAAGAGTATTGGTGTTAGGTCTTCTTTGAAGGTCTGATAGAATTCTGCACTAAAACCATCTGGACCTGTGTTTTTTTTTTGGTTGGAAGACTTCCAATGACAACTTCTATTTCTTCAGGGGTTATAGGATGGTTTAGATGGTCTATTTGATCCTGATTTAATTTTGGTATTTGATATCTGTCAAGGAAATTGTCCATTTCCTCGAGATTTTCTAGTTGTGTTGAATACAGGTTTTTGTAGTAGGATCTGATGATTTTTTGAATTTCCTCAGTTTCTGTTGTTATCTCTCCCTTTTCGTTTCTGATTTTATTAATTTGGATACTATCTCTGTGCCCTCTGGTTAGTCTGGCTAAGGGCTTATCTATCTTGTTGATTTTCTCAAAGAACCAACTTCTCGTTTTGTTGATTCTTTGTATGGTTTTATTTGTTTCTACTTGATTGATTTCAGCCCTGATTTTGATGATTTCCTGCCTTCTACTCCTCTTTGGTGTATTTGCTTCTTTTTGTTCCAGGGCTTTCAGGTGTGCCATTAAGCTGTTAGTGTATGCTGTCTCCCGTTTCTTTTTGGCGGCACTCAGGGCTATGAATTTTCCTCTTAGCACTGCTTTCATTGTGTCCCATAAATTAGAGTATGTTGTGCCTTCATTTTCATTAACTTTCAAAAAGTCTTTGATTCCTTTCTTTATTTCCACCTTGACCAAATTATCATTGAGTAGAGCATTGTTCAGCCTCCATGTGCACATGGGTTTTCTTTTGTTTTTGTTGCCATTGAAGACCACCCTTATTCCATAGTGATCTGATAGGAGGCATGGTATTAGTTCTATCTTCTTATATATGTTGAGGTCTGATTTGTGACCAATTATATGGTCAATTTTGGAGAAGGTACCATGAGGTGCTGCGAAGAAGGTGTATTCTTTAGCTCTAGGATGAAATGTTCTATATATATCTGTTAGTTCCATTTGGTCCAAGGCTTCAATTAGATTCACTGTGTCCCTGTTTAGTTTCTGCTTTCCTGAATGATCCATTTCAGAGAGCAGGGTGTTGAAGTCACCCACTATTATTGTGTGAGGTGCGATGTGTGCTTTGAGCTTTAGTAAAGTTTCTTTTACGAATGAGGGTGCCCTTGCATTTGGAGCATAGATATTCAGAATTGAGAGTTCTTGTTGGTGGATTTTTCCTTTGATCAGTATGTAGTGTCCTTCTGTGTCTTTTTTGATGACTTTAGGTTGAAAATCAATTTTATCTGATATTAGGATGGCTACTCCACCTCGTTTCTTGGGGCCATTTGCTTGTAAAATTGTTTTCCAGCCTTTTACTCTGAGGTAGTGTTTGTCTTTGACACTGAGGTGCGTTTCCTGCATGCAGCAAAATGCTGGGTCCTGTTTAAGTATCCAGTCTGCTAGTCTATGTCTTTTTATTGGGGAATTGACACCATTGATATTAAGAGAGATTAAGGCATAGTGATTATTGCCACCTGCCATTCTTGACGCTATCTTAATGTTTGAGTGGTTATCTAGTTTTGGGTTTCATTCAAGAAGGTTATTATCTCATTTTTTCCAGGGTGTTGTTTCTCTCCCTGTATTGGCAGTTTCCACCTATTATCCATTGCAGGGCTGGATTTGTGGAAATATATTGTGAAAATTTGGTTTTATCATGGAATATCTTGGTCTCTCCATCTATGGTGATTGAGAGTTTTGCTGGGTATAGCAGTCTAGGTGGCATTTGTGTTCTGTTAGTGTCTGCATGAGATCTGCCCAGGATCTTCTGGCTTTCATAGTCTCTGGTGAGACGTCTGATATGATTCGTATAGGTCTTCCTTTGTATGTTACTTGGCCCTTTTCTCTTACTGCTTTTAATATTCTTTCTTTGTTTAGAACATTTGGTGCTTTGATTATTATGTGATGGGAGGTATTTCTGTTCTGGTCCAGTCTGTTTGGAGTTCTGTAGGCTTCTTGTACGTTCATTGGCATCTCTCTCTTTAGGTTAGGGAAGTTTTCCTCCATAATTTTGTTGAAGATGTTTACTGGCCCTTTAAGTTGCAAATCTTCATTCTCATCTATACCTATAATCCTTAGGTTTGGTCTTCTCATTGTGTCCTTGATTTCCTGGATGTTTTGGGTTACACGTTTTTTGCATTTTGCTTTTGATTGTGACTGTGCCCTGATATTTTTGCCTCTTGAAGGAAGAAAGTATTTTAGTGGATTCCATAATTAAGAGACGTAATATTTAAAAGACTTTGAATTTTAAAAGATATTGGACATTTTAAAGGGATTTAACTTTTAATACGTAAAGACTGTGGTGCCTGTACCTCATATAGAATCAGTAGGACTCCATACTAGCACCACAGACTCATAAAGGGAATTGATAAGTGCCAACTTCATAGAAAGATAGTATAATTTTGGTTTTTAATGATGAAAATCTGGGAGATAATAGTAAGTAGGTCAAGATTTTCAAAAGCAGAAATGCAGAAAGATAATTCAAATTTAATTAATTTATATTGTGGTCATATCAGTTATTAAAGTCATATGCATTCAATTGTTTTCTATTGCCAATCACAAAATGAGAATAAATGCATATTTATGATTTATAGTAAATATATATTAATGTAATTATATTCCTAGTCTATTTAGTTTCTTAACAATGTATGCATATTACAAAACAAAATAATTCAATTGTTCATTTTAATATTTTCTTTCAAATTTTTTCATCAGACCTCTTTGCTTTTAAAATATGAAAAAATATATATCCGGTGTTCTTGTTTAAATGCATTAAATAAAGAAGAAATGTATGATACATTCTTGAAAATACTCTTTATGCATTTCTTTTCTTAATTTCACCAGTTATTTTATAAATAAACATATTTACCTATCCTTAAATGTTAAAAACATTTGTTTTAAAATGGTGTAGTCAGATATTCATGTATAGAGCTTTTTGAATCTCACTGCATGAGGTAGCTATCAAAGAGTTATCATTGAGATATCACCAGCTCTCTTTGCTTGGTAAGAATAATCAAACTAGCATATGCTTTGTGAATATTAGAATGTCTTTGAGAATGGTAGAGCTTTTGTTCAGTATGTGGCGAACAAGGCAAGGGCAGCTGGGTCAAGAAAGATTTAGTAGTTAACACAGCCACCCAAAGCCAGCGACTTTGGGGTTCTGGCCTCACAAATTTAAAGAATAAAATTCATGGACATGGAGAAAGAGATTTAAGATTATTATTTTGGATTCATAGGTAGGATCTTAAGGGAAAAAAATAGAGAGGGAGAAAGGAACTGGATAGAGGAGTGGTAGAAAATGAGATAAGGGGTCCGTACAAACAGACCCTGTGCAATAGAAAGGGTCATAGAAAATGTCATACCATCAAGATGCTAATCTGGGGCATTTTAAGGTATTATGGCTGGTATTGGCAAAGCATTCATTACTCAAGGAGATGCTCAACTTGCTGACCCAACCAGTAGGTATCCCTGTGGCTCCTTTCAGTGTCACTGATTTGCTGGTATAGCCTCCAGGAAGAGACACTCTTTTAGGAGACAACAGAGGAATAGGAAGCAGAACTCTTTAGCCTCCAGAACAATATTCTGGGGAATGCTATTCCTGAAGCCAGCACTGCCACACCAGGTTCAATGCTCTTTTTCATCACATAAAATAATTTTAGATAAAATCAACAAAGATTCTTCAATACAGTATATTGTTTTAGGCTTACCTTTATTTTTCTGCTTTTTACTTTTTAACCAAAGATTTAAGTGTCCTCAATTTCATTCTTGTAATAATGCTAAAAGATTTAGTCCAAGTTCCAGAGGAAAGATAGAGGAATAATTTCCAGGCAAACTCTGGTCACTAAATCAGAAAATCTAAGAGCACTTCTCAATAGAATTTTCAAAATATAATGCCAACAGAAAAGCATATTTCCAAAAAAAAAATGTCCTTTAATCTGAGTTACTTTTGTCATAGTGTGATCCATGCACTACTATAGCATTTATTCTGCCTCCATTCTGGAGCATAAGATGGACTAGTGACACGCATCCTAGATAAGCTACTAGGTAGAAAGTAGTCAACATGAATAGAGAAGTGCAAAGGAATGTTTTTCACTTCACAGTTAGAAACAAGAGAGCCAGTACCAATGAGAGGTTTTAGCACCCCAGCATAATCTGATCATGGCAGAGTTGGCATATTCCCAAGTCACTTCATACTGAAAAAGCGTTGCACTTAGCTTGTTACAAACGGAAAACTATTATGCTTAGTTTTTGCTGTTCTGTGCCCTCTTTCTTTAGTTTTTTTATTATTTTTTTTTCATTTCCTTACTGTGCATTAAAGAAACAGCTTCCCAAAAGAAATATCTATTTTTGTTTAATTTTGAAAACCACATAATTGATAAATTAAATATTCATGTACCATATAACATATACAACTTAACATAAAGAAGTTGTACTAGTAATTAAAAATCAGTTAAATATAGTTAATCAATTGCTGTTTGCAGAAAAACACAACTCATCATTAGTCTGTTCTTGGTAATAGAATTTGAAATTAACAAAGACTTCAGCACATATGAATCTTACATTTCAGAAGGAAGTAGTGAAAACAGACAATGAAATGGAGAAGACTCTTACTGGATGATGTCTGAAAAGATAAGGAAGATAATAGTTTAAAAAGACTGTAGCTTAGAAAAGAAGATACAGTGGCATCTGTGTATTCGCGCATGTGTGTGTGTGTGTGTTACTATTAATATATATTACTTTACATCTTCAATGAATCACAAATAATGTCATTATGGTAGAAGTTTAAAGGGTAGAGTATTATATCATATTTATTTTATTATATTATAGCCAGAACAAAGGATAGAGGTGGATTAAAATGTATTGTATTATATTATATTAATTATATTATAGCCAGGGAAAAGGATAGAGGTGCACAATTATAGATCCTATAAGTAAGGGATTTGTGTTGTTATTTTAATGATGATGATGACAAGTGTTCTGATGTGGGTAATCTATCAGTATGATACTTATTTTAATAAAAATCAGTGCAACTACAGAGGAAAGATAGAGGTAATGAGGTTATAAATCTGTTTATACTACTTGTCTTACTAAGAACTGAACTGGGTTGGAAAGAAAATAGATGTGAAGAAAGTCTACATGAATTCTTCATCTATTAAAGTGCATATATATATATATGTAATTTTATTATATTATTTTATTTTATATATTTTAATATATATCTTTCAATTTCAATGAAACAGGGTAATTTATATATATATATATATACATACTATATATATACTATGTATTATATATATTATTTATACATATATATAAATTACTGAATTAACAGTAACTTTTGCTTTTGTTTCCTTCTGTTTACTGCAGGTAGCTGATGGATACATTGTAGGACAGATACTTAAAGAACCATCGTAGAATGTGTAGCATTCAATGATATAAAGTACACATTTCTTCCAAGAGTAAAAGTTTTAAAACCACTTACAAATATAAATTTTTCTACTGGTTCATTTTTGAGAAGCTTTGT
The DNA here is from genome assembly GCA_036184795.1 of Tokudaia tokunoshimensis. Taxonomy (NCBI): domain Eukaryota; kingdom Metazoa; phylum Chordata; class Mammalia; order Rodentia; family Muridae; genus Tokudaia; species Tokudaia tokunoshimensis. The sequence continues at coordinate 18,393,960 of BTHU01000011.1, forward strand.
TTGGTAACATTCACATTGAATTCTAATTTTGCCTTTAACACCTCTGATGACTTTTCAGAAGACCAGTATATAACTTGTTTGCTAGGCCTGTGGTCTGAGGACCTGAGAGAATGGGGAACACTACAGTCTAATGCAGTAGGCAAACTTACTTCAGTTTCAGTGTACTTTTATATACAAAGGTATCAAAGAAAACAAAGATCCAAGGAAGGTTATTGATACCAATGTAATGACTGGATGAGTTCATCTATGGTAAGTAAAGAAAACAAAGCACAAAAGAGGTCTGGAACTTTTTTTTCTGTTATCTTCCATTTCTTTTTTATTTTTTTATTTTCTAAGTTTTTTTTTTTTATTTACATTCCAAATCATTTCTCCTTTCCTGTTTCCTCCCTCCCCGAAAGTCCCATAAGCCCCCTTCCCTCCCTGTTTTCCCCATTCAACCCCCTGGCATTCCCCTACATCCAGTCTTTCCAGGACCAGGGTTCTCTCCTTCCATCTTCTTGGAAATCTATTGATATGTGAATTGTGTCTTGGGTCTTCCGAGCTTCTGGGTTAATATCCCCTTATCAGTGACTGCATACCATGTGTATTCTTTTGTGATTGGGTTACCTCACTAAAGATGATATTTTCAAGTTTTGACCATTTGCCTAGGAAATTCGTGAAATCATTGTTTTTAATTGGAGAGTAGTATTCCATTGTGTAAATATACCACATCTTCTGAATCCATTCCTCCATTGAGGGACATCTGGGTTCTTTCCAGCTTCTGGCTATTATAAATAAGGCTGCTATGAACATAGTGGAGCATGTGTCCTTATTGTATGCAGGTAAAGTCTCTGGGTATATGCCCAGGAGTGGTATAGCCGGATCCTCCAGGAGTGTCATGCCCAGTTTTCTGAGGAACCGCCAGACTGCTTTCCAGAGTGGTTGTATCTGGAACATTTAACTCTGTTCAGAACACCAGGTAGTGTAGGTTCCAGGAAACACTTGGAACTAGTGGCCGATGAAATCATTATGGAATTTTTGGAAGTTCCAGATGAGTTGAGTTTATCTTATCTCTGACTCATTCTGCCAAATCTTTCTTTGATTAATCCCATTGTTTTCCCCTCAGTTAGATGTCACCTTGAAACATGTCTGCTTCTTTCTACAAACTAACTTGACCCTCATTGTTCGGGATTAAAAGTGTGTACTAAAGACTTGTGTGTACTCCAGACAGGGGGATTAAATGTGTATAATCCCTAGCCTGATTACACACACCTAGAAGGTATTTGAATGTGATCACTTGCCAGAGCAGTTATGTTGCTTGATTAAAATTTTTTCTACATAAAATAACAAAAATAAATTCAATTTCGAAAGCAACTGTCTTAGGAGTTTTGAAATCCAGTCTCCATTTCTTCTCTAGGATATGATTGTATCAATGAGTAATAGAACAACCTTAAATATTACAAATTTGCACATTACTTATTTTCTTCATGAAATGTGCCCTGTCTATTTGTCATATCGGTTGGTTACTATAATAGGGTTTTTTTTTTATTTTGTTTTGTTTATGAGACAATCCATGGACATAATCCTGGCCTTGCTTTTCTTTTTTCTTACTTCAACTTCTCAGGTATGCTAGACTCAGCTACAAAGCCCAGCTCTTCATGATGACCTTCCTTGGCCATTTTACTTATCCTATTTGGCATTTGCTACTATTACCTTCTAATTAAAGGCCAATTTTTTTTTGTTTTTTTTTTTGTTTTTTTTTTTTGTTTTTCAAGACAGGGTTTCTCTGTGTAGCCCTGGCTGTCCTGGAACTCACTCTGTAGACCAGGCTGGCCTCGAACTCAGAAATCCGCCTGCCTCTGCCTCCCAAGTGCTGGGATTAAAGGCGTGCGCCACCACCGCCCGGCTAAAGGCCAATTTTTAATTAAACATATAATTTTTATAAATTACTTTGGACCATATTGCAGTTTAAGGCAGACAGGAAAGGGAATCAAAGCTAGAGGGTATAAAATAGTAACTCTTTAGATTACTTAGTTTTCCATTTATTTATTTATTTATTTATTTATTTATTTTTAATATGTGAATAATCATGTTCTATTTGTTCTGATCCTACCATTTTATTTTCTCAGCCCAGACAATATGAGCCCTGATCTATGTAGAAAAGACATCACATGACTTCAGTTACTAAGGGTCTTTAGAGAAAATCGCAGTAACTGGTTTCTCCTGCAATAGACATGTGTATAGTATACTACCCAGGTTGGATGATAATCTTTATCTTCTTCATTCTGTTATTATCAGGGTACACCTAGGTCGTGAAGACTCTAGGGATTGTATTTGTATTATGAGTCATTCTGTTGGGTAGCTGCATTTACCTTAAAGCAGCAAATAATTGTTTTACCGTTCTGTAGTTCAAAAGTAAACTTTAAACATAAGTATTTGGAATATTGAGCTCCTCTTGGGTGTTGGTATCAGAATCATCTCGGAACCCAGTGACATCACACCTAGGCAACAGGGACTCTACATTTGTAGTCATGACAATCGCCATACATTCCCAGGATCCACTGGGGTCACCTTCTACCTTTACCTTTGAGCGGCTATGTCACAATCCAAGTAAAAGTCAGACCCCTCTGACCTATCTCCTCCTGCCTTCTTTGCCTCCACCTTTGCCCTCTTCCCAGACAATAAACCTCTGCCAAGTGGAACTGGTTTGGCCTGTCTATACACCAGCTGTGCTTCTAACACAGCTTTGGGAGCTCTGTGGAAGAAGAAACCCTTCTTATCTTTCAATTGGAAATGACTACATTTTGATTGTGCAGTCTATGGGAATATTAAATTTTATAATTCCTCTCTCTCTCTCTCTCTCTCTCTCTCTCTCTCTCTCTGTCGTGTGTGTGTGTGTGTGTGTGTGTGTGTGTGCATCCCTCACTCATTTCTCCTCTATTACAAATAGTTCTTTGTTTCTGATCTACCTATATTTCTAGATAAAGGGGACTTGTGGTTAGGTTGGCCCCCTCCCAAAGCCAATCCAGAGGAGTTTGCTAATCTCCAAAGTACCCTTGACCATACAATATGAAACATATTCGCAAGGTCCAAAAATAAGCAATGCAATGGAGAAGGAACAGAAAAATTATCTGTATCATGGCATCAACATTTACTTGGCATCTTGCGCCATTCACCATGACTTTATCATTTCTTGCCAATATTCATTACAAATCACATTCCACTTATCTTTTTGTTTTGTTCTTTACTGTTTCCCTTTGGTTTTTTGTTTTGTTTTGTTTTGTTTTGTTTATTTTGACAAAGGAGGCCTCTCTTTATGTAGCCCTGGCTGTCCTGGAATGTGTTCTGTTAATAAGGTTGCCTGAAACTTAGAGATATTTGCCTGTCTCTGCATTCAGAGTGCTGAGATTAAAGTCGTGTACCACTGCTGTTGATTACCTCATATCTTTAAAAGGCTATTTATTTATTTATTGGCCATATTCACTTCATTGTTTACTCAATTATTGTAGATTCCTCCTGAGGTACTTACTGCAAATTTCAAAACTTGGATTATGAATTGAACACAATCTGATTTAGTTTCCTTTTCTCTATACCAAAAACAAAACAAACAAAAAAAAAAACAAATTTAAAAAAAACAAAACCAAAAAACAAAAGCAAACAAACAAAAAAACAAAGCAAAGTAAGTATTTGATTTCTACTCTGTGCATTAGATATCAAACAAGATCAGAATGTTTTTCTAATAATTTGCTTTCAAAACCTCTTTACCTATTTCCCCCCAAAACTCCAATTTTCTTTTACAAAGAGAATTTACTTTGTTTAATTTGTGACTTTCCCACAACATCATAACCTTGTGTGATGGTAAATTTATTATCTTCTCTTCAAATGCAGATCACCTTGTTATTCTTTAATCTCTCCTTCCCAGGACCTCAACTCTTCATTCTGAGTTAATTGCTATTAATATTTAAATGTCTGGCAGAACTGCATTATCAACTCCCACTAGATGTGATCCTTGCTATAGAAAACAAATCCTAGCACTAGCGATCTTATGACTTGCATTCAGAATCCCTCCAGAAGCATTCTCTAACCTTGGGAAATCAATAGACCTTCAAGACCTTCTTTTTCTTTGATGTAAAATGATGTTGGGAGACTAATAACTTTAGTGCAAAGTTGATTGTATATATGTGTGTGTGTGTGTGTGTGTTTTGTCTGTGGTTGTGTGTTTATGTCTTAGTTTGTGAAAGCTGCATTTCTAATGAACCCTAAGTAACTTACAATATTATGAAGAAGCTCAGAAACTTTGAGTTGTGTCACAGAAACCCAGACTTAGGCACCAATTAAAATTAGTAAGACAGATTTTTACTGAGAAACAATTGCAAATGAGAAGAGAGACTTCCATGTAGTACAGACCTGAGTTTTAAATGGAAAAAGTGAGAATTCGTAGTTCCTCACTGGGAAAGGTGGCATATAAAAAGAACATTATTAAATAGAAAAAAACATAGAAATTCTTGTTACATTGATTTAAATAGTACCTATGTTTCAAATGGACAAGAAAAGTTTAAAGTCTATGCAAAGATCACACAGAGGACTCTGTCTGAATTCTGGTTAAGGACTACAGATATACTGTTGATAAAACAGTTGCAAAATAAAATAATAATAGTAGTAGTAGTAGTAGTAATAATAAACATATTTATATATGAGTTGAGATTTTTTTTAATATTTTCAAAATGTATATAATTATATTAGAGGCCAAATATAAATATGTAACAGGACAATGCTCATAAAATATACTTAACTGATATATCCAGGAGAGAGGCTTACTAGAGTTTTAGTTCCTTAGCCTCAATACCTGGGACCAACTCATGTATTATCTTGGTTGGTGGCTCAGTCTCTGAGAGTTCCCTAGGGTCTGGGTTAGTTGAGATTGTTAATGTAGTGGGTAATAATTAAGCAAGATTACCACCCCCTCTGCACCAAGTCCCTGAAGATTTAGCTCAGAGCAGCTCTCACTGTCCACCGTGAGCCCATCTTTCCTAGCTAGCTCTCACAGCATCCCAGCTGTGTTTCCTCCCCCACCATAGACTCTGTAAATGGTGGGAGTCCCACGATTCTGCCTAGCACCCACTCCTTCCAAGTATCCAGTAAAGTATGACTCTTAAACTTGAATAGTTAACCAAATATATTTATGATAAGAAACTCCCGATTTCATAATGCCAATTTACAATGGTAAAGTCTTATCCCAACATTTCTGGCCTCTACAAAACACAAGATATACATCTGAAGCCATCTGTATATCCATGTCTCCCTCTCTCCTCTGCTAGTGTGGTCCACCCAGCCTCCCTTTCTCTCTCCTGTGCCTCATTTCTCTTAGCTCCTCCTCCTCTCTCCCCTCCAATCACTGGCCTCTCAATGCCTCAATGTGAATGGATAGGAAATATCTTGCATCAGGCTGGTCTTCCTATGGGGTCAATTTCCCCTTCAGCTTCTTCAGTCCTTCCGCTAATTGAACCAGACGTACGCCCAACTTCAGTCCAATGGTTGGGTATAAGTGTCTGCTTCTGTCTCAGTCAGATGCTGGTAGGGTCTCTCAGAGGACAGCCATGCCAGGCTCCCGTCTGTAAGCACATCATAGCATCAGTAATAGTGCTAAGGCCTTGGTGCAGCCCCATGAGATCCCAAGTTGAGTCCGTCATTGGACTGCCTTTCATTTCCTACAGTCTCTTCTCCATTTTTGTCCCTGAAGTTCTTTTAGACAAGAGCTGGGTCAGAAATTTTGACTGTAGGTTAGTAAAACTGTCCCTCCACTGAGGCCCTGTCTATTTACTGGAGATGGACTCTTCAAGTTCACAATCCTCAATGTTGGACATTTTGTAAGGTCACCCAGACTGAGGTTCTCTCATAATGCAGATGTCTGGTATGTTCTAGATGGTCACCCCATATCCCACCCTCTGAGGCTGCTTATTTCCATTCATTTTCTTGGACCTCTGGGCTTCTCTCCTGCCCCCCATATCTGATCCTGTTCCCCTTTCCTCCTCCCTGTTCCCTCTCCCACCCATCTCTGCCTCTCTTGAACATTTCCTTCCCCCTTCTAAGTGGGACTGAAGCATCCTCATTTGGGTTTTTCTGCTTGTTACAGTTCTTACAGTCTATAGGTTGTATCCTGGGTATTTTATACTTTTTGGCTAATATCCATTTATCAATGAGTACATACCATGCATGTCCTTTTTTCAGTGAGTACATACCATGCATGTCCTTTTGGGTCTGAGTTACCTCACTCAGGATATTTTCTAGTTCCATCTATTTGCCTGCAAAATTCATGATGTTCTTGTTTTTAGTAGCTGAATAGTATTCCATTGTGTAAATGAACCATGTTTTCTGTATCCATTCTTCGGTTGAAGGAGATCTGGTTTGTTTCCAGCTTCAGACTGTTACAAATAAGACTGCTAAGAACATGGTGGAGCATGTGTCCTTGTGGTATGGTGGGATGTCTTTTGGGTACATACTCAGGAGTGGTATAACTGGGTGTTCAGGTAGAACTATTTCCAATTTTTTTGAGGAACACCAGATTGATTTCCATAGTGGTTGTACCAGTTTGCAATCCCACCAGCCACGGAGGGGTTTTCCTCTTTCTCTACATCTTTGCCAACATGTTATGTCACTTGAGTTTTTTTATCTTAGCCATTCTGATTGGTCTCAGGGTCGTTTTGATTTGCATACTCCTGATGACTAAGGTCTTTGAATGTTTCTTTAAGTACTTCTTAGCCATTCGAGATTCCTCTATTGTGAATTCTGTTTAGCTCTATATTCCATCTTTTAATTGAGTTCTTTCGCTCTTGGGAGGTTAATTTATTGAGTTCTTTATATATTTTAGATATTAGCCCTCTGTGGGATGTAGGGTTAGTGAAGATTTTTTTTTCCCAATCTGTAGGTTGCTGATTTGTCCTATTGACAGTGTCCTTTGCCTTACAGAAGCTTTTCAGTTTCATGATGTTGCATTTATCAATTGTTGATCTGAGAGCCTGAGCCATTGGTGTTCTATTCAGGAAATTTTCCCCACTGTCAATGAATTCAAGGCTCTTTCCCACTTTCTCTTTTATCAGATTCAATATATCTGGTTTCATGTTGATGTCCTTGATTCTATCAAGGTCTGTAAAGTATTGTGTTAGAGTTTTGATAATAATTTATTTGAATTTCAATATTGCTTGTAGAAAGATCAACTTCCAATCCATTAGTAGGAGAGATCTTTTCATCTTCTATTATCTTCTACAATTTCATTCTTCAAAAACTTAAAGTTGTTGACATGCATGCCTTTCACTTGCTGAGTTAGAGTTATCCCCAGATATTTCTAATTATTGTGGCTGTTGCAAAAATGTTATTTGACTGCTTACTTTTTCAGTAAATTAGTCATTGATATGAAAGAAGGCTACAAATATTTTAAATTAATTTCATATGCATATGTAAGATATAAAAGGTGTTGGGTTTCTCAAAGGCTTCTTTTTTTGCATATTCCAGTTGGATGATCATGTGTTTTATGTCGTTTATTCTTTATTTCAGTTTATTCATATGGTGGATTAGAGTGACAGGTTTTTGTATGTTGAACTATCCCTACATCTCTGGGATAAAACCTTGGTGGATGATTTTTTCTGATATGGTCTTGGATTTAGTCTGTGAGTATTTTACTTCATATTTTTCCATCAATGTTCATGAGGGAAATTGGTCTGAAATTCTCTTTTTTATTGTTGAGTCTTTTTGTGGTTTATATATCAGGGAGGTGGTAACCAAGTAAAATTAACTTGGCAATGTTCCTTCTGTTTCTGTTTCCTGTAATAATTTGAGGAGTATTTGTTATTAGCTCTTCTTCAAAAGTCTGGTAGAACTCTTGGCTTAACCACCTGGCCCTTTGAGGTTTTTGTAGGATACTTTTTATGACTTCTTGTATTTTGTTAACAGTCTATATAGGGAGTTTTACTGATCTTGATTTAACTTTGGCAAGTGGTATCTATCTAGAAAATTATCCATTTTGTATAGATTTTCCAATTTCGTGAATGTAGGTTTTTCAAGTAAGACCTAATGATACCCTAGACTCCCTGTGTATCTGTTGTTATATTCCCCTTTACATTTCTGAGTTTGTTAATTTGGATATTCTTCCTCTGTCTTTTAGGTTGGCTAACAGTTTTTCTATCTGGTTTTGTTGCTGTTGTTGTTTGGTTTGTTTGGTTTTTTGTTTTGTTTTCTCAAAGAACCAACTCATTATTCCACTGTTTCTCTCTATTGTTCATTTTGTATCTATTTTATTAATTTCAGCAGTGAGTGTTATTATTTCCTACCATCTACTACTTACTTCTCTTGGATATGTTTTTTATCTAGGATATTCAGCTGTGCTGTTAAGTTGCTAGTATGATATTTCTCCAATTTCCTTATGAAGGTACTTGGTGCTATGAAATCATTTCTTAGCATTGCATTCATAGTATCCATAATTTTGGGTATGCTATGCATTTATTTTCATTAAATTCTAGAACTCTCTCTCTCTCTCTCTCTCTCTCTCTCTCTCTCTCTCTCTCGCTCTCGCTCTCTCTCTCTCTTCCTTTCTTTCTTTGTTTTTTACTGCCTTGACCCAGTAATCATTCAGTATAGAGGTGTTAAATCCATGAATTTGTAGACTTTCTGTTTTTCTGTCATTTTTGAAGTCAAGGTGTAATCCATGGTGGTCTGATAAGATACAGGGTTATTTCAATTTCTTGTATCTGTTGAGACTTGCATTTTAACTGAGGATGAGGTTGATTTTGTAAAATGTGCCACAAGGTGCTAAGAAAAAGATTCATTCTTTTATATTAGGGCAAAATGTTCTCTAGATATGGTTTAGGTCCATTTGATTCATAATATCTGTTAGCACCATTAGTTTTCTGTTTAACTTATGTCTGGGTGACTAGTTCATTGTTGAGAATGGGGTATTGAAGTCTCCCACTATCAACATGTGAAGGTCAATATGTGATTTAAGTTTTAGTAATGTTTCTTTTACAAATGTAATATTTGTTGTTTTGTTTGTTTACTTGCTTGGTTGGTTTTGCATTTGGTACATAGATATTGAGAATAGAACCATCATTTAAGTAGATTTTTTTTCCTTGATGAGTATGAAGTGTCTTTTTGCTCTTAACTAATGTTGGTTTGAAGTCTATTTTCTTAGAATAGTTACATTAGCTTGCTTCTTGGGGCCATTTGATTGGAAAATGTTCTTGCAACATTTTACTCTGAGATCTATCTTTGAGATATGCATCTTGTATGCAGAAGAATGAATCTTGTTTTTGCAACCATTCTTTCAGACAGTGTCTTTTTATTGTGGGAATTGAGTTCATTGATATTGAGAGATACCAATAAATAATAATTGTAAATTTGTTGTAGTTGTTTGTTTTGTGTGTGTATATATGTGTTTGTTTTCCTTTTTTTTTTTTTTTTTGGTTTTGCTGCTATGAGATTATTTATTGCCTGTGTTTTTTTTTAGTTGTACTTAATCTCCTTGGGTTGGAGGATTTTTTCCTAGTACATTCTGTACAATTAGATTTATGGATAGTGTTTAAATTTGGCTTTCTCATGGATTATCTTCTTTTCTACATGTATGCTAATTGAAAGTTTTGCTGGGTATAATACTCTGGCTTGGCATCTATGATCTCTTAGAATCTGAATCACATCTATTCAGGCCTTTCTGGCATTTAGAATATCCATTGAGAAGTTGTGTGTAATTCTAATATGTTAGCCTTGATATGTTAACTTGCTCCCTTAAAGATTTTAATAATCTTTCATTATTTGTATTTGTTCAGTGTTTTGATTATTATGTGGTGGGGAGCTTTCTTTTCTGGTCCAATTTATTTGATTTTCTTTAATATTCTTTTATTTATATGGGAATGTCCTTATTTAGGAATATTTTTTACTGGATACATTTTGTATTTAAATTTCAAATGTTATCCCTTTCCTGTTTCCCTTACGGACCCCCCCCCGCCATGACATCCCCCCTCCTCCTGCTACTATGAGGATTCCCTCACTCCCACCCATCCACTCCCACCTCACAACACTGACATTCACCTACACTGAGGCATTGAACCATAACAGGACCAAGGCCATTCTCTGCTACATGCTGCTGGAGCTATGTGTACTCCATGTGTACTCTTTGGGATGCTGGTTTAGTCCCTGTGAGCGCTGGGGGGGGGGGTCTAGTTGATTGATATTATTGTTCTTCTTTTATGGTTGCAAACCCCTTCAGTTTTTTCAGTCCTTCCCCTAACTCCTCTATTTGGGTCCCTGTGCTCAGTCAGATGGTTGGTTGTAAGCATCCTCTACTGTATTCTTAAGAGTCTGGCAGAGTCTCTCAGGAGATAGTTATATCAGGCTACTGTCAGTAAACACGTCTTGGCATCTATAATAGTGTCTGGGTTTGGAGTTTGTATAAAGGGTGGATCCACATGTGGGGCATTCTCTAGATGGCCTTTCCTTCAGTCTCTGCTCCACACTTTGTTCCTGTATTTCTTTTAGACAGGAGCCATTCTGGGTTAAAAATTTGGAGATGAGTGGGTAACCCCATACCCCCAACCAGGGACCTTGCCTAACCTCTGAATATGGTCTCTACAGGCTCATCCTCCCCTTTGTTGGGTATTTCAGCTAATTTCATCACTGTTGGGTCTTGGGAGCCTCTTGCTTTCCTGGCATCTGGGATTTGCTGGTGGCTACCCCCAGTACTAAATGACCCATTGCTACACACCTCTGTTCAAATACCTGACCCTCTGTATCATCCCCTTCTCCTCCCATACATGACCCTGCACCCAATTTCCCCTCCCTCCTCTGTTTCTCCAAATTCCCTGCTATACTCTACCTCTCCTTAGTATTGTGTTCTCCTTTCTAAGAAGGACGGAAGCATCCACATTTTACTCTTACTTCTTCTGAGCTTCATATAGTCTGTGAATTGTATCTTGGTTATTCCCAGATTTTGGGCTAATATACACTTATCAGTGAGTGCAAACCATGTGTGTTCTTTTGTGACTGGGCTACCTCACTCAGAATGATATTTTTCTAGTTCCATACATTTGCCTAAAAATGTCAGGAAGTCATTGTTTTTAATAGTTGAGTAGTATTGTATACATGTACTACATTTTCTGTATCTTTTCCTCTGTTGAAGGACATCTGAGTTCTTTCCAGCTTCTGGCTATTATAAACAAGGCTTCTATGAATATAGTAGAGCATGTGTCCTTGTTATCTGTTGGAGCATCTTTTGGGTATATGCCCAGGAGTGGTATAGATGGGTCCTCAGGCAGTTCTATGACCAGTTTTCTGAGTAACTGCCAGACTGCTTTCCAGAGTGGTTGTACCAACTTGCAATCCCACCAACAATGGAGGAGTGATCCTCTTTCTCCACATCCTCACCACTATCTGCTGTCCCCTGAGTTTCTGATCTTAGCCATTCTGATTGGTGTGAGGTGGGATCTCAGGGTTGTTTTGGTTTGCATTTGCCTGATGACAAAGGATGTTGAACATTTCTTTAGGTGCTTCTAGGCCATTTGATATTCCTCAGTTGAAAATTCTTTGTTTAACTCTGTACTCTATTTTTTAATATGGTTATTTGGTCCTCTGGAATATAAATTCTTGAGTTCTTTGTATATATTGGATATTAGCCCTCTATCAGATGTAGGCTTGGTAAAGATCTTTTCCCAATCTGTTGCTTGACATTTTGTCCTATTGACAGTGTCCTTTGCCATACAGAAGCTTTGCAATTTTATGAGGTCTCATTTGTCAATTGTTGATCTTAGAGCATAGGCCATTGGTGTTCTGTTCAGGAAATTTTCCCCTGTGCCCATGTGTTTGAGACTCTTCCCAACTTTCTCTTCTATTAGTTTCAGTGTATTTGGTTTTATGTAGAGGTTTTTGATCCACTTGGACTTGAGCTTTGTACGGGAGAAAAGAATGGATTGATTTAAATTCTTTTACATGCTGAACTCCAGCTGAACCAGCACCATTTGTTGAAAATACTTTCTTTTTTTTCACTGGATGGTTTTAACTACTTTTTCAAAGATCTATTGACCATAGGTGTGTGGCTTCATGTCTGGGTTTCAATTCTATTCCATTGATTTTCCTGTCTTGTACCAATACCATGCAGTTTTTAATCACGTTTGCTCTGTAATACAGCTTGATATCAGGATTGGTGATTCTCCCAGAGGTTTATTGTTGAGAATAGTTTTCTATTATTTTGTTGAAAATAATTTCTGGGACTTTGAGCAGGGAATCTTCTTCTTCTATCCTATTATTCTTAGGTTTGAGCTTTTCATAGTGTCCTAGATTTCTTGGATGTACTGTAGTAAGAGATTTTTAGATTTAACATTTTCTTTGACTGATTTATCTATTTCTTTTACCTTGTCTTCAACACCTCAGATTCTCTTTTCCATCTCACATAGTCTCTTGTTGATACTTGTGTCTGTAGTTGCTAGTCACTAACCTAGAGTTTCCATTTTCAGAATTCCCTTAATTTCTGTTTTCTATTTTCTAGTTTGTTTGCTTTTTTTTTTAATTTTAAGGTATTAAATATTTTTATTCATTTTCTTCAACTCTGGGTTTGTTTGTTTGTTTGTTTGCTTGTTTGTTTGCTTGTTTCTTGGATGACTGATATTCTTTATGGTATTAATTGATTGGCTCCATTTTTAAATATTAAATATTTTTTATTTTTTTAAATATTAAATATTTTTAAATTATCCTTGATTTCTTTAAGGTATACATTCATTTGCTTTTTTAAGAATGTCTATGATCATCATAAATTTGGTTTGTAGAAATTCTGTCTTGTGCTTCAGTTGTATTGGAATATTCAGGATTCGTGATAGTGGGATGGGTGAGTTCTGGTGATGATATATTACCCTAGTTGTTTTGGCTGTGTTCTTACACATGCCCAGATATCTGAATGTGGAGAGATTATAGGCCTGGGTGCTGATTTCTGGGTTTATGTTTGTTGGATAGATGTCTTCATTCTTGTGTTCTATTTCCAATTTGGTCTTCTGGCTAGAGTTACATATGGTTGAGTAGAGTATCTCTCCCTAAGTTGGGGGCTGGTCTTCTGATATCATGGATGGCTTCTGGTCCAAAAGGGGTTTGCTACCCAAATTGAGGGCTGGGGTTCTGGTCATGTGAATACCCCCTGTTCTAAGCCTGGATCCTCTGGGATTCATGATGCTGGAATGGCCTCTGGTAGAGTAGGAGGCTTTTGCCAGAGATGTTGATTGGAATATGGTTATTTGTATATCTTAAGCCAAAACAATTATCTTAGTGGCAAGACAGATGATTTACTAGGTGGAGACTCCTGTTGCAAAGCACAACTCCAATTCAATTTCTAGTGCACACTTGGTTGACTGTGAGAGTTCTTTGACCTCCACTCATTGCCATGGTATACATACATACAAACACACACACATACACACACACACACACACACACAAATATACACACACCATGTACAACATAACAAATGATTAAAGAGATAAATAAATAAATATAAAAATGTAATAAGAAACATTTCTCTAGAGGAACCCACAAGCTAAGCAGGGTATTTGAAAAAAAATTAAGAAAAAGGCATATCAAAAATTAATAAAATGGAAACTATAAGCATTTTTAAGTGAAAGTCTAATAGTTTAATCAAACATGGGATTTAAATTTCTTCAATAAATTTATTATAGAGACTGGAATGAATTAAATAGCTAAAGAGCATATGACTATAAATTTGATTCTTCAACTACAGCTCCAGCTAAGATTTCTTTGTGTATATAAATAATAATAATGTCCTACAAGCCAGTTAGAGAGAGGTTCTAAAAATAATATACAAATGATTCTTTCCTGTGGTTTACCGTAGAGAAAACTAACATCTGCCTTGCCAGTTATGTGAGAATCCTTTGAATTAACCCTCCAAGTGATGATTTATTCTATTTACCATATTTGCATTTATCACTTTCATTTAGAATGTTTAAAGAAAACCAATGTCTATAATCATGCTACCCCAAGCATTTTTTGACGTGCAAAAGTGTATGTTGACTGCTACAGTAACATTCTCTAGTTTTTGAAATTCTGAATTACATATTAAAAATCACAGTTTGCTGTCACCATGTGCTATGTGAGACTGCGTGAGGGCAATATAATGTGCCATACCTGTGTGACATAAAGTTGTTTCCATGTCAAAGTGAAAAGTAAACGTGTTTACAAGTTAAATGATTTCCTTTCGGTTTAAGTTCTCAAACTGTGAATGCCAGGGGAAGCTTCTTGGCAGGCAGGTTTCTTCCACCTGTTCTTAGATGAAACAACATAAATTTGAGCCCTAGGCAATGTGATTTTCATCACTAAACAAAAAGCATTCAGTTTATAGTTGTGCAAAGGCAAACTATCAGGGTGTTCAATTGGATGGTAAATAGTTTAAATGTTTCTCTTTACAAGTCTGAAATTCTTGCCAAAAAATATTTATATTCATTATTTTGATGAAATAATCAATGATGAATTTACTTATTCAAAATAAATAAGCAAAATAAAATAAAATAATATAAACTAAAATAAAATAAACCTGAGGTATTCAAAGAAGAAACAGGTTAAATAACATATTAGTAAGTATAATATTTTCTCTTGTGCACCTTGACTGATTTCTAATTTGATCAATTAGAAAAGTTGGCTATTTCAGATAATTTACAGAGAGTAAAGCCATAGTAACTTGGAACTTTTCTGCTCAAGTGTCTTACATATATTGTTTATAAGTAAGGCTCTTATGAACCCTGGTAAATATGAGTTGTATGATTTCCTAAATCATGTCAAAGCTGGAGCATTCAGCATTGAGTGCCTTTTCTTGAACTCCTCTGATAGAAATCTATCTTATGAATAAAATAGGTGGAACCAGGGAGAAGACCTCATACAATTGCATTCAGAGTTTGGGAGCAGAGTGATATTAACAAATACACTTTTATTATTTTAAAGAATAAACTAAAATTTAAATATGGAGTTTTGTATTCCCTTGTCAGGGGATCATTAAAACACCTGTCTGTGCAATACTAGCAACAAACAATTCCAATGGGAAGAGAAAATCTCTGTAAATGGTCATAATAGCACACAAGTCATGAATATTCCACTCTCCCCCATGTAGCTGACACACACACACACACACACACACACACACACACACACAGAGACAGACACATACACACCAAGTTCACTGTATACAATGTCTCTTGGTTTCTGAATTTCTATTATGGTGCCTTAGTAGCAAACCCAGGGTGTTGATCTCTGGATTCAGAGGCAACCAGCAACCAAAAAGTCAGTCTCTGAGGCCAACACAGTGGCTTATCGAATGCCAGGAAAACACTCCATGTGACCTGATTCTCAGTTCATTAATAAGGTGGTTGTAAATCAGTGGTGATAATTTATTTTGCTGAAGATTAAATAAGAACTTTATTTCCCACTGTTTAAATAGGAAATAACATTTAGCTTTGAAATGCATTTCTTGTTTTCAAAATATATATAAATATATATTTAAAATACTTACATTTTCTAAGTTAAAGATTTATTTTATGTATAGAAGTATTTAGCCTGCATATATATATATATATATATATATATATATATATATATATATATATCAAGTCTGATGCCTATCAAAGTAAAAAACAGATATCAAATCTCTTGGTACTAGAGATGTAGATGGTTGTAAGATACCCTGTGGTGCTGAGAAACAAACCACAGTCTTCTGCAAGAACATCATGTACTCCTGACTGTTGAGCCATCTCCTCAGGTCAAAAAATACTAACATACTTAGTTAAGACAGGCTTTTAATATTTAAACTGACAATAAGAGAAACGTTCAACATCCTTAGTCATTAGGGAAATTCAAATCAAAACAACCCTGAGATTCCACCTCACACTAGTCAGAGTGGCTAAGATTAAAAACTCAGGAGACAAAAAAAAAAAAAAATTAAAAAAAAAAAGAATAAATAAGAATAAAAATAAATTAAAAAAATAAAAATAAAATAAAAAATAAAAACTCAGGAGATAGCAGGTGTTGGCGAGGATGTGGAGAAAGAGGAACACTCCTCCACTGCTGGTGGGATTGCAAGCTGGTACAACCACTCTCGAAGCAGTCTGGCAGTTCCTCAGAAAACTGGGCATGACACTCCCGGAGGACCCTGTTATACCACTCCCGGGCATATACCCAGAGGCCTCCCCGGCATGCAATAGGAACACATGCTCTACTATGTTCATAGCAGCCTTATTTATAATAGCCAGAGCTGGAAAGAACCCAGATGTCCCTCAATGGAGGAATGGATACAGAAGATGTGGTATATTTATAAAATGAAATACTACTCTGCAATTAAAAACAATGAATTCACGAAATTCCTAGGCAAATGGTCCGAACTGGAAAATATCATCCTTAGTGAGGTAACCCAATCACAAAAGAACACACATGGTATGCAGACACTGATAAGGGGATATTATCCCAGAAGCTCGGAAAACCCAAGACACAATTCAAATATCAATTGATTTCTAAGAAGAAGGAAGGAGAGACTCCTGGTCCTGGAAAGATTTGATGTAGCAGTGTAGGGGAATACCAGGACAGAGAAGTGAGAGGGGGTTGAATGGGGAACAGGGGGAGGGAAGGGGACTTATGGTACTTTCGGGGAGGGGGGGAACTGGGAAAGGGGAAATCATTGGGAATGTAAATAAAAAATATAGAAAAAAGAAAATAATTCCTTTTAAATAAAATAAATATAAATCAACTCATTAAAATATTTACTTTATTTTATTTATTTATTTGATATTTCCTTTATGTATATTTTAAATGTTATCCCCTTTCCTGGTTTCCCCTCTGAAAACCCCCTATTCCATCTCCCTTCCCCTTGCTCACCAACCCACCCCCTCCTGCTTCCTTGCCCTGGCATTACCCTACCCTGGGGCATTGAACCTTCTCAGGACCAAGGGCCTTTCCTCCCTTTGATGCCCTACAAGGCTGTTCTCTGTTATATATGCAGTTGGAGCCATGGCTCCCTCCATGTGTACTCTTTGATTGGTGGTTTAGTCCCTGGGAGCTCTGGGGGTACTGGGTGGTTCATATTGTTGTTCCTCCTATGGGGCTGCAAGCTTCTTCAGCTCCTTCTGTGGAGATGCAGAGATGGAGTAGAGACGGAAGGAAAGGCTATCCAAAGACTGCCCCACCCGGGAATCCATCCCATATGCAGCCACCAAACCCAAATACTATTGTGGATGACAAGCACTTGCTGACAGGAGCCTGATATAGTTGTCTCCTGAGACGTTCTGCAAGTACCGGACAAATACAGAGGTGGATGCTCTCAGCTAACCATTGGACTAAGCACAAGGTCCCCAATGGAGGAGCTAGAGAAAATATTTACTTTTTAATATTTACTTGACTTAAAAATAACAAAAGTATGCTCAACTACTCAAGTATGTAATGCAAAAACTGCTTAAGAGTACTTCTTGTTCTTTTTTATTATTATGGTTATTTTATCTATTTACTTTTCAAATGTTATCCCTCTTCCTGCTTTGCCCTCTCCAAATCCCCTCTCCCGTTTCCCTACTCCCCTGCTTCTATGCAGGTGCTCTCCTCCGACCAACTCACCCACTCTTGCCTCATAGCCCTAGCGTTCTCCTGCAATGGAGCATTGAGCCTCCACAGGACCAAGGGCCTCTGCTCCCATTGATGCCAGATAAGGCAATCCTCTGCTACATATGCAGGTGGATTCATGAGACCCTCCATGTGTATTCTTTGGTTGGTAGTTTAGTCTCTGGTTGCTCTGAGGAGTCAGGTTGGTTGATATTGTTGTTCTTCCTACGGGGTTGCAAACACCTTCAGCTCCTTCAGTCCTTTCTCTAACTCCTCCATTGGAGTCCTCGTGCACAGTCCAATGGTTGGCTTCGAGCATCTGCCTCTGTATTTGTCAGGTACTGGCAGAGCCTTTCAGGAGACAGCTATATCAGCCTTCTTTCAGCAAGCACTTCTTGGCATCAGCAATAGCGTCTGGGTTTGGTAGTTGCATACAGAATAGATCCCCAGATGGGGTAGTCTCTGGATACCGTTTCCTTTGATTTCTGATCCACTCTTTGTCCCTGTATTTCCTTTAGAGAGGAGCAATTCTGGGTTAAAATTTTCGAGACAGGTTGGTGACCTTATCCCTCAACAGGGGCCATGCCTTTGGATATGGTTTCTACAGGTTCTTTCTCCTCTTTGGTATTTAAGCTAATGTCATCCCCGTTGGGTCCTGGGAGCCTCTTGCTTTCCTGACATCTAGGATATTCGTTGGCTAACCCATTCCCCATCCCCCATTGCTGCATACCTCTGTTCAATTTTCTGACCCTCTGTACACCTCCCACATCTCCTCCCACACCTGATCCTGCCCCCTTTTATTCCCTCTCCCCCACTTCCTCCCAAGTCTCTCGCACCCTCTATCTCCTGTGATGCATTTATTATTCTTTCTTAGAAATTTTAATCACTAACTGCAAAAATTTGGCAATTGTTAGAATCAAATATTTACACTTTTCCAATTCAGAAACAAAATGAATTGTTAAAATATGAAAGTTTAGTTTTTAAGAGGATTGAGGAAGGAAAAGTAGACATGTCTGCTACTAATAAGGGGTGATTTGTGTGTTTCCTCTCCAAAACCTTTTAAAATCATGTTACTAAGTAACTTATGGGATTTTATGACTAAGTACAATGCTCAATTTGAGGAATGAAAATATCTCCAACTATGCAAATCCTGAAACAAAAACTCTAGTTGTATTTTTGCATTTTCCTGTATGTTTGTCAGCCTTTTCTTCGGAACCCCGATTTACTGCCATTTCCTACTGTACCCCAATTATCTTTATAAACTTTTCAAGTGCTATCTATTCCACACTTTCAGAAACTGGAGTGGGTCCGGGTATTGACATTCAGAACAAACACACACCAAATAGATCATATTTAGAGAGATCAGCGAATACATGGCTCAGAGTTAAATTCTTGCAGCTGTTTCGGCTTGTGTTTTTGCCAGGAATTGGAAAGCAATGTCTGACTGTTTCGCAGAGCTGTAGATGATCAGCTCTTACTCTCTGAACTTGTTCTATCAGAGTCTAAGCAGCCCATGTTTCTTCTTCCTTAGCTCTGTGTGTAACAAGGCAGTTGTGCTGCGAATTCTACAGGAAGAAACCAGAAACCACAGGACACAGAGGCTTCTTCTAACTCAATGACTCTGCCTTCCCAGCCAATTCTCCTTTTCCTTTGCTTTCTTCTTTTAGACTCTCTCTCCCTGATGTGTTTACTCTGCGAGTTTCCAGGAGCATCAGAGGGAGTTAGATAAAGATAAAAATTTTATAGTGTAGTAATTAGAGTAACAGGTAGCAAGATCAGTGAATACATGGCTCAGAGTTAAATTCTTGCAGCTGTTTCTGCCTGTGTCTTTGCCAGGAATAGGAAAGCAACATCTCACTGTTTCACAGATGATCAGCTCTCACTCGCTGCACTTGCAAGTTCAATTTCTTTGCAAGGAAAATAGCAAACAATTAACATATCTCTAGCTTTTAAATCTGAGACAGTGTTCAGAAATGTGATTTTTTTATATCTCGTTTTAAAACTGTTTATTAGAAAGCATGATTGGTTTATAAGATGAACAAAAGTATACTTAAATCATAATTGTCTGAATTAAAAACATCTGTTGATAGTGATCTCATTCATACAAAGTTATTCTTAGTTCAGAATTGTCTCAACTGATTTCATCATGAGATTATCTGGGGATGCTTACAAAAGTATGAATGTCCTTGAATTTACCCCAGTACTAATTCATCAGAATCTAAAATAGAGGATCTCAACTCCACAATTTGAAATCTCTTAAATGCAATTATTCTACTCAGGAAACAACATAAATCACTAGTTTGGTCTTAACCAAATTTTGCCTATTTCTAGCTAATTTGTTATGTCTAATTAGTCAGCAAGATTAGTGCTATTTCACTTAGACTTTCTTCTATCTATTCTACTTCTACTGCCAGTCTCCTTCTTATAACCCTTGATTTTAGAATTTCATTCTTTCTCTGAGTTTTAGTGCAGACAGAGGTGACAAAATAGTATTAACTTGGTGGCTTCAAGACCAAACACTTATTTTTGAACAGCAGTAGAAACTCAATATCCCAAGGGTAAAGAGCCAGAAAACTGTGAGCTGAGAGAACCCTTGCTAACTTATCCCCATAAGGAAAGATGAAGAGGAGGGAGGAAGAAAAGAATGGAGGAAAGGAGGGATGGAAAGAGAGGTACTTCCTGTTATGTCTTAGAGGAGCATAAACCCTATAATAATGGTACCATTTTCATGAAGTTGGTAAGTCCCATCCTGACTCCATCAGTTGACATTAAGACTGAACTTTAGGACTTCATCATATTAAATTGAACAATAATCCATATCTTATTCCCTTGATATGTAACATATGGGTTTAGAGAAGTGTACTCTCAGCTTCCTGCTCCTACCTTTTTGTCTAATTTAACACTCGATAACATTATTCTAACATGATGATCTCTTGAATATAAAAAGATTGTATAAGGGCTCTTGAATATAAAGAAATTAAATATTAAGCAACAAGAAATATTAGCCTATAAAGGTTCCTCCTGTTTTTAAACTTTGAAAGCCATTCAAGCTAGCATCAAAAATCTGAGCTTTCCCTAATAAATATAAAATATATAAGCCACCATCTGGTCTTGTGAATCATCCATCCATCCATGATTTGTGTTTAGTCCTGCACTGTACAGGAAAATAGGCAGAGTTGTATAACAGAGTGTGACTATTCTGTGAAAGGGTACTTATGAGTTGCCCTGCATACTACAGTCTTCTACTCTTCTACTTTCTACTTATTGATCTGCAGAATTATGAAGAATTGTTTAAGATAAATGCCTGAATGAGGAAACCAGGAATCCTCATGAACCTTAACCCACTACTTTCTCTCTCTGTCTCTGTCTCTCTCTCTCTCTCTCTCTCTCTCTCTCTCTCTCTCTCTCTCTCTCTCTCTCTCTCCCTTTCTCTCTCTCCCCCCCTCTCCCTCTTCCTCCCCCCCTCTCCCTCTTCCTCCCCCTCCCTCTCTCTCTTTTTCTCAACCTGAATGAGGATCTTTCTGAATGATGCCAAACTGTTATTTTAACCCAAGTTTAAAGGGCTATATACTTTTAAATTTGTCAACTTAATAACCATTATTATATATAAATATTGATCCATTTCAAAATCATTCTAAGAATAAATTTTATTATAACACATTATTAAGAAGTCTAAAAATGTTTAATTCCACTAGTCAGTTGAACATTTAAAATCTTAGCCACAAAATAATTTTGGCTATGGGAAGATTTTATAGACACCCTTCTGTTTACATAATAATTTTTTTATGACTACGATGAACATTATATATTGTCAGAGGAAGATCTTTGGCTTAAAAAAATGGCTTTTAACAAACATTCCCATAGGTTAAAATGTGGTTATTAAATATCCTTTCATTGATCACATAGCAATATAAATTATTCTTGCATCAGATTATGAGACACCTTTCATAATATCCTCTTCCAAACAGAGTACACCTTTCTAAATTACAGTTCTGAAATTATGAATTTTTCCCCTATGACCACATAACAATATAAATTATTCTTGCTTCAGATTATTAGATACCTTTCATAATATCCTCTTCCCAACAGAGTACACCTATCTAAATTATAGTCCTGAAATGGTGAATTTTTCCCTTACGGCCTCTTTTTCCCTAAAGAGGTTATATTGCTAAAAAAGTAGACTGTTCTGGTATATGAATGAGAGTCACTAGTACACTTTATATTACATAGCCTCTCTCACATAATCAAAGATAATCATTCATGCCAAAATTGATGGAGGAAAGGCAGTTACAAGGAGTGATTAAAGATAAACTTGTTAACTTGTTTGATGATGTACAGTAAAAATTTATATCTAGCTGACAAAATATTTTATCATTAATATTTAGTGCATTGTAATATGATAGACAATCTGAATTTAACCTCCTTTACATTTTCACCATCTACTGCAAAACAAATGATATTACTAAATGTGAAAATAGCTACATACAAACCACGATGTGCTATTCTTTTATAACTGAAATGTCTCTACAAACTTGGCAGTTTTGACTCTAAGTACAACAATGTAAAATATGACAGATGCATAAATGACATTGAGTTCTGTGTCAAAGAACCAAAATACACTTAGCTTTTAGAAAGAGCAAATAAGAATGGTTTGAGATGACTTGCATGTAAATCAGGCTGTGTTCAAATCAAAATTAAAACAGATTGTCCCAGAACATTTGTATTTCTATTTTGATGGTAGCACACAATAACTGTAACCATTTTTATTCAGCAATCTAAAGGAATGGATATCACATGAGCTTCCCTGAAACAGATATACTATATTTATAGCATTTAGTTGTTGCTCTATCACAAACTATGACACACTTGGAAATATTTATTTTGTACTTGTAGTTCAATGAGTGGTCACTCCATACAATGTAGACCTTTTAAACAACCAATAGGGAAGAGAAATACAAAGATCAAGGAGTTTTATAAAGTATAAAATGTGATTTATAAATCTGATAATCTGAAGAAATTATCAGAGATTATTGGAGATCCTCCAAAATTAAGGAAAAGTATAAGTAAACAGAATTCTGAAAAGAATTTCAGAGGAATTATGTTTCTTGTGATATTTATCTATATATTATAATTTTGAATAATATGTCATTGAAACTAGTTGTTTGTTAAATCAAGTGAAATGAATGAGAAAAAGACAAGACAGAAACTGTGAAATCAGAGCTTGTAAAAACAACAGAGTTAAAAAGATTCGGGGAGCTAGCCCCCTCAAGTAAGTGCCTTAATTTATTTTACTGTTGCTGTGATAAGTGCCCGAACAAGATTATTTAAGGGATAAAAGTGTTTAGTGGACTTAAACTTTAGTATTCCAAGTTATAGTCTATACTTGTAGAGTAATGAAGGAAACAGGAGTTTAATGTTGGTAGCTATATTACACTTACAGCCAAGAAGAAAGATCAATGATTTAATTTACATTGATACTGCTCAGCTTTCTTGATTTCTCTATTCTTATACAGTCCAGGATACCCTGCTTAGGGAATGGGGCACCTGAAGTAATCTAGATAATCTGTCACAGGAATGCTTTTGAATCATTTGCATCCTGCCTCTACTTATTGGGAGTTAGAGCTAAAAATTGCAAATCTACTTCTTAGATATAAAAAATTAGATATAAACAAATATTTAAAGGGAAAATAAGGAAGATTAAGTTTAAAAAATTACAAATAAATTAACCTTAGTTGGTTCCATCTGAGATCACATTGTGGATAGCCTAGGAAGTTGATAAGTCAACATAATTAATGTTCGGAGCATATTGTGTACAAGACGATTAAGAAACTATCAATATACAAAGGTAGCATTCCATTGTGTAAATATACCACATCTTCTGAATCCATTCCTCCATTGAGGGACATCTGGGTTCTTTCCAGCTTCTGGCTATTATAAATAAGGCTGCTATGAACATAGTGGAGCATGTGTCCTTATTGCATGCAGGGGAATCCTCTGGGTATATGCCCAGGATCAGAAGATGTGGTATATTTACATAATGGAATACTACTCTGCAATTAAAAACAATGAATTCACGAAATTCCTAGGCAAATGGTCAGAACTGGAAAATATCATCCTTAGTGAGGTAACTCAATCACAAAAGAACACACATGGTATGCAGTCACTGATAAGGGGATATTAACCCAGAATCTCAGAATACCCTAGACACAATTCGCATATCAATAGATTTCCAAGAAGAAGGAAGGAGAGACCCCTGGTCCTGGAAAGACTGGATGTAGGGGAATGCCAGGACAGAGAAGTGAAGAGGGGTTTGAATGGGGAACAGATGGAATGAAGGGGACTTATGGAACTTTCGGGGAGGGATGAAACGGGAAAGGAGAAATCATTTGGAATGTAAATAAAAAAACTTAGAAAATAAAAAAAAATATACAAAGGTAGCATACAAAATCTGATGTGCTTATATAGAATGAACATATAAATATAAAATGTCTTGGAAAAGATTTTAAGATAGAGTATATAAGAATAATTTCAATTATATCTTGAAATCTACATCTTTAGTGATTAAAAATAATTGTATCCCATGTGGACATATAAACTTGTTACTTAACTGGAAAATTAAATAAAATTGAAATTTATTAAATTTATTAAAAAGGTTAAAAAATGTATCTTTCCTTGATTACTCAAAAAATTCAAAGTCAATGAAAACCATAATATTTCAATTCATCTTTGAATAAATTGACATGCTGCTTCTAAATTTAGATGACAATTCAAATAAGTAGAGACAACATAGATTCTTAAAAACAAACAAGAACAAATACTAAGTTTTCTTCTTGTGACAGTATTATCAATTTCAAAACAATTCTCTGTTGGAGGGAGGACCTGTGACTCAGAGTAGGAAAGCTGTAATGAACAAGATTCACAAATGCCTTCACCAGTTACAAATCATTGAGGACTGATAGAAGGAGTAGGCTCTCCCAGCTGTAGAACTGCCTGCATGTTATACAGAGAAATTCAGATATGCAGCTCCTGTGAGCCACCATTGAGGCTGACATGAGTTTTTGGTAACGCAGCTGACTTTGAGTAACCTGCTTTCCTGTAAGTAATGTCATAAACAAATTTCTGTAAATAATTCAAATAAACCTATTGGTTTGCCAATTTGGACATTCAGGGAACAATTTATTTTATCTGGAATGTATACCATATCTAGAGTAAGTAAAAATTTATTTACATTTCCATAAGAAAAGTTATACAACATCTGGCATTAAAATTTTTCTGAAATAATACATAGAAAACAGATAAAGAGACTCTTGTTAGTAATTCAATTCTTTGTAAGATTGAAGCAGGATGCTATTGTAAGTTCAAGGCCAACATGGGTAACAGGGTAAAAAACCGCATCTAGACAGTAAGCAACTGCAATTAAAAGAAAAAACACAGCTTTAACGTTTATAAAAAACATTAATATTATAATATAGAACAAAAGGAAATATTTATTTTCATTAAAATGCAGAAACAATGCCATAGGAAAAGAATAGATTGAGAAACTCTTGGGAGCTCACAGAATTGATGGGTTGATTCTACCTAGTGCATATATCATAAATGCCTTTAAATTAAGAGTAAACATAATTCTAGATGTATTTCAGTACTCAAGTAAAAGGACCCAGAAACATCTAGATACCCCAAACCCTGTCCCTCCCCCTAGGAAAGGAAAACAAATGACATTTCTAACATCAACATGGGTTACCTGATACTAGAAGTTTCTGCTCAGAATGATGGTTTGGATCTTACAACAGACTTTATCCTGGTGCAGGCAGCAGCACAAACAAGCTCCTATAATGAGATTATTTATGCAAAGGTTTTGAAGTTTCTATTGATGGCAACAGAATAATTTCCTGAAAAATAAATTAAAAAATCGTTACCATTCAGTTATGTATGACCTAGATTCAAAACTTGGTAAAGTTCCAGAAACAAAGCCCAGAACACATCAAATACAAAGAAACAGGAATCTTGTAGAGATAACCTGTGTGTGTGTGTGTGTGTGAAAGAGAGAGAGAAGAGAGAGAGAGAGAGAGAGAGAGAGAGAGAGAGAGAGAGACAGAGAGAGAGAGAGAGCAGAGACAGAGCTGATTCCACAGGTAAGATCACTTTTGCTAAAGAGCAGTGAGATTCTTTCTTATCTCACTGGTCAGGTAGAAAATGATTTTACACTTTTAAAAGCTTATATATAATCAAATTGTAGTGAAAGCAGTTTAGAGAAACTTAATGTTCTATTGTGCATTCTGAACATCTTCACTATTTCTGTTTTCCTAAGCTTTGTTTCCAATTAGCCATCTGACTGTAATTTAAATTGAGCGCTTGGGAATATCTGCCCTTTTCAGGATTAAGCAGATTCAAATAAGGAAACATATTTTTGGACTACAATTGCTTTCTGCAAAGGCATTTGGCCAGTCAATGTACTAAAGCAGGAAAATAGAATTGCCCAAAGTTTTAATCATCTTCTTTTGAGATGCTAATCATCATTTTTAGAAGCTAGTAAATTTAAGTCTTCTACCTTCTGTGTTCTCTTGTATTTCTTTAAGGGAGTTATTTATGTCCTTCTTAAAGTCCTCTATCATCATCATGAGATATGATTTTAAATCAGAGTCTTGCTTTTCTGGTGTGTTGGGGTATCCAGGGCTCACTGTGGTGGGAGAACTCGGCTCAGATGATGCAAAGTAGCCTTGGTTTCTGTTGCTTATGTTCTTGCCCTTGTCTTGCACCATCTGGTTATCTCTGGTGTTAACTGGTTTTGCTATCTCTGACTCCACTTGACCCTCCTGTATGCCTGTGTGTCAGTACTCCTAGGAGACCAGTTCTCTCTGGAAGGAATTTGGGTATGAGGAGCTGTGGTACAGGATCAGCTCCAGGCACAGAGGGAAACCAGAAGGCTCCTGTCCCAGGCGGCTCCTTGGGCCCTGGTGTCCTGAGGGTTCCAGAAGGGTAACTCTGAGAAGCAGTGGTGTTTTTACCTGAGATCACAGGCTTGTCTGCACTGCAGGTACAGACAAAAACTGGAAGGCTCAATATATTTACATTAAAATCAGCACAATATTGCATAATTTATCATGATTTTGGAATCTTTTACTTGAACAAATTAGGAGAAAAAGGAAATCTCAAAATCTTGTCTTGCAATACTATGTTGAAGAGATGATTTGTAGCTTCAACTTTATATTTTGTAGTAAGCCTATGGCAGTCTCAAATTATCACTGAAATTCCTTTCCAATTTTTCTTTGTCTGGAATCTGAATTTTCCCCATTACTAAATCTCTTCTTCTTCTTTCTTTCTCTGCTCTATACCAAAAACAGATTCTTATTTCTGCACAATCAATTTTTCAGGCATTATTTCCATCTAAACATTAAATTGTGGAGTTCTTTCCAAAGGCAACCTGACAGATCAGAATGTTAGATAAGGAAGGAAGGAGAAAAATGTACAGGCATCAATACTAACAATGGGCTTCGAAATACAAATAAGAAAAATGTTTCTTCACAACTATAAAATTGAAATGTAACTATGTATCCTATTATTAAGAACTTATTTCAGGAAGACCAATTTTAGTAGTTTTACACATCAATAAGTAAGAATAAAATATATATTAAAAAGAATGATTGTGCCTATCTGAATTATGAGCATAAGATTTAATAACTAATTAAATTTTATTGAAATGAAATCTCTACCAATTTGAGTAAATCTTCAAATCGTACTTTCAGTAACGTTGTACCAATCTCACAAGCATTTATGAATGACTGACTTGATAATATTATTTTTGATTTCATTATTTTCAATATGCCTTTATTGATGAAATATGAAACATATATTTACCAGATAAGGATGGGGTTGCACATTTCCTCCTGTTGTGAGAGGTTAAGATAAATGAACACAACTGAAATGAAATCCAAAACTCAACTGTCAAGAACTTTGCATAGTAGACATAACCTTTAGTACCACTTCTTTCTGGGAGGGAGAGTGAAGGTCCTTTTTCACTTCCTTTTAAATATATGAGTATCTTTAGGGTTCCCTGATTACAGGCTGGGCATTGGGAGTGAAGAGGTAACCAGAATAAAGCATTGCATATGATATGTCAGGGGCAAAAACATTTCAATCTTACTGCCTCAGTTGTGAGTGAGAGAGAAAACAATAAAAACTAGGAAAACCTTTCAGTTTGCATGTCCACCTGCCCTTGTGGCAGATTTCCAACCTGCCCTACCATCAACACCGTCCTCCCAGGAGGACGACTTTAACCAGGGACATAGGTGAGTCATCAAACCCAATTTTCAAAGGAAAATTCCACCAAGAGGAAGTCTTAATTCTGAATATCTATACCCCAAATTCAAGGACAGTCACAATCATAAAAGAAACTTTACTAAAGCTCAAAACAGATTGAAACCCACACAATAATAGTGGGAGACTTCAACACCCCATTCTCACCAATGTACAGGTCATTGAAACAAAAACTAAATAGAGTCACAGTGAAACTCATAGAGATTATGAACCAAATGGATTTAACTGATATCTACAGAACATTTCACCCTAACACCAAATAATATAATTTCTTCTCATCATCTCACAGAAACTTCTCCAAAAGGGACCATATAATCAGTCACAAAGAACATTGCAACAAATAAAAGATGATTGTTTGAACTAGTGCCTTATAATCTATCAGGTCACCAAAGACTAATTCTAGACTTTAACAATAACAGAAACAACAGAAAGTTCATACTCTGTAGAAACAGAACAACTATCTATGATAACTTGGTCAGGGAAGAAATAAAGAAAGACATCAAGTACTATCAGGAGTTCAATGAAAATGATGCTACAACATCCCAAACTTATGGGACACAATGAAAGCAGTGTTAAGAGGAAAATCCATAGGGCTAAGTAATTTCATAAGGAAATTGGAGAGATCTCATCCTAGCAAATTAACAGCGCACCTGAAAGTTCTAGAATAAAAAGAAGCAAACATACCTAAGACTAGTAGATGACAGGAAATAGTTAAACTTAGAGCTGCAATCAAACAATTAGAAACAAACAAACAAAACAAAACAATACAAAAATCAACAAAACCAAGAACTAGTCCTTTGAAAAAATCAACAAGATAGAAAAACCCTTAGCCAAGAAACTGGAACATCTAAATGAAATGGATGGTTTTCTAGACAGATACCATGTTCCAAAGTTAAATCAAGATTAGGTAAATTATTTAAACTATTTCAGTTGTTCTATTCCCTAAGACAACAGAAACAATCATTAAAAACCTCCCAACTAAAAAACAAAAGACCACAATCAGATGTTTATAGTGCAGAATTCTACAAGACTTTCAAAGAAGAGCTAATATCAATCCTCCTTGAACTATTCTACAAAATAGAAACAGAAGGTACACTACCTAAATCATTCTATGAGGCCACAGTCACCCTGATTCCTAAACCACACAAAGAGTCAACAATGAAGGAAAACATCAGACCAATTCTATTTATGAAAATCAACATAAAAATACTCAATAAAATTCTTGAAAACCAAATCCAAGAACACATCAAAAACATCATTCACCATGATCAATTAGGTTTCATCCCAGTATGCAGTTATGGTTCAGTACATAAAACTTCATCAAAATCATCCACTATATAGACAAACTCAAAGGAAAAAAATCAAGATAATCTCATTAGAAGCTGAAAAAGCCTTCCACAAAACCCAACACCCCTTATTAAAAAATCTTGGAGAGTGTACTGGCTGGTTTTGTGTGTCAACATGACACAGGCTGGAGTTATCACAGAGAAAGGAGCTTTAGTTGGGGAAGTGCCTCCATGAGATCCAGCTGTGGGGCATTTTCTCAATTAGTGATCAAGGGGGGAGGGCCCATTGTGGGTACCATCCCTGGGCTGGTAGTCTTGGGTTCTATAGAAGAGCAGGCTGAGCAAGCCATGGGAAGCAAACCAGTAAGAAACATCCCTCCATGCCCTCTGTATCAGCACCTGCTTCCTGACCTGCTTGAGTTCCAGTCCTGACTTCCTTTAGTGATGAACAGCACCTTGGAAGTGTAAGCTTAATAAACCCTTTCCTCCACAACTTGCTTCTTGGTCATGATGTTTGTGCTGGAATAGAAACTCTGACTGAGACAGAGAGATCAAGAATTAAAGGAATGTAACTAAACATAATAAACGAAATATGCAGCAAGCCAATACCCAACATCAAATTAAATGGAAACTTGAAGCAATCCCACTCAAATCAGAGACAAGGAAAGGATGCCTACTCTCTCACTACCTAATCAATATAGTATCTGAAGTTCTAGCTAATGAAATAAGACAACAAAAGGAGACCAAAGGAATATAAATTGGAAAGGAAAAAACAAGGTATTACTATTTGCAGATGATGTAACACACATAAGTAACCTCCAAAGGTCTACCAAAGAACTACTATAGCTGATAAACAACTTCAGCAACATGGCTGGACCATACAACTAAACTTCCCTTCTCCCACTCATCTTTCCTGTTTGTAGAGCAAACCAAGGTGCCCTGAGCCACCTACTATCCCAAGGAGACCTCCATTCCCCTGCCACCTCTCCTCCCACCACCATCAATCCTGCCGTGCCTGAACCATACATATAAGCTTCCTTACCCCCACCCATCTTCTTTGGACACACAAAGCTGGCCTGAGCAGCCTGCTTTCCCCAGGGAACCTACATTCCTACCCCACCTCATGCTCACAGATGGGTAGAAATAACTGAAAACGGCCATTGTATGAAAAGCAATCTACAAATTCAGTGCAATCCCCAGTAACGGGTCCAACTTACAATCCATCCCGTGGGTAGACACCAATCTCTGACACTATTACTGATGCTATGTTGTGCTTACAGACAGGAGCCTAGTGTGGTTGTCTTCTGAGAGGCTCTAGCTAGCAGTTGACTAAGATAGAGTCAGATACCCACAGTCAAGAATTTGTTGGAGGTCAGGAATCCCTAAGGAAAAGATAGGGGAAGGAATTAAAGAGCTGAAGGGGATGGCAACCCCACAGGAAGAACAACAGTATTAACTAATCTGGACCCGTGGAAATTCCGAGAGACTGAGCCACCAACCAGAGAGCATAATACACAGGCTGGTCTGAAGCCCGCTGGACATGTGCAGCCTTGTCTGGCTTGAGTGTGAAAGAAGTGCCTAATCCTCTACAGACTTGATGCCCTGGGGTGGGGGAATATGAGGGTGGCACCCTCTCAGAAGCAAAGGAGAGGGAGGATGGGGGAAGAACTCTGGGAGGGGGGACTGAGATAATTTTTAAAAACTAGGAAAGTTAAGTCATGGCCTCAGATCAATCACTTTAGCCATTTGCTATACTGCTATGCTGCTTGTGACTCATGTTTGTGAGCTGCAAACTGCAAAATACATTGAATGAAAATATTTTTTACAAAGAGTTTGCAGCAGGGTCTTAATTTTACTTTTCATTTCTGTTGGCATCGGAACCTCCGAGACCTGTGACACCTGTGACATCACATAGGTGAACAGCGCGACCTATAAGCCTGCTGCCAAGGCAATAGCCACCATGTTCCCAGAATCCATTGGGCTCACCTTTACCTGCGTCCATGTCACTATCTATCTATCTATCTATCTATCTATCTATCTATCTATCTATCTATCTATCTATCATCTATCAATCTATCTATCTATCTATCTATCTATCTATCTATCTATCTATCTATCTATCTATCTATCTATCTATATGAGAGTAGCGCCTCCCTCCCTCCCTCCCTCCCTCCCTCCCTCCCCCCCCCTCTCTCTCTCTCCCCCTCTTCCCTTTCCACTACCACCTTTGCTCTTTCCCTCCTCAATAAACCCCACATGAAACTGTTTGGCCTTGTGTGGTCTCTCTGCTGCCATCGCAGCTGTTCGCTGACCCTGCCGCTGCCGCCGCCACCGCAGTCGCCCTCCGATCCTAACAATTTCCTGTCTCCATTATTATCTATATAATTTCTGAGACATGAATTTCAGGCTTGCTCCTGTATATATTTTAATATTTCAAAGCATGTCACATTCAAGATGCTTTATGTTGATAAAAAACAACTGTATAGGCAGAAATGTTAAATTTCCTCACATAATTAAGTATTCACATATTTCATTCCTTTTAGATTTAATTTATATAAGGAGTCACATGTATGATATTTTTGCACAGATAATAATGAAAAGCTTGTGACAAGGAAAGTTTACACTGAAGCAAAATGTATGCAGAGAATTGATTTCCAGAGAGATAATCAATTATCTGATAACTTCATCCCTGTTGCTGGCAGTTGCAATGGAAGTCACCTTTGTCTTTCTCCAGGTGTGGCAACAGTTTGGTCTCCTTTTTCCAAATTTGAAGACAATGCCTTCTACTAAAATGTATACCAGAATGGCCCTAAAGGATGGTGGCTAGAAAGCAAACCTTAAAGGTACATGTACAGAAAACACAGTAATGGAAAAGGCCCTGAAACTGCACAGCGAATCAGAGGACACTGAGAAGCCTGGTCCAAGAGGGAGTTTTGTGAAAGTTTAAAGTCAGTCTCTTGTCACCTGGGTAGAAGCCTGGGTGCAAATATATTGAAATACAATGTACCAAGTCTTTATTATTGTCATAGTATTTTCTATTTATTCAGTGCACTATATATACACATATATATTATGCATTCATATGTATATATGAATTCATACACACATTATGCTAATTAGCTTTATGTCAACTTGACATGAACTTTAGTTTTGAGAAGAGAAAATTTCTGTTGAGAATATTCTCCCTTCAGATTGCCCTGTGGGTACGCCTGTAGTATACTTTCTGTATAATTGTGTGAATGTCCAGCTCGGTGTAGGCTATCCCATCCCTAGAATGATGGTCCTAGGTACTTTAAGAAATAAAACTTAGCAGCACCAGGAGCAAGCCTATAAACAGAGCTCCTCCATAGCTTCTGCATGAGCTCTTTCCTTATGATTCCTGCCCTGATTTTTCTCACTGATAGACTGTGATATGGAACTGTAAGCTGAAATAAATGCATTATTTCCTGTATTGCTTTGATTTATATTATCACAGTAATAAAAGCCTTAACTGAGATGCAGGTATATTCAAAGCTTATTTATTACAAGGCATTTATTACAGGTATATACAAAGG
Organism: Tokudaia tokunoshimensis; assembly: GCA_036184795.1. Taxonomy (NCBI): domain Eukaryota; kingdom Metazoa; phylum Chordata; class Mammalia; order Rodentia; family Muridae; genus Tokudaia; species Tokudaia tokunoshimensis. Next base: position 18,426,700 of record BTHU01000011.1, read on the forward strand.
CAGCCCATTTTCTTTTATTTTTTGGTTTGGTTTTTTTTTCCCATTTATTTATCATCTACCTGTGTACAGACATTTGGGATTTTGTGGTCAAAGCAAAGAAATAGCTTTCACATTTGTGAATTGTTACTGTAGTTTATCTAGTATCCAATTCTATTTATCACTTTTCTTGTATTTTATTTTAATAAGTTATACATAGATTCAAATTTGTTCTCATTTCCCTAGATATTAGAAGGGATTTTATGTCATGTATTTTATGAATTATTGCTTCTTTTCAAGACCATTGTAGTTTTATGACTATAATTTGCTTTAGCAAAATTTTAGTATCAATAAATACTTTCTAACACCTCATCTGTTGTCTAAGTGGAACAAAATAAAAAAGGTATTATGATTTATTGAAGTGAAAATGAAAAAAAGCTATTCTATTTTAGTAAGATTTCCCTTCATCCCTTTGAAATGAATTTACAACTTTCCAAAAGATAAAGAAGCCTCTTTACTACTTCCAAACCATGATGATATTTCCCAAGGACTTGGAAACAGTCATGTTCAATGTACTCTTTGAGGAAGAGATTGGTTTTATCTTTAAGATTTTGTCAAAAAGTAGATTTCTGACGTCAGAGAGTACATATGTCTAAGTTACAAAACAATCTCTTGTCATAAAGTTTTAAAGACATTCTCCTTTGGATAAAGCTAATTAAATAACAAATACCCTTGACCAGGTTAATTCAGGAGAAAGTGCCTAATAAATCATTCTTGCAAGCCTGATCCTTGAAAAATGCTATTGTTTATTTTGAGAACCTCTACACAATCTTCCTACCTGGCTAAATAGAAGGATGGAATTCCTTCAGCTTCAAAAATTGTTCTCCTGAAATGTTTCATGCCACCCATTTTGGCTACTGAAAGTAAGTGATGAAATTATTGATTTTGTTTTCTGACTTTATGGAAGGATTCTCTGAAAGCAAGATTTTCTTTCTTTGTTTCTTTCTTTTGTTGTGAGGGGGGTTAGAAGAGATACAGAGACAGAAATAAAGACAGAAAGAGAGGCAGAGAGACAGAAAGATGGAGAAGTAGACAGAGCAACAGAAAGGGAAAGAGAGAAAGAAAATAGTTTAAATAACACTTATGACATGAATAGGGTGGTATAGCATTTTCATCAATTCTCCCTTCCAAAAGCAATTACTATTGTCAGAATTACCTCACAATTCTTATGAAATCAATACTTTCACATTAGTGATGATAGAGCAAGGAAGCAGTTAGCAATAATAATTTGATTTTGCTAAAGGACAGAAAGTAATATTGTAGACTATTTTATCAAGGGCATTCATATGCAATGAGCTAATGCCTAATTGACCATTACCTGACATTTTTAATTGGAATAACAAATCACAGTTTACTCTGTTGTTCAGAGTCGAGTTGGGGCATTCCTGTTATGTAAGTACTTTAATCAGAACTAGATGAGTTAATATTCATAATGAAATCAGAGAGTGCCTGGAAAGACACATTTATTGAATGTATAAATACAAGATGCAAATGCACTGCCATCTTAACTGAAACAGGGATTTAGAGCATGTGTTTGCTAGAAAAGGGCTGACTTCACTCATGCCTGCAGACATAAAATAGGCAACAAAAGAACAATAAGAGTCTAGTGCCTCTGACTTCATTTGCTGTAAACCTGCCTCCTTTGCTTTAAACTTTGGATCATGTTCTTCTTTTGTTAATAATATGGGTATGCTAGTCATACAAGGAATAACAATATAAAGTTGATAATGCAATTTGATTCGTGGCTGAGGACAAGATTCAACACATTACCAAATGCTAATTTCATAATACCTTATTGCAAACCCTCAGAGAACTTCCTTTAGGAACTTCTTTAGTCCTTCACTGAAGGACAAATTACCTCTATAAGATGAAAATGGAGGCTGCCCCCCCTCCCCCGCCAAAGCATACCATAGGAACCGAATTGTCTCCCATACTTATGTCTAGTACTACAGGTCTAACCATAATACACTGAGAAATAAAGATTATCCTGTGACTGACTACCTAGTAGCAGCAATCTCCTGTTTATCAGAAGGATATTGCCTCTTCTGAACAGTGACAATTTCTATGACACTTGTAAACTCTGTGTGATCATAAATGAGATCATGATCAGTCCAAACATGGAACAACGAGAAGTCTGTGACTACATCCACTTCATACCATTTTTCTTTTGCAAATTGCCACCTCTCCTACCAGTATGCTCCCAAACAGGACTTGAACATTTGATTCTTGTTGTCTTTCCAACCTCAGTTTATAGGTTGAATTTCATTCCCCACTGTCATCATTCAGTTTCCATTTCCATTTTTAACATATGTGGCCAGGAATCCTACACAAACATGTTCTTTATTGCTTCCTACTTCAGAAGCTACCTGTGCAAAGGGGAAACAAATTGGGAAGAACAATAGGCATATGTTTCTTCTCATTAGTATTCATCATTCTTTTTCAAATTTTTGAAGACATAATTTTCATAGAATTTTTTCTTGGTGGAAAACATAAAGAAACATCTATTCTCCTATATAGCAAAGGCAATGACAGACTGGAGAAAGATTCTGCCCCAGTTCAGCTTAGTGAACCAATAATGTTATTGGTATCATATATAGAGCATGTGCGACTTAAAGACTTAAAGTAAGATACCCTTATCAACTCCTCCTCCTCTGTCTCTCTTCAGAAAGGACAAGCTTGCTAAGAATATCAATCATATCACATATCAAGTTGCAATAAGACTAGGTAGGCATCTTGCATTCCTTGGGTTAATGCTAATTAGGTAACTCAATAGGAGTCCAAGGGTCACAAAAGAAGATAAAAGCATTAGAAACTTCCCTGCTCCCTCTATAAGAAGTCCCACAGCACAAACAAAGAAACAAACAAATCAACAAACCAAGCTACACAACTATTTCATCCATGCAGAGGGCTTAGGGTAGACCTATGTAGGCTCCCTGATCTTCGCCATGATTTCCAGGAGTAAAAGTGGCACAGAAGTTATGGTGTTGGCTAACTAATGACTGGACCAGCTTGAGACTCATGCCACTGAAAGAACCCACCCATGACACTGCCTGTAGGACCAGAAACAAGAGGCTTGGTGGCCCAGAGACCTAGAATAGAACTTGGTGGTGGTGGGGGGGATGATTCATAATGATATCCTGCTATACTCAGCTGTAATGAGAATAAATTAATAAAAAAAATTAATGAAAAGAGAACAAGACCAATTAAATGACCAGTAGAGAGTATTCATTGGAAGCTCTCCTAAGAGAAAATTATGATTTCTAGTCACACTCCTTGTTGTTGAATCAGAATAACTGTTGTAAAGTTAAGATAAATGAAAGATAGTACAATGATGAATATTTTACCAGCAGGAACACTGAAGATTACCATCATAGGCTTATTTCATACAAACTTCTTAAGGAAGAAATATATAAAATAACAGTTTTTCCTTCTCTAAATCTATTTTATTGCCCTCTGTTTATAATCTTGAAAGTAATTCAGAGTAACAAATAATATATCAGTAAAGGTTTAAAATGCATTTTCCCTTTGTTTCTCACAGCTCCCTATTAAATAATTAAGAATCTACCTTGCAATGTCTCTATTCATTTGTGAAAACCTTACTAGCTAGTGTACAGACTCAGGAGTAAGAGCCATGATATGTTAGTTTTATTTCCTATTTCCTCTGTTATCCTCAAACGTCAGCCCTCTGAAGAATCTTCTGAGATAATGGTCTTAGTATTTAAGTAAGAAGCTCAAATTATTCAAATGGATGTGGCCCACTTACTAAGCTCTGTGAACCCATCCCTTTCCAACCTATGTGTTTGTGTACAACCATGTTCCATGGTGAACATGATCTACTAGGGACATAGTGATCTACTAGTTAGATGTTGCTAAGGAAATAGATATCATGCATTTGTTTTTGTTAGGTGATTTTCAAAAGTATACCCACAAGATATTATGAATGTCATATATTTATTACCAAACCTTTAAAAGATTATTATTTGTGTATTCTACGTAAATAAATGGGTTATCAGGGTTCTAGCACCCTTTAATTAATCCTGCACCCTAAACTCCAATTATTTCTCTCATATCTTGTATGAATTTGATTAACATCTATTCTAATCCTACAGACTAATTTCCAGGCACTGCTAAATTATTGTACTATAAATAAAAAATAATCATTTAGACTTCAACCCTCACTTCTCTAAGATTATAGCACTCGGCTTTGATAGTATTACCACAGAAATGTCAGCTCAATTATTTTTAGAGTAATTAGCTTCATTACACATGTAAGGTACACAGATATAAAATTCAGTTTCTTGATTTAAAGTAGCACCAGGAGCAATCAAATCGAAATTGAAAGAGGTTCACACCTGCTACCTTCATCGTTTTGCATTCTTTTATAGCAAAATATACTATTTCAGGAAATCCAAGAAAAAAATAAAAAAATAGGGTTAGTTTCTTTTTTCTGTTTCTGAAGAGATAGTTGTATAAAGGGGCTACACGATTTGATCAGGTCAAAGCTCAGAATAAGACTCGGGTATTCTGTCATAATGATTCCTATTGCTTCAATTCATTTCATTCACAGAACACAGAAATTCTACATATCAAGTAAAAACCTGTCTGAAATGAATTTCAATATTCCTTTAGGTGAGAAATTTCTCACTATGAAACTCAAGTTATTTTCCAGTTACATGATGTTTTAAGAGTTAAAAAAAATAAAAGCTTTATTTAAAAAATATGTTAAAACAATAAAGGAGACTTAAATTTAATTGCCAAAAGTAATGCATGTTTACACCAGGATATTGTTTATATATAAACTCATTCTTTATAAATGATTTGATCTAAACTTAGATTGATAAGATATACTCTTGACTGGAAAAAAAAAAGGATTCTATTGAAAGGTAAAGGACCCCAGTGTTAGATCCTGTGAACCTTAAGTAAAAGTTACTAAAATACATGGGTCAGCCCTAGATTCTCTACATTTATGTTATGGTTGGAGGTTTTGTGGGACTCCTAACAGTTGGAGTGTGGTGTCTCTGACTCTTTTGCCTGCTCTTGAAACTCTCTTTATCTTATTGCAGCCAAATTATGAGTGTTGGGGACTAGTCTTATGATGGTTAATTAGTATGCCCTTCTCCATTGATATTTTTGTGTAGCTTGGTATTTTTTGAAGGAAGACAGAGGAGCAGTAGATCTGGGGAAGAGGAGAGGCAGAAAGTGAACTGGGAGGAGAAGAGGGAGGGGAAACTGTGGTCAGGAAGTGTTATATGAGAGAAGAAGAAAGTTTTAAAATGGAGAGATGCTGAGGCTGAAGAGAAGAACATTAAACTTTCCTCTTTTATTTACGTATAATGTGTTGGTTTCAAGGCTTGTAACTCATATCCTTTGCTAACGCAGAAAATAAAATATAATGAAAACATAAATATCAGAAACCAGCAGAAAACAAAACAAACAACAGACAACCAAAACCATTCAGTAACAGGAAAAAAACCACCAGGGAGGCAGAGTCCAGATGTTTACCCATTTCCCCAGCAGAAGGAACGCCTGGGTCTTCTAAACTTTCCCATACCTTTAGTTATATGCAGAGTTTCCTGTCAGAATTAGCAATATGAAGGATCTAAGAAACAAAGAAGTGTGCTTCCTATTCCAAAACCAAAATCAACTGGGGAAGGGAAAGGTTTATTTGACTTACCAGTAGCAGTCTACATTCAGGGAAGCCAAGTCAGGGGTTGGACAAGGAACCTGATGGCAGAAGCAGAAGCAGAAGCAGAGACAACAGATGGATGCTGTGAATTGACTTGTTCTACCTGCCTTGCTCAGTTACCTTTCTTATGCTTACCCACTCTAGTTTGCTCCCTTCAGTAACAAGAAATCAAGAAAATACTTGCCAGCCATGCCCAGGGGTCAGTCTAATGAAAGCAATACCTCAGCTGCAATTCCTTTGTGCTAAACATGTCTGTATTATTGTTTCATAGGCCAAACTTACTGTTAAACTTCTCTAAAATATGCTTTAAAGTGCTTATTTTCCTTGATCAACTAATCCCTTGGGCATCGTTTTAACTTATTTTCTTTCTTTGACAATTAATATTTATCTAATAATTATTCACAAATTTGATACTAATCAATGTGTTGAAACTAAGATTAGGCAATAAAATTCATGTACAATTGTCATAAAGCAATATTAAATACTTGCCACTGGCCCTGAGAAATTAATAGACATAATCTGTCTTTCTCAAAAAGCATACTAATAACAATATCAATTTTCTTGGTCTTCTTGAATCTCAACTTTTAATGACTAGACCATTAAAACAATAATTTATATGTAAAAAAGTTATTACTATTTTTATTACAGTGTTGTACAACAGATCTCTTGGATTTATTTATCCAGCACAACTGGAAAAATTCTATATCTTAGAAAAATCACTTTTCTGTGTCTTTTTGTAGGGAGCATAAAAACCCCTGAGAGAGTGGGTAGGCATCAGATTAGATCATAATTATTTATTATTGCCAGAGTACATGAGTCCACAAATTCTTTCTCTAGTTTCTGGTTGCTGACAGTATGTGCAGAAAATGTTGAGAACAGGTTTTCCCCACAAGTCTTGCAGAGAGACTGATCCCTCCAGAGACACCCTAGCTAAATCTGATTATTCTTCAGTTGTGTGTAAGAGCCCATGTCCTCACTTAGCTATACACAATAAACATATCTCCTCAATTTAGATGTGCAAAATAAATTGGCTAAGTTTTCCTGGATGATACTGGTTCACTAAAGCATACTCCATATTTGATCCCAGCCTGTGTGTGTGTGTCTGTGTGTTTGTCTTTGTGTGCGGTGTGTCTGTGTGTGTTTGTGTGTGTGTTTGTCTCTGTGTGTGGTGTGTCTGTATGTGTGTGTGTATGCGTGTGTGTGTGTGTGTGTGTGTGTGTGTGTGTGTATTCCATCCTGTCTTCATTCCTCATTGCCCCACCTAGATCAGCCTCTGTGCTGTACAAAATTTGTATACGTTTTCTCCAATCACTGGAAATCATTCTTCTCTCAAACTGATATTTTATATAAACAGAATTCTACAGCATTGATTCTTTTATGAATTGTTTATTTCTCTCAGCATTGTGGTGTTAGGGTTCACTCCAGGTGTAATAAACAGGCAGGATACTGTCCCTTCAACAGTTTGATGAAGTACACTTTTAACAACTGTTATTTGAGATCTATAAAAGCATGTTAGGATGATAATAAGAATAAAGTATCCATTTACTTTTGAAAGGAAGATACATTAGTATTTTCATGGTGTAAGCAATGTAGATGTTCTCAAATAAATTTAAAACAGAACTTAAATATAGTTTAGCATTTTCACATCTGGATACTTTTTTAAAAAACAAAAAACAGAACAAACCAACAAAAACCTGGATAGTTAGATCCGAAGATATTTGTATTTCCATGTTGGTTACAGTACTAGTTACAAGAGTTAAGAAGTAGAAATACATTAAATGGTGATGGATACATAAAGAAATTTGATTTTTTAATCATTTATTTATTTATTTACCTTATTTACACTCCAGATTTTATTCCCCTCCCAGTCCACCTTCTGACTGTTCCACATCCCATACCTCCTCCCTGCTCCCTGTCTCCAAGAGGATGTCCCCACCCCCAAGTCCCCACCCTACCAGACCTCTAAACTCCCTGAGGCCTCCAATCTCTTGAGGGTTAGGTGCATCTTCTCTGACTGAAACCAGACTCAGCAGTCCTCTACTGTGTATGTGTTGGAGGCCTCATATCAGCTGGTGCATGCGGCCTGCTTGGTGATCCAGTGCTTGAGAGATCTCGGGGACTACAGGTTAATTGAGCCTGCTGGTCTTTTATAGGGTGGCCCTCCTCCTCAGCTTCTTCTAGCTTTCCCCTAATTCAACCACAGGGGTCAGCAGCTTCTGTCCATTGGTTAGCTGCAAATATCTGCACCTGACTCTTTCAGCTGCTTGTTGGGTTTTTGAAGGGGAGTCATGATAGGTCCCTTTTTGTGAGCACTCCATGGCCTCAGTATATGTCAGGACTCTGGGCCTCCCCTTGAGCTGGATCCCACTTTGGGACTGTCACTGGACCTTCTTTTCCTCAGGCTCCTCTCCATTTCCAGCCCTGCAGTTCTTTCAGACTGGAACAATTATGGGTCAGAGTTATGACTATGGGATGGCAACTCCATGATTTTAAAATGTAAAATATTACACGTTTGCTAGAAGCATCAGAAAGATATTTTAGTTGTCAAAAAACCATGAAATGCAAGTTAAATAGAGATATCAATTGGATTTGTATGTGGTATTTTAAAACTGGTAAGCACATCCTCATTTCAGAATTTTGGTTCTAAAACAAAACAGCAAACAGATTGATCCTCTTCTCAAAGGCTTGCCAGCATCAAGTGTATAAGCTTCTAGAATATCTTGTGTCATATAGGTATGAACGAAGGACTTCTAAAATTCTGTAGACTTCTCAGCTTTGAGTAGGCCTTTCCCAGGCTTGGAAAGGCTGAGCAGTTTTCCTAGCCTTGAGCAGGCTAAGCAGACCTTGAACATTAGCTATGACAGATCTTATCAACCTGGACAGAGACATCTGTCTTGGCTGCAGTTACAAGTTCCCATGGGAACTTTGATGTTTTGCTGCTACAACATACTCCAGCTGAAGAAGGGGATGGGTTTTGTGGTTTTCCCCTTTATATAGTTTAGAGTGCTTGTGCATAAGCCTCATACTCCATATCTGCCCTGTGGCAATTACTCCTCCATCTCTCTCACTGTGAGGATAATTTAAGTAGCAAACTTCATGCACCTAAGCTAAGGTCAAAGTGTTAATTTTTTATTCATCTATTATTAACTTAAATGGCAGAGTGAATGCTTAGAACACTGATTAAATATTCAGCTAATTATTTAATAACTTGAAAAGTAGTTGAGAGTTTTACTATAGACCTGCTAATGAAGCATTTTAAAAACTTTTTGAATGTGATTTCCACGAACTGAGATATAAATCAATGGATTCCCACAAAAGGTTAATTGCAGATGCAATGAGGTCCTTTGGAAAGATGACCTCATCTCCAAGTCTCAATGCCTAGATTCTAAAACACATTGCATAACCAGTTCCAGGGTCAATTAACATACTATATAGTAAATCTCTAAAGAACACCTCTCACCTTCTGTGCATGTTTATAATGCACATCCTAGAGATGGGTAAATGCTCGAGTATCAAGCTCTCATTGGTCATAAAAGGATAAAGGCAGAGGATTATATGAACTAAGATATCCAGAAGGACATCTGGTGTTTTGTATGTTTTCTTGTTTGTTTGTTTCTTTTACTTTGATTTTTGTTGTTGTTTGTTTGTTTGCTTGTTTGTTTTGTTTTCTCTAGCCATAGTTTTCCTAACATATTTTATGTTCTAGCAGCAAAGCAGAGTTAGGTTCTGCAGCAGATTAGTTAAAAATGTATAAATACCATAGAAAGTTTCCCAAGCATGCAGTTTAAGGAACATAATGGGTTGATGTTAGTCCTCTATTCAAAAAAACTAAATATTGTTTAAAATGCTTTTGTGATCAAAGGTGCTTGTGTTTATCACAAGGATATATTTAAGGAGAACGGAAAGAGATTATTTATTATTATTATTATTATTATTATTATTATTATTATTTTGAAACACTGGATTGGATATCTTTCTAGTTCAGGGTTCTTTGTTGAAGAGGGACTGAACAAATGCTAAGGGCCAGAGTAATAGCTGTGCTGTATCATTTAAAAACCAGAAACAGAAACAAGAGGGAGGGAAGGGGGCTTATGGGACTTTCGGGGAGGGAGGAAACAGGAAAGGGGAAATGATTTGGAATGTAAATAAAAAAAAAACTTAGAAAATAAAAAAATAAAAATAAAAACCAGAAACACAAGAGGAACCTATTTAAATATAATAATGGAAAAGAATAAAGCAGGCATTTGGCTACTTTATTTGTCCAGTTAATCTCTTTACCTTTAGAATTCATTAGGTACTCTGCTATGGTCATTTGAATGAAAACTGCCCTCCCTCCCCGAGACTCATGCATTTGCCACAATTGATAAGTATTTTAAAGGGTCAGAGGTGTGACCTTGTTGGAAGAGGTGTGTCACTGGAATGGGCTTTGAGGTTTCGAAAATCAGGCTTGGGTTCAGCCCCAGTCCTCCTCCCCAATCCTTCTGTCTTTCTGTCTGTCCTTGTCCTTGCTGCCTGCATGTTGTTTTCAGTCACTTCTCACTTCTCAAACACCATAGCTGTCTGTCTATCTTCTCCCTTCCAAGATTATGATGGACTAAGCCTCTGAAACTGTAACCAGACCCTAAATAAATGTTTTCCTTTCTAAGAGTTGCCTTGGCCAGGTTGTCACGGTGTCTCTTCACAGCAACAGAACAATTACAAATAAGAAAATACCTGTAATTTTAAATGAGACATCAGGAAATATATTAATATCTTTACATAAGCATCATTACAGTGATACTAAAGAGACACTAACATTTCAAGAGTATATAATAAAATTGGGATCCTGGGTTAAGATAGAAAATGATTGCTAGAAATAAAGAAACCTATGTTTGAAATAATATACAATAAATCTGGACTAAAATCCCAAGGATACAACACAACAAATACTGTCGTGTTATGGAACACAAAAATATCTGTAGTGTTGAAATAGTTCTATGAATTAGGATTGGTACAGCTCTTTGGTGGGCCATGTTTGTCTTCCCCATAAATGGCTTAACTATCTAGAAGCAATTTATTTTATTTCATTTTCAATTAACACATTGTATTACTTAATTTTCTCATTGTTTTGACAAAAACACCTTAAAGAAGGAGGATTATCTGGAGATACAATGAACTGTGGTTTATAATGCACAGACATCATATGGGGGCAGTTGAAAGCATTTCCTCTTCTATCAGGGAGAAGAGGGGGAAATGCTCATGCTTGCTCCCCTGTTCTCCTTACTCATTCTGAGATCTGCAACCTTTCCTATTACATTTAAAAATGGTCTTCTCTTTTCAGTAAGTAAAGTTTTAACTGTTAAAACTTTCTGGAAAAATCCTCTAGTAGACACACAGACAGGTGGGTTTTCAAAGTGACTCTACATCCTGCTAAGTCTGTAATCAAGATTAAGCATCAAATACATGATATTTTTACATATTTTAGTTTATATTTTGAAACAACCAAAGTTCAGAGTTGAAATCTTCAAAAAACTTGTCACCTATTTGAGGTTATGAGTATATATCATGATTTGGTTATTATAAAATTTGATTATATATAAAAATCAAGCTTTGCCTTATAAAAGTGACAATTGTTATTGTATATTAGAAATTATTTCTTCATTCTGTATTAGATTTGGAAATGCCATTACACTCTTCCAGTTGCTAATCTTTCACCTTAGACCTTAGCAACCATATGGATATACAACACAGTTACAAACTCAAATTCATGTTAAAGACTATGTATAGATAAAGCAATAATTGTTACTGAGTTCTCATTAGCTTTATTTGTTTCCATTTTATGTTATGAGTATGAGTGTTTTGTCTGCATGTGTACCTGTCCCTTGTATGTATACTGCTGAGGAAATGGGGAGTGACATGATCCCTGGCACAAGGGTTACAGACAGTGATGAGCTGTCATGTTGGTAAAAGATTAGCCAGTGTTCTTAACCACCAACTCATCTCTTTAACCCTCTTTAGCTTTGAAATAACAAAACATACTCCAAAAAGAGCCTACTATGGTTTAAATTTAGACTAATTAAGCATTGTCTGTATTGGTTTTTCCTGGTTGATAGTTATCATTCATCAGAGACTCATTTTTCCATGACTTTTGATTCTTTGTTTAAACTATCTACCTTCCATTTAAATATTTAAACCATAGATTGGTGATGATTTCAACTTTACACCATTCCACTTCTCTTTTGCACTGGGAAGTGGTTAATTAAACAGTCATAACTAGTCAAAGTCCCGGATAAAAATAACAGATATATTTCATGTATTACAAGCCCCCAGTTCTCCACAGTTTAGAAAACAATGTGGAACAGAAGACATAGTCAAGGTGAGAGGTGAGAGGTGAGAGGTGAGAGGTGAGAAGTGAGAGGTGAGAGATATGAGATGGGCAGGAGATGAATGAAATGCTGACTCTGGAACAAGATAAATCTCTTACCCTCATCAACTCACAACAGATATGTTTTCAACACAAGACCTGTGTAGATCACGCCAGGCAAAATGATGACATGAATGGGGGAGGAACAGAAGTTCCCACTCTCGGTGTAGGTTCTTTGACATGTGATGGCTAAAAATACAACTTTCTCACGGTGCCATGTCTATTGGTATCGTGTGGACGGCCCTATGCCTACACATGTGTGAGAAGTGCTGGTAGGGCTAGGTGGGTTAGTAATGACAGTTTGAAAACAGTTAATGAACTAAGGATGGGAAGCATATAGAGTATGGGATAGTGAGGAGAGAAGGAGGCAGATAAAATTGTTTAAGTACATGAAAATTAAAAACCTAGTATTAACAAAGCACACTTGCATGCTCTGAAGAAGGTGTGTGAGTGAAAGCTTTTCAGCACAGTGATACTTGTCCTCCAGGTTTTTGTCTTTTGCTCTCCTGAAAGCTTTTTGTTTACCTAATTCCCCTTGTCTGGAACATTTATGTTTATAGCTTCCTATCTGATTGTCTTCCCCTCGACCATCTCCAAGCAACATGCCTCTGTGGGGTCTAAGGACCATTTCCAACCAGCTCTGACAGGCAGCTCTGCATGAATACTACACAACCAACTTTCCTTAGAAGGAATACTTAGGAATGTCTCAGTAATACCTGGATCCTGCAGTTGGCTTATTAGAAGCAAATACTGAAATACAGCCTTCAGTAACTTCCTTTTGCTGAGCTGAAGCACTACCCAATCCACCTGGATAGAACCCACCTTCTGTTTAGTAGTGAACAGCCTACTAAATAGCCTCTTCCTAGTTTCTACACAGTGTCAAGGGTCAGGGCCCCAATCTGTTCCCAGGGTCACCTTACATCAATTATGGAAACCCAGAAGCAGAAAAATACAGGCTTGATTGCTTTGTAGTGTTGCCTACAATCTTGGCTAAACAACAGATCATTTTTTTCCATAGTCTATATTTTATCACCATATACACTATAGCTTTAAAGACTGGTACAGATATAAAATGCTATATTCTCTGTAATGCAAGAAAACTTGATAAAACCTCAATGTGTCTCCTTTTCCCTTTGACAAACAGAGATCTGAATATTTGAAAACTCATAATTTAAAATAATTAGGAAATAGCTATTTACTTATTATTCATCAGACTTATAATTAGCTGTTCCTATCGTAAATGCCAGTGGGATAATTCACATAATTGCAGATGCTTAGGAATGCCACATTGTGGTAACATCATTTCTAGGAAAGAATGATCAAATACTTAGTTACAGTTTAAAAGGATTATCACTTTAATTAAGAAAAATAGAATAGTTAAAGTTTTAGCTATGAAAAAGAAAGATATTACAAGAGTTCAGAGATGGAACAATAAAGAAATTCAAATATTATAACAATTATCATCTGCCTTTTCCTCTCATGTTGACTGAAGTTGAAAGTATCCACTGAAGGAGTTTGATCTTTCATATAGTTTGATTTAGTCCAGCATTTGTTTTCTGGTGACATAATGTATTCTTTCTCGCACCCTCTATCGTTTAGTTTCCATGTAAAAATTTTCCAGAAGTCTTTTAATTTGTTTAGTTTTCTCACAGCTTTACAACACAGGCTTAGCATTTAAGGAGAAGACTACAGTGATTTCCCTTTAGGGCTTTTGAATTGACTAAAAGAGAGCAATCAAATTTATCAGCTGGAAACAGTCACTGGCTTCAAGCAAATAGACCAGTTCATTTACTACATTTAAAGAGTCTTACTGGGGCAGTCTAGCTTCACTGTGAAGAAACCACTTCTGCAGCACAATAAGCTTCTTTAATTCCTCTGAAGTTGTATTCATCCTAGCCAGGACCTCAAGTTAACATGGACAAAGGCCAACCAACACACAAGTAAAGAGTTGGCTGATATTTTATAATTGATGATCTATGATAAACCTGACCTTTGAAAATAATTCCCCATTCTAAAAAGCCAAATGTTTTTTTTCTCCCCTATCTGGAGAACATTTTACTGCAGTATATGAAATTTTATTCATATCTAAATATGGTGCTTAGCTTTACAAGCAAGGTAAAGATATTACACAGAGAGATAATTCATTCCCCAGTGAACCCTGCTGACTTTCTTTCAAGTATTATTATCTGTATAATTGAGATAAAGAAAAACAACTAACAAACAAGGTCTTAGGAAGAGTAGGAGTTTCTGGCAAACAAACCCAAAATATAAAGTGTATAGAGGAGAAAGGTGAGAAAAGGAAAGCATTGCTCTGCCAAGGCAATTGAAGGACCAGGAACTAAATAAAGGAGGTATCCTGTTGATGTGCCATAACACAAATGTTAGCAAAAGAAATGGTAAGGATGCATCATTTTTCATTTTGATAAAAAGCGACAAAGGGAGCCAATAGGCTAACTCTGTATAAGCCTGTGATAGCTCCTATAAAATTCTGGTGTGTTTTGTTTGATAATATGTGAATTGTCCAATCCAGTTATACTTCAGAGAGACAACATGTTAGTGTTTTCACGAATCTGACAGTCAATCTTGATTATCAATGTGGCTGGAGTTTGAATCACCATGAAAACAAACTTGTGGGCATATCAGACTGGAAGTTCTCAGTTTGGGTTAGCTGGAGTGTGTAGACTCATGTAACATATGAGACACAGGAGTCAATGGATTAGGATTCTGTTTGGAAGAAAAAAGAAAGAAAAAGTGGGCTGTGCACCAGAATCATTCTTTCTCTGCTTCCTGTCCACGAATGCTTTGTGACCAGTGGCCTCCTATGCCTGCTGCTGGGCCTTCTCGACTGGGAGGTACTACACACTCACACTCTGATTCAAAACAAGCATTTCCTTTTTAATTAGTTGATGTCTGATATTGTGTAATTAACTCAAACAAGCATATCAAGGTATAATCAGGAATAACTATTAGGTGATGAAAAAGGACTAATGATGTTCTAGAAGCCAAGTGTGACTTCTGTAGAAATATTCTCGCAAACACACTCAAGGACATCCTTTCATATATTCAGCTTTCTTAAAGGTAAATTGAAATAGATCGAGTGGATGAATTTCATAAAGCATAGAAATAAGCAATTCCCATGACACATCATCTGCCCACACACTAATATCTCCTCCTCATTAAATAATAGTAACTTTTTATTTGTCTAAATGTCAGCAAGCAACACCAATCACACTTATCATAGCACAGAAGTGGTTGTTTAAGAGTTGCTGCTCAAAAGTGTCGATCATCCTAAGCAATTAGAAAAATGCAACATAAAACCAATTTAAAATTTCATTTAACCCCAGACAGAATGGATAGGTTTAATAAAATCCATACAACTAATGCTTGAGGGGTTTGGAGAAACAAGAATCCTCATTCACTGTTGTTGGGAATATAAATTGATACATCTATTCTGGAAATCATTACGAAAGTTCTTAAAAAACTGAAACATAAATCAACTGTATTGACCCAACATTCTTGGCCTGTGCCCAAGGTTGTCACCACACACACACACACACACACACACACACACATATATATATAAACATATACATACATATACATATTATATATAAACATATACATATATACGTATATGTATGTATATATATGATAGTTTTATATATGTTTATATATAAAACTTAAATATCTTTCAACCAATGAATAGATAATGAAAATATAGCCTGATGTACACAATAGAATAATATTTACTTGTAAAGAAAATAATAATTATGAACTGTACAATTAAATGAATGAACTTAGAAAAATTATATTGAAGGAGGTACTCAATACACAGGAAGACTAATGTCATCTGTTCTCTCTGCAGTTCCTAGCTTCAAGTCCTTGGATTAGTATAGCTAGAACCATCCCCCTCCCCATGAGATAAGCATATTTTTACAACAAATGGGTACCATCACAGAAAACAACTGGACGTAACACAGAGAGTAAAATATCAGAAAGAGCATCAACAGATACATATACATCACAGCTTCTGAAATCTATGGCTTAGAAAGTATCACAGAAGAGGGAAAGAAAGTGTAAGGGCCAGGGGGCCAGGAAGCATGCTGTGAAATAGTCAATCCTACCGAGAAAGGGTTGCATAAACAAGACAAGACACAGGATAATATTAGTGAATGTGTAAATGTGGAAGGAGAAACATTTTCCAGGATTCCACCCTTACAAAAAGAACTACAGTCAATTAATGACTGATGGGAGGAGATGTAGCCTCTCCTAGAGGTGAGCCTCCTTATTGGTTGTCCAACACATAGTGGTCAGTCTTAAAACTATATATCCACAACCAACAAAAATGGACTCAGTGGGTTCAACTTGTATACATCTAAGAAATAAATATGCTCAGGCATGATATATGTGACAATAATAATTTTTAAAACGATCCTATCAACTTGAGGGCATTACAGGAGGAGTTGTGGGGAGGAAAGGGAAGACAGAAGTGATGCAATTTTATTTCTCATGTAAAAAATCTGAAGATCACAAATGCAGCAGCAACATCAGTGCTTATCTGCCCCAGACTCTCTTCTTTTATTCAACCCTGGTTAAATTTCTTTATGCATCTGTGATCAGAAAATATTATTGTCAGATGTAAATTACGAGCTCGAGTGTGGTTTCTTCAGAGCAATGCTGTAATTTCAACCTATTTCCTAAGAGAATTTATTTTGAAAATGTCTCTTTTTTTTTTCCTTAACATTTCCAGTCTCTTGTTTAGCTTCTTTCCTCTGGGTGTCAAAGTTTCTTTGTGATATTTGCAATTAAGATGGAAGTTTGCTGCGTTCATTTTTTTCCCTTTATTACTCACATTAAAAATTTCTTTTTGGATCACTGCCATCGTTCCTAACACACAAGCATTCACTGTAAGTAGGCTGACTCTTAGGTAAGGCCTCTACAGCTTTGTTCATGATTAATTAGCATTTCTGAAGAAGTAAGTGAGTATCTTGCTTCTCACTTTATTTGCAAAATAGTTGACATGTAGTGTTTCATTTTGGGTGAATTGTTCTTAGTACATGCTAGTTTAAAAAGAATAGTAATTAGACAGGTTTTGTGGCCTCAGTGAATAGATTTATTTTTCCTTCTTCAATAGTGTGGTGATGTATTAGCTTATCTATTATTGATGATGACACCATAAACATGGGAAATATCCAAACATGTTCCCTTTTTATTTCTTTAGGAAGTTAGAATTCTACTTTTCTGATAATTCCCTTACATTCTTAGTTATCTGTTGCTGTTACTGATTTATATTAGTTTCATTTGCTTTCCTTTAAAACTTGCTTTGATTTTAAAAAAATAAACAGATGCACAACAAATGCTATCAGGAAATTTGAGTATGAAACTATGATGTAAGCTAACCTTTTATGCATATATTAGAAAGACCAAACTCTAGACTATTGAAAACTCTGAATTCTATTGCTGATGAAGGACAGAACACTGTTGATGGTAATGCAAACTAGCCATACCATGATTGAAGACAGGTTACCAGTGCCTTTTTCAGTAATTGTTAACATATGATTCTGAACTTATACTTCTTTGCCAAGGGAATCAAAAGCTGAACACGGATGCTTCAACAGGAAATATTGCATGGCTGTCTACACTTGGGAGCAACCAATGTACTTCAGTAAAGAAGGGACAAATAAACAGTGGCATAATCATAAAGGAAACTTACACACATGTGGGACAATGTAAGAATAGAAGTAAACCTGTAAATATGATGAGATGTGACACCCCATGTGAGCTAATCAATGATAATTGGTTTAGTGACACCCAGGTGTTTAGACTGAGGGAGGGATGAGCAGGGACTTTAGTAGAGTGAAAGTATTCTGGACTGTACTAAAATGACAGTAAACAGTATGAAACATTGATCAACCCCAAATAAGCTACAGTATCAAGATTGAGTCCTGATGTACTGAAAGGATTGGGAACAATGGTGCTATGACAGTGCAGATTTTTCAGATGATATCACTGGTTGAGGCTATGCATCTACAAAACTGAAGAAAGACCAAACTGTCTATGCTTTTCTTCCAATCTTGTTGTACATCTAAAGTGCTCTAAAAATAAAATGGTTTCAAATTGTTATTTATGTCTTTTAACAGTATAGCATAATAGAGTTGATTTTAAGGTATTCCTTAAGGTTTTTGAAGCAAGACAATTTATAATGTGGTAGGTGATTCCCTGAGGGTCACTAAACAATTCAAGAAAAATTATTTGTGAGTATAATGACAAATATTTAGAGTGCACTTGCAGAAAGGGAAGCAGAGAAATTTTAATAGCCTGAAGATGAATGAGTTTGCTATAAGACTATGTCTTCTAGTAATGGCAGAATCTGAACTCATAATGTCTCAACAGCATGACTGCCTAAACATGACTTGAACAAGAACAACAAGAATGTACATGCTACAGTCCATACTGAGGAAACCCTAACCCTAACCCTAACCCTAACCCTAACCCTAACCCTAACCCTAACCCTAACCCTAACCCCTAACCCTAACCCTAACCCTAACCCTAACCCTAACCCTAACCCTAACCCTAACCCTAACCCTAACCCTAACCCATATATACAATAATGTATATATGTATATATGTATATAACATATGTATATAACAATAATGAAAACTATGTATATATGTATGTATGTACTTACACACACAAATATATGTTTCCCCAAACATAAAAAACCTCTTCACTCCAGTTAATGTTATTTTTATGAGCATTTTCAGGGCTGGTCATATGGTATCAGATAAGCAATTAGAGTGCTATTCTCTGAGGAAAACTATTTCTCCCATTCTTCCTTCTTTAGATGCCTGTAGTTATCTGTCTAATGATGAAATCTTACAGGTTTCCTCAGTATGGACTGTAGCATGTACATTCTTGTTGTTCTTGTTCAAGTCATGTTTAGGCAGTCATGCTGTTGAGACATTATGAGTTCAGATTCTGCCATTACTAGAAGACATAGTCTTATAGCAAACTCATTCATCTTCAGGCTATTAAAATTTCTCTGCTTCCCTTTCTGCAATATATCATGACCCTTATGTGTGGATGTTGTTTTATAGATGTCTCCACTGAGATTGAGCCCCAAAACTATGAGTTTTGATTGCTTGTGGTTTTCTCTAATGGTATTCAGCCATTGCAGAAAGAAACTTCCTTGATATGGGATAATAGCTACACTTATTTGTGAGTATAATGACAAATATTTAGAGTGCACTTGTGTCTAACGCTCATTTATTAAAGCAGCAACTGTAGGTCCTTCTCCAAGATACATGACTTTACTAGTGCTGGGTAGGTGGCTAAGTTTACATTAACAAGGAATGGTTTCTTCTTGTTGAACAGAATTTAGGTCCAATTGGGTATCAAGTGAGGGATGGGGTTGCCATCCCACAGTCAAAACTCTGACCCACAATTGTTCCTGTCTGAAAGAACTGCAGGGATGGAAACAGAGAGCAGCCTGAGGAAAAGAAAGTCCGGCAACAGGCTCAAAGTGGGATCCAGCTCAAGGGGAGGTCCCAAGGCCTGACACTATTACTGAGGCTATGGAACACTCACAAAAAGGGATCTATCATAACTGCCCTCCAAAAGACCCAACAAGCAGATGAAAGAGATAGATGGGGAGTAAAATCTGGAGTTTAAAATTAAAAAAATATTATATATACTCAATTGGTAACTGAATACTCAGTTATTCCTGCTCTTGTGAGGACTTACCAACAGTTCTAGAATCTGCACTGGGTAGCTCATAATTACCTATAACTCCAGTTTCAAAGGATCCAATGCTTTCTTTGAGCTCCATGGGCAGCTGCACTATAAGTATATTCCTTCTCTGACACATACATAAACACATAATTAAATATAAAAATCTTAAAAACAAAATAAAAGAGTTATTTTATACACATATATGTACACCTATCTAAAATATACATGAGTTCTTATAAATCTATATGTATATACCATATATAACATTTTTAATGTTCATTTTATACATTTTTCAAGTTTCCAAAATTTATTTAATTTTTAATTCACTGTCCATTGCATATGTATGGCTCTGTTGTCTTCAAGTTATAAAATAACTTCCATTTACTTCTATGGAATCAGGCCATGCTGGTATGTGATGAATATATTTGGGATCAGTCTCATATGTTGTCATGAAAGGAATGGTTCTTTTCCATGTTCTAATACTCTTTATATTACCTATGGTCCATATCATGTATATTAGTTAGTGGATGCTATCAAGTGATATTTATGCTGTCTTACATTAATAACATTAGAGCAGAGTTAAGTAAATTCTGTGTTGATCCTTTGGGATAGAACCTTCCCTTCCTACATTTGTACTTACCTTAAAAAATTCTGTCTTTTTTTTTCCCATTGAATTCATTTTCCACCAAATTGTCCAAAGTCAGAATACCATGATTGTGACAAGACAGATTTCCAAGAAGATGGAAGGAGAGTCCCCTGGTCCTGGAAACACTGGATGTAGGGGAATGCCAGGACAGAGAAGCGAGAGGGGGTTGAATGGGGAAAAGAGGGAGGGAAGGGGGCTTATGGGACTTTTGGGGAGGGAGGAAATGGGAAAGGGGAAATGATTTTGAATGTAAATAAAAAAAAACAAAAAAACAGAAAATAAAATAAAATTAAAAAAAAATACCAATTTCTGTTCTGTGTTGACATGAGTATAGTAAGTATTCACAAAGGGCTTGTTTGATTTTTCTCTATCTGAGGTTTTAGAACAAAAATGGATTTAAAAGGTAAAATTATATTTCTAGTTTTCTCTATAAACTGTTCTTATTTTGCTAGAAATACTAATATCGTATAGTCTGTTAAATTAAGGCAATCCAATTTCCATCCTTTCTGAATAAAGTGTTGTATATTATCTGTTTCTCTAACAATCCATCATATTTCATAATGTCTACATGATGACTGATTTTTAAAGTTTAAAGGAAAAACCAGAAAATGAAGTATTTAATTGTGAAAACTACCTTTTATAAACTTATATATATTAAAATGAATCTTCAAATGAAAAGACGTTATATGTATGTCACTGAATCTTTACCACGTTACTTCAGTTCAGAAAGATATAATTTTAATTTTATTCATAAGTGAATTTATAAAATATATAATCTTATTTTTAAAACAATAGTAACTGGAGAAAAATAGTCTTACTTATTGCAAAAATATTTATATAATGATGGTTTACATCATATCTGAGATAAAATTTTATGCTTGTATATTTCATTTCTACAAATATAGATAATAAAATAAAAAATATTTATGAAACAAAATAACACTGTACACTTATATTATATCTAGTACTGTTTTAGCATGATCTTCCATTCTAATTCCTGTGATAATTGACCAGTAACTAGCAAACCATGTTACAGTTGTGCGGAGGAGGAAATTTTGGCCTGTTGTAAATACCTAATTCTTTTTTTTTTTTTAAATTTTATTTTCTAAGTTGTTTTTTTTTATTTACATTCCAAATCATTTCTTTTTATTTTTCCTCTGACCATGGTCCTCTTATGTTTCCATAAGCACATTACTCCAGTTCTTCTCAAATACCATGCATTCCCTCCTTCCTCTTTAAACATATATTGATTGATAGTTACATCAACTGATAGGCTCTGATCACTCTTTAGTCTAAATGCTTTGGATTAGCATGTTGTGATGTGGTTTATCTCAGTATGAGGCACTGACTCAAGGGAAGACAATCAGATCTGCAAACGGACTGCATATAGGCTGAGAGGACTAGTCTGTTTGTACAGAACTGAGGAGTTTTTAACCACAAGGATGCATGGTTCTTACATGAGTGACTGAAAATACTATTTGAGTAGGTAGGTTTAGATAGGGATCGTTGAGTAGTTTTTTTTGTGTGTGTGTGTGTGGGGGGGGGTGATATTTGTTTGTTTTTCACCATCACTGTGAAGTTTACTTTATTGGTATATCACACAATTCTTCCATGTTTTGTTTTTTAAACATAACAAAATAAAATATAATATGATATAAAAAGCATATTGATATTGGACAAAACAAGCCAGCAGAAAAACAAAAAAAGCCCTAAGAGAAGGCATAAGAATCACAGACCCACAGGATTGCACATTTAAGAGTCTTATAAAAATTGCTAAACTGATAGCTATAGAATATATGCTGAGGACCTGTCCTTGGCCCATCAGTCTTCCCTATTCCTTTTGTCGCCTTTTCTACAGGGTTCCCTCAGTCCTGAGAGAAGGGATTTGATGAAAACATCTCATTTAGAGTTATGTGTTCTAAAGTCTCCAATTCTTTGCATTATGTCTAGCTGTTGGTCTCTGAATGTGCTTTCATCTAATGCGGGAAGAAACCTCTCTGATGATTAATGAATTTCTCACCAATCTATAAGAACACAAGATTATCATTAGGAATCGTTTTTTGATTATTTTAGACCAGTTGAATCTAGATGTATTTGATTTCACCATAGGTATCTGGGCTATGTAGTCTCCTGTTTTTGATTAAACAAACAGTGTTAGGTATGGACTCCATCTCATGGAATGGACCTTAAGTCAATGTTTGATAACTCCCACAAGGTTTGTGCCACTATAGCCATAGCATATTTTTCATGACAGACAGATAATAGATCAGAAGTTTTGGGATTGGGTTGCTGTTCATAATTCTTTTTCAATAGCTTATAGAGTAATGTTCCATATCATAGACACTAGAATAAGAGGTTGAAGGATCTATGTAGGCAACAGGTCAATATCTCTCTATGAAATGAGCTGTATGGGTGTTGTATTCAATAATAAGACCTTGCTGTCAGTTTGTGGAGAGTGACTAATTATCTTAGCCATGGACACATGCTATTTGGGTATTTTCTTGAATCCATTCAGCCAACAGCTCAATTAGATAAAATCGAGAACCAGTCCTGGAAGCTTTGGTGACAAGAGTTGAGCAGTTGGGATTCAGACTCCCTTGTTATTTGGAGATTTCATTTGAATCACTTTTATATATTTTTGGAGCTTTCCACTATACTAGGTTTTCATACCACTCCTCAAATGCCCTTAGAGTCTAACTGCCTGCTGCCCACCTCTTGAAGATAAAGATACATGCATCAATCTCAAGGCCACTAAAGACAGCATTGGAGGAGCTAGATGTAGGCAAGAGTTGTTTCTAGGAAACCTCTTCGATGTATTTTATAGAGTAAACACTTCTTCACTTTTGTGAACCCTGTTGAAGATGAGTCAACCATATTAAGTTATTTACATGAAGATGGAACATGTAAAAGAAGCTGAAATGGCAGATTCCACATCCCCAAGCCAAGGCCATTGGATAAAGGAAAATTTTATAAGAAATCTAAAGCATTGCTGGCGAAACTTGCATGGCATTGTACCACTGCCTGATCACTCTAAGCAAACATTAGCATTTAAAATACATTCCTGCAGAATGCAAGCACTTCGATATTAATGATCTGCTTAATAAGCAGCTGGAATTACAAAAAAAAGAAACTTGCATTGTCTGAGGCTGCTTTTTCAGCATGGACTTTGTGTACAGATGCTATAAGCTTCAAATAAACAATATACAAAGATATTAATCAATATGAGAGTGTACACATATATAAAAGTACCTTGATCCACATATTTCCTTGGACCTGAATCTAGCTTCTATGCATTAGCAGAATTAGATAATGTGATTAAGTGGAGTCTGGGGAAGATTTTCAGAGACATGTTTTATAAAGCTATGCTAAATGAAATTCAGAAACATATTTTAAATAATTTTGAAAATTTGTGTTCTGTTATTTCCTGTACATGAATAGTTTGTGCCTTGTCTGAAGGGAGATGTACACATAAAATCAAAGCAAAACACTGCAGTATACAGAAGCATGAATACAAAGTCCAGGATTTGAATTCTGCAAAGAGCATATAGGTGTGCCCATCCTATGCAGTCATAGTTCTTTACAAAGCATAATTAAACCAACTTACTACAGAATGACAGAGTTTGTAGTTTCAATAAATCTTTTAGATTCATTGAAAGTCAGCTTATATTTGAAATGAAATGAAAAAATTTTAAAGTCTATATTAGTACTGCTCTAACTGAGATGTAGCCACCATGCAATAGCATCCAACTATTGTTGGCTGTTTCCTGGTTTCCAGGATTCCACCAGGCTTATGAATTGATTTCTCAGTATTGTTTAATCCAGTGGATTATTGAGCACAAGGCTTAAGAGTTAGGATTTAAATAAGGAAAAACTTAATTTTAAGTGATACTACATTTAGGATTTGAGAGAAAGGAGATATCATTTGCTTTTGTTAGAAAAACGACAACAAACGAGGTGTGAGCCATTGGTACAGCAGTGAACACACAGGCAGTTGTCTCCCCAAGCAGCCACTTTGTGTGGTAAACACTCAAAGAAAACCTTAACTTCAGAAATGCTTTTGATCAAAGAAAAACTGCCTATGTTAGCAAAAAAGAACTTATTAAGTTTATCCCACATTCAAATTCCATAAAGGGCTTGGTGATAGAGTTTGTTACTACTGAATTGCAGGATCCTTTTTAAATATCTTTTAATTTTGAAATTATAATGAATTACCTCATTTCCCCTTCCCTTTATTTCCTCCAAACTCTCTCATACACGGCCCCCAATACTCTCTTTCAAATTCATGTCTTATTTTCTGAAATTATTGTTATGTGCTTATATAAATATGCATATATATATTCATATATCTATATAAATATTCCTACATATTCCCAAATATAAATTGCTCTGTGTAATGTTACTTGTATGTACGTTTTCACAGCTGTCCATTTGGAATTGGATAACCACTTGCTAGGCTCTTTTCTGTGGAAGACTATTTCTCCCACTCTCAGAATTCCTTATTTGTCTATAACAACCTGTGTAGAATCAGGAGTCCTCTGGGCCTTTTCATAATTGCCTATATGAGCTGAACAAACACGACCCCAGCAGAATCTATTTTTGTTTACCAAACTCTAGTTTTATTTTCTCAAGATTTTTTTTCCTCCCAAATGTACTTCTAATGAAGTGCTAGCATATAAATCAGGGGCAGAGGTCGGGGAAGAATTTTGAATTATGTTGGAATTTTGAAAGAAATTGCATTAAATCTATAGATTGCTTTTAATATGATAGCTATTTTGACTGTTAATCCTACCTAGCCATAAGCATGGGACATCCTTCCATTTTCTAACATCTTCATTTTATTTCTTCAAAGATTTAAAGATCTTGTCATACAGGCCTTTCACTTGCTTAGTTAGAGTTACCCCCTAGATCCCTGACACTGCCTAGTGGGCCAGGAACCCGAGGCTGCATAACCCAGAGACCTAGGATAGAATTAACCACAACTAAGAACTAAATGTCAATAAAATGATTCCTAACGGTCTTCTGCTATACTCGTATACAGGACTCTTATATAACCATCACCAGAGAAGCTTCATCTAGCAACTGATGAGAACCAGTGTAGAGACCTACAACATTAGGGGGAGCTTGGGGGAAACCCTGCAGAATACAGGGAAGAGAATTTGTAGGAATCAGAGGTATCACAGACACCACAAGAAAACCCACAAAAAAACTAATCTGGGTCTGTAATCACTCCTAAAGACTGCACTGACAGTCCAGGAATCTTTATGGGTATGACCTAGGTCCTCCACATATATGATATGGTTCATAGTTTATTCTTCTTATGAGACTCCCAACAGTGAGAACAGGGCCCATCCCTGATACATTTACCTATGTTTATGACCCTTTTCTCCTACTGGGTTCCCTCTTCTAGCCTTAATATGAGAGGAGTCTAGTCTTATTGTAACTGGATATGCCATGTTTGGTTGATATTTCTGGGAGGCCTTCCTTTTTAAAAGTGAAACTGAAAAGGCCACACTTCCTAATAGTGCCACTCCCTATGGGCCAAGCATTTAAACATATGAGAGTCTATGGGACCACACCTATTCAAACCACCACACATCCCAGTTGTAGTTTTCCCTCCCCATTTTCCTCCCAATCTTCCAACTCCTCAAACTCACTCCTCTTCTCATTCTTTAAAGAGGACGAGTCCTCCCATGAATATCAACCAGCCTTGGTATATTGGGATACAGTAGGACTAGGGAAAGAGAGGTTCAGAAAGCAGAGCACTGAACATTTTACAACACTGTGTGGTATGCTAATGATAGATATATGTCACTGTACATTAATGAAAGCCTACAGAATGTACAGTATCATGATTGCACCCTAATAAGAGCTATGCACTTAGAGTGATGACCATGTATCTGTTAATTAATTGATTAAAACAAATGTACTCGTCTTATAGATAAGAGTAACCATGTAAGGGGCACAAGGTATGTGAAAGCTTACTTTATTCTCAATTGTTATGAACTAAAAGCTGCTGTATAAATGGAAGTTTATTGAGATAATATGCAGAGAATGGAACTACGATGTAAAAAAAAATACAAAGATGTCTTAATCTTAAGGTTAAATATGGAATTACAACTGAGTGTGAGGATATAATTGGTAACTTTCAATGTGATCTCAAAATATGAGGAATGTTTACAGTAACTCCTAAGAATCCCTTATTGGTACCAAAAGGACATACTAAGAAATATCCATGTTCTGGTCTATAGTATGGAAAGTTAATGGATAAGAATAGGATGCAGAAGTCCTTAAAGGAAATCAAACCATTTTAGATGCTATTTTTCTAGAAACCCAGTCACATACTTTATTCATATATTTTAAAAATGCAATCATCTTCATCAGAAATCAACACAGCAGGTCTGAAGTTCTTTATGTATAACATAAAATTATAAAACAGAATTATTTTGCCTATCAAATTAGAAAACTTTTTGCAGTCCTTTTTAATTCAACAGAAATAGTTTTAAACTCTAGCTATAGAAGTGTAAAATGCTGTCCTTTTAATATAAAATTTTACCGACATATATTCAGTATACATATTTCTGTATATTTGGTTCTCTGCATATTATCTCGATAAACTTCCATTTATAGAGCAGATTTTAGTTCATAACAATTGAGAATATATACATAATTTCTTCTCACCCTCAGTCTTATTTATCTTAGTCCCAATACACATAAATAATTTTATGTATTTTTATATCTTACTTGTTCACTACATATAGCAATTTCAAGTTATGTCTCTCCTCCTAATTGTGTTTCTCATTATGCCTAATAAAATTCCATTGTGCATATAGGTTACACCTGTTCTTTCTGTTGATGGCCATGGGCCAGTGATTCTCACCCTTCTTCATGCCGTGACCTTCTTAATATAGTTCCTCAGGTTGTGGTGGCTCCCAACCATAAATTTGGCTTGGCATACTTTTGTTGCCACTTTATAGCTGCAATTTTGCTACTGTTAGGAATCATAATGTATTCTTTGGAGATAAAGATTTGCCAAAGGGTCATGTTCCATAGATTTGAGAATGGCTGGTGGGGAGACTGATTACACAGCTTGGACATTATGAATAAACTACAAATATCTGTGCTTTGTTTTCTCAGATACCATTGAGTATGTATGCACAGGAATAGCTAAGATATTGGTGGTATTTCTTTTAGTTATTAAAGGAAAATACTGATTTCCGGAGTCAGTAAACAATGTATGAAGATTTCTGTTTCTTCAAATCCCCATCAGTGTGTGTTGTAGTTTACATAAAGACAGTCATTGTGACTAGGTTGAGATGGATCTCGCTGTTTGTTCAGTTTGTGTTTTTTGATGATTAAAGACTTTAAACATTTTTAATTTATTGATTAATCATTTGTAATTCATATCAGAAAACAAGTTCAATAGCCTATTGTTAGGGTGTTCGATAATGACTTCTGTATTATTTATGTGTTCTACATATTAATTTTATGTCATAGGTGGATCTTGTGAAGAATTCATTCTGTAATCTATCTATTCTTCCAATTAAATAGTTCCTTGTTGTGCAAACACTCTCAGCTGTGATGCAATCTTTTGTGTCATTTCTTGGTTTATTTAATCAGCCATTGGATTGCTTTTATTAAAAGTCCCTGCAACATCTGCATCTTTTGTGTGTTTACTTTCGAGAGTAGAATATTTACCATACCCATCCATCATCCCAAACCAATACCATGGGTCAGTAGAATGAACAGAGTAAAAATGACCTTCCAACAAAAAGGATGGACCCCAAACTGGACCGGTCACTGGGTGGCCTTTCCTTCAGTCTCTGCTCCATTTTTGTCTCTGTATTTCTTTTAGACAGGAGCAATTCTGGGTCAGAAATTTTAAAGGTAAGTTGGTGGCCAGATTCTGCGACTAGGGTCCTGTCTATCTACTGGAGGTTGTCTCTTCAGCTTCCATCTCCCCACTGTTGAGTATTTTCGCTAAGGTCATCCCATCCCCATTGAGTTCTTGGGGTCTCTCATGTCCCAGGTTTTTGGGACTTTGCAGAGGTTCCATCCACCCCCTAACACCCCCACCAAGAGCTTCAAATTTTTATTCATTATTCTGATTCCTGTGGGCTTCTTTCCTGTCCCCCCTATTCTTGATCCTGCTCTCCTTTTCCCTCCCCGTCCCCTCTCCCACCGAGATCCCTCCCTCCCTCCCTTGGCTTCCCCTGATTATTTTGTCCCCCCTTCTAAGTGGGATTGAAGCATCCTCACTTGAGCCTTCCTTCTTGTTAAACTTATAGTCTGTGGGTTGTGTCATGGGTATTTCCTTATTTTTAATAACAAGGCATATCAAATATAGGCTAAAACAAAAACAACATATAGAAGTTGGAAAGGGCAAGTCGACAGATCAAAAAGCATACCAAGAGAAGGCACAAGAACCAGAGACCCAGTGGTCCACACATTCAAGTGTCTTGTTAAAGTACTAAACAGAAAGATATAATATATACATGTCGGATGTGTTGAAGACCCATATAGGACCCAGTGTCTATGAGTTCATATGAGCTTTACTCAGTTGATTTGATGAAAACATTCTCTCTCTCTCTCTCTCTCTCTCTCTCTCTCTCTCTCTCTCTCTCTCTCTCTCTCTCTCTCTTTGCTTAATGTCTGGCTGTGGGTTTCTATATGTGTTTCCATCTACTGCAAGAGTAAGCCCTTCTGATGATGTCTTAATAAGGCTCTAATCTATGAGTATAGGAGTCTATAATTAGAAGTCATTATTATTTTGTTTGTTTGTTTGTGTGCTTGTTTACTAGACTAGTAGCATTTGCTCTTGTCCTCAGTCTATGGGTATCTGGTCTCTGATTCTTGGCTACCAATATTGCTTCATTTCCTCTTCAGACAACAGCCAGATGGGCAAAACAAGATAAAGTAAAGCAAGGCAAAAGTCATCATATCGAGGCTAGAAAAGGCAACCCAGTAGGAGGAAGAGTCTCAAGAGTTGGCAAATAACTCAGAGATTCATGTCTTCCCACTATTAGGAATCCCAGAAAAACAACCAAGCTAGCATCCATAACATCTATGCAGAGAACCAGGTGCATATTCATTGGAGGCCCCATGCTGGCTGCTTCAGTCTCTGTGAGCCCATGTGAGTTCTGTGTAGTTGATTCAGTGGGCCATGTTTTGTTGTTATCTTCAGTTTCCTGATTCCTATATATCTTTCTGCTCCCTCTTCCACAGATCTCTCTGATCTCTGAGGGGAGGGACCTGGTAGAGACATCCAATTTAGACTCTTTCTCATTGCATAATATCTGGTTGTGAGTCTCTACACCAGTTCCCATCTGATGACAAATAAAGCCTCTCTAATGAAGACTTGACAAGGCACCAATATTTAAGTATTGCAGAATGTCATTAGTAATCATTTCACTGATTTATTTGCCTGTCATGGTTGGTTCTACCCTAAGGTTCTGAGCTATGCTGACAGTTTCTGGTCATCCAGGTAGGGTAGAATGTGGGTTTTCTCTTATGGGTTTGGCCTCAAGTTAACCCAAACATTGTTTTGCCACTTCTACATTTTATGTGCCACCATTTCCACTTTACGTCTAGCAGTTAGTGCTATAAACCTACCTCTTAGATCCACTTTCATTGGGTCCCTTAGATTTGGATATGTTGTTTAGTGATTTTCATTCAATGATAGAAAGTCTTTTAATGTCTTTCCTTATTTCAATCTTGACCCACTTTTTTCAAATAGTAGGGTGTTATTTGTTTTGTATATTTGTATTAAATATTTCATATATTATTTGTATACCTTAAACAAACAGAGCCTAAGTGTCAAATAAGTCTCAAGTGTCAAAGATCCACTGGTTTACACTCCTGTTCCCATAAAAACCTAAACTGAATGTTATATTATAAATGCTTAGGACCTAGTTCATAAAATGAGTGTTGTAGAATATAATTAGTAATCATTTGTTTGGTGTTCATGCTTCTTTTTTCAGTGCAGGTTTTATTTAATGACCCATTAACAATTCAATAACATATCATTCAAGTTCAGTGAATTTGCATATGACCTGCTGTTTCTCTTCTTTGATAAATATGCACAGTAAATGTGAAGACATGCGATTTTATATTCATAATGAGAAATTGGAATAATCTAACCCATGCATCGTTTGGAATCTCCAAAAACTAAAAGAAGAAATATTTATGTGACACAGTCAAAGCCTGATGATATTCCTGTATATTATAACAAAGAACCCACTAGTGTTTTTTGTCCTAGCATCAGAAATATAATATGGGTCAATCTAATAACATGAGGCCCTGTCTTTAGTGAAGATGCTATGATTTTGAATCTGAGAGGTAGCTGTGCTGTACTCTGTAACAACACATATCCCAAAGTCACACTCAGCCTCATTGAAGGTAATGTGCCAAGAGAAGTACTAGAAGCTGAAATCACTGTAAAACTCTTTCTAGGCAAGGAGAAGTCCTAGTGTTCTTTTTACTAGATAAAGTCCAACATCAGTGATTGTTGTTTTCTTTGTATTGGGCTTTAACTTTATTCCATTCCTATCGTAAAGAATCTAAAGATATACTTTTCCCTCCCTCTCTCTTATACTTGGTAAGAATTATTTTGTTTCTTAACATATGGTCTATTTGCAGAAAGTTCCATTCACCAGGTATGGAATATTTTGGTGGAAGTTTTTATATATAGCTCTTCTATTTGATCTATAATGTCATTTACTTCTGATTTTTATAGGTATATTTTATCTAGATGGCCAATGACACACTGTTACTGCCTTGTAAACCATCTGAACCTTTAAATACATTCATTTTATGAAATTGTGTATGCTGAAGTTGAGTATATAAAAGTTTATAATTGCTTTAAATCCTAGATGGATTGATTATATTCTTAATTGATATGAGGTGACTCTCTACATAACTCTGACTGACTTTGGTATGAATTTCAATTTGTTTAATATTAGCATGGCTGCCCTCACTTTTTTGAAAACTAGTTCCATTTCCTTGGAAGCTTGCACTCTGCCTTTCCAGTCCTTTTGTGTGCCTTTGCCAGTAAGTTGTACTTCCTGAAGGCAAAATTATTGTGTTCTAATTTTGATGTCAATCTTTTAGTCTACTTTCTGATTTGAAAATTGAGAACATAATAACTAGAGCATTATTCACATTTATGTCTTAGGTTCTCTAATCTTGTTCTACTATTTTTACTTTCCTATTCATGATTTGCATATTTGCTGTTCGGTACAGCTGATCTTCTCCTGTGGCATTCTGGATGTGTTTATCTTTTTCCTCGGTGTTCATACTGTTTGCTCACTTTGGAGTAATGGCTTACTGGCAATAAATTCTTATAGTTTATATTCATTATGGGAGGTTTTTACTTCAGTTGTGAAGAATATCTTTGTAATTATCATTTTGCAAAGAGAATCACTTAATCTAGGTTGGTGATTACTGTCTTTCAGAGGTTGAAATACACAGTTCCGTGCCCTCCTGACTTTTAGCATTTCTGGTGAAAATTTGCTATTAATCTGAGTGATTTGCCTGCATATCTATCCTTGTGTTTCTTTCTTGCATCTTTCAGTGTCTTTAATTTTATATGTTCAATGTTTCAACTGCAATGTCCCTGTAGATATTCTCCAATGATCTTGTCTCTTTGATATCATGCCTTCTATATCCAAATTTCAATCTATTTCACTAAACTTGAAAAATTCTCAAATCAGAGTTTATTGAGTTTATATTCTACCCCTTATCTCATATTTCTTACATGGAGATGAGTTGTAAATTCAATATTATAGTTTTTAAAATTTTGATCTCTCTCCCTAGCATATTCTGTTCATTCTTTTTTCTTTCCTTTTGTCCTTTCTTTTTCTTTTTTTTCTTTTTTCTTTTTCTTTTTGTTTTTGTTTGTATCTGAGCCTTATACTTAACTCTGTTGGAGAAAGAGCTGCCCAGTATTTT
Organism: Tokudaia tokunoshimensis; assembly: GCA_036184795.1. Taxonomy (NCBI): domain Eukaryota; kingdom Metazoa; phylum Chordata; class Mammalia; order Rodentia; family Muridae; genus Tokudaia; species Tokudaia tokunoshimensis. The sequence goes on from BTHU01000011.1 coordinate 18,459,149, forward strand.
CCAGTTGAAAATTGTTAGGCTGGATTGCCCCATATTTAGTGGTTCAGTGAAGAAAAGGTTTCCTGTGCAACAATTGCTGCCACAGCAGGGTTCAGCCTCCATTACGAATGTCCCAGCCCTCCAGCCACTTTAGTGTATTTACCACTGGGACACCTCTTATTTCTCAAATGTATTGTGTGATCCTGTTACCATGTGTGATTTCAGTATCTAGGGCTATGATATGGGCCTATCTTAGCTTGCATTTGAATTTACAAAAGGAAGTTTCTCCTCATTGGGGTTTGGTTGGCAGCATACATGGTTTGAATGTGCTTCCTCCACAGGGTTTCAGTGCAGGTCAGCTCCCAAGAGGTACAAATAGGATTCTATATGTCTGGTGCTCCTAGTGTGAGGAAAGAGCATAGCTTTGGAGCTCGCTGCACATCACTTTTCTCCTGTGCTTGGAGTTTGATTTCAGAGCTTCTCTCAGTCTGCCCACTTCATGGCCCAGTGTAATAGTCAGTCTCCAAAGGAGCCATTGATGCATAATTTCCCAACATATTCTCCAGGCAGTTTTGTTGATCTCTTTTTCGATATTTTGGTTTTGCAATGTTTACTTCTAGAGACAATCCACTTTTTGTTTATGGATTAAAATGAAGAAAAGTATAGCTATTCCCATCTCTCAATTTTGTTTGAAGTTTTATAGTCTTTTTCCCCCTTTATACAACAAAAGTTCACTATGTTTCTGGGTGTACTTTCTGCATGATATGCCAGGGTAATGGTAACACAAATTTTGTGTGAGCAACCAGCCAAAAATATATTTGACTTAAGGTCCATTCCATGACATGAACCTACCAATATTATTTAAATGACCAAGAACTGGACACTAGATAGTCAGGGATGTAAAGAAAAACCAAACAATATTACTTAAAGAAAATGAACAAATGTAGTGATTAAAATGACTCAATAATAACTTGCTATACTCATAGATCAGTGCCTTATTCAACCATCATCAGAGACTTCCTCCGTAAAACCTGAAAATTACAAGGAAAGAGACCAAGTTCATTAATGTTCAATTAAGATAAGTTTTATTTAATACTGGCCATGAAGATGGACACTGGCCAGGTCCAACCCCAGGATACTCAGTGAATGCTGGTGGATTAGGCCAATCAGATTCTTATGAAGGCAGAACCACAAGGCTATGGTATTTCTCACCAACATCCAATCGGGGACATCCTAATATACTTCCCAACTACATACCTGTTGCATACCTACTTGTGATCAAGCACATTCTGTGTGGTTGGGGCAACCAACCTTGTTTACTAATGTGAAAACATATGACTTGTTGTCTTACTTGAACAACAGCCCAGCATTTTAGGAAGTTATCTGTCCTTAGACAAGTGGGGCTTACAGGTTAACTTTAACCGTGTATTTCTTCAGAGAGTAAGAACAAATACAGAGACCCACAGCCAGACATTGTCAAGAGGGTAAGAGTCCTTAGAACACTCAGCTTTAAATGGCATGTCTCCATAAAATCTCTGCCCTTAGAGTTCAGGGAAACCCATGGAAGAGAAGGCATAGTGTTCCATCCAGAGAGGAAGTACAACACCTAAAAAACAAGGCCTTCAAAATCAACAGGAGCTAAGGTTATATGAACTTACATAGACAAAAGGCAGCATGTACAGGGAGTACATTAAGTGATTCTGTCTCAGGGCCTCTTAAATCTGTCACCAAGTCAAAGGGTTCATGGACCCCAAGGAAGAGTTAAGGTGATCTACTTCCCTGCACAAGGTTAGATGATGAAATTGAAAATTTATACATTATTACAATTACAAATTAAAGGTTAATTGTGTATTTTAAAACATTACCGCTTAATTTTGCTTTTATTTAGATTTTATATGCAGGTACATAATGCATATTTCTCAGAAATAAAATATACAAACCTAGGTAGTCACTGAAATCAAAGCAATGTTTACATACTTCAACAATCTTAATTGGTGACCTCTTTGACTTCAAACTTCAGTGATTTAATCACTAATGAGGATAGTTTTCTTTCTAAAGAAACTAAGCTTAAATATGTCTTCATGTGGCTGCTCTCTCTCCCTCTGTCTTGAAGTCAGTAGTTAGAAGCTGACTTCACCCAGCTGTAGCTTTTTCATATGGTGCTTTGGAACAGCTTTCACTGCTTGGCATTAAGATGTCAGTGGATCCAAAAGGAGGAAACATTCTCCCAGAGAAGGCATTTTCATAACAGGCAGAGCAACACTCTGAACAGAAACTTAAAAGAACAATTTGTATTTCTAAAATCCTCGTTTAGAATTCATTTTTTTCTTATTTTTTAAAAAGGGTAGGGAAACTAGTTTTGCAACTGAAAATTTGTCTGATAAATATAATCCTAGAACCAAAATGATGTGGTTTTGTGAAAATGTATTCTTATGTCCTAAGCAGTTACAGAACTGTGACATATAGTTTCTGTATGCTGCTTCAAACCACCTCTGGGCTCTTAGTAAATGATCTTCATCACCGTAGCTCATCATTTCTTGCCTTTATAAAAATTATCTTTTGGGAGGCTCTTAGCTGGAATATGCTGAGTATCACTGGAATCCTAAACTATGACATACAATATTACCATTTTCACTCACAGCCAATTCCTCTGTTGTAAGCAGCCAATTAAAATATTGTATGTATACTCTTTTGTGTGCCTCTGTAAAGTATGCATTACTAATATATGTGTATTTCTAATATTTTAATGACATTGAGGTACTACCTAAGCCTGGTTGACACAAGTGTGTTTCATTATTCAATCCTCTAGACAAGCTTCCTCCACAGCTCTCTTAAGCATTTTATACATGTAATCATTTTCTTCAAAAACTCTCTCTCCCTGACTTTGATTTTTGCATAAAATTCTGAGGTCTGGCCCTTCCACTACCCTGTCATTTCTACTAGGGTAGGCTCTTAGTTGCTTTGCTCTAGTGAAGACATCATCTCCTGACCCATCCTAGAGAACCCACTGCACTCAGAGAAATTGGCTCTTGGCTGGTCTGCTCCAATGATGACACCATCTCCTGACCCATTCGAGAGAACCCACTGCACTCAGAGCAATTGGTTAGAAATGCCTTGCCCTCTGGAGTCCCAGAGCTACTGCTGGGGTCCCATTGGACTTGGGACCAATCACCCACCAAAAGTCTCACCTTCCTGAATACCATTCCCCTCCTGTCTCTTCCTCTCCTTCCGCCACCCTGTTCTTTCTGCTGGGGCAGACTCTTGGCTGGTCTGCTCCAGTGAAGACTACATATCCTGATCCATCCTAGAGAACCCGCTGCACTCAGAGCAGCTGGAGCTACTGTACTCAGAGTAGTTGAGGACCCACTAAACTCAGAGCAGTTGAGGACCTGTTGCACTCAGAGCAGCAAAGGACCCACTGCACTCAGAGCAGTTGGACAACATCTGGACTGCTTCACTGAAGTTTCAACAGGCCTCCCAGGAGATCTATTGCAACCAGGGCAATAGATCAGCAGCATCTCTGCCCCTGTAAAGAGCCCCCAGTTGGAAGACCCCACAGGTGGTCTGCTACAGCCAGGGCCACAGACCTACCAGAAGATCAGAAACAACCTTGGGAAAAAAAGAGCCAGACTCTAGACCAACGAACACCAGGATATTCAAATGGCGAAAGGTAAGCACAAGACCATAAACAGCAGCATCCAATATACATGGGCATCATCAGAAGCTAGTTCTTCCACCACAGCAAGACCTCAATACAACAACACACCTAAAAATAAGAAATCTGACCTAAAATCCTATCTCATGAAAATAATAGAGTCGTTTAAGGAGGATATCAATAACTCACTGAAAGAAATATAGGAAAACACAGGTAAATAGGTGAAGGAACTGAATAAAGAAGTCCAAGACCTAAAAGTGGAAGTAGATTCAATAAAGAACACAAATGGTGGTAAACCTACGAAAGAGGTAAGAAATTACAGATGTAAGTATCACCAACAGAATGCAAGAGATAGAAGAGAGAATCTAAGGTATAGAAGATACTGTAGAAGAGATTGACACAACTGTCAAAGAAAATTCAAAACATAAAAAACTCCTAACCCAAAGCATCCAAGAAATTTAGGACACAATGAAATGACCAAATATAAGAATAATTGAATAATGGAATACTACTCTGCAATTAAAAACAATGAATTCACGAAATTCCTAGGCAAATGGTCAGAACTTGAAAATATCATCCTTAGTGAGGTAACCCAATCACAAAAGAACACACATGGTATGCAGTCACTGATAAGGGGATATTAACCCAGAATCTCGGAATACCCTAGACACAATTCGCATAGCAATAGATTTCTAAGAAGATGGAAGGAGAGACCCCTGGTCCTGGAAAGACTGGATGGAGGGGAACACCAGGACAGAGAAGCGAGAGAGGGTTGAATGGAGAAAAGAGGGAGGGAAGGGAGCTTATGGGACTTTCGGGGAGGGAGGAAACGGGAAAGGGGAAATGATCTTGAATGTAAATAAAAAAAAACTTAGAAAATAAAATTAAAAAAAAAAAAGAATAATTGAAACAGAGGAAAATGAAGATTCCCAGCTCAAAGGACCTGAAAATGTTTTCAAGAAAATCATAGAACAAAACTTCCACAACCTAACGAAAGAGATGGCCATAAAGGTACAAGAAGATTATAGAACACCAAATAAATGGGACCAGAAGAGAAAATCCTCTCACTACATAATAATCAAAACACTAGATGCACAGAACAAAGAAAGGATATTAAAAGATGCAAGGGAAAAGGGCCAAGTAACATTCAAAGGTAGACCTATCAGGCTTACACCAGACTTCTCAACAGAGACTATGAAAGCCAGAAGAGCCTGTTCAGAGGTCATGCAGACACTAAGAGAACACAAATGCCAGCCCAGGCTACTATACCAGCAAAATTCTCAATCAACATAGAAGGAAAAACCAAAATATTCCAGGACAAAACAAAATTCAAACAGTATCTCTCCACCAATTCAGCCCTACAAAGGATCCTAGAAGGAAAGCCCTAACACAGGGAAGTTAACCTGCACCAAAGAAAGAACAAGATATTAAGCATCTCACAACAAAGCAAAACTGAGAGAATCACAAGCACATAAAGCCACCTACAAAAACAAACATATCAGGAACCAACAGTCATCTCTCATTAATATATCTGAATATTAATGGACTCAACTCACCTATAAAATGACATAACCTAACAGACTGGATATACAAACAAGATTCAGCATTTTGCTGCATCCAAGAAATACACCTCAGTAACAAAGACAGACACTATTTCAGAGTAAAAGGATGGAAGAAGGTCATCCAAGCAAATTGTCCCAGGAAAAAAGAAGGAGTTGCCATCCTAATATCTAATAAAATAGACTTTCAACAAAAAGGTATCAAGCATGATGAAGGACACTTCATATTTATCAAGGGGAAAATCCACCAAGAGAAAGTCTCAATTCTGAACATCTATGCCCCAAATGCAAGAGTATCCACATTCATCAAAGAAAATTTACTAAAGCTCAAAACACACACACATTGAACCCCACACAATATTAGTGGGAGACTTCAATACCCCTCTCACCAATGGACAGGTCATTGAAATAGAAACTAAACCAACACAGTGTAACTAAGAGAGGTTATATACCAAATGGATTTAACAGATATCTACAGAACTGTAATCTCCTGGGGGTTACACGGCGATCAGGTCATCGGTTCTCTGGACAGAGGGCTGGGGAGATTAAAAGGGGTGATGAGGAAAAAACACATGAATCAAGACAACATAGCTGTTCAAAGTCTGACTTTTACTTGGGGAAAATGACAATTTAAGCTTTGGGGGAGAGACCCTTCTCCCAGAGTTGCGAGTCTGTTCAGCGGGGCTTCGGCTCCAATGTTAGGTCCACAGCTCTGTGGCTCTGTGGGAGATGCAGGTGGCTGGGCGGGTCACCTGCTTAATTCAGGAATTCATAGACCTGGAGAAACAAACTTCATTCCACCCCAGTTGGAACAAGATTATGGCCAGCACAGGAATTTCAGTTCACAGGCTGGGAGAGCAAGTTTCTCTCTACACAGAACATTTCATCCTAAAACAAAAGAACACAACTTCTTCTTAGCACCTCATGGTATCTTTTCCAAAATCGACCATATAATTGGTAACAAAACAACCCTCAACCCATACAAGAAGATTGAAATAATCGCATGCATCCTACTATATCACCATGGCCTAAAGCTGGTCTTTAATAACAGCAAAAACTACAGAAAGCCCAGATACATGTGGAAACTGAACAACTCTTTACTCAATGCTAACTTGGTCAGGGAAGAAATAAAGAAAGAAATTAAAGACTTCCTGGAATTTAATGAAAATACTGACACATCATATCCAAACTTATGGGACATAATGAAAGCAGTGCTAAGAGAAAAGTTCATAGCATTTAGTGTCCAGGTAAAGAAACTGGAGAGATCTTACACTAAGAACTTAATAGCACACCTTCGAGCTCTAGAAAAAAAAAGAAGCAAACCCTCACAAGAGGAATAGACAGCAGGAAATAGTCAAACTCAGGGCAGAAATCAACCAAATAGAAGAAAACAATACAAAGAATCCTGTTGAGAGAATCAACAAGATAGATAAACACCTAGCCAAACTAACTAAAGGGCTGAGAAGCAGTATCCAAATCAACAAAATCAGAAATGAAAAGGGAGAGATGACAACAGAAATGGATGAAATTAAAAAAATAATCATTAGATCCTACTATAAGAGCCTATACTTGACACAACTGGAAAATCTGGATGAAATGGATGGTTTTCTAGACAGATACCACATACTAAGGTTAAATCAAGAGTAGGTAAATCGGGCCCATGTCACACAAGGAAATAGAAGAAATCATTAAAAACCTACCAACCAAAAAACCCAGGGCCAGATGGATTTTGTGCAGAATTCTACTAGACCTTAAAAGAAGACCTGATACCAATTTTCTCAAACTATTCCATAAAAGAGAAAGAAAAGGAATACTACTTAACTCATTCTATGAAGCCACAATTACTCTGGTACCTAAATCGCACAAGGACTCAACCAAAAAAGAGAACTTCAGATCAATCTCGCTTATGAATTTCGATGCAAAAATACTCAATAAAATTCTTGAAAACCGAATTCAAGAACATATCAAAACCATCATTTACTGCGATCAAGTAAGTTTCCCAGGGATGCAAGATTGGTTTAATATACAAAACTCCATAAATGTAATCCACTGTATAAACAAACTCAAAGAAACAAAACCACATGATCATCTTCTTAGATGCAAGAAAAGCATTTGACAAAATACAACACCCCTTCATGTCAAAAGTATTGGAGAGATAAGGAATTCAGGCCTATCCCTAAACATAATATAAGCAATATACAGCAAACCAAAAAACCAATATCAAATTAAATGCAGACATACTTGAAGCAATCTCACTGAAATCATGGACAAGGTAAGGATGTTCACTCTCCCCATATCTATTTAATATAGTGTTTGAAGTGCTAGCTAGAATAAAAAGACAACAAAAAGAGATCAAGGGGATACAAATTGGCAAAGAAGAAATAAAAGTATCACTATTTGCAGATGATATGGTAGTATACATAAGCAACCCAAAAAATTCCACCAGAGAACTTCTCCAGCTGATAAACAACTTCAGCAAAGTAGCCGAATATAAAATTAACTCAAATAAATCAGTATTCTTCCATTATACAAATGTTAAACAGACTCAAAAAGAAATTAGTGAAACAACTGCCTTCATAATAGCCACAAACAATATAAAATATCTTGGGGTAACTCTAACCAAACAAGTGAAAGACCTGTATGACAATAACTTCAAGTCTCTCAAGAAAGAAATTGAAGAAGATCTCAGAAAATGGAGAGATCTCCCATGCCCATGGATTGACAGAATTAACATAGTAAAAATGACCATTTTACCAAAAGCAGTCTATAGATTAAATGCAATCCCCATCTCAATTCCAACTCAATTCTTCAAAGACATGGAAAGAGCAATTCTCCAATTCTTCTGGAAAGGAAAATAACACAGAATAGTGAAAACAATTCTTAACAAAAAAAGAACTTCAGGAGGAATCACCATCCCTGACCTCAAGCTTTACTACAGAGTAATAGTAATAAAAACTTCATGGTATTGGTACAGACATTGATCAATGGAACAGAATTGAAGTCCCAGAAATAAAACCACACACTTATGGACACTTGATCTTTGACAAAGAAACCAAAAATATACAATGGGAAAAAAGAAAGCATCTTCAATAAGTGGTGCTGGTCTGACTGGCAATTTGTATGTAGAAAAATGAAAATAGGCCCATATTTGTCACCTTGTACAAAGCCTAGGTCCAAGTGGATCAAAGACCTCAACATAAAACCAGGTGTACTGAATCTAATAGAAGAGAGAGAGAGTGAGAAAAAGCATTAAACTCATTGGCACAGGGGGAAATTTCCTAAAAAGAACTCCAATGGCTCCTGCTCTAAGGTCAAGATTTGATAATTGGGACCTCATGAAAGTAGAAAGTTTCTGTAAGGCAAAGGACATAGTCAATAAGACAAATCAACAACCTACAGATTGGGAAAAATTCTTCACTAACCCCACATCCAATAGAGGGTAAATATCTAAGATATATAAAGAACTCAAGAAACTGATCACCAAGAAACCAAACAACCCAATCAAAAAACTGGGTATAGAACTAAACCTAGATTTCATAACTGCAGAATCTCAAATGGGTGAGAAGCACCTAAAGAAATGTTAAAGTCCTTAGTGATCAGAGAAATGCAAGTCAAAACAATCCTGAGATTCCACCTTACACCAATCAGAATGGCTAAGATCGAAACCTTAGGTGACAACACATGTCGGAGAGGATGTAGAGAAAGAGGAACATTCCTACATTGCCTGTGGGATTGCAAACTTGTACAACCACTCTGGAAATCGGTCTGTAGGTTCTTCAGAAAGTCAGAAATAGATCTACCTGAAGACACAGCTATACCTCTTTTGGGAATATACCCAAAAGATGCCCCACCATGCCACAGGGGCACTTGTCCCACTATGTTCATAGCAGTCTTATTTGGGATAGCCAGAAGCTGGAAACCACACAGAAATTGATAGAAGTATGGATACAGAAAATGTAGTTTACACAATGGAATACTACTCAGCTATTAAGAGTAAGCAAATCCTGAGTTTTGCAGGCAAATGTACGGAACTAGTTAAAGTCATCCTGAGTGAGGTAACTCAGACCCAAAAGGACATGAATGATATGGACTTACTAATAAGTAGATATTAGCCAAAAATAAAGTACAGAATACCCAAGATACAGTCCACAGAACTGAAAAAAATCAACAAGCTGAAATGCCCAAGTGAGGAAGGCTCAATCCCACTTGGGTGGGAGAAGGAAGCAATCACAAGTAGTGAGGGAAAGAGGGACTTGGGAGAAAAAGTAGAGGGAGGGATAGAGTAGAGGAGAGAGGGGAACCTGGTATGGTATTGGGTAAGGGAAAAGAACTGAAGCCCTGAGGGCCAGCAGAAGGAATGGAAACAGGCAACCTTGGGAGATAGGAGGTTGAAGGGACCCTCCAGAATGTACCTGAGGCCTGGGAGGTGAGAGACTCTCAGGACTCAAAGGGAGATACCTTAGATGAAATGCCCAATAGTAGGAAGAGGGAACTTATAGAGCCCACCTCCAGCTGGAAGACAGGGCATCAAATGAGGGAGGGGGTCATCCCACAGTCACAACTCTAACCCATATTGTTCTTGTCTGAAAGAATTACAGGGATGAAAATGGAGAGGATCCCAAAGAAAAGAAGGTCCAGCGACAGGGCCAAAGTGGAATCCAGATCAAGGGGAGGTCCCAAGGCCTGACACTATTACTGAGGATATGGAGAGCTCACAAAAAGGAACCTAGAATGGCCACACCAAGGAAGGCCCAACAAGCAGCTGAAGGAGTCAGATGCAGATATTTGCACCTAACCAATGGACAGAAGTGGCTGACCCCTGTGGTTGAATTAGGGAAAAGATGGAAGAGGCTGAGGAGAAGGGCGATCCTGTAGAAGGACTAACAGTCTCAATTAAATTGGACCCCTTAGATCTCTCCAACACTGAACCACCAAACAGGCAGCATACACCAGCTGATATGAGGCCCCCAACACACATACAGTAGAGGACTATTGGGTCTGTGTTCATTCAGAGATGATGCACCTAACCCTCAAAAGACTGGAGGCCCCAGGGAGTTTAGAGTTAAGGTGGGGTGGGGTTGGGGATATCCACATGAAGACAGGTGGTGGGGAGGAGAGATGGGATGTAGAACAGTTGGATGGTAGACTGGGATGGAGGAAATTACAATATGGAGTATAAAAATATAAATAAATTATTTAATAAAAAAATTCTGAGGTGTGCACTGTGAAGCTGCACTGCCTGAACAATGTTTCTTGCAAGTAAAACTATAAAATGTATATATCTGAAAACATGTTATAAGAATTTTATCTCTAATACATAGCCGTGGATTATACCACACTGCCAGCATTATTTATTTATTAAGTGACTAAATATAGCACTGTATTAAAATGATTCTATGGACTACAGAGGAAATTTGATAGCATGGACATAAATAGTGATTTTAGAATTATAACTGACAGCAAATTTAGAACAAAAATCTAAAAACTGTATTGAAGCCCAAATTTCACTTCATGTTTTAAAGCAGATGTGTCTTCTGTTTAGTCACAATTACTCATTTTTCTAAATATTCTAACATTGTTATTTTTAAAAAATAATGAGATGTAATAATTTCTATACTACTACTACTAGGCCCTTGAACTGTGTAATAAAAGTTATATACATATGTTGAAAATTTATTAATTGACCATTACCTTATCTTTAAGATATTATAAAGATAAGAAATTATCTTTAAGATAATTTCTAGGTGAAGGTTTTTTATACATTTCAATTTAGGAGGTCAAGCACACAATTATAGATAGTATAGGAGATAAACATTATTGATAGGTATAAAACAATGTTTGTTAGGTATAAATCAGTATTTGTTAGACCAATTAAAATTTTGCTACCCCAAAATTTTTATTGGTCTCGACACCCTTGATGCTCCTACTAATGTTTAGTCATATGACATATGACAGCTAGGGTGTTGGATTTCAAAACCAATAAACAAGTCCCCCGTGCACATGCACATACACACACACACACACACACACACACACACACACACACACACACACACAAAATCTCACAAGACACCAACCCACCAAACAAACCCAAAACAAACCTTACAAGGGATAACTGAAATCAGGGCAGCCAGAATAAATTATTCATTTGTGTAGTTACTCATTCATTCAACATTTTTCATTAAAACTATGCATGCTCTTAGAATTACCCTTATGTTAAGGACATAAAAATATGTCCCTATACATATGTTCCTTTGTAACTCTTATCACCAAAATGCATCATTTATTATGTATGAAATATACTATATGAGTATCCATGTGTTTTATAATCTTCTATAATCATTCTTGGAGGTTTTAGCAGGGAGCAGAGCTATTCTCTTCACTTTGACCTGAAGAGGAAGAGCAACATCACAGCCACACAGGTCATCATATATTGCAGCCATGTCATCCTCAATTCCAGTAATTCATATTTATTGTAAAATAAAGTGAAAGCAGGTAACCCAAATGCAATGGAATAGGAACACAACTTTCAAGAAGTTGAATGGGACCTTGGCAGATGAGAAATAAAGAAAACTAGAAGAAAGGAAGGAAAGAAGGAAGGAAGGAAGGAGGGAGGGAGGGAGGGAGGGAGGGAGGGAGGGAGGGAGGGAGGGAGGGAGGGAAAGAAAGAAAGAAAGAAAGAGAAAGAAAGAAAGAAAGAAAGAAAGAAAAGAAAGAAAGAAAGAAAGAAAGAAAGAAAGAAAGAAAGAAAGAAAGAAAGAAAGAAAGAAAGAAAGAAAGAAAGAAAGAAAGAAAGAAAGAAAGGATGGCAGAAGGTAGGAGGGAGGGAGGGAGAGAGCAATATCTGGAAGGAGGACATCTCAAATATGCTAACAATGTACACTAAGCAAGCTTATTAAGAAGTACTGCAGCATCACATACACAATTTTCAGTGGGAAAAGCAGCCAAGGTTAACAGAGAGCTAAGTCAGTTGGCAAAAAGAACATGAGATATTACAGACACAGCCTGACCTTGAGTCCTACAAGCCACTGGCTCAAGCCACAGACTGGGCTTGCCAAGTCCACTCCTGGAGAAGTACCAGAACTAACATTCTCCTTTCCCTTTTTATCAGTGTCTCTGAGAAAGTCTTGGGAAGTTCTGTTTTTCCGCAAGTAGATAACAGTAGCTCTGGAATTATTCAATGGTAAGTTTCAGCTAAATTAAGTGAATCAATTGAAACTGGTATTTTAATAGCTAAAGTACTCAACTATTTTTTTTTTGAGACAGGGTTTCTTTATGTAGCCCTGGCTATCCTGGAACTCACTCTGTAGACCAGGCTGGCCTTGAACTCAGAAATCCGCCTGCCTCTGCCTCCCAAGTGCTGGGATTAAAGGCGTGCGCCACCCCTGCCCAGCTAAGTACTCAACTATTACAAACAATATTCCATGTCAATTTTTATGTGATATATGTGAGAGAAAATTTTATCTTTTCTTCAGGATCAACTTCATTCAACAGAAATAGATGAGAGACGCAGTTGGAATTTGGAAGCAAAACTGTCCAACAATTCAAAATTGGAAAATGAGAATTTGAACTATGAAAACAAAGCACTTATCTTGCTAAATCTAGCAAGCATGTTTTCAGGTAAGAGTCTCCATTCATCTGCTTGATCTTACAATAATGCTTTTCTCTCAGACAGCACTGGCCCTAGTTTGCAGAGAAAACTGAGCAAATTGAGACTTAGGTGCTAGAATTAATCTCTTCATCCTTTACTGCTGATGGCACTATGTCATTGAGGAAAACCTAGAAATGTACTAATAACGTTAAGTGAAAATATGATTTTATAGATAGAATACCTTTAACCCTCTTGGTAGACTAGCTTAAATATCGGACACAAAGCAATCATATTTTCATTTCAAGTCCTATTCATTCAAAGATGTGTTTTCTTGTGAGTTAGAAATAAGATGTTATTAAGTCCACACAGAGCGAGTTAAAGAGAGAGTCTAATGAAACAACTTTGCTTTTGTTTTATGTCCACAACCAATTTGTTATCTTTCCATTTATTTTATTAGCTGTCTTATAAACCTGAACAGATTGTGGACAAACACATACAAGGATAAAATATAAAAAAGCAAGTAAAAGCAAAACTGCATCTATTTCTATTTTAAACGTGATTCAAGTTAGGCTTGTTTCTCCTTTATTTACTGATATATAATAACAATTTCAGTTTACAAAGTAGTTTGTAAAAAAATCAAAACAATCTGTTATTATAGAAATGTTCATGAACACTGGGTGAAGGGATAGAGACATCAGGTAAGCAGCTAAAAATTTTAAGGTCAGGTTATGGAGCCATCTCTTAATGGGCTGTAGAATAATTTAGTTCCCTAAAATGTCTTACTCTAAGAAGTGGCTTTATTGAACATGTCCACAGTTTCAGTGCCATAGTAACTGATTTAATTAGTTGAGGGTCCAATTTAAAAGTGATTGATGATCTAAATGTGGCCTCCTTTATCTGATTAATTAGCACAGTTCCTAGTGTTTTCACTAATTAAAAAGTTTATATTTAAAGCCACGAGGAAATAAACGCAGATCATAGACTTTTTCCCTTAGACTTTCAAGAGGTCTTAATATTAATAAGAATATTCAAGAGTTGTTGATTTCTCTAGCATTCTGTTTATAACAGAGCAAACATTCCTTTGTTTACTCTGTAATGTTACCACCAAGGGCTTTGTAAAATAAGCCTGTTTATTATATTTTTGTCTCTTAATCCCTCAAATCTAATTTTGGAAATGTCACTAGTTAACTTTAAAAGGGTGCATAAAGCCAATTACAGATTTTCCTCTAAGACCAAACTTTCTGTAATGGACGTGGCAACTTAATTATTCCCAATTGAAAATTTCATCTCTTTTGTTCTAAGTCTGCTTAAATCCTAGAAGATGAGTGAGATTTCTAAAAATATATCTTGACATTGATCATTATCATGGAACAGAATGTAGTTCTCATCAGCACGAATAATTGAATAGATTGCAGTGGTAAATTAATGAGCAAATTACTTAAGCTGATTTAGAAGAGTCTTTCTGGCTCTTTTGATTTCCTGAATATTTTATAAATAAATGCCTGAACTACAGTATTTCTAAAGTTCTTATTTTGTAGCAACATCCATAAATTAAAAAAGATAAAAAAAACTGAGCGGTTAATATGAAAGGCACACACCCCTTTATAGTCAAAGAAAACTCAATAGAATGCCTGTGCTGTGCATTCTTGTTTAATTATAGTGGCAGTATACGATACATCAACAGAGGATCTACTTTTAACCTTCAGTTTTGGCTAAGAGGATCAAAAGGAGTTAATGTGCTTGCACCACAGGCAAGAGGATCCGAGTTCCAGTACCCAAAACCAACATAAACTCCAGGAGGCTGCACTGAACCAACCTGTAACTCCATTCTAGGAAAGCTGACAGTAGCCATCGCTGAGAACTCTGGGCTTGACTGAGAGTCTCTCCTTTAACGAAAAAGATGGAAAGGAGATCAAGAAGACTCCTCCAACACCAACTTCAGCCTCTTCGAGTACATTCACACATGTGAAAGCACACTACCATATCAGTGTACATATTGTCATGCCAACATGGTTCCCCGCTCCCCTGTATACAAGCATCACAAAAGGAGAAAAAAAAAACATGTAATTTCTTGGTTTGCATTATTCTCTCTCACATTAATTTCTACATTACATTTTTAGATTTCTAAATTATGTTAATACACATAAAATCTCGAATGTATTTATCAGTAGTTTAAGCTAGATGACTATGATAATAGCTAAGGTTTTCTACACACATACAATGGTATAAGCACTTTCATATCCAATTTTCCAACTATTCATTACTGTTTTGAATAGTATGCTCTGATTGTTCATAATTTTCAAGTGCAAACACTAAAATATAGCAAGTGTGTGTGATTTAGGCAAAAGAACCATAGGAATTTGGTATAATCCTACAGAATAAAAACCCTATTTTTCCATCATCCCTTTAATTTCTGTCCCCCTCAGATACATTGCCTTTATTGGCATTCATTTTGGCTATGTAGCCCATGAGGAGGAATACAGAGCTCCACCACAAAAAACCCCATTCTGAGTCTAAGTTTCTACATCAGTTCAATTTTATTTCCTTTCAGTGATGTATTAATAGAATTTTCAAATTAAAATTTAATTTTAGTTTTATGTTTTTGTATATGTTGGCTATATATTGACCACACTTACCTCCCATATCCCTATTCTTCCTTTTCAAACTCAGTCCTTCCCACAAATCCTTCCCTACCATTCATATCTAGGTAATTTGTCTTGTGATCCACCATGACTGACTAACTAGGGCCACCTCTCTGATCATGGGTTTGGAACTATCCATGGAAACCTAGTGGGCTCAGCAGAAGGTGAAGAGCTAAAAGAATAACTCTTGCATTGCTGAAGTCTATCAGTCCCATAATTGAGAGGTTAAATGTAGGGACTTGTGAGCCCCTTTGCTTTCCTTGACTAAAGATTGATAGTGCCAGTCTTGTGTTGACTATAGTTGACTTGAGTTAAGTCACTACATGGACTAGAGAGTAGTGTTTCAGAGCCCTTGACCTTATCTGCTGGCTCTCAAATATTTCTTGGCCTCTCTACAATATTCCATGAACCTTAAGGAGGATGGGATATGTGAGTGACTTGTTTAGTGATGGACATTCAGCCTTTCCTCATTTTGTAAACCTTGGATGATCATGTCTCTTCATTAATAAACCACTGTTTATTGCATGAAAAAAACTTCTCTAATCAAAGTTGAAATTGATTTACTTTCAGGAAACTCAGATTCACAAACTTCTTTCTCAGTGTGTATATAAATAAACAGGTAAGTATAGATGAAATTAGAGCATAATTTAAGGTATTATCCAATGATAATCAAACTTAGATGCCTATAGAGGTCAAGAGAAATAAATAAACTTATGTCTGATGTGATGAAAAGATAAAAGTAAGTTGTTCAGAATTGCTAGACTCTGCACTAGTATAAAAAGTCAACTTCATCTTTTCTTTCTGTATAACTCACTGACATAGGCTCCTTCAATCTAAGGTATTTGCATACCTCCTAAGGTTTAGACAAAAGGCCTCACATAACTCTGAATATACCAATTTAAAAAGTTTGTTTTGCTTTTAATTCTAGGAGCAACAGAAATTTTGTAGCCTATGCATGAAGGAATTTTAAATGTCCCTCAAAAAATAATAGTATAAGAATGTAAATGAGATAGAAGGATTAGAGATATAAGTCATACATTTTAAATGTGTTTGTAGATGTATGTCTTACACACTATTCAGAACTTTTGAGCATAAAATAGGTAATGAGGCACTGGTTACTATAACACCTTTGCAGTTATTTATCTGTTTTATAATAAAACTTGCCTGACTTTTCTCTATAAGTACTCTGTCTAAGATAATTCAGATAATTCATATCAAGCTAAATGTTAATGACTACTGATGATACTAATGGTAATCAGTCTTGGATCACATACTTGGAGGGTCCTACTCACATATGAATGAAAATACACACATTAGCACCTTACAATTCTGTAGAACTTTAAAAGAAATATATTTGCATTCCTAAGTTATTGAAGATATAATTACAGGGATGGCACAAGTGATCTAGTAAAGGGAAATGTGCACAGAAGTTCCAAATTCAAAGGCTGGAGTAATTTGGCAACTGGTGTTCTTCACAGAGAGCATAAACACTTGCTTGGTCTTTCTTGGCTCCTTCAAGTGTTTATTTTTTTACTCCTGCTTTGTAGAGTAATGTACAGGTGGGAGCAAGGAATAAATAACCATTTAATTTGCATTTCTTCTTACACTCATCAGATATTTTCCTTAGTGAATTTAAAGATAGTTTGAGCATGCTTTCTATGTATTTTTTTTCTATTGAATTTAAAGGAAGGAACATAATTAAGTTAGCTTAACAACTAAAATTCTCTTACCTCATCAAGGTAAGGTTCTATAGTGAAAATATCCCTCATACTAAAAAAGGAAGCAGAAGATTCAGTGTCAAATTGTCAATTCTACTTATTTATCCCTCACCTGTTTTGAAATAATAGCTCAAAAGGCAAGAAAACATGCTTTAACAGGAGGAGTTTAGAAAAAGCAAAGCTTATCCAATACTTTCATTTTAGCTCAAAGAAATACATCCCAGAGCTCTGACCCACAGAAATACAAAATATATGTATGTTTCTTTAAGCTAGATGAATGGTTGTCTAACATAGAGAAAATTAGAAGCAGATTCAGAAGTAATCTACTTATATAATAAGTGAAAATAAATTGACACTAGAAATTAACATGTAAATAGCAATAGGAACATTGATTGTTAGTAACAAAATAATTTGGTTTTAAGAGTTTACAGAGGTGTTTAAGGGATCCAAATGAGATTAGACTGAAGAAAATGCAAAAATCAAAGCCAGGATTTTAATATAGATTTTTACTACAATATGGTAACATGATAATGAATTTGTTTTTCCACAGACCTAGGCTTAAGACTACAGGGCACTGAAAGTTTTCTGTATTTTGTTTTTTTTTTAGGTAGAAAATAAGCAGATTATCAAGGAAATGAAAGAAAAAAATTGAGTTGGGACAGAAAAAAGAGAAAGCTTAGAAGTTCAATGACATGTCTTTTTCTGTTTTTAAAGTGACTTTTAAATATACATTTACCATCACTATATTCATTGAACTTCAAAGATGTGAGATTATGAGTCTTTGTATTTATATAATATAGCACCTTGTACTTGTTTAAAGGAGAAAGTGTTATCAAAGACCTGGTTATTTGCTATACAAAATTCAGAATCTCCAAAGTAAAGGTTGACTTTATGGCATATGACTTTATGCTATAGTCAACATAACACTCCACAAATACATCTTTTCTATAAAATAGTTGTAAAGTTTTAAGGAAATTTTCTGACATTAATCCTACAAAGTAATATTTCCTTTATTTACTATAAAAGACAATTATGAAGCATCGTAATGTGTTCTAAATTAAAACAATCTTGTTGCAATTAAATTTATAGCAGAATTTACCACTATGATAGTAAAGATAATTCCAGAAGGCCTGCATTTCTATGTGATAATATTCTTTTTATGTTGTTACATATTCTAAAAGTTTTCCCTTTTAATTGTAAATGTAATTTCTCTTTCCTCAGATTAAGGGATGAGATGAGAGCCATAACCAAGCTGTGCAAATACATGACTTGGGCTGAGCCCAGAGTGGCATACTTCTCTCTGTCCTAACTATCTCTAGACCTAAGCCTAGAAGCTTCTAGCCTCCATATGATTTAATCTTCCAAGCTGACTGATTCAATCTGGTTTCTCTTAGCTTCAGACTGAATTGAATTGCTTGGCCTCATACTATCTTTGACAGTATGTTATAATCTTCTGGCTCCTTCTCATTCTCTGGCTAATTGTCTTCACATGTGTATAGCTTGTTCTCTCTGTAACCCATCTCTTTAAAACTGTCCCTAATAAATTGATGTACATCCACTACCACATACAACACATATAATTTCTCTCTCTCTCTCTCTCTCTCTCTCTCTCTCTCTCTCTCTCTCTCTCTCTCTCTCTCTCCCTCTCCCTCTCCCTCTCCCTCTCCCTCTTTCTCTCCTTTCTGTTTGTCTCTGTCTCTGACCCTTTCTTGCTCTCCCTCTCCCTCCCTCCCTTCCTTCTCTAACATAGCCTGTCTTTGCTGTGCTATTCATATGTGAGTTGGGCATATTCTCTCTCTGATTCATTCTATCAAATCTTTCTCTAATTCATAACTGTCTATTAGAAGTCACCTTTAAACATAGATGCTTTTTTTCTACAAACTAACCTTCATTACCTTCATTGCTAGGGATTAAAAGTGTGTACTAAGGGCTTGTCTGTATTTCAGCCAGATCATACTTTTATCTAGAAAGTGTCTGCATTCTAGCCAGATTATGTAGAACTAGAAGATTGGGAGGCTTCCGGTTTCGGTACCTAGTTTGGGACAGTCCTCTGCCACAGTGCGCCATCCCCAAGTGGCACAGGATTCCAGCTATCTACCCAGCAGAGCAGAGAAGTCAGTCAGCACAGGTGAGACCTGCATTGCAGAGCAGAGGATCCCATCCGGAACCATCTGGCAGGAGCCTTCAGGTTTCTGTGTCCAGCTTGAGGCCATCCTCTGCCACTGGGTACCATATCCAAGTGACCCAAGGAGGTAGATAACCACTCAGGAATACAGAGAGGCCTGGTAGTGCAGTAGGACCACCCCTGCTGCTCAGAGGAAACAGCCTGAAACCCTTAGTCTAGGAAGAGCCTGTGACAGGAGACTTCTGATTAACGCCTGCACCCAGAGTTTATTGGGGCCACAGAGTGGCATACCCAAATACAACTATAAGAGATTGGGTCTGGCAGAAGTACTTACATAAAAGTGTACACAGAGAGAACAGGTCTGCAAGGACCACAGAGAAACCACAGTGACACAACAACACCAGCTAACACCAGAGATAACCAGATGGCAAAAGGCAAATGTAAGAACATCACCAATAGAAACCAATGCAACATGGCTCCATCGGAACCAAGTTCTCCAACAAGAGTAAGTCCTGGATACCCCAACACACCAGAAAAGCAAGAACTGTATTTAAAATCACAACTCATGATGCTGATGGAGGGCTTCAAGAAGGACATAAATAACTCCCTCAAAGAAATACAGGAGAGCACAAATAAACAGGGAGAAGCCCTTGAGTAACTGAGGGAAAACACAACAAAACAGGTGAAGGAATTGAACAAAGCCATCCAAGATCTAAAGATGGAGGTAGAAACAAAAAAGGAATCACAATGGGAAACAACTTGGGACATAGAAAACATATGAAGGAAGTCAGGAGTCATGGATCCAAGCATCAACAACAGAATACAAGAGATAGAACAGAGAATCTCAGATGCAGAAGATGCCATAGAAACCATTGATACAACAGTCAAAGGAAATGAAAAATGCAAAAAGCTCCTGACCCAAAATATCCAGGAAATCCAGGACGAAATGAGAAGATGAAACCAAAGATTATAGGTATAGAAGAGAGGGAAGATTTCTAACTTAAAGGGCCAATAAATGTCCTCAACAAAACTATAAAAGAAAACTTCCATAACCTAAATAAAGAAATGCCCACGAACATACAAGAAGCCTACATGACTCCAAATAGATTTGACCAGAAAAGAAATTCCTCTTGTCACAATAAATAAAAGACCAAATGTACTAAACAAAGAATATTAAAAGCAGTAAGGGGAAAAGGTCAAGAAACATATAAAGGTAGACTTTTCAGAATTACACTGGATTTCTCACCAGAGACTATGAAAGACAGAAGAACCTGGGCAGATGTCATACAGACCCTAAGGGAACACAAATGTCAACTCACACTGGTATATCCAGCAAATCTATTAATTACCATAGATAGAGAAACCAAGATATTTCATGACAAAAACAAATTTATACAGTATCTTTCCACAAATCCAGCCCTTCAGAGGATAATGAATGGAAAACACCAACAACGGGAGAAAATCTAGACACTAGAAAAAGCAAGAAATTAATCTTCTTCCAACAAACCCAATAGAAGATAACCACACAAACATAAAAATTACATCAAAAATAGCAGGAAACAACAATCAATTTCCTTAATATTTCTTAAGATCAATGGACTCAATTCCCCAATAAAAAGACATAACTAACAGACTGGATACGTAAACAGGACCCAACATTTTGCTGCATACAGGAAACGCATTCAGTTTCAAAGACAAACACTACCTCAGAGTAAAGGACTGGAAAACAGTTTTCCAAACAAATGGTCCCAGGGAACAAACTGGAGTTGCCATTCTAATATTCAATAAAATAGACTTTAAACCAAACATCATCAAAAAAGACATAGAAGGACACTTTGTACTCATCAAAGGAAAAATCTACCAGGAAGAACTCTCAATTCTGAACATCTATGCTCCAAATACAAGGGCACCTTCATTTGTAAAAGAAAATTACTAAAGTTTAAAGCACATGTCGCACCCCACACAATAATTGTGGGTGATTTCAACACCCCACTGTCCTTAATGGACAGATCAGGGGAACACAAACTAAACAGAGACACAGTAAAACTAACAGAAGTTTTGGACCAAATGGATTTAATAGATATCTATAGAACATTTCATCCTAAATCAAAAGAAAAAAAACACACATGGTATGCAGTCACTGATAAGGGGGTATTAACCCAGAATCTCAGAATACCCTAGACACAATTCGCATATCAATAGATTTCCAAGAAGATGGAAGGAGAGGCCCTGGTCCTGGAAAGACTGGATGTAGGGGAATGCCAGGACAGAGAAGCAAGAGGGGGTTGAATGGGGAACAGAGGGAGGAAAGGGGGCTTATGGGACTTTCAGGGAGGGAGGAAACAGGAAAGGGGAAATCATTTGAAATGTAAATAAAAAAACTTAGAAAATAAAATAAAAAAGAAAATGAGTAAAAATGAATCTAATAAACTAGATATATATCCCTGATTCTATTTGTTGCTAAGGTGCTGGGCCAGAAAAAAGATACTCACTCAGTCAATGACCATGAAACTGAATATTTGAGAGCATTTGATTACCTTGAATTTTAAATTATTTATGCATACACACACACACAAACACACACACACACACACACACACACACACACACACATTTGAGACTTTGGCTTATTTTACAGTCCTGGTCTGGAACTGGCTTTGAACTCATAGAAATCTACCAGTCTTCATCTCTTATGTGTAGGGATTAAAGACATATGCCATCAAGCCCAGTTCCATCTTTGTATTTTTTAATTGACAAATAGAAATTGTATATGTTTATGGGGTATAATGTAACATGTGTATACATGTCATCAAAACATATTTATTGGCACATCCATCATCTCAAATATTTATCATTGATTTGTGAGAGATTCTCTTACTATCTGTTTTGAAATTTTCAATTGGTTGACAACTAGTTATCCCACTATATGAGCAAATAGCATTCAATCACTAGCCAACTCTCTCTTTATCGCTCCCTTCTTTTATTTGTTTTCCAGGTTCTGGTAACTACTATTCTATGAATAGAGCTATATCTCTGAGATTGACTTTTTAGCTTCAGTCATGGCTGAAGTGAGAACATTGCGCAATTGTCTTTCTGTCTCTGGCTTATTCTATGGAGCATAATGTCTTCCAGTCCTGTGCATGTTGCTGCAAATGACAAAAGTGTTGCAAGCTATTCAGTCATACTGTGAACCCTAAGATTGTGTTATTTATTAAAAAACAAATCAAAACAAACAAAAAAAAGAATATACCTTCTTCTCAGCACCTCATGGTATCTTCTCCAAAATTGACCATATATTGTCACAAAACAAATCTCAGCTGATATAAGAAGAGCAAACTAATTCCATGTCTCCTATCAGATCACTATGGAGTAAGGGTAGTATTCAATAGCAACAACAACAACAACAACAACAAAAAAAAACCCACAAAGCCCACATACCCGTGGAAGCTGAACAATGATCTACTCAATGATACCTTGGTCAAAGAGGAAATATGGAAAGAAATCAAAACCTTTTAAGAATTTAATGAAAATTAAGGCACAACATACCCAAATTTATGGGACACAATGAAAGCAGTGCTAAGAGGAAAACTCATAGCTCTGAGTGCCCCCCCCAAAAGAAGCTGGAGAGAGCATACACTAGCAGCTTAACAGAACACCTGAAAGCTTTAGAACAGCAAGAAGCTAATACACCCACGAGGAATAGAAGGCAGGAAATCATCAAACGCAGGGTTGAAATCAACCAAGTAGAAACAAAAAGAACTATACAAAGAATCAACAAAACCAGGAGCTGGTTCGTTGACAAAATCAACAGAATAGATAAACCTTTAGCCAGATTAACCAGAGGGGCAGATACAGTATCTAAGTTACCAAAATAAGAAGGGAAAAAGGGAGAAATCATAACAGAAACTGAGAAAATTCAAAAAATCATCAGATCCTACTACAAAAACCTATACTCAACACAACTGGAAAATCTGGAGGAAATGGAAAATTTCCTAGAGAGATACCAACTACCAAAGTTTAATCAGGATCAGATAGACCATCTAAATGGTCCCATACCACAAAAAGCACAGGATCAGATGGTTTTAGTGCAGAATTCTATCAGACCTTCAAAGAAGACCTAACACCAATACTCTTCAAACTATTCCACAAAATAGAAACAGAAGGAACACTACCTAACTTGTTCTATGATGCCACAATTTCATGGATACCAAAACCACACAAAGATCCAACAAAGAAAGAGAACTTCAGACCAATTTCCCTTATAAATATCAATGCAAAAATACTAAATAAAATTCTTGCCAACAGAATCCAAGAACAAATCAAAAAAAGCATTCACCATGATTAAGTAGACTTCATCCCAGGAATGCAGGGATGGTTCAATATGTGGAAATCCATCAATGTAATCCACTACATAAACAAACTCAAAGAAAAAAACTACGTGGTCACTTCATTAGATACTGAAAAAGTATTTGACAAAATTCAGCATCCTTTCATGTTAAAGGTCTTGGAAAGAAGAGGAATTCAAGGCCCTTAAATAAACATAGTAAAAGCAATATGCAGCAAAGCAGTAGCCAACATCGACCTAAATGGAGAGAAATTTGAAGTTATCCCACTAAAATTGGGGACCAGACAAAGCTGCCCACTCTCTCCCTATCTATTCAATATGGTACTTGAAGTTCTAGTAGAGCAATTAGACACCAAAAGTAGGTCAAAGGGATATAAATTGGAAAGGAAGAAGTCAATTTATCACTACTTGCAGATGATATGATAGTATACTTAAGCAACCCAAAAACTCCACTAAAGAACAGCTGATAAACAACTTCAGCAAAGTGGCCAGATATGAAATTAACTCAAACAAATCAGTAGCCTTCCTATATTCAAAGGATAAACAGGCAGAGAAAGAAATTAGGGAAATGATACCCTTAGAAAATTGGGCATAATACTACTGGAGGACCCTGCTATACCACTCCTGGGCATATACCCAGAGGATTCTCCAGCATGTAATTAGTACACATGCTACTCTATGTTCATAGCAGCCCTATTTATAATAGCCAGAAGCTGGAAAGAACCTAGATGTCCCTCAACGGAAGAATGGATACAGAAAATGTGGTATATTTACACTATGGAATACTACTCAGCTATTAAAAACAATGAATTAATGAAATTCTTAGGCAAGTGGATGGAACTGGAGAATGTCATCCTGAGTGAAGTGACCCAATCACAAAAGAACACACATGGTATGCACTCACTGATAAGCGGATATTAGCCCAGAAGCTTGGAATACCCATGAAACAATTCACATATCAAATGATGCCCAAGAAGATGGAAGGAGAGGCCCCTGGTCCTGGAGAGGCTCAATGCAGCAGTATAGGGGAATACCAGGACAGGGAAGCAGGAGTGGGTTGATTGAAGAACGGGGGAGGAAAGAGGGCTTATGGGACTTTCGGGGAGGGAGGATCCAAGAAAGGGGAAATCATTTGAAATGCAAGTAAAGAATATATCTAATATTAAAAAAAAAAGAACTAGAAGATCTTTAGATATGATCTTTTGCAAGAGTTGCCATATTGCTGATTAAATTTCCCCTATATTCACTCATGATAGAAATATTTCATTTTAAGTCAGTATTTGCTCTGTTATCCAAAATTCTAGTTTATATTGCTTTGATATATGTAGAATTTTTCTATGTACAGAAAATCATAGAGAGTCATTCCTGGCCAAGACCATGATAAGTACACAAGCCAATATCCCCCTTTCAACAACAAGTAACAGACAAGTAAACCAATTTTTGGAATGATTACAAAATGTGCTAATATTCACTGTGACTTCCTAGAAAAGCTGAATATGTTCCCAGTTTTGTATTTCCAAATGGATGCCTTTTCCATTGGTTGTATCTAGTTTTGAGTGCATTTTGCTATTTCAAGGCATAGATAGGCATTCATGCTTACTAATGTGGAATATTATTACAAAATTTTGAAAATCTTATTATTTCTACACCAATTGTATCAGGAAGAAAAGCTCATTTTCATCTTAAACAGCTTTAAAAGAAAACCCACAGAAACTTTAGTATCAACTGGTTTCTCTGGTT
Organism: Tokudaia tokunoshimensis; assembly: GCA_036184795.1. Taxonomy (NCBI): domain Eukaryota; kingdom Metazoa; phylum Chordata; class Mammalia; order Rodentia; family Muridae; genus Tokudaia; species Tokudaia tokunoshimensis. The sequence goes on from BTHU01000011.1 coordinate 18,484,503, forward strand.
TCCTATTGTCTCCTTGGCTTCTGGAGTAATGTTAGCAATGGTGTTTTCTGTCAAAGTCACCAGATTCCTGACAGGTTAGAAATTTTGTTTAAATAAAGGAAAAAAATGATAAAAACTATGAGTTAAAACTGTGTAAGAGCTTTAAGTATGATTATCAAGAAGTTCCAAATATTTGCTGGAGGTATATTTTCATAAATTTAACAGTAAATAGTAAAAATAAATTTGTGGTTTCTTTTTGGTTGCCTATCTTTTTAAAAGTCTCAGTTCCTTACCTGAAGCTCTGAAAGAAAGAACAGTTGCGTTTTCTGTGATTTGTGTTCAGCAATTAAAAACTATGGTTAGGAGCAAGCATCAGCAGAGAATGTTTGCAATCAATTCTTCCTAAAGAATAAAGCATGAAATCATTTCTGGGAAGAAAGTTAAATGTGGAGGTCAGCATGAATGATATTGGCAGAGAATGCTATAATGTCGGCACAGAAGTGTTTCGGTGTAGAAGGAGGTGGATGAAACTTGGCAATCTGGGATGTCAGTAAATCATAAAGTTACTTGCAATAACAAAGGTATGACAGGAACTATTAGTTTCAGTGAAAAGCATCAAGTATCACTTCTGAAAAAATATGTATTTCTAGTGCAGTCTATTCAGAAATAGCATAAATAACCAAGAGCATGTATCTGCCTCTAGAGTAGAAGGATTTAAAAGCAACACTGAGCAACCCAGAAAATATATGATCCATATCAGTCAGGTTCCTCCAGGCTCTGAGATTAAACCCGCTGCCCTTGATAATGTCACAGCAGGCGATATCCTCAGGACCAGTTCTTAATAAAAGCCAAACATAAAGAGAACATTCAAAGACAATGTTAATGATAGAGATTATTGTACACAGTGGCAAAGTCCCTTGTGGTGGTGAAAAAACACAAAAGGGTTAGTAAGATTAACAAGGTTAGGATGGCAGAGAATTATGCTCCAATATATAAAATTCAACAAAATGAAGTTTCAACATAAAACATATTTGTATGTCAAACAATCAATATCCTGAAATTTATTGAGTAGAAACAGACCCTTGACTTTAAAAGACACTGTATTTTCCATCTAAAAGGCTAATTAATCTTAAGAAATTGAGAAGGGTAAAATCATTGGGTGTTTTTTTGTTTGTTTGTTTTGGTTTTGGTTTTGGTTTTGGTTTTGATTTGTCTGTTTTCTTTTGCTTTTTAGATGAAAACTGGTAATGTGGAGTAGCTAGCTTTGTGACAAAGGGAGATCTGAAAAAAGACAGAAAAAGAAGTCAAGACAGAGCTTCCTATTAAAGTCTTTCTGAATATGATGTCTTCACCCCAGTGTTCACAGTAATTCAAAAAACTTACACTATGTTGCTGTTCTTAAGTGCTTTGTAACCTACAAAACTGCTCTTGTAAACTACAAATTCCTTTCCTCCTCTTTCAGTTCTGGTTTTTGGTGTTGTCAGCTTTCTGTCACAAGGTAATATTTCCCTAAGAGACATGAGAAGTTCACATATGGACCTTGTTGTTGTCCATGTTTTAATATTTGCTTTGGTTTTTCCATACCTTGCTCTTTGGTTCAGTATTACTGTGTAGTACTTTTTAAAATTCACAGGCAATATGAGGTTTTAAGCATTGACATTTGTTGATTCAATCTATAGTGTTTCTTAGGACTGTGTGTTATATAAAGTCAGAATATTACTTGCTGAAAGTTGATTTAGAGATTTTATTTTTATTAAAAATTCAAATGTTCATATCATTTGCATATATTATATATGTTTGAACAAAATCATATGGTAATCATAATATGCTCTGATATCAATACACGAACATCCTTCTGATTTTTCTTCTTTCCTTCTCACTTTTATGTGTGTGTACATTAAGCCTACACTATGCAATAACATACACAAAACACAATGCTTGGCTTCTAAATAACTGGCAGAAAATGGTTGGTTCTGGGAATAAGGGAAGGAAAAATAGATTGAACTAGAATAATATTGGTTTTGAAAAATTAAGAAATTTCCCATAAAATAGTAAAGGCCTATCTTTTTGATAATTAACTGTAAAGATTTATAAACACAAAAATACTTTTAGTATGGGATTATTTTTTCTTGAATTTTTTGATTATTTGAATATTGAAATTTATAAAGAAAATATAGATAAAAATGTGATCTATTCTGTAAAAAACACTAACCAGTGACTGCAGAATGAATGTTAAATTAGAAAAATCACATTTATTGTCTAATAGATGCCAAATCTATTGGGAGAAACTGTAATGAAAAAAAGTGAGATGGTTGCATAGTGTCAAGAACTATACCATGATAGAAGAATCTGGAAGAGACCATGTTAAGTACCTAAAGATTGCACATCATAGGAGAACTATACATTGAGTGCATTTGAATAAAAGGTAAAGCAAAGATCATTTTTATGCTGAGATTTTAGCTGAACAATCAGTGACTTATATATAAGTTAAAGAAATATTGTATAAATACTCATGAAGCATGAGGAAATAATTTACCAATTTGCTTTCTATACTAAAACTCTCATAGATAGGAAAAGAAACAAACCAAAAATGATACATTTTCTTCCCTGCAGGAAAATAGACATACTGGAAAATCAAAATAAATAAGTAAAATAAATAATCCTCATTTAGATTTTTTGACATAAAACTGAACAACTCAACACCTGATAGGAACCAGAATAATGGATGTGTCAGAGAGCTTACATTATTTTTGAATTTGTTTAGGTACATTGTTTGCAAATATGAGAACATTTGAATTTATGAATGGATTTAGTATAAGGAATTTCATTGAGTTTATAAAATAGCAACTCTGGATACTGTGTTTTCTTATTCTAACCTTACAACTGTGATTGTTAAGGTCATAAAGAAATAAATGCTTTGATATTTATAAAGCATGGTTCAGTTTTAAAAATAGACACAATTAAGTTTTCAAACATATAAAATCTAAAATAGTTGAAAATACCCTCCCCCATTTCATTACCTATTTTTAGCTTGCAAACTAAAATTAAAGATGAGTAATATATTTCATTGCTTTCAAAGGAACTGATTATTTTGAAGATAGAAATACTCAATCTTCTAGATAATTGAATGGAAGAAGAATTTTATGTCAAACCATTTTTAGTAAGTGTGTAGTCTTCACTGAAATTAGTCTCTTCTACTGTAATGGACCGGAGTTGATCATAGTTTACATATTACCACCTTGCTGTATGTAGTGTATTGTAAGAAACTAATTTTATCAATGTTGGAAGACTTTGCATATCTTCCTACTACTTTATACTAAGAATGATCTTAACACTTAACTTACATAAACTGTTTCACTATAAAATTAGGGACAGTATTTTATGAATCAGTTCTAGAGTTTCCCTGATACAAGTTCACAGTGTGCCTCTGTGAATGGAATAGTAATTTCATATTGCATTTTAGTGTGGTATTCAATGTCACTTATTACCTAAAAAATAAGATATGAACTATCTAGAATATTCAGAACTGAAGCAGATGCCTTTGTTACACAAATAATAGGCCAACAGTATGTATGAAGGGTTCAGTATTCTTTAAGTAATGTTAGTTTAAGCTTATTTTGGCTAAATAGTAAAATTTGTTTAACAGTGAACAATGGTGCTCATGAAAACAGCCAACCCAACAATCTATCAGAAGTCTATAGTGTCCATCAACAATCATATTAAATAGTTAAAGCCTGAAACTAATTAAAACCACATAGTGTGACAGTTAATTTAAATATATTTTATATTTTTAAATAAAACAGAAACATTGAATTTACTCTACTATTTACATGTTTTAGTTCTTGGTATGATTTAGTCTAAGCCATAAACCTTTAGGATTTTGAAAGTTATTCTCTTGACATTCATATGTAGTTATGAAATTTGCCAATACTGTTGCTTAGGCAACACTGAAATAGGATCATGGCTATCTATAAGCATTGAATGGATCTGTTATTTTGTAGATAAATATTATTTTAAAACAACGGTTCAATGGCTTTTTTCATCTCACCCTCAGTACCTCTGTAACCCCAATTCATCTCTTGGACAGCTAGGAGATTTTACATTGACTGTATTGACATAATATAATCTGTCGGATATACCTTGAATTCATAACTTCAAGTTACTTTTGCTATATGTTTCTAATTTCATTGTAATATAACATTATTGATCATAACACAGCTTAAGTTTCTTGTTAGTCTTACCTCATTCATTTGTGAATTGTGACCATGGTTTCTATGAAAATCAATGAATTGTTTCTCAGTACTAAGAGTATGGATGGATGTTTGTACTTGCCTACCAACATTATAGAGCCAAGTTCCTAAGGACAGAAATGATAATATAATATTTGTGTCTCTAGATCCTTACAAAATAGCTACATTCTGATACTTAAGTCTGATCATAATTTTGTCCTAAGTGTTTTATATTAACAATTTCTTTCCTTATGAGACTGAGAGAGAACTATACATTTCTATTTGAATGTGTATACTTTATCTTTCACTTGATGGGTACAATGATGGTGTTACCAAACTATATTTTCAAGAATAGGTTTTTTTATTGAACTATGTAAAATGAAACATGGGCTTAGCATCTAAATGTCAAATACCAAATTCTTTTTCAAATATTATGTTTGCATGTCATTTCTAATTTTATATTTGTATCAAATTACTTTATGCTTTAACTATCTATAATAGATGCCTCAGTTAATACAAACCTGAAAGGAATAAGCTGTATGAGTTTCTGACTCAATCATTGCTTATGAAAAGGCTTTCCAGACATTTGACTCATTCTATGATACCTGTAGTGAAAACAAGAACCATGGCCCATGCTGATGGTTAGCAGAGACTGGCTGAAATGTGTCATTCCAGACTGAGAGTTTCCTTTTAACAAAATTTTCTCATGTAATAAGTAGATAACAAAATGGAAGTGAAATGTCAATATGTGGTATTGTGAATGATTTAGTCAACTCTGGTATTTGTCTAGGTATAATTGAGATGGTTTATGGCATGTAGTTTGGAGTCAGGTGGCCTCAGTGCAGGAATAAACTGGCCATATAAACTAGAATAATCCCTCCCATATTTCTCTTTCCCTCTACATCTTTCTCTCCCTCCTCTCTTCCCTCACTCCTTCCCTCCCTCATCTTCCTCTTCCTTCTTCTTCCCTCCCTCTCTCCCCACTTTCTCTTTCACTTTCCCCCTCCTGAAAGGTTCTTTAATGAATTTAAAATCATTCTTTTATAGTTTACACACAGGAACAGAGTAAAAACAACAAAATATATATTTTCTCTTATACCCATGCTTAAAAGGTAGACTTCATGGCACCCTATCAGCCAGTGTAACTGTATTAACTCCGAAACATCAATACTTTCAAAACCACAGTTATATCTCTGTCTCACACTGTGGATGTGTCTGTCAACAACACTGCTGCATCAGGCTTTTCATCTATAAGTGTCAAATGCCACTGCCACCAAGGTTTTATTGGACAAAGCTCACCATAGAACCACAAACTAAACTATAATGTCCAATGTGTCCATTAAAAAGAATACAATGACAGCATTCATGTCGCCAGAGGAACTGAGAAATCTACCAGGACATCTCATGGACACTGTATTCTTGCAGCTTATTATTAGATCATTTCTATACTTCTTGGAACATCTTATGTTTTCTTTCTATTATGGCTTTAATTACTAAAATGTTGATTTCTAACAATATGTTGCTACTTCTCATTATCTCTTATTTTCCATATTTAGATTGCTCCATATTTATTGGTGACATCTCAAAGAGACACAGCATTGTTGCAAGCATTTAAAATAGGCAGAGTATTTTATACATTTTATAACAAATTTGAGGGTTCAGAGAACCTCATTGCCATTTAGCCTGAGGAAGTAAGTCCAATTCCCAGGACACATGTGATAGCAAGACATAAAAACAGCAAATTGTGCATCAAGCCATGGCATATGTGCATAAAAATCCCTACTGAAACACAACAAATAAATAAATAACATGCATCCAGATATATATATGTCTCATACACAAAATACAATAAATAATAAAACATATGCAAACAGATATATAGATCTATAAATAAATATGCCTACGCAAAAACACAATATAAGGTATACATTAACATATGAATGTGTACCACAATAAATAAACAAATTGTATATATATATATACATATATGTATATGTATATATATATATACATGCACACACACACAACAATCATTTGTGGTTCAGTATGTACTGTTATTTAATTAAAATTCTATTTTAATAAAATTATTGCATCTATGTTCATCAAGAAGTTTAGTCTATAAATTTCACTTTTACACATGATTTTATTATCCCATTTTGATATCAGGATAAGATGCACTTCATTAAAATTTTGATCTTTCTCTCCTTTAATAGTTTATAGAATATTTGAGTAATATTATTTAATTGTTTTGAAATTTAATTAGAAATCTTCATAGAATCCAAATGGTCTTGCATTCCTTTTAACTGGCATGTTTTTATTAGTTTTGATGTTTATCTGTTGGTCAGATGACCTGTCAATAGGTGAGAGTAGGGTATTAAAGTCATTGTGCATTTTGAGGTGTGGATGTTTTGGAGTTAATTACAGCTATGCTGGCTGATATGGTACCCTGGGAGATATAGTTCCCTGAAATCTATTTTTAAGCACTTGTATAACTAAATATGTAATTTTATTTTGAGTCTGGTTCTGTTTGCAAACAATAGTGTGAATGGTTTTAAAGTCATTAAAGAAACTTTAGGGAACGAGGGAGAGAGAGATGCGAAGAGAAGGGAAGGGAAAGGAAGGGAAGGGGGTGAGGAGGGAAGGGGAGAGCAGAGGAGAGGAGAGGAGTGGAGAGGAGGGAAGGGAAGGGAAGGGAAGGGAAGAGAAGAGAAGAGAGGAAAGGAGAGAGAAAGAGAGACAGAGAGAGACACAGAAAGAAACAAAAGTTATCATAATTGAAATCCATACTCCCTGTAGAGGATAAAGCTGGATAAAGGATTATGTTTTCCTGTGGTGCTTTGGAGCAGTGCTAACAAACCCTATAAATATTGCAATTAGAGCCCTTAGTTATTGATGAGCCAAAAAAATTATCTTCAATATCTACCAAAAAATATTTGTCATCAATCTAGTGCCCAGAGTTATACTATATGAAAATATGCACTATTTGAAGAGAAAAATCATCCAGAAAATTTGTCCCCTTTCTTGCAAAGTAAAGGCATTTTATTTATATCCACTCCAAGTGATTTTAGAGGTTCTGTCTTGAACGTAGCTACCCTGAATGTAGTACTATAAAATATTTTATATAACATGTTAAACTTAATTGACACTTTCTTCAAAATTGGGCAATTCATCCAGAGAATCATATCCTTTTATGGGGTCCAATTTGGTATAAACTTAGTCCAAACTGAAAGCTGTTAAGGGGTCATATCTCCTTGACTCACACTACTTAGAGCAGTGGCTGGAACACATCCTGACCTTGAGTATGGAATATCACATGGGAAATCCAAGGAAGCTTTCATTTCTGCTCCTACATATTCTCCTGTCACCTCACTTTATCTTCTTTTAATATGCTGTTTCCAGAGTTCCCACAATTTCACAGAAGCTAATGATGTGTGCTAAGAATAAACCCTTGCTACTTCCTACAGTGTTTTCATATCAATTAATACTTCCATGATCATTCATCTATTAAACATAATTTCAATCAGCTAATAAAAGACCAGAACCTTTACTAGGTGAATGACCATTTTGAAACATTGTAACTACTTATAGAACAGTTCTTTCTCCAAATTAAAGCAGTTGAGAAATAAAAAGTAGGTAAATTATAAATTTTACTTCAATATTAACCTACTGTTGTTGTTCAGCATTTCAACTCCCTAGCTTATGATGCTAATTAAATTTCAGATTATCACAACTAGCAAAATTAATATCCTACACATATCTCTGATATAAGACTGATTCTAGCATTTTCTTAGGTAAATTTAGCTTTTTACAATGCATGGCATTTATTAATGAAATTAATCTAAAAAGTATCTTCAGACCATTTATAAATAATGATGAAAATTAGATTATCATTTATAAAACAATGGTTGTCAAATTATTTCATATAAAATGATTTGATATCTTGAAAAGTTATTCAAACAAATACATTTTTATAAAATTAATAAATCACTATATAGTTTCCTAATAAAAACTAAAGTATACATTAGTATAATAAGGAATTTATATTATTTAATAGTGAAAATATTTTATCTCAAATGACTTGAATATTGAAATATATTTGTGTTAGTTAGAATTTTACTGCTGTGAACAGACACCATGACCAAGACTGGTCTTGTAAAGGACAATATTTAATTGGGGCTGACTTACAGATTTAGAGGTTCAGTCCATTATCATCAAGTAGAGAGCATGGCAGCATCCAGGCAGGCATGGTGCAGGCAGAGCTGAGAGTTCTATATCTTCATCTGAAGGCAGCTAGTGGAAGATTGACTTCCAGGCAACTAAGATGAGGGTCTTAAGCCCACATCCACAGTCACACATCTACTCCAACAAGGCCACACCTCCTAATAGTGATACTCCCTGGGCCAAGCATGTACAATCCATCACAATATTTAAACATAATTTTTAATGGAAAAGTTTTGGCATCAGGTTTTGACAATATAAACATTCATTAATGGATAATTTAAATATATGTAATAAAATTTACTGAAATTTTATATATAAATGAGGACAAAAATATTCTCATTGTACAATAAAATGTTTACAAGTATATCATTAAGACTATCTTTATAAGCCAGGTGTAGTGGCACATGCCTTTGATCTCATCATTCAGGAGGCTGAGGCAGGTGGATATCTGTGAGGCTGAGGTCAGTCTGTTCTACAAAGAGAGTCCAGCATAGCCAATTCTATTACACAGAGAAACCCTGTCTCGACAAAACAAACAAATAAGCAAGCAAGCAAACAAAGAAACAACAAAAAAAATCTATCTTTATAAGATTTATAAATAATTTAGAGGGAAATTAAAGCAATATAGAGCCCTTCCAGCCACCATATGCAGCAGGGAATCAGGCAGCTCCAAAGCCTTCTGTGCTTAGCAGGCCAGGAGAGAGTGATCTCCTAGCAGCGACTGCACTTCTGAGTGCGGAGGTGAGATCTCCACCTTCTCTCTGGAGGGGTACAACTAGGAGGGCACAGGGCATAGGAACAGTGGAGCTGATGGGACAGGAGTCCTCCCTCCCGGCCGCCATTTGCTTCCGGGAACCAGACAGCTCCACAGCCTTCTGTGCACAGACACTGCCAGAAGAGAGCTGATCTCCCAGGAGTACAGACGAAGGCTTACAGGCCCACAGGAGGGGCAAGCTCCAGCCAGAGACAACAAGACCCACTAACACCAGAGATAACCAGATGGTGAAAGGCAAGCACAAGAACCCTACCAACAGAAACCAAGGCTACCAGGCAATATCAGAGCCCAGTTCTCCCACCACAGCAAGTCCCGGATAGCCCAACACACTGGAAAAGCAAGAGTTGCATTTAAAATCTCATCTCATGATGCTGTTAGAGGACCTCAAGAAGGACATAAATAACTCCCTTAAGGAAACACAGGAGAACATGGGTCAGATGGTAAAAGCCCTTAAAGAGGAAATACAAAAATCCCTGAAAGAAATACAGGAGAGCATGGGTGAACAGGTAGAGGTCCTTAAAGGGGAAACACAAAAATCCCTTAAAGAATTACAGGACAACACAAACAATCATGTGAAGGTACTGAACAAAACCATCCAGGATCTAGAAATGGAAGTGGAAACAATAAAGAAATCACAAAGTGAGACATCTCTAGAGATAGAAAATCTTGGAAAAATTCAGGAGTCAACAACAGAATACAAGAGATAGAAGAAAGAATCTCAAGTGCTGAAGATACCATAGAAAACATTGACTCAACAGTTAAAATGCAAAATGCAAAAAGCTCCTGAGCCAAAACATCCAGGAAATCCAGGACTCAATGAGAAAACCAAACCTAAGGATTATAGAAGAGAGCGAAGATTTCCAACTTAAAGGGCCAGTAAATATCTTCAACAAAATTATGGAAGAAAACTTCTCTAACCTAAAGAAAGAGATGCCCATGAACATACAAGAAGCCTACACAACTCCTAACAGACTGGACCAGACCAGGAAGTCCTCCCGGCACATAATAAACAAAACACCAAACGCACTAAACAAAGAAAGAATATTAAAAGCAGTAAGGGAAAAAGGTCAAGTAACCTATAAAGGCAGGCCTACCAGAATTACACCAGACTTCTCACCTGAGAAGATGAAAGCTAGGTTATCCTGGGCAGATCTCATATAGGCCCTAAGAGAACACAAATGCCAGTCCAAACTACTATACCCAGCAAAACTCTCAATTACCATAGATGGAGAAACCAAGATATTCCATGATAAAACCAAATTTACACAATATCTTTCCACAAATCCAGTCCTACAAAGGATAATAGTTGGAAAACGCCAACATGAGGAGGGAAACTACACCCTAGAAAAAGCAAGAAAGTAATCTTTTTCCATCAAACCCAAAAGAAAGTAACCACACAAACATAAAAAGAACATCAAAAATAATAGGAAGCAACAATCACTATTCCTTAATATCTTATAACATCAATGGACTCAATTCCCCAACAAAAAACATAGTCTAACAGAAATATTTTTCATGTAAGTCTTCAATTTTATCAGAAAATGTTGGTGATTCCTCTTTCAATTTAGTAACGTTTTTTTATGTCTACCATTTTAACTGTAGTATTTTTCATGATAATCTTTAATTTTAACATTTTTCTATATATTTCTTCAATTTTATCAGAGATATTTTCCATGTAAATCTTCAATTTTGTCAGAAAATATTTATAATTTCACTTCAACCAACTTATAAATATTTTTATGCCTACCATTTTATCTGTACAATTTTCCATGATAATCTTCAATTTTAGTGTTTTTCCATATATTTTTTCAATTTTATCAGAAATATTTTCCATGTAAATCTTCATTTTTATCAGAAAATGTTTTTAATTCTACTTTCAATAAATTTAAGAATATTTTTATGCCTACCATCTTATCTGTGTAATTTTTCATTAAATAATTTTAATGTGTTTTTCTATATATTTCTTGAGTTTTACCAGAAATATTTTTCTTGTAGATCTTCCATTTTATCAGAAAATGTTTATAATTCCACTTTCAATCAACTTAGGAATATTTTTATGCCTACCATTTTATCTTTATAAATTTTCCATGAAATAGTCAATCTTAATGTGTTTTTCTATATATTTCTTCAATTTTATCAGAGATAGTTTCCATGTATATTTACACAATGGAATACTACTCAGCAATTAAAAACAATGAATTCATGAAATTCTTAGGCAAATGCGGAACACGGGGAGGGAAAAGGGCTTATGGAACTTTCGGGAGGGGGGAACTGGGAAAGGGGAAATCATTTGGAATGTAAATAAAGAATATAGAAAATTAAGAAAAGAAAAAATAATAAAAAGATTTTAAAAAAGTGAAAAAAAGCAATATAGACAATTTTCAAGCTATTTATTTAATCACTTAATATGATATTTTTCCCTTCCTTATATGTATGTACAGCATGTAAATCAAGTATCCGTGGAACTCAGAAGAGGATGTTAGATCTCTTTGGACTAGAAGTATAGAAGAATACAAATACCGATGTGTGTACTGGTAATGGAACCCAGGTCCTATGGAAGAGCATCTCTACAACTCTCAACATGGGCAATTTTGACATAAATCTATATCTTCATTTGTGTATTTGAAAAACATAAATTTTTGTGATGTTCTTAAAATGGTTCCCATATGCACATATGTTGGAATATGTATGTTACAGAAGATAGAGGTTTCGAAAGCCCAAGCCAGGCAGGCCCATTCCCCCCTTTCTTTCTCTCTCTCTCTCTCTCTCTCTCTCTCTCTCTCTCTCTCTCTCTCTCTCTCTCTCTCTCTCTCTCTCTCTCTCTCACTCTCATGCATATTCTTGCTCTCTCTGTCTCCCTCCACCCCTCTCTCTCCACACTGCTACCTGTGGATAAGATTCTAAAGCTCTCAGTCTTATGAATGATTGTCTGCTTTGCCATCATGTTTCCCACCAAGATGATTATGAACTAACCTTCTACAGCTGTAAGCGAGTTCTCAATTGAATGCTATTTTCTTTAAGTTGCATTGGCAATGGTGCCTTTTCAAAGCAATGGTACAGTAAGTAAGACAATTTCATATTAATAGTCTTTCCTAGAGATAAATATAAGAAACAAAAGAGCAAACAATTTAACAACAAGCTTGAGAAGATATAATATGTAGAATTTTATTAAATTTATATATTTTCTTTCTGTAAAGCACTGAAGCCAGATTAGAATAACTTGCAAAACAGCACTTTAAAAAAATGAAGACTAAGATACCACAACTTACTTGGAGTTTACCAAAATTGTTATGACAAGAAGTATAGTTAATAGTGGAAAATGAGAAAGTTATTGAAATTCAAATAATATCAATAATTCATCCAATAGAATCCAAAGGCATTGGAAGATGCTCAGAGACACAACAGAATAACACTGACAATTTGATTTCCCAACAAACCATCAGGAAGTACAAAGCCATACTGATCACTCAGGAATTGTAGTTTTAGATTCCATAGACACAGTAAACTTAATACAGATGTCTGTAGAATAAGACCTTCAACTGTCTAAAGAAATAGAAACATTCCTAAATGTGTGGGTTATATGAAAAACTGTAAATCACTACTATTCATACCAATCATCTTCAATATGAGTTACAGTAGGATGAGCAATTGTATCCAGTGAGTTCAGGTTTAGTATTTAAGCAATACTAATACTTGATAATAAGGTTAGTAAGTGCAGAGAAATGCAACATACAAATCGGCCTGGAAAACTTATGGAGGGTAATGGAGTATTGAGAGTGGCTAAGATAAAACAAATGATCACAAGTGTTGACAAACATAAAGGATAAGCGTTGGGGTTCAGTGTTGAGTTCACTGGTTGTTCTTCCAGAAGACCAGTGTTTGATTTCAAGACCCACATGGCAGCTCACACCTTCTGTGACTCCATCTCCAAGTGAGACATTGACTTTTCTAGTCTGTGCATGTGCACAATACACAAACACACTCAGGAACAAAATAAGATAAATATTTTTAAAAGGAAGAGGCTCTGATAGAGGATGAATTGATAATCCATTACAATAGAATGGCCAAATAATCAATACGAATAAGGGATAGCTGTATTTGCCAATTTGCCAAAGTATTTGGCTAATATATTTTATTTTGTAGCAAAGAGAAATACATATTCATTGGATCTTACTAGATTAAAAAGATTCACCTAGGAAATTTTCTTTGATTAGTTTTCTACAAATCATATAAATTTTAACTTTGAAGATTATAAATTGTTTTTTAAAATCAGGAATTAATATGCCAAATTAGCAAAATATAACTAGATAGATAATATTTACATGGATACATAGAGGCAAAGCTACAAAGATGTATAAATACATAGAAAATTCTGAATTCAATCAAGACTTTGTTTTGCAAATTAGGAAATTCATAGATTGTACGGAGAATAAAATACAAATAAAACAAAAATGATGAAACAAATCCTATTAAGGTGCCATAATATGTAAGTATTCATCACTAAAACTTCAATAAGCTATGAAATGAATATCACATTGCACTAATATCTATAAGTAAACTGTGCTTTCAGCTTTGAGGCTGACATATAGATACTTTTCTCAATTTTATAAACAAAAAATGTATTTAGTCATGACCATCGTTGACATTTACAAAAATGACTTCAAATAGGTCAATGATTTTAATATTTTCATGCTTTGATGACATGTTACAGCTTCCAGTGCACAAAGGTAATATGAATTAGAAGTTATAGTTTAACTTTTCCGAATGATATTAAAAATCTGCAATAAAAGGGTGGGAAATTGCCATTTTTAATCTCGTAATAAATCTGGGGTTTACTTTTGTATCACCTTCTACATGGGGTGATTTTTCTTTAGTGGAAACAAGAAGTAATAAAACAGTAGAATAGATAGTCTTTCCCTGGAGTGGCCAGAAAGACAATTCACTGGTGACCACTACAAATTGCCGAGTACAATAAAGACAGTTGATTCATTGGTGTCATACAAAGACTGAAGACTCAGAGCACTAAAATGCCAGGGAAAAGCAGGGTGAAGGATGTAAAGGGAGTGCGCTGAATAGTAAAGTGGAATGAGAAAAACTGCTAATATAATATTCTGTGGTAAACTTCAGACCCGATGCAATATTTAAAAAGTGGCATGATTTTAAAAATGCGTATTGTAGATACATAAAACAGAATAGTAAACCAGATACAAAGTCAGAGAAAGCATCCAAAATCAGCAGACCAAAAATATGAGAGGATTACTGTTAGGGGACCTGAGAAAGCAGACCGGAGCTCAGGGAGACTGACAGGAAAGGGATAATGAGAGGTGAAAAAGTTGAGATGCAGCGGAGAAGAAAAGCAACAAGCTAACAGGACAGACAGAAGCAGTTCATTGCAAGATAATCAAAGGAGCAGCTGTAAGATGACTAACATGAATCATGGAGAAGACAAGGGGATGACATCTGTAGAACAGAGCATGCTGCTTTGAAAGAAGAGGTTGTGTTGGTTTAACACAGGTTTTTGTTTCTCTAAAGCGAGGGGAACATTACCACCTATTCCGCTGGGATATATTGCATTGATACAGTAATGTGGGATCAAATATGTGTAATGCATACTTAGCAATCTATTTCTTAGCCTATCTGGCTGTGCATATGTGAGAGTGCGTGTGCCTGTATATCCAAGATTTTAGTGCCATTACTAGTAAATACAGCTTAAAAAGCAGTCCACGGATTTCGAGGTAGAAAATGGAAAATTCAAAGTTTGTCAGCATGTAAAGATGATTAGGTACAGTAAAGGATGTGCTCTTTAATCACTTAAATGTCGCCAAAGGAAAATCGTTTTCTCAGTTACCGAATTACATTTGAACCCTAAGGTCAATTTAATAAGATTAGTCAACTGCTGGTACAGAGTTAGAGGGAGGGAAGGTTACAGTTCACACTTTATACCCTGATGGTTTGGCTCATTTGGAGAAGCTGACTATTTTTCATGCAAACATTCTCTCCACAGACTGCAAGTCTCTGTTTTTAGTTTTAACATCATCTGTCTATTTCTAATGTTTGAATAAAAATATGATGTTTTTATTTTCTGTTTCTTTGGTTCTATGCATGTGCCTACATGGATTTGTGTGAATATCTTACTGTATCATCTCTAGCCAGTAGTACATTGTCTTTGGAATTTCTTGTTTCCATTTACATCAAGCCTGTCTACTCTCAGTAATGTGACACTTGTCTAGATAAATTACTTAAAATCTGTAGACTTAAATGCACATTTTTGTAGACTTTTCCTACTGACAAGGAAAGTTTTCACTTTATACTCTGCTTTTGAGTTTGACCTGATATTGAGATTTTGACCCACATTTGATTGATTGTTTTTCTAAATATTCTGTTTATATTTTACATTGTTTTCAAGTTAATAGACCAAGCATCACTTCAAGTGTTACAAATTCAAGCCTCAGCAACAATTTTCTTCTACCTCACCAGTTGAGGCTTAAAAAAATCTTTCAAGACTGGACAAAGATCAGGTGTCCTGGGTGAAAATCCATACCCACCAGAGACTCCAATTCATGAATTAAAGTTCGCTAAGAAAAAGTGGTGTCATTTTCCTTGAAAATGACTGTGTAGGAAAGTGTTTCCCTAGAGTTGTTATACAGATGCTGATGAAACTGTGATGATGTGGAAAAGGCTAGTAGTAGGTGGTGTTTCAGGATCTTTGGTGAGCTGGAAAGATCCCAGATGTCCCTCAGCAGAGGAATCGATACAGATAATGTGGCGATAATGTGGTATATTTCCACAATGGAGTACTACTCAGCTATTAAAAAAAAATGAATTCATGAAATTCTTAGGCAAATGGATGGAACTAGAAAATATCATCCTGAGTGAGGCAACCCAACCACAAAAGAACGCATGTGGTGTGGACTCACTGATAAATGAATATTAGCCCCAAAGCTCAGAATACCCAAGATGAGATTCCCAGACCACGTGAAGCTCAAGAAGGAAGACCGAAGTGTAGAAACTTCAGCCCTTCTTAGAAGGGAGATCAAAATACCCATGGTGGGAGATTCAGAAACAAAGTGTGGAGTGCAGACTGAAGGAAAGGCCATTTAGAGACTGCCCCACATGGGGATCTATCCCATATACAGTCACCAAACCAAGACACTATTGTGGTTGCCAACAAGTGCTAGGTTACAGAAGCCTGATATAACTGCCTCCTGAGAGGCTCTGCCAGTGCCTGACAAATACAGAAGTTATTGCTTTCAACCAACCAATGGACTGAGCACAGGGTCCCCACTGGAGGAGCTAGAGAAAGAACCCAAGTAGCTGAAGGGTTTGCAGTCAAATAGAAGGAACAACAAATATGAACCAACCAGTACTCCCATTGCTCCTAGGGACTAAACCACCAACCAAAGAGTACACATGGAGGGACCAATGGCTCTTGCTGTATATGTAGCAGAGGATGGCCTTTTCAGACATCATTGAGAGGACAGGCCGTTAGTCCTGTAAAGACTTGATGCCCCATTGTAGGGGAATTCCCAGGACAGGGAAGTTGGAGTGGGGGAGGTTGGTGAGCAAGGGAAGGGGGGGATTGGATAGCGGGTTTTCAGAGGGAAAGCCGAGGAAAAGGGATAACATTTGAAATGTGAATAAAGCAGATATCTAATAAAAAAGAAAAACAAACAAACAAACAAAAAATTTAAACAAAACAAAACAAAAACCTTTGGTACCACTTCCTAAACTGTGCCAGTCTCAGTTTACTTGCTTCAACTTGAAACTACTTCCTTATATTAATTCAAATTAATACAATAGTAATAAAGTGCAAATTATCCCACACACACAAAAAAACTATTTTTTAAAAAGTGTTATAAAAATGACTCACATACTGGACTCTTCTTTATTATTTTGTGCATATTTCATATGAACGTTCTCTACATATTATTCATAATTTAAATAACAAGTACATGAAGGTATATTTAAGTTAGTTTAACTTATTTTAACTTTTTATTATAAGCATAAATAGCTTTACATGGTTTAAATTTTCGCAAATATTGTGGGTTTTGTCCAAAGTATTTTCTATGTTTTTATATGTTCAATATTAAAATGGCCTTACTTATAGTTTGTCTACTTAAAATTACTCAGATTGCAATTAGCGTCTTTTCTGTGAAGCTATAATTCAGGACAACTTCTAAATTCCCCCTAAGACAGGCTGACTTTGTGAAGAAAATGAGAGACCTGATCTGCTGAGCTCAAACTATTGTCTAACAATAACAGTTTGGAGTTGCTCCCTGTGGCCTTCTCTCTTCTGGTTAATTTAGTTGGCTTGTAGTAAATGACTCTAAGCCTGACCTAATCTTTAAATATCGCTCTGTGAGTGCTCTATATTTTGTGTCTTCTTGTTGCTGTACTATTGTGGTATCAAAATGTTTTTCTACTCAACTGCAAACCTACTTTTATATTCCCTGGTCACTTCGCTCAACACAGCAAACGTCAAGTTATTTTTTTCCCTTAAACTGTAATAGTTGACTGCTGCCCTGCAGCCCCTAACCACCTCAATTCCCTTCAGTTTTCAAAAGAAAAGATTGGAAATGCACATAACTGCAGCTTTCACAAATTCATTGAACCTGAAACGCTAAGAAAACCTTGTTAAATGTTCAAGCGGCACACTAGAAAGAAATCTAAGGCAGTTCCATGATATAACACAGAATTAATGACCATACTAAAAGACAAGAAATCAAGTCCAAAGAAAGGGACCTGAAACAGAGCTGAGGGAGATGGCACCTGTAAACTGTATTTCTTTGTTAACATAAAATTCTTTATAATTTTTAAATATATACTTAACATACACATGAGAGAGAATTCCTAGTTTCCTTGTTCTCTTAAAATATTATAACTATGCAGTGTTAGACTATGTTTTAATTTCTCTTACCCAACAGGATTTTGCAAATTATTAATTATTTTTGGATAATTACGTGGCATTATATTATATTATGTTATATATTTGTATATTTACAATTTTATGAGTCACTGCTGAGACACTCTGGGAGTAAAGCATGAGTAACAGGCTTTGGATCCCAAGCAACCATTTAAGAGTTAGTCTGGGCTGGCTGTCCATTACCTCTGTGAGGGAGGCAGATGGGGAAGCTGTGGTGCAAACCAATTTATTACCCTAACTCTATCCATGATCCTTGGCTATAAGTGAAGGAATGTGCTCCAGGAAATATGCTGAAGAGTAACTGAAGACAAGACCCTGTATATGTCTGGCCTCCATACATGTGTTCTCATCCACACAAGTCAACATGCACACTAATAAACACATAAACCCTCAATACAAGAGAAAATGCATATGTACACCATTAACACCACACATACACACACGCACACACACACACACACACACACACACACACACACCAAAACGAAAACCAAAACATGTAATGAATAAGAGGAAACTGTGTTATTAGAAAGGAAAATGTAATGTTCTGCAGGAAACTATTTCAATTTAAATGGGATTTGAGGTATCATCTGAAGTACAAACATGATACTGTTTGAGGTACACTAAAATGCTTTCACTAGAATTTTCATCACAATATAAAGAGCCATTTACTACATTTCCACATTTGATTTAACACCTTGCTATTTCATGCCTTAGGTCAGACTTATTAGGTCTCTGTGATTTTGAGCCTCCCGGGTGCTGTTTTATTCGATTCGACCTAGACTTACCAAGAATGGACTTAAGATAATAAACAAGGGAGGGAAATAGAAAGCAATTTTATTTAGATTCCATATAAATATATAATGTAGAAGATTCTAGAACACTGATAACACTTCCCTTCTCAGGAAACTGGCTTTGTTCCTTGCCAGTCATCTTTTGACTAGATTGCGCAGATTCACTCTGAACTATGTTGTATACTTTACTTTCTGTGTTCTTTCAACAGTATCATTATATTTTCATTTTTAGAACTTTACAGTAAATACCAGTATTGGATAAATAATGTAATCTAATATAATAAACCAAATTTGATCATTATCTTGTTATACATGCATCTTAGTAAATAAAAAATTTTAAACATAACTCATGTTTTGGAATTTAGTTTATATGGTTGGTTAAATTTGGTGCTAAAATAAAAGTTACTTTAATGACCTACAAGCTACTTGTCAGTGAAGTTTTTCTAATAATGTTTTCCTCTAACTACTTCAGTGATTTGTTTTAATTAGCCTCATTTAAAATGTATATCTGTGCTAGTTTTTGTGAGAAGAAAAAGCAGTGATGAAATAGAAAAAAATAAAAGCTCTTAAAAGTCTCTCTTTTGGGTTTGGGAAGATGTCTCAGGCATAAAGATCACTAAGAAACTGGCTTCTGTTGCAGAGGGTTTGGATTCAGTTTCTAGCACAAGCAGAGGGCTCACAACCTCCTGTTTCTCCAGAGACCTAGAGGAACAGATGACTTCTTGTGAACTTTGCAGATACTGTATGCATGTCATGAATTTATTTGCAGGAAATAATTTGTAAATATTCTTTAGAAAAATCGAAAATTGTTAAAAAATCTCTCTGTGTCTGTCTCTCTGTCTCTGTCTCTGTCTCTCTGTCTCTCTCTCTCTGTCTCTCTCTCTCTTTCTCTCTCTCTGTGTGTGTGTCTCTCTCTCTCTCTCTCTCTCTCTCTCTCTCTCTCTCTCTCTCTCTCTCTCTGTGTGTGTGTGTGTGTGTGTGTGTGTAAACTTGTATATACTCTTGTGAGAAACAACTTGTATTTAGTTAACATGTGTGAAACTTGTTCATGAAAAATCATACAACCTCTAATATTTTCAATGCTAAGAGCATTAGAAATAAAAAAATTCAGGAATAAACATAAGCACTGTCTCAGTTTCAAACTAATCTCAACAACTTTATAGAATGCTATGAATATAATTTATTTACAGTGAACTCTCTTAATGATAATAGTAATAGAAGAGCCAATTACAGTGGTATTTTCCTGAGTTGTTTTGGTTCTTATATTGTGTCTTAAGTGGTATATACTTATAATAGAGAGTTGTGTGGAAAATAAAACCACTGAAGAGAATATAAATCTACCAAGGAATACAAGAATATGACTCTTTACAGACACATTATTGAAGATGGAAAAACACCATTAAAGGCTCCAGTTTAATGACTCCTTCACTAATCAGAATTTCTCCTTTACAGTCTTACATAGTCAGACTGTTCAGCTTCCCTTCTATCATGCCAAAATGAACACAATTCTCGCAAGGGTTTTGTACGTCTTATTATTAGAACAAGCACATAATATTGGATACTTTCAAAAAGTAGTATACAGTTAAAATATATGAATAGGTTTCCTGTTATAACTATCTAGCAATCCATGAGTGTTAGACCAAATATCAAGGAAATTTACACATTTTCACTTAGATATATTAATTTACTATGATCTATTTTTAAAATTTCTGTTATTTTGAAAAGGATAGTAAGCAAGCTTTACTGATTACTGATATTAAATTTATAATCCATAGCCTTTCATATCATTAAATCATTCTTCTCAAAACCTACAATCACATAAACTATAATCATTCCCCCATATATGACATATTCATTTTCCTACGTCCAAGCATAGTTACATTCTAGAAAAAACCTTATATGTGCTTCATTATAATAGTTCTGGAACTGTGTTGAAGTAGGTTGAAATACAAGTTATAGAATTTTTAAATAAACTAGTTTCTGTGACTTTTTGTTATCTGGGTGAAGAACTGAATGAAACCCATACTGTGAAGACACCTGATGGTAATAAAAAGGGACATTGGAAAAAGTCTCACAAACTTTCAAAAGTTCCTCAACACATGAACATAGGGAGAGATTTCAAAAGCATAGGGCACATGCCAAGGACATTTCAACATTGTGTTAGATATATATTTACCTCAAGAGTTCTCTGGTGTGGTGGCTAATCGTACAGTATTTACAAACATCTGAGAAACACAGCACTGAGTGTGTTTATGAGGACAGATTTCAGAGAAGTTTAACTGACTTGAATGCAGTGTGGGCTACCACCTCATGCTCCTGATTCCATGCTTTTCACACCACAGTGGACTGTGTACCACCAAACTGTAAGACAAACTACATCATTATGCCGAGGTTCTAATTCATATATATATATATATAGAAAATACTATGTGACCTTGAACAACTGATTTAACACTTATATTCTCAATTCCCATGAGGCAGTGTGGGATCTTGTCAAATGTTTTCTCAGCATCTAATGAAATGATAGTATTTTCTTTTTATTTGAGTTTGTTTATATAGTAGATTACGTTGTTGGATTTCTATATATTGATTCACCACTGCATTCCTGGAATAAAGTCTACTTAATCATGATGGATGATTGCTTTGGCATGTTCTTGGTTTTTGCTAGTGAAAATTTTACTGAATATTTTTATATCGATATTTATAAGAGAAATTGATCTGAAGTTCTCTTTCTTTGATGGGTCTTTGTGTGATTTAGATATGAACATAATTGTGGATTCATAGAATGAATTGGGTACTGCTTCTTCTGTTTCTATTTTATGGAATTATTTGAAGAGAATTGGTATTAGGCCTTCCTTGAAGGTCTGATATAATTCTGCACTAAACCCATCTGGTCCTGTGCTTCTCCCCCCTCCCCATTGGGGAACGTTTAATGATTACTGTTATTTCTTTAGGGGTTAAGGGACTGTGTAGATGTTTTTTCTGATCCTGATTTAACTCTGGTAGCTGGTATCTGTCTAGAAAATTGTCCATTTCATCCGGATTTTCCAGTTTTGTTGAGAAGAAACTTTTGTAGTAGGATCTGATGATTTTTTTTTAATTTCCTCATTATCTGTTGTTATATCTCCCTTTTCAGTTCTGATTTTATTAATTTGGATACTGTCTCTGTGCCCTCTAGTAGGTCTGGCTAACGGTTTATCTATTATATTGATTTTTTCGAAGAATCAGCTCCTGGTTTTGTTGATTCTGCGTATAGTTCTTTTTGTTTCTACTTGGTTGGTTTCAGCCCCGAGTTTGGTGATTTCCTGCTTCTACTCTTCTTGGGTGTTTTTACTTCTTATTGTCCTGAAACTTTCAGGAGTGCTGTCCAGCTGCTAGTGTAAGCTCTTTCCAGTTTCTTTTTGGAGACACTCAGAGCTATGAGTTTTCTTCTTAGCACTGCTTTCACTGTGTCCTATAATTTTTGGTGTGACATGCCTTCATTTTCATTAAATTCTAAAATGTCTTTAATTTCATTCTATATTTCTTCTTTGACCAACTTATCATTGAGTAGAGTGTTGTTCAGTTTCCATGTGTATGATAACTTTCCATTGTTTTTGCTGTTACTGAAGACCAGTCTTAGTCCTTGATGATCTGATAGGCTGCATAGGATTATTTCAATCTTCTTTTATCTGTTGAGGCCTGTTTTATGACTGAGTATACGGACAATTTTGGAGAATGTACCATGAGGTGCTGAGAAGAATGTATATTCTTTTGTTTTAGGATGAAATGTTCTATAAATATCTGTTAAATCCTCTTGGTTCATAACTTCTGTTAGTTTCACTGTGTCTCTGTTTACTTTATGTTTCTATGATCTGGCCATTGCTGAGAGTGGGGTGTTAAAGTTTCCCACTATTATTGTGTAAGGTGCAAAGTACGCTTTGAGCTTTAGTAAAGTTTCTTTTATGAATGTAGGTGCCCTTGCCTTTGAAGCATAGATATTCATAATGGAGAGTTCATATTGGTAGATTTTTTCCTGTGATGAGTATGAAGTGTCCTTCCTTATCTTTTATGATAACTTTTGGCTAAAAGTCGATTTTATTTGTTATTAAAAACTCCAACTTGTTTCTTGGGACTATTTGCTTGAAAAATATTTTCCAGCCTTTTACTCTAAGGTTGTGTCTGTCTTTGTCACTTGTGTGCATTTCCTGTATGCAGCAAAATGCTGGGTCCTGTTTACATATCCAGTCCATTAGTCTGTGTCTTTTTATTGGAGAATTGAGTCCATTGATATTAATAGATATTAGGAGAAGAGTTTTCTGGGAGATGGGAAAACTAGGTAAGGGGATAACACTTGAAATGTAAATAAAATAAAATAAAATAAAGAGATATTAATGAAAAGTGATTGTTGCTTCCTATTATTTTTATTATTGGAGGTAGAATTATGTTTGTGTGGCTAACTTCTTTTGGGTTTGTTGGAAAAAGACTAATTTCATGCTTTCTAAAAAAGAGGAATAAGGCTTTATGAATATATCTTCTGGTTTGTGTAAATAGTAGGAAATGTAGAGATAAATATTAAATATATATAAGAATATATATGAAGAATTTTTAGATAAGCAAATAAATAGTATTATATGATGGCAATACAATAGTAAAAAGGCAATGGAGAAAGCAAGTTCACATAGGTACCATCTGGCTCAGTATCTTGAAGTAAGTAAGCAACTGTAGAAACAATGGAAGGAAGTGGGATGGCTATACATTCAATCTCAATGCCACTGATTGCAAGGGTGAAGACAACAACCCAGTCTGAGATCAAGATACATTGGCCTGTGCTAGGGAGAGCATTTACATTGCTTTTATCCTTGGTTTTGTATTTGACACAAAACAACCGAAAAGTAATTATCCGACACTGAAGAGGAAAGAATGTGCTATTGTCTCAGAAAGAATAGATGAACCATGAAATTTTCCAATGAGAAGAGAACATTACACTAGGATCATCTGATATAACTGCAAATAATTTCAGGGTCTACATGAAATTAAAATATCATTCAGTAAAGTGACCAGAGCTGGTCCTGGTGTTGCACGTCTGTAATTTTGGCACTCAGAACCTACAATCAAGAGCACTGTGAGTCTGAGAGCAATTAAACTGGCCACAAGAAAATGTTGTATGGAAAATATAACAAAATAATATTAATAAATTCATAAATAAAAGTAGCCTATGTTAGCATAGTGTATATTTTTTTCAAACTGAGGTTTCCCTCTTATGTGAGGCTCAGAATGTGTGGAGCTTTTATTATTTCTTTTAGAAGTGGAAAGCTATTCCAAGTTGTATGAATGAAGTTGATTATATAGTAAAGGGATAGAATCTCAAATGTATGAAGAGAATTTTGAGAAAAGAAAGAAGAGAACAGGACTAACCAATGTTAGGACAGTCAGTGTACATATGTTCTCGAAACCTTGAGTAATTATTTGGATCTCAGTAGTATTTCCCATGAAAAATAAAAATAAGATGATCTTTAGGGTGTTTGAACTTGAAATTTTCAGGTGTTAATTATTGGTAATGTCAAAGCCCAGGAACTCACCATCTATGATAGGTATTGAGGTTATGTAGAAGACAGGGCAGACCTAAGGTGCAAACTCTGCAGCCAGTCCCATACACCCAGAGGAAGCTCCACTCCCAGGTGCTCTAACACGCCAAGGTTCAGAGTATCAGAGGTGAGGAGGACACAACATGTGTCCTAACACCAGGAGTAACTGGGACCAGTGGGACCCAGGCATGCAGGAACTCTGCCAGACCAGTGGCACAGGTTCCTTCAGGTCTGACGGAGCTGGTGCCCTGAGCAGACCTTGGGCGCAGTCTTCACAGCCAATTCCATAACACCCAGAGGAAGCTCTACTCCTAGGTGCTTTTACTTGCCCAGAATCATAGAATCACAGGATCACAGGATCACAGGGTCACAAGATCACAGGAGCTTGGTCACACCAGGATCTCAGGGTCCCAAAGGCAGTTTGACTCCCAGTGGCTGAGACACATCTAGGATCTTAGGATCATAGGATCCCAGAATCACAGAGACAACATGACTCTGAGGAGTTCTGACACAACCAGGATCACAGGAAGGACAGGCACCAGTCAGATATAGGGAGGACAGGCAGTAGTAGAGATAGCCAATGGTGGGAGGCAAGCATAAGAACATAAGCAACAGAAACCAAGGTTACTTGGCATCATCAGAATCCATTTCTTCCACCATTGCAATTCTTGGATACACCATCACTCCAGAAAAGCAAGATTTGAATATAAAATCACTTCTCATGATGATGATAGAGGACTTTAAAAGGACGCAAATAACTCTCTTAAAGAAATACAGGAGAACACAGGTAAACAGCTAGAAGCCCTTAAAGAGGAAACACAAAAATCCTTTAAAGAATTACAGGAAAACACAATCAAACAGGTGAAGGAAATGAACAAAACCATCCAGGATCTGAAATTGGAAATAGAAACAATGAGGAAATCACAAAGTGAGAAAACCCTCAAGCTAGAAAACCTAGGAAAGAGATCAGGAGTCATAGATACAAGCATCACCAACAGAATACAAGAGATATAATTGATATAAGCCTGAAAAATGTGGGACCATGGTGTGAGAAAAAGCCAACTCCATAATCCTGTGGCAATCACTCACGTGTAGCCATGACCCAGGCCTCTAGTGTTCTGACTGGACTCCACCTCTGCAGTCACCTGGCTACAGCCAGGCTTTCCTCTCTCCCCTCAGTTACCTGGCAACAGTCAGGTAACCCAGGCCATTATTTAAGGAGGCTTCCTGCCCCTCCTTATTCTCTTTATTCCTCTTAACTCTCCCCTGCTCTTCTCTCTCACCTCTTTCTCTCCTTTCCATGTGGTCTTACTATTTATTTCTCTATCTCCTTTTTCCTTCTATTTTCTTAATAATAAGGCATCAAAGCTATGAGCTGTCTCTTATTAAATTCACCTCATGGAACTAGCCTCAGCGCTCCTAGCTGCCAGGGAAAGATGCATCTCAACCAGGCCACCTCTCATCCCAGACAAGCAGCGGCTCAGCCAGCCAAGCCACCCTCAGGTACCCAGGAAGTCCATGCCAGAACAGCACTGCCTTCTGAGTGGGACCTCTGCCCTCCCCGCTAGCTGGACAGCCTCATGCTCCATAGATACTCTGGCACCAGCATTCACTATTGCGGTGAATCACGTGCTTCCTGCCAGTGTCCCCTATCCCTACGGGGGCTCTGCCTGCCTGTGTTTCTCCTATGCAGGATTTGTTGTAGCCTCTGCCCGAGTGAAACCCATGCACCACCTCAGCCTCCCCGCCCCAACCCCTGCTCTTTCTTTTCTTTTCCCACAACAACTCAGGTTAAGAAATTAACTGAGGATTTGCACTAGAGAGCCAGGCAGCTCCACAGCCTTCTGTGCACAACAAACCAGGAATAGAGGGATCTCCCAGCAGCACTTTCACTTCTGAGCATGGAGGTGAGATCACCACCTTCTCTCTGGAGCGGAACATCTAAGAGCACAGAGTACATATGATCAGTGGAGTTGCTGGGACAGGAATCTTCCAGCCACCATTTGCACCAGGGAGCCAGGCGACTCCACAGTCTTCTGTGCAAAGACCTTGCCAGAAGAGAGTTGGTTACTCAAGAGTACAGACACAGTCTTACAGGCCCATAGGAGGGACAAACTCCATCCAGAGACAGCAAAACCAACTAACACCAGAGATAACCAAATGGCAAAAGGCAAGCGCAAGAACCCTACCAACAGAAAACAAGGCTACTTGGCAACATCAGTACACAGTTCTCTCATCACAGAAAGACCCAGATACCCCAACACACCGGAAAAGTAAGAGTTGGCTTTAAAATCTCATATCATGATGCTGATAGAGGACTTCAAGAAGGACATAAATAACTCACTTAAAGAAATACAGGAGAACATGGGTCAACAGGTAAAAGCCCTTAAAGAGGAAACACAAAAATCCTTTAAAGAATTACAGAACAACACAAAAAATCATGTGAAGGAACTGAACAAAACCATCCAGGATCTAAAAATGGAACTAGAAACAATAAAGAAATCACAAAATGAGACATCTCTGGAGATAGAAAACCTTGGAAAGAATTCATGAGTCATAGATGCAAGCATCAACACCAGAAAACAAGAGATAGAAGAAAGAATCTCAGGTGCTGAAGATACCATAGGAAACAGTGACAAAACAGTCAAAGAAAATCTAAATGCATAAAGTTTGTAACCCAAAACATCCAGGAAACCCAGGGCACAATGAGAAGACCAAGCCTAAGGATTATAGGTATAGAAGGGAGCAAAGATTTCCAACTTAAAGGGCCAGTAAATATCTTCAACAAAATTATAGAAGAAAACTTCCCTAAAGAAAGAGATGCCCATGAACATACAAGAAGCCTACAGAACTCCAAACAGACTGAACCAGACCAGAAAGTCCTCCCAGCACATAATAATCAAAACACCAAATGCACTAAACAAAGAAAGAATATTAAAAGCAGTAAGGGAAAAAGGTCAAGTAACCTATAAAGGCAGGCCTATCAGAATTATACAAGACTTCTCACATGAGATGATGAAAGCCAGAAGAAATGTAGACAGTTAATTTGGAATGTAGTTTGTAAGAGAACAACAGTGAGGCTTAATGTTTGGCTTGATATTTATAATTATTGTTTCAATTTTGACAAAGATGACCTTATAAATTACTTGTTTTCTAAAATAAATGCTAATGAACCAGAATCTTACCCTCACCTAATGTCTTTGCCACCCTCCAAGCTAAACCATTGCTCCTTGAAATAGTTGATGAATGACTTCATGGACAGACCATCTTAATACACACACCATTTCTTAAATGAATGTAGCCTGTTCCCTGTGGGCTGAGAATGATGACAATCACTCAAGTCAAATAGCTATGATCATAGCAGGAAATCTGTATCCAAATAATTGTGCCTACAATTCTTCCTTGGCACAGCAGAACTGTCAACCCTTAGCTTAGCTACTATGGAGGTAAAATCCTTTGGTGATATGAGGGACATTGAAGTACAGCCTTATTACAATGAAGTCCAAAGTCTAAATATTGTTCTTATTTTGGGTTTGTACCACAGTAACAGTCAAGATTTTAAGCTCTACTAAAAACAAATCAAACAAATAAACAAACAGACAGACAGACAACAACAACAGAAAAAAGAGTTGCCATGGTTATGGTGTCTTTTCACCTCAGTGGAACACTGACTAAAGCAGAGGGGAAACTACCAGCAAGGATGTCTGAAATGTCATGCATAGTTATGTGACCTATGCCCCTAAAATTATATAAAATACATAAAAGTCTGTGTTTGTCGGTAGTTAAAAAAATATAACTGCATTCATATCAACTTTTAACTGCAAATTGATAATGATATACTATTAACTTATCACTATACTTTGTATGAGTGCCTTTTAAAGAAAAATATACTTGTGCACATGAGCAAAAGAAAAAACTTAGAAGATATTTATCAGTCAATATTTTGGAATGAATGATCTTGAAATTAGAATTAGGTAGCAGAGATAGACATATCCACTTAAAATATACATGTATTCAATAAGTAAATGTTATATATATGTATGTGTATTTATACTTAACGTATCAATTGTTAAAATAAAAAAAAAGCAGACAAAGTCACAGTAGAAAAGATATTCACATTTCTAAGAAAGAAAAAGTCACAGAAGTTGAAAGATTATAAACTTGGTTTAAAAAATCCTAGGAAATAAGTCAAGAGTGGGGATAATAATTGTAAAATATTAAACCAATATAGAGTAACTAAAGTAAAATTTCAAATAAATGACTATAGATAAGAGTGTTGAAATGAAATTGATATAGCTGGATAAACCTTAACACTGGAAACATGAGGAAGAAGTGCTGGAAACAGTCACACAGTCTATTTCATGCTCAGTTACATTTCTGACATCTAGTACTGTTCCAGAAATTTAGTTGAAGCTACTCAAACATTTATTTGCTAAATGGGTAATATGAGTAAAACTATAAATGCATGAATAAGTCCATAAAGTAAAGAGAATTGATAGCACTTCTTAAAAATAATTTCAAGTTGTAATATTTCAGTTTTTACACATAGGGATATCATTCACCATGCTTAGGCATTGAGTTCATTACAGTGAAAATAGCTTAACAACTGATGCTACAGCAAGTATCACCTCTCTCCAGTCCAATTACTAATATAAATAAGATCTGTGCAATTTTGTTCGCTTCATGGTACTTGGGTTCAGCAGTAAGTCATAGTTTCTATTTTTTTAAACAGTTATGAAGGTACAATGGGTAGATTTCAGGCCTTTAATCACATACTTTAAGGGTATGGTTATTAATGTCTTTTATTGCTTTGATAAGCCTAAGAATTAGAATAGCCTTGATGGCCCCACAATAATCAGGAGCCTGTCAGAATCTTATGATTTCCTCAAACTGTTCCTGCATTCTAAAAATTTGATCTATGTAGATTGAATTATTTTCATTCTTTTTTTTCTACACAGTATTTTTATTGATTATTTGGGAATTTCACATAATGCATCCTGATCACACTCACTTGTGTAGGTTAAGGAAACTTCTTTTGTTGTGTTATCAATGCCTCACATTTGAGAGTGAGAGACATAGACAGCTTCTGTGACAACCTATCCCTGTAGCACTCCCTCCCTCCAAAAAGAAACAGTTTAGACAGAAAGACATTGAAGAGAACTCTTAAAAATTATTATGAATGCTAAAGAATAGATCTTCAAGATTGATGATTTTTGGCTGGGATGCAAATGAGGAAGGACTCAATTTTCTTAAAGGAGTTGGCCACTTGGAGTTTGAGCATGATTGGGTGAGTATATGGTCAACACAGATAGGAATTGGTATGGTATATTTTCGTTCTTATTACCATGGTTTTCCATGCTTGTTTCCAAATTGAAAAGTTAAGCTTCCATTCTTGAAAACATTTAAAATTTATCTACATTTCAATTTCTACTTGGTTTTCTTCATATATGACAGCTCAAATACTTATCATGAGAAATGGAATGATGACTTTAAGATATGTGTTGGTCTGTCTTTTCCACATCCTAGCCACTGTGTGCTATCATTGAGTATTTGATCTTAGACATTCTGATTGATGTAAGGGAGGATCTTAGTGTCTTCTGATTTGCATTTCCTTAATCAGTAAGGAGATTAAACATTTCTTTAAATGCTTCTCAGCCATTTGACATTCCTCTGTTAAGAATTTTCTGTTTAGCTTTGCACACCATATTTTAATTCAGTCATTTGTTTATTTGTTTTTTTGAAGTATAACTTCTTGACTTCTTTATATATTTTGAATATTAGGCCTCTTGAAATAGGTTAGTGAAGATCTTTTCCAAAACAGCAGGTTGCTGTTTTGTGCTATTGACAGTGTCCTTTGCCTTACAGAAACATTCCTCCTTTGCTGGTAAGGTGGCATATTGGTACAATTACTCTGGAAATCAATATAATAATTTCTCAGAAAATTGGAAATAGTTCTACAAAGACCCAGCTATACCTCTGTAAGGGGAGGTTTTGTTAGTAACTTCATTTCATCAATTGGCTCTTGATTTGTCAATAAAAAAGCCAGCAGCCAATTTCTGAGCAGATGGGAATATACTCAAAACATACTCTACCATACCACAAAGACGCATGCTCCACTATGTTCATAGCAGCTTTGTCATAGACAAAAGCTAGAAACAACCAAGATGTCCCTCCACCAAATAATGGATGCAGTAAATATGGTTCATTTACACAATTGAATATTATTCAGCTATTAAAATTAGGACAACATGAATTTTGCAAGCAAATTGATAGAACTAGAAAAACATCCTGAGTGAAGTAACCCAGACCCAGAAGGACATGTATGACATATACTTATTGATAAGTAGATATTAGCCAAAAAGTACAAAATATCCGTGATACAACTCCAAGATGCTAAGAAGTTTAACAAGAAGGAAGGTCCAAGTAAGGATGTTTTAATCCCACATAGAAGGGAGGAACAAAATAATCACAATCACAGGAGGCCTAGGGTTGGAAGGGGAAGAGGAGAGGAAGGAAAAGGAAGAGCAGAATCAGGTATTGGGGAGACAGGAGAAAAGCCCAGAGAGCCAGGAGAACGAGTGGAAATATAAAGCTGTGGGAATCTGAGAGACTCCCAGGACTCACTGTGGGTGACCTTAGCCAAAATTGCCAACAGTGGGGGGATGGAACCTTAAGAGAGTGCCTCTAGTAGACATACATGGCCCCTAGTGGAGGGATGGACTCACCAACCTACCTACCAAAAAATTGGCCCAGAATTCTTTTTGTCTAAAAGAAGTGCCAGGACTAAAATAAAGTAGAGATTGAAGGAAAGGCCATCCAGAAACAGGCCCAAATTGGGATCTATCCTATAGGTAGGCACCAAATCCTGACTGTCTTACCACTGTGTTTGTAGACAGGAGCCTAACATGGCTGTCCTCTAAGAGGATTTACCAGCAGCTGACTGAGACAGATGCAGATACTTACATCCAACCACTGGACTGAGGTTAGGGACCTTTATGGAAGAGTTAGGGGGAAGGATTGAAGGAGCCAAAGAGGATTGCCTCCCCATAGAAAGAACAACAGTATTATCTAACTTGGACCCCTGGGAGTTCCCAAAGACTAAGCCACCAACCAAAGAACATACATGAGCTGCTCTATGGTCCTCTGCATATATGTAGCAGAGGACTGCCTTATCTGGCCTTAGTGGGACAGGCTGTCCCAAGCAAGGAGGGCCCAGGTGGGGTGAGGAGGTGGTGTATGGGGAGGCAGGTGGGCAGAAGTACCCTCTCAGAGCCATAGGGGACAGGTTGGGTTGAATAACCAAGAACTCTTGGAGGAAGGTCTGGGGGGGGGGTTGGAATGATATTTGGAAGGTAAATAGATAAAACAATTTTAAAAATATACATTTCCAACTGAGCATGTTAAAAAATGATGTATGTTGTTTAAAACATAGAAATAAAATGTGTAATAAATACATAAGACTCTGGCATACCTCATGCCATTAGTTAATTATCCTCTCTATAAATGGTTCTAAAAAGTTTTTCTACACTTCTAACTCCACTATGAGAAAGATAGGTACAAACTGTTTTCATAACCATGCAGGTAGAAAAGAATGAGCATTATGACCCAGAAAGTTCAACTGATAATAACAAAGGCAGCTGGTTTACTGGGCAAGAAAATTGAAACCAAAGAGGCATGCACTACAATGAAAAGACTCACTATTTCCTGTTAATTTTACACTCCCATTCTCTTGTCACATGCTCATTAATTTTTCTGCAGATAAGTTTAGGAAAATATAACTGAATATAATCACTTGAATTTTTTTTACTACTTATCTATGCAAGTGTGTTGCCTGCCTGTCTACTGACTATCTATGTATAATTTTTACAACATTTCTTCAGTTGTTAAATTTATAACTTCCATCTAAAATATTCTTAAAAGTTTGTTATTTTGTTGTTATTGTCTTGTCTTTGTTGATTTGTTTGTTTTAGTCAGAGTTGAAATTTTGCTAATTTCTTTCTAAACATTTTCACATTTCTATGTCTTTTCATTGCTCATACATATTCATTTATGATTCATTTCTTCTTGTCTGACCTTAACACATATGTTTCATAAATGTCATATAAGAATGGAGGTTTCAAATATAAGCTGTGTAACAGAACCAGTTATTATGATCTTTTTTTTTAATTTAATTTAATTTAATTTTATTTTTTTAATTTACATTCCAAATCACTTCCCCTTTCCCGTTTCCTCCCTCCCCGAAAGTCCCATAAGCCCCCTTCCCTCCCTCTTTTCTCCGTTCAACCCCCTCTCATTACTCTGTCCTGGCGTTCCCCTACATCCAGTCTTTCCAGGACCAGGGGTCTCTCCTTCCATCTTTTTAGAAATCTATTGATATGCTGATTGTGTCTAGGGTATTCTGAGATTCTGGGTCAATATCCCCTTATCAGTGACTTCATACCATGTGTGATCTTTTGTGATTGGGTTACCTCACTAAGGATGATATTTTCAAGTTCTGACCATTTGCCTAGGAATTTCGTGAATTCATTGTTTTTAATTGCAGAGTAGTATTCCATTGTGTAAATATACCACATCTTCTGAATCCATTCCTCCGTTGAGGGACATCTGGGTTCTTTCCAGCTTCTGGCTATTATAAATAAGGCTGCTATGAATATAGTGGAGCATGTGTCCTTATTGCATGCAGGTAAAGTCTCTGGGTATATGCCCAGGAGTGGTATAGCCGGATCCTCCGGAAGTGTCATGCCCAGTTTTCTGAGGAGCCGCCAGACTGCTTTCCAGAGTGGTTGTACCAGCCTGCAATTCCACCAGCAGTGGAGGAGTGTTCCTCTTTCTCCACATCCTCGCCAACAACTGCTGTCTCCTGTGTTTTTGATCTTAGCCATCCTGACTGGTGTGAGATGGAATCTCAGGGTTGTTTTGATTTGCATTTCCCTAATGACTAAGGATGATGAACATCTCTTTAGGTGCTTCTCAGCCATTAGATATTCTTCAGGTGAGAACTCTTTGTATAGCTCTGTACCCCATTTTTTAATAGGGTTACTTGCCTCTCTGGAGTTTAACTTCTTGAGTTCTTTGTATATCTTGGATATTAGCCCTCTGTCGGATGTAAGGTTGGTAAAGATCATTTCCCAGTTAGTTGGTTGCCGCTTTGTCTTTTTGACGGTGTCTTTTGCCTTGCAAAAACTTTGTAATTTAATGAGGTCCCATTTGTCTATTCTTGATCTTAGAGTATAAGCTATCGATGCAAAAATACTCAATAAAATTCTTGCCAACCGAATCCAAGAACACATCAAAACGATCATTCACCACGATCAAGTAGGCTTCATCCCAGGGATGCAGGGATGGTTCAATATAAGGAAATCCATCAATGTAATCCACTACATAAATAATCTCAAAGAAAAAAACCACATGGTCATCTCATTAGATGCTGAGAAAGCATTTGACAAAATTCAGCATCCTTTCATGCTAAAGGTCTTGGAAAGATCAGGAATTCAAGGCCCATATCTAAACATAGTAAAAGCAATTTACAGCAAACCAGTAGCCAGCATCAATCTAAACGGAGAGAAACTTGAAGCAATCCCACTAAAATCAGGGACTAGACAAGGCTGCCCTCTCTCTCCATATCTTTTCAATATAGTACTTGAAGTTCTAGCTAGAGCAATTAGACAAGAAAAAGAGGTCAAAGGGATACAAATTGGAAAGGAAGAAGTCAAACTATCACTATTTGCAGACGATATGATAGTATACATAAGCGACCCAAAGAACTCCACCAGAGAACTCCTACAGCTGATAAACGACTTCAGCAAAGTGGCCGGATATAAAATCAACTCAAGCAAGTCAGAAGCCTTCCTATACTCAAAGGATAAGCAGGCTGAGAAAGAAGTAAGAGAAATAATACCCTTTACGATAGCCACAAACCATATTAAGTATCTTGGCGTGACGCTAACCAAACAAGTGAAAGATCTGTATGACAAGAACTTCAAGTCTCTGAAGAAAGAAATTGAAGAAGACCTCAGAAGATGGAAAAATCTGCCATGCTCATGGATTGGCAGGATTAATATAGTAAAAATGAGCATCTTACCAAAAGTAATACACAGATTCAATGCAATCCCCATCAAAATCCCAACTCAATTCTTCATAGCGTTAGAAAGAGCAATTCAAAAATTCATCTGGAATAACAGAAAACCCAGAATAGCTAAAACTATTCTCAAGAGTAAAAGAACCTCTGGGGGAATCAGTATCCCGGACCTCAAGCTGTACTACAGAGCAATAGTGTTAAAAACTGCATGGTATTGGTACAGTAACAGACATGTAGATCAATGGAACAGAATTGAAGACCCAGAAATGAATCCACACTCCTATGGTCACTTGATCTTTGACAAAGGAGCTAAAACCATCCAGTGGAAAAAAGATAGCCTTTTCAACAAATGGTGCTGGCTCAGCTGGAGGTCAACATGCAGAAGAATGCAAATTGACCCATCCTTATCTCCTTGCACTAAGCTCAATTCTAAGTGGATCAAAGATCTCCACATAAAACCAGACACACTGAAACTAATAGAAGGGAAACTAGGGAAGAACCTTGAACATATGGGCACAGGGGAGAATTTCCTATTATGATCTTTTTTAAGGGTCTACATTATGGAAATGACTCTAAAGTATTCAAACATACTATGATGGGGGTTTTGTTCATAATTTTCTGAGTTAATGGCTCATTTTTACCTTCTGTAATCATGGTCTTTGAAATAATTTCCCTAAAAATGCAATTTTTTTACATTACTATAGGGACTTGAACTAATATATAATAACTGTAACATCCCAGGGGTTACACACGGGTTCTCTGGACAGAGAGCTAAGGAGATAAAGCAGGGTGATGAGGAAAAACACATGAATCAACACAATATGGCTGTTCAAAATCTGACTTTTACTTGGGTAAAACGACAGTTTAAACTTTGGGGGCAAGACCCTTCCCCCAGTGTTGAGAGTCTGCTCACTAGGGCTTCAGCTCCACTGTTCAGTGAATATCATTTCCACAGTATCTGTTGCTCTGTGGGAGACTGAGGTGTTATTCAGAAGGATGCAGGCAGCTGGTCAGGTCACCTGCTTAATCCAGGAATTTGTAGACCTGGAGGAACAAAGAACTTCACTCTACCCTTGGAGGCACAGGAATTTCAGCTCACAGGTTGGGAGAGAAAGTTTCTGCCAGGCTACAAGACACCCCAATATGGATCTCTACATCTCCTCCCTCTTTATTAGTTTTAAGATGAGGAGGTATCAAACAAGTGGATAATCATCCATCCTTGATACTGGGTCTTAACTAGGGAGTGGAAGCAGGGACCTGATCCTCAAATATTTTATGGTGTCTTTTGCAGAGGAGAGGATTTAGGCTTCCTTGTTATTATTTTAAGGACTGCCTCTCGACAGCAACCTCTCTGCAATCAGGTGTGCTTCCCAAGGACTCAGAGCCAGAAAACATAATCCTCCCTCTGCAGTTCTTTGCCTTGCAAACTCCCACTGGTGCCCATGTCAGCTCATAAGCAGACACACATAGATCTGAGTTCTATATGGCTCCATGAAGGAGATCCACTTGTATAGATTTTGATGCCAGGGGGTCGATTGGTTGCCAAACACCATGCAAGTGTCTTTAACAGACACACCAGTTTTCAATTCAGGTGAGCCTGGATGGAGACAATCAGTCTGCTCAATATAAAAGGTTAGAATTTAGAAGCAGAACAGAATTAACTTGTCTCTGGAAGATCCAAGGTATTCAATTCAGTTGTAAATTAGTATCTCTTAAGACACAAAAGTCAGCCTCTAGGGTGGGGGAGGTAGTTTTGTGAATCAACAGATAAGCTGTTACTTCTCAAAAAGAATGGAGACTATATTTTAAATTAACTCAGCTGACTGATAAAGATTATTAGCCATCTTCATAATTGGAATCTTCAATATTGGATTTATTTCTAGACCACTCTATGATAGAGTAAACTGATCCCCATATTAAAATAACTGATCAGGATCATGCCATATGACAATAAGTGGATCCTTACATCTCACCTAAGCATGAGTATATCTAGTTGTTGGATGGTATAGACACTCAGCAAGGAGTTCCTTGGCATCCAAATTTTTAAAATTTCCTTAAAAATATAAAACATAATTTAACTAATATGCACAGGGATACAATTTCCCTCTTTTTTGTTATTTATTTAGAAGATATTGTTTAAAAGTTACATAATATCTAGTCCTAGGGAAATAAATTGTTAAAAAATACTCAAATATTTGATGACTGTAAGAAATATCCAGTTCCATTATTTGTTTTAATCTAAGTTGGAACACCAAGAATAGACAATAATGTAGGCAATGACTATGTAAGCATAGAAAATAAATGAAGCATTTTTAGTTGCTTTTCCTGTTAAATGATAAAATTATTTTCAAGCCATTATTATTTTAATGATATAAAGAATATGAGTATATGGCCAATTGTTTCTATGGCTGAGCCATCTCTCTAGCTCCTGGATAAGTTTTTAAATGTCTAGAGGACAATCATGTAAAGGAATATATCTTTTCTTAAATTGAACTGTATTTGCATAAATAATTGAAAAATTTAAGATTTAGCAATATCTAAAAAAGGAAAGAAATTTAAGGAATTGTAAGCCATGAGCTATAAATATATTTATTGGCTATCAGCATACAAATCAAAAGCTTAATTTTTAATATTTTTAAAAAAAGAAAAGCAGCTACAGCACCCAATTTAATTATCTGTGCTGAAGCAGGGGGAAACTCAAAAGAATAAACATGCAATCCAATTACATGAGCTTTACTCTTATAGTAGATGCATTCTTTATAGGATGCATGTATAAATCTATAGAAATATAAAAGCATGTATGGAAGCAAATTTTAAAGCTTATCTTTTGGATAACAATTATTAATTTTGCCTAAAAGGCTTGCCATACAATAGACCAACTATCAATATAAAACTTTACTTGGAGATGAAAAAACGTGATTCTACATTAATGTACTCTTTGCCATGGAATGACAGTAAACACATAACATAAAATATTGGCAAATGATTAGAGTAGGTTTCCTCCTGTGGCAAGCTTAAGATGGCATTAACATATAGGATAAAGTCAGTTAATATATCTTAATCTCTTAAAATCATTTAGAATAAGCAAATTATCTTTTATTTGAATTTTCAGTACCAATTTGCTTAAGATATAATTGATACATTACTTTGAATCCTTTTTTGAAGCAACAAATACTTAAAAAAATTTTTTTAAAGCCCATTGTTAAGAGTAAAGACTTGTAATAAAATTATATGAATATACACTGAAGGATTCAAAGTCTTATCTTAATGTGTTAAAGCAGAGACAAAACATTTTTTCTCATATAAGATAAGGATATCACCATTTCTTGAGGAAAAATTTCCCAATAAAATTTTTATTGATTCTTTGACATTAGCTCATCAGAAGCAAATGTTTTTACAATTATCAGGATCCACAAAGCAAAAAAACAACGTTTTAAATCTATAATAATTTTGTATGGAATAGGCAGGCCAGAATTTAATGCTTTCATAAGTTCTACATAGCCTCATTAATCTTTCATAGATCTTAAGTTTGAACTGTATTTTAAACCACACCTGGAAAAATCTTTAAGAATGCTGTTTTGGCCAGAAACTCCTTAGATGGGGTTTGTATGCCAAAAGCAGTGCCTCACAAGCCTGCACCAATGCAGCTCTGAGCTTTGCATTAACTCAAATGTAAATATTTTCTAATCTGAGCCTATTGTCCAAGGCCAGACCCACACCCACCTGTCCTGCCGGGCAATAGCCTGAAACTAGACAATATGGTATGAGGTCTGAATGACAAATAAAAACCCTGTAATTTGAGGGTTCCCAGAAAAATTCTACTAAAATCCCACTGAAATCTCCTTTTTTATCTTGGGTTAGATTTTACTTTTACAATTATATCTAATAAACTTGTGGAAAAAGTAGCAACAGGCCTATACTGGCCACAGCTGTTTTTAACCTTTATCCCTCTAGAAATCATCTTAATTACAAAATATGTTAAGAATCGTGAGCCGTCAATCAGACTGCAAACTGCAGTCGATGGTACACTGGCAGTTTTTTAACGTAATTCTTAACCTTTTCTTGTAATATTAAAACATATCTACAACTTTGAAAAGCAAAGCCCAATTTTAAACCATCTATTCCCTTTAAAAATCAATGGCAAACACATTACTTTCACACTTTAAAGTTTGTCTGCCAGTTCTCATGTTTGAATGCATGACAGTGTAACTTATAATATCTCATTAAGAAAACATTATTTTAAATCTTATCTCTTATAAGACTAACTTCTTAGGATAAGATCCACATAAAACATTATGCCAATCTGGACGTATCTTAGAGGCCTGTTTTTCCTGGGTCGGGTCACGCCACATCTTGCTTAAGATGGCTCCAACCCTGAATTACCAGTTTTAAACTAATTTTTTGTTACCAACATTACATCTTTTAAAAAACTTATAAGCCAATATTCTATAATCAAGACATTTCAGACATACTTATACCTTTAATACCAATTACAAACAAGAATAAAGCAACTATACAAATCTTATAAATTTAGACCAAATGAATTTTTTCTTTTTTCTAACTGTAATTTTAAGAGAAAAAAAGCACTTGGGACCCAATAACCACAATTATATAGATTTTTCTAGGATAAATAACCATCAGCTCACTTGCCCTAGAATTTGATAAGCTGCTAGCCCTTTTTAAAAGCAGCATTTTTTTTCTCTAGCTGTGTTTAGGTCCTAACTAAATGCGGCACAGCGTAAATCAGCCTCCACTGTATAAACTGAGACTGCATTAAGAGATGGACCACCAGCAGATGAAGTTTTTACCATTTTTTCTTTTCAATATGAAACATAGAACAGCCATTCAAACAACGAGATGCAAATCAACACGTGGACAAATTGGTGCACCAAGGACAAACCAAAGACATATACAGACAGGGAAACGTGCTTGTACTATGAATATCTTCAGTAAAGTCCAGAGAGGAAACACGAGTTCTCTATATTTCTCCTTGTGCCTAGGCGACTTTTAAAATCCATTTTTCTTCTCTCTTTCTCTCTCATGTTTCTAAAATCTGTTTTTTCCTTTTTTTTTTTTTGTTTTTGTTTTTTACTCTTTTTATTTTATTTTATCCATTTTATGCCCTAATTTTCTCTTGCCTGACGTTCATTCAGTTCTAGACCACGGACAATTTGCCTAACAGAATTCCCTGTTTCAGTTTGCTGTCACACCCTAGCTGATCTCAGCGTCGGGCTTATGCTGATTCAGTCTAGTAATCTGTATCCTTTCTGCCCCTTGCAATGATAGCCTTCAAAAACTGACATTTTCAGCACTAAAAATAATACTCTATGTTGCTTACTGGGGGGTTACAAAACCTTTTTTCCATTTCCATGGAGCTCCACCCAAGACAATATCCCTCAGTTGTTCTCTCCATTTCCATGTCCCACCTTCAGTGCGCCAATCTGTAACCTCTCAGGGGTTACATGTGATTGGGTCATCAGGTTCTCTGGACGGAGAGTTGGGGAGATAAAACGGGTTGATGAGGAAAAAAACACATGAATCAAGACAACATGGCTGTTCAAAGTCTGACTTTTACTTGGGGAAAATGACAACTTAAGCTTTCGGGGCGAGATACTTCCCCCAGAGTTGAGAGTCTGTTCAGCAGGGCTTTGGCTCCACTGTTCAGTGAATGTCAGTTCCACAGGGTCTGCTGTTCTGCAGGAGACTGAGGTTTTATTCAGAAGGATGCAGGTGGCTAGGCAGGTCACCTACTTAATTCAGGAATTCATAGACCTGGAGGAACAAAGAACTTCACTCTACCTAGGTGGAGCAGGATTATGGTTAGCACAGGAATTTCAGCTCACAGGCTGGGAAAGCAAGTATCTGCCAGGCGACAAGACACCCCAATATAACTCTCTACAAATAACTCCACTCAAAAAAGATCTAAAATACTGAACAGGAATAATATTTGCGGTTAAGTATAAACAATTTTGATTTCAAAACATCTTTATTTATACGAGTATAATTCATCACTATAAAATAATAGATAACTTTTCTAATCTATTTACTTTGGTGCTACAGATTTCGTCTTCTCATTATGTCCTGGATTTCCTGTATGAAATAAGGCATCTTATTTCATTCTTTCACATGTATTCTTTAGCAAGACATTCTTTCACTTGTGTGCCCCAGCAAACCATCATTTGACATAACTGACTTTCCAAAGATACCAGAAATTTCCACTTCAAAAGACAACTGGTATTAGAAGAAAATTCTACAAATATAGAAAAATTAAAGAATTTTGCAAAATAATCTTATGATTTTTGTATTGTTTCCCTTATACATATGAATATATATACACACATATATATTCAAATATGAATAGAAATACATACTTGTAGCTACACACAAGTAACCTGCACATTCTGTATAATGTTATGAGTATATGTTTTCAGGGCTGACTATTTGGTATTGGATAACCGGTTGCTGTGCCTTCTCTCTTCCACTTAAGCATAACTATTGATCTCAACCTTGTCTAAGTCAATAAAAATGCTTGTATGTCAAAATATTCCACAATTCAACCATCATTTTAAGTACTTGCTAGAGACTCAATATGGATATAATAAGATTTAAAGAATTGCCTACATTTTAGATTCAAAATAAAACTTAAAATTTAAATTTTGTTTCCTATATTTTTCTGAAAAATATATTTGCAGTATGTACTCAATACATTTAGATTCATCTAGTAAAGAGGCCAAGTTATGTGCTACAATCAATCAGCAGCTGCAAGTAATGCTGTTTGCGAGAAATACATCAAACTAATTAACAGCTAAGAGACACTAAAACAATTATTGATGTTTCAGTTCTAGACTTTCAATGGCTTTTTGAAATACTTCAAAGACTAAGAGGATTAATTTTTAAAATAAATCCTTGAAGTAAATTTCTTCACTTTCTTTATTTACTCTCTTTAGTCTTAACTTGCATTATAAGTAAAATCTTTTAATGTGCTAATTAAAAGATTTACTGTAAAAGCAAGTGATGGAGACTACATAATGTAAACCCAGCTGTACCCTTCTCTTAGGTACATACATGTTGCATAAATAGAATGCAGATAGAACACAGGCTTGAAAACTACTTTTACATTTCAATTTTCCATAATTTGTATAAAATTTAATAAATATATAGGGTATAACATTTTAGTGTATACTTTAAAATACATTATATAGCTATCAATTTCTAGGTAGCATTCTTATTTAAAATAAAGCTTGTTCTACAACTGTTCATTCACTTGCATTCTGTTTTCTCCCCCAAAATAATGCTACTCCATTGGGATATAGGTGAATTGTTTATAATAAAGAAAACTTTTGCTTAAAACAAATGAAATATTATGATTATTGTTTTTGAACATATGTGGTTACATAGAAAAATAATAACAATATATTTATCTGACAGTGGTTCTAGGGATTTCTATTTTATAAGATGTCTAATATATTTTAAACTTAAAACCATAATTACAAATTTATGTCTAGAAAACATGGTGCTTATATAGATACTATGGCTTGTACTAGACATCCAAAGATATTAACAAAGAATGGCTGATATCAGATAGTCAAGGAATCAAAAGTAAATTGTGATGTGAACTATTTTATAATGACTTCTATAAAACTGTGCACGTGTGTGTGTGTGTGTGTGTGTGTGTGTGTGTGTGTGTGTGTGTGTGAGATTAAGAGTCTAAAGCCTTTGCTATCATTCTCATCTTCTATAGCCTTCTTATCTGCGTCTCTCTGTAGGCCTATATGTACATCTCTGTGTAGCCTGGGTGCAGGATTGCATATATGCCTACTTTTAGTGACCTGTGTGTCAATTTGTGTCTGCTGACTGCTCTCTGACTAGTGGTCTTTGCCTATGAATTCACTTGGTCTCATATGGCTCTATTCTTCAGCTGTCATTGGACTGTGAGCTTCATACAAAGGTCACAGTAACAAACTCAGTTGTGTATGGCCATATGATCTTCAGATGGGATCTTGTTGATATTTGTGGTAATAAATAAAGCATGTGCAAACCACTAAAATTATTCAAGTGATATTACATCAAAATAGATATTCTATATGTAACAAAGGAGTAGCTTAATAAAGTAAAAAGGGAAATCATAAAATTGGAAAGAAATACATACTACATATCTGATAAAGTATTTATAGATTAGATATTCAAGGAAATTTATTGCTCTGTAATTAGTAAATATGTAACAGGTAAAGATGAGCAAAGGGACTGGATATAGATTTCTCCAAATATGACATAAGAATGTTCAAGTTTGTATGATAGAATACTTGACATCACTAATCATCAGAGAGAAGCACATAAAGTCTGTTAAATATGTATGATGAGGTGGTTATTATTAGAAAGAAGAGAAAGAAAGAAAGAAAGAAAGAAAGAAAGAAAGAAAGAAAGAAAGAAAGAAAGAAAGAAAGAAAGAAAGATGAAATTTGTAGAAATAAATTATTGTATAGCCTTAATAGAAAGCAGTATATA
The DNA here is from genome assembly GCA_036184795.1 of Tokudaia tokunoshimensis. NCBI lineage: Eukaryota > Metazoa > Chordata > Mammalia > Rodentia > Muridae > Tokudaia > Tokudaia tokunoshimensis. Next base: position 18,527,574 of record BTHU01000011.1, read on the forward strand.
GATGTATAGAAAACATTTTGAAAATAGGACTACTATGTAATCAAGCAAAACTAATATTGTGTAAATAGCTAAAGAAATAGAAACCAGTATGTTATGAAGGTATCTATGATTTATGTCTTGCTATATTATTCACAATAGTTAAGAAAATAATTTAAATATAAATGGAAAAATCAGAACTCTCTATCTCTTTATCTGTCTATATGTATATCATACATAATAGACTTCCATCAACCTTGGAAAGAGAAGGTGACGCTGCCATTTGCAGCACCATTGTATTTTTAGCAGGACTGAAAAAAAATTATTCAGTCATATGATTTATATGACAAATCAACAGTAATCAGACTCATAAAAACAGAGAGCAGATTGTAGGTAGAAAGGAACATGTCATGATAAAATGATGGGATTGTATTTGTTCAAATGTCACAGATTTTCATCTATGTAAGGTGAGTAAAGTCTGGAGAGTGACTGTACAGCACAGGAACAGCAGTCCATACACCAAATTAACTTAACAGTTTGCTAAAGTATACTTTTTATTATTAAAAACTTAGTGGTGATTAACAAAGTGAGATTGTGTTACTTTACCTGGGAGACTATGTAAACTAATATCTATTCACTCAGGACAAGGTTCTGACCACAGAAGAAAGACACAATTATACCCAAATCCAGCCTGGAGAACCAGTGAAAATATTAGTCACTTATTGGATACAGGAGTATAACTTATTGAAATAAAAAGTTACATGACCGTTAATAACTCCAGGCAGCTTCATCACCAGGAATGCCACTGGAACCTAGTGGAGCTACAAACAAGCTGTGTCTCTCAAGATACTTGCAAGTCTAGGCTTGACAGACCCATCTGAGAATTACTTCTCATTGGTAACAATCACTGCTCATATAATCATGGAGAGAAAATTTGTAATTATAAAATTTAGCTTCCTGAGCCTTCTAAGTTTTGTTTGACTTCTGAATTTTATACATTTTCCTCCTTCTTCAAGTTGGGAGAGTTTTGGTGTTAAGAAGAAATACCTAAAATACAAGGAATATGAAACTTCTGGAAACGACTGAATTTAAAAATAGGTTTTAAAATTGCTATGTTCAATATACAGTTCTTTATGTATCAATCAAACCTTAATAAAGTTATTTAAAAATTCAAATTCCTAGCATTTAGTCCCTTTTCTTCGCTGTAAGAGCTTTGATAAGTCAAATTTGCTAAGATGTACATAGTAAGGAATCAAAGTCAGGATTTCTATTGCATGAGTCTGCTTATGCTGGAGGTATCACCAGTCCTGATTTTAAGCAATACCACAGAACAATAGTAATAAAAACCACATGGTATTGGCATAAAATCAGACCCATTGATCAATGGAATAGAATCAAAAACCCAGAAATAAACCCATAGACCTATAAACACTTGTTTATATGTTTGACAAAAAAGTCAAAACTATGCAATGGGGAGAAAAAGCATCTCCAATGAATGGTCCTGGTAGAACTGGATGTCTGCATGTAGAAGAATGTAAATAGACTGATACCTATTGCCCTATACAACTTCATCATGAAACCAGACACACTAAATCAAATAGAAGAAAATATGGGGAACTGCCTTGAATTCAGTGGCATAGAAGACAAATTCCTGATCAGAACTCTAATAACATAGGCACTAAGGTCAACAATTAATAAATGCAACCTCAGGAAACTGAAAAGCTTTTGCAAGGCTAAGAACATCAATAAAACCAAACGGCAGCAAACTGAATGGGAAAAGATCTTCACCAACCCTTCACAATCAAACCAAATAATTCAATTTAATTTTAAATTAAAATATACTCCATTTCTCCCCTTTCCTTTCTGTAGCTCCTCTCATGTGCTACAACTCTTTCTCAAACTCGTGATCACTTCTCTCTCTCTCTCTCTCTCTCTCTCTCTCTCTCTCTCTCTCTCTCTCTCTCTCTCTCTCACACACACACACACACACACACACACACACACACACACACATAAATGAAGACATGCATACCTGAGTCTGTTAGGTGAATTTTTGCGTATATGATTTCAGTTTGATTATTGGTACTTATAACTGTCATTCCTCAAAGGGCTAATTCTCTCTAGTCAGTCATTACCTTCTGTAGTTCTAAGAGTGAGTACCAGTGAGATTTTCCCTTTCAACATTAGCATATCTATTAGTTTTGTCATATTTGGCCTTATTTAGGCAGTCATGTCATTGTGGTATGTTAGATGTAGCATCCCTATAATTTCTAGAATGCACAATTGCATGGAAACCCTTGTTCTTTGGCTCATATGATCTTTTGGCCTCCTCTGTCATAACATTCCCCATACCTGAGGTGAAAATGTTGTATTATCATTGAGTCCCTTGGGGATGAGCACCTCATTTTCAATTTTTTTTTCATATTTTGAGCAGTTGTGTTTTATCCTTGATGTTCCTCATCTGGTCAAAGAGAGTAGTGATAGCTACATTTATCGGTGAGCATAAGGTCAAATTTTTATAGCAGTTGGGAATTAAACCTGTTTAATCCAGTGGTAGCTATAGATTCTTCTCTAAGCCTGATTGTCTCACTAACCTCAAGGAGTTGACTCTTTCCAGTACCAGGCATGATTTTCCTGTTTAGTGGACCTTAATTACAATTAGACAGCTGTTTTTTTCATCAAATGACTAATGTTAATATTGCACCTTTAGGAGTATCACTCTTTTGCCTTTTTATTATATGCTTTATTATTGAAAACAATTTTTAAATTTAATTAAATTTTTTATATTCTTCCCCTGCCCCAAGTTCTTTCTGATCCTATCCTTGTCCCAACCCAACCAACTTTAAGCCCTTTCTCAAAATCCCAAAACCCAATAAAACAATTAATTCTTCCGAAGTAAAGAAAAAAAAAATGAAACCAAAAAGCTCACCAAACTGTAAACAAAGAAAAGAAGACAAAAACAGAACAAAAGCAAGCAAGCAACAACAACAGGAAACAACTGTAGAGTACATTTTGTTGGTCAACTACTCCTGAACATAAGGCCCGCTATGGAGTGGTAGATATACCCAGTGTCACTTGATTGATATAAACTGGTTTTCCTTCTACCATCAAGAATGAATGACAGTTCAATTGCTGACCTTACGGAGGCACCTACATATTCATTCATTCATTCATTCATTCATTCATTCATTCATTCATCCTGAAAGATAAAATATAAGATAAAATCTATCATATTTAAGTTGAACAAGATGAACCAATAGAAGTGAAAAAACCCCAGAGAAGTCACAAAAATCAGAGAAACACTTGACTACATTGTCAAGAATCTCATAAAAGAAAAAAGACTAAACTGGTAGTCATAATATTAAGTAACAGAACCTGGAGTTGACCCATGCAGGTCTGTGCATACTGCTTCTGTCTCTGTTACTTCATATGAGATTTCTTCACATTTATTTAGATAGCCCTGTTGTCTTGGTGTTCTCCATCCTCTCTCTAACTCTTATAATTTTTCTGCCTCCCTTTCTGAGGGATTCCATAAGCTCTGAGAACTGGGACTTCTTTTTTGTAGAATGATCATTTTTATCATTTTAATTCTACTGATCCATAAGCATGGGAGGTCTTTCCATTTCAGAAATCTTCATCAATTTCTTTCTTCTAAGACTTGAAGTTATCATCATACAAGTCTTTCACTCACTTGGTTAAATTTACTCCAAATTATTTTCTGTTATTTGAGGCTACTGTGAAAGGTGTTTGTTTCTGTGATTTCTTTCCCAGTTCCTTTGTCATTTGTATATAGAAGGAATACAGACTTTTGAGAGTTAATTTTTTTATCCAATTACTTTTCTGAAAGTGGTTAGTAGCATGTAGGGGTTCCTTGGTGGAGTTTTTAGGGTTACATGTATATAATATAATAGCATGCCATAGTATATCACAGCACAACACAGAACAGCACAGCATAGCAAAGCGCAGTGCAGCATAGCACAATATATAGATATCATTATCATAGGAAACAATGACACTTTGACTTCTTCCTTTCCAATTTGTATTCCCTTGGTCTCCTTCGGTCGCCTTACTGATCAAGCTAAGACTTCAAGTACCATATTGAATAGGTGTGGAGACAGTAAACTAAATTTTATTTGTTCTGATTTTAGTGGAATTGCTTTGAATTTCTCTCCACTTGAGTTGATATTTACTCTTAGCTTGCTGTAAACTGCTTTTACTGTATTGAGGCATGCCCCTTGTATCCTGATCTGTCTGGGACTTCCTTTAGGAATATCTTATAAGGCTAGTTATTGTTATGGTTCATAGGTGCCATAGTTACTTGGATTGACTACTCCCCCCTTTGGCAGCTTGCACAGCATGTTGTGATGCAACGAAAGCTTCTTCTCCTGAAAGAGACTTTCAGGTCAAATGAGGTTCAAATCTTCTAGGACCTGTGTCTAAAGTACATGATAACTTCACCTCTAGGGTCTTACCTTTTTCCTCGTGGAGGCAATCAGAGGCAATATTGTAGCTGCCCGCAGCTAGGTTGAATGGGTTACCTGGAAAGGGAGCTGGGGATGAATGGGAAGAACTGTGAGACAAGAGTGAGACCCAGACAACTGTGCTGACCAAGGCCTGAATTTTAATGGCTTACTTTGAATTTAAAGGTGGGGGAAAAACCGTTCCCCCAAATGCTTGGGTCTGTTCAGGAAAACTGGTTAGGATGCTCAACAGGCAGCTGGCTCCACTGCTCAGTGGGTAGCTGGATCAGTGCAAGAAGCTGCAGATCTGGAAGAACAATAGACTTCACCTA